>CM030173.1:35557878-35837878 GCA_017639675.1 Aplochiton taeniatus
TTAAGGTAGATGCTGCCATTCCAGGGCTTTGATAAAAATCAAAGAGATTACCTGGAAGCTAAAACAATGGACAAGGTATATTAAGCAAACAGTTCATGTAAACATGAAACGTTGGAAGCAAGAAAAAAAAACGAAATGGGTTAACTTCCAAAATACAGTTACAGGAAAATAGATCTTCTTGAAACTATCAATATAAGAACCACCTCTGGTTTAGACATCTGCTTTTAATGCTAATTTGCATTACATATGATTCTAGAACTATACGATGACAGAGTATACAAGTGAACAAGAAAGGCAGGTTAAAACCTTGTTATTTAAATACATAGAAGCCCGTTTTACCTCACATCTCCTTTTCTTTTCCTGTTCCGGTAGAAAAACTAGAATCCTCATTTCTGCTACTTAATCGACGCTAGCCAGACCTATGCTCCTTGATGCACAACCAGTTGATAATCCTTGAGTAAAGTACTGAATGTTCGAAATGATCAACAATCTGAGCATTACATGTGCTAATTAGCAGCTCCTCTGGTTGGCTACCACACCAGCTTGACGAGTGTTAGCAAAGTGACAGAATCTACAACACCACACCACGTAAGGAGTGGCCATACATTCAGAGTAAGAGCTAGTACTGCTTTGCATCTTTAAAGTGATGTGTTGACCTTAAGAGAAAGCAGCCTTTTTGAAGCTTAACCTGACAATAATGCAATGCCTTATTAATTGACTAGTAATGCAGTGACTATTATCATGTCCTGTACTACCATTATAGCTTAATGCTATCAAGTCAGCAGCAAACCCCTTTGATCAAGGCATTTAAACATTTATGTTTCAATGGGACTCATACCGTGTTAGGTAGCTGAAGACTTGAGTCGATTAATGTCATGATGTCATCATTGAAACTTGATTCAAGACTAATGATGTCGTCAATTACATCATCAATCTGAAAAGAGAGCAGAATAAAGACTTATCCTAAACAAGTAGACACACCTATTATCTTATCTTGAAGGAATACTATGACTTCAAAAGGAGCAGCATTTGTGTTAGGGGGGAGTTGATATCATTAAGCTGTGGGTGTAGTATCTAACACTCTAACGTGACACCAAGCCAATAACGACAAAATGACAAGAGAAGGCATGCATCATCATAGTGGGACCTCAGTGCATGTCATTACAGAACAACAAAAAGTAATTAAGACCAGCTTAACAGTTAGCCTGGATATTCATTTAACCATTCCAGGAACAGTACAGGAAATGTCAAAATACAACTGCTAAAATAATTTTAGCAACAATTACCAACAGAATAACAAAATAATATTTAAACTTATTAATACGTCTCGCCTAACAGACTTGATTTACTAGCAGACCAGAAAGAAACGTTTTGATCCCTCTCTTTAGGCACTAAAGCGCAAACAATCAATATTTACCTTACTATTTGACCCCTGGATTCACAGGTACAAACACACACTATTTGTGATCTTCCATCTTATCCTTTTCCTTTCAATCTGTCATCTGTTTGTCACATAGCTTTCCATTCAAAACTTGACATCACTCAAAAAACACTAATCAGTCTTTTTATACGTATAAATTCCACCCTGTGTTTATATAAAGATGTTGTCTAGATCTCATCAATGTTCAGTGACCATACATACCTCTTCTTTGTTAGACCCGAGGTTAAGCAGAGCCATGGGGCTGTTTGGAACACTGTTGGCTTTAGGGGCCATCTCAGGGGCAGAACTGGACTGTGGCCCAGGTGAGACTCCAAGCGTCTGAGTTGCTACCTTGTTTCCCAGAGTGGTGGAGAGATACTGCTTCACTTGCTGCCTCTGAGCCTGCTGGATGTGATACTTTGTAGGGTTCTCAAGGTGGGTTTGCACCTTGAAAATTTCAGAAGACATATTTCCGTCAAACATTCAGTAACGTTTGTTTAAATCCACATGCTTACACGATATGAGATTTTGTAATTTATATATAAATTAACACTCACTTTTAGGACCTCCACAGGCACCTGAGCAGGAGGTGGACGAGCAGCAGATTGGGGCACAGATACAGAAATAGCAGGAGTAGATTCAGTTGCTCTAAGCTGACACATTGATGCCTGTTGCTGGGCCTCACGTCTCTCTTGCTCCTGGGCTTGCTCCCGCATGAGCTGCTGCCGCAGCAACACTCGCGAGGACATGGCTTAGAGTTGGGGTACAACGCTGGATCTGCAAAAATGCCTAGAAGAGAAAAGAGTTAGTCTAGCAGTTTAGTCTATGATATACAGTTGATGTCGTTTGACCTTGTTGTTTTGTTTGTAGCCTCTATGTTTCCTTAATATTACTATTATTATTATCATTATATTATCTAGCATCAATGTCTTAGCTATTATGCATTGCACAAGCTAAAATTTTCTAAATTATTGCCATTTCTTGTTGTGATGTGTTTTTTCTATACCTACATATATATACCTACACATTTATATGTGTATGTGTGTGTGTGTGTGTGTGTGTGTGTGTGTGCTTGGCTTGTGGTAGACGGGATAGCCTTTACCAATATTGCATCAATACTTTATTCAAGACTAGAGACACTCCTTAGGTTTATTGATATAAATCCTTATGCTATGTATACGACCAAAGGCCAAAAGATTAAAAGCGATGAAGACGGCCATAACGGGCTAACTCATGTCCATCCTGGATTGCTTGGATTTCTTGACATAACCAAAACCAAGGACCGCACAATGTGATATTTCAGTTTAACCACTAACGTTACATGGAATAAATGAACTGTAGGTGAGCTAACTTGCGTTAGCTTTCACATAGACAGCCATTTAGCACATAGATAACGTTAATTCGTAAAGTTGAGGATCGTGGTAATGTTAGCTGATGTTTGTAGCGTTACATAAATTGGCAACCGAGACACCCACCTGAACATTGAGCTCACGTTAATATAGCGTCCAAATGTATTTAAATAGCAAACATAGCTTACTAGACAGCGAGCTAGAAACTAATCGACCCTTTAATATCATTATTTAAATAGCAGCACACTACAGTTTCAGCAAGAGTTAGCTGATTAGCCTAGGAGGTAAGGAAAACAGGAAGTTTTGACAGTCGATAGTATCGTTACCCTATTCTGCGAGCTAGCGTTGGATAGCTGGTTAGCTTTAGCGATCTATCAAACTGAAAGTTTAAGAAACGTAACTCACCAAAGAATCTTATTGAACAATAATTTCATTAATCACAGAATTATTCGTTTCTCTGACACTCAGCATCGGCGTAACGTTAATTCATGATGACTAAATATTAGAAATGTAATGTCACTGCTACACTGTCTGACGTCGTTTAGTGAACAGGCTAACGTTAAACAGCGCGTAAACGCTATGCTGTTAGTTGGTTGGGTGAGGAAAAAACTTCCATTTGTATGGAGCGGAACTGTTTGATAGTTGCCTAAATAAAAGTCCCTTTGGTCAACACTTCATTGTTTAATTGCTGTTTAGACCTTACCTCCTAGATTTTGCCTTGACTTTCTTTATAGACTTTACTTGAGAAACTGAGATTAAAGCTGAGAATGCATCCACTGCTAAACATATTACTTTAATACATTTTAAATACTAATCAAGTGGCAAATCACTTAAACACTAAAACAGGAAGATGTATAATTTCAAGGTATGCAAGCTATTCATTTTGATTTATTAAAATGTTGGAATTAATAAAAAAAGGCATTAAAGAAAAAAGATATAATTTATTTTTCATCAATTATCAGAAAAATCGAAGTTCATTGCAGATGTCAGGGTGTCCGACAGTTTTGTAGCAATTTTGTCTGTAAAGCACAAACAGGGCAAACATTACTGTAAATTCAATATCATTCCAATCGGAAAGAGAATGCTAGAAAAACATAGTAGGTTTTCTTTTAATCACTGCTTGTTATGAGGAGCGTTTCTACATTTCAATTAGGCTTTTAAAAGCCATCCATAAAGTCATTGAAGCTTACTTAGACTTGACACAGATTTACAGTGTAGAATTTCTCAATTTTAACGAAATGTTCAGATGCTACAGAGATAGTACTTTTTAGAATTCAACGAGCAGAATGCCCTTTGCCCTGGTGACTACATTTTTTTTGACGTACCCGCTCTTTTCTGTTGCTTCTTCCTTTTCTTACTGGCAGTCACAAGAGCCTGCCCCTGCTGCAGAGGATCTACATGGAGGATATCCTTTAAATCAAATTTCTTGGCGATATCAGCATCCGCTAAACCACCCGTCTTTGAACGGTGCGTTTTGATCTCTACTGTCATTGGGCCAAACTGTTTTTACCAGAGAATGAGAAAGAGAGGAAGTGGATTAATACCAGGATCACTAAAATGATGACATAACAAAAAGTACAGCTTCAGAAACCGCAAGTACTGTATTACCTCTGGGTCATGCTCATCCTCCATTGACTCGGTTTCATCTTTGGACTGAGTGTCCTCTACAGAGCCCCGCTCCATTTCCAGCTCACAAGGTGTTGATTCTTGTCTCCCATGAGTCATGCCAGAAGTTGATATGCAGAACCCCATTTGGACTTCTGGACACATTCCATCTACAAGAGACAGCATCTTAAATTTTTTTTTCCTTTCAAATAATATTACTACATTGTAATACTTGGTGAAATAGCTACCTTCTAGTGCCTCTTGATTTCCCCGCTCCAGTTCTTCCCAGTCAAAGGCTTTGCCCATTTCTGCCACAATCTCGGCACTGACATGGGTTGGAAGTGTGTGTGTCTCTGGAGGGTGTGTAAAGTAGCTGATCCGTCCACTACAAATCAAGATGTTTTGTAAAAAGTACATAATTATCGGTTTTACAAAGTTGCTTTTAGAAAAAGTGGACACATAATGAGGAGACGGTAATGCTTGACACTCAATATCCTAATTCCCATGTTTTACACACCCTGTCCAGTCCATTAATACACTCTTAGCAGCTTTGTCGTTATCAGGAAGTCCTCCCTTCCTGAGTTTGCCTTGTCGCCGAGCCAGCAAAGCCAAGAACTCAAGAGCAGTATGGAAGTCTGGAACACCATAGTGTTCCATGATCTACAAAGAACACATAACATTAAGGCTGAGCAAAGTCTAAAACACAGCATAAATAACTTTTGAACCTTATTTTGAAGGGTATTTTCTATATCATGCTATTATTACATATGCTATTAGCACAAATTGAACAGTTTGTTTGTCAAATAGTAATTAGATTAATTTTGCTGGATAACTTCTAAATAAATAAAACACAAGTACACTGAAAGGGGGGTAAAAAAATATATATATATGAATTGATAGTTATGCATTTCAAAGAAACTTTAAGGCCAGACGATCTTTAAAAATGTTTTATAAAACTCTAATTTTCCTTTTTTATTTAAACATAATGAGAATTTATGGGGGTGCTAATATTTTTCCGCATGGGTACATAAAGATGAAAAAGCGGCAAACCCCAAAGTCAAGTGGAGAGGTTTAAGATTGTCTAACATGTACCATGTTCTACATCAAGCTGTGAATTACAGTGAATTAATAAATTATATTAATTTGTATACCTGGGCCTTATTGCAACGCCGCAGAATAGCTTCAACTGGGGGCAGAGGATCTACAAGCTGCTCAATCTTCACACAATTTCGAAGAATCATGGCTGCATCTGTTGATGAAGTGGCCATGACAATGCCCGGGCAATCTAAAAGCTTGATGTGTTTGTCCAAGTGTATTTCTTGAAGACACCTATAAGGAAAACAGATCAGTGGTGGCACAGAACAAGTATGTCTAAACACAAGTATTTAGAAAAATATTTATTTACTTTGTCACCCCAGGGGTCGCACCAACGCTACACGCCCGTGCTCGTTTTAAACTGTTTATCAGGCTGCTTTTTCCAACATTGGGAAACCCTGAAAATGAATTCACAGCAATTCAGAGGACAAATGGTTTCACATAAAAATAGGATGAAATCAAGAAAAAAAATGTCCACCTGGGTAGTGAACGTACCTACTACACCAACAGTGATGGCGGTCTTTATGTCAAGGTTACGACAGTAGTTCCCAAGCAGTTTCATCAAGCAATCTGCGCCCACACATGCGCTGCTAGAAAGGAGCTCAGCGGTGGCCTGTGTAACTGGTATATTACTGCGTTTCTACAGAGAAAAAGTGACATAAGTCTAATTGTAAATATAGAACCAACCTGGTGCACTGCTCTGATACAACACTCGACATTGAATTTAATTATGTTAACATTCACACACCAAGTTCTTGTTTTGTTGCTGAGTTGAAGCTTTGAAAGCTACAGTGGGAAATTCATTGCGAAGATACTTTATCCATTTTTCCACAATTTCTTTAGATACCAGATCTATAAAAAAAAAATACAAAGAAAATGACTTTAAATGCTTTACAATTTCTAAAACATAAACATATATGCCTACAATTTCAGCCAATACATTGTAATATCCAATGATGACTATCTATCATATCTATTGCCTTCCCAGACCTACCTATCTTATTGAGGACTAGAACTATTTTCTTGTCAGTGCCACTCTGGATGACAGCCTGCTCCACCTGAGGACATCTGCAGCCAAGGGGGTCGCGGACATCTAAAACTTCTAAAATCACATCTGAGGCCTCTACCACCTTCAAAGAAATATAGCAATTTAAAAGTAATTTAACAAGTAATGACATCCAACCTTAAATAAAAAATGTTTAAATAAGATACAAATCTAAACACATTACTTCACCTTCAAATTATCCAAGACTACAACATAATAAAACAGTAGACATACATTTCCAAGAGTCAATCAACAACAAATCAAGCTGAAGTTGCAAATTGTTCTAATCCATGGGTTACTTGCTACATAATGAAATGGGTTACTCCCTGCAACAGTAGACATTCTTGGAAAAGCTAGTGATAAGAGAATTTTATCTAAAAATATAAGATGATACGGCTCTACTCAACAAGCACTATAGATAGCGGGCTTTGTCCAACCATAATTTCATGAATAAATCTATACCAATGTGCAAAGTGCCTGTTGCGCAAGGATGGATAACCTACCAAGGTGTCAAGTTGACAATGCTGAGTATGATTTAGTGTACTGGTGACAAATCTAATTACAGTGGTACAAGCCATCTAATTTCGCAAGAACCAATTTGAAGGCATATTTATACACCGTAGAAGTATGGAGTTTAAAATCAATTTTTCACATAGGGATATTGCACCTCTGTGACATTTGCGATAACACAATTTAATTTGACCTTAATGGAGATTAAGCCCTTAATTTAACTGTCTGTATTGTTTTTTTTACTAATTACATTATAATCAAGCTTCTCTTCACAAAGGAGCCACAAAAACCAGTTAGCGTCAACTAGGTAAAGACGTACATACATTTTAGAATATGAAGAGGTCAGAAATGTTAAGTGTTAAAATTGTGATAAAAGAACTCCCAGAATTCGCAAAGTCCCAAGCACCAGCAAAATACTCTCTTCAGCAGAAACAGTTTAGCTGAAACACATCAAAGGTCCCATATTCAGTTTTTATGCTATTTAAATTACCCTTAAAATGCTTAGGCTAGTAATCATAAAGCAATACTTGCATTAGGTTTGTGATACAAGCAATCTGTTAATAAGGTGAGGTAAATGTAAATTTAAGATCCATCCATTCCGTTTACTTACCTTTTTAAATTCTCTGTAATAAGCTTTTCTTGAATTTTCATTCTCAAAATTTACATGCTTTTCCAAAATCAGCATCTCTGTTTCCTGCCAACAGACGGAAACAATTGTAAGAGAGTGTTGATAAGGGATGAATAATTAAGTAAAGATCACTTTTATCCAACATTATTTGACATGGGCCGATGTCAAGTTTGCTGGTTAAATGCCCAAGCAACAAAACACTTGACTTTCCAAAATGTAAACACAATTGTTCATTCCTTCAAAATTCCCGGTATTACTAAGCAGACTGTAATATTTTTAGGACATTGCATGGCTTGTGTATTGAACATTGTATTATGAGCAACGGTATTATTCTCGGAGTTGGGGGCCTAATACTGTGTCAGAAAAACAACAATTTTTTCTTCAAATCAAAGTTGCTATTTTTGTGGTTAATTGACAGAAAACACACGTGATGTGTGTGTGCTTTCTCACCACAAGCCTTGACACTTGAGCCTTTAAGAGTAGAACAGGAGAGGGTGGGGTTGGAATAAATATATACAGTGCGGCTTGAAAGTATGTGAACCTTTTAAGTACTTTGGAGTTTTCTATTGTTTTACCATTATTTCTTTATTTAATCAGGACCAGTATTTTTTTATATGAAATAACATGTGTATATCAATTCCATCTAGTTTTTTTTAGGTAATCAATTATTTTGTTTAGCAAATTAAGCTCCAAGCAATAAAAAAATGTGCAAACAATGTTAATGTCAAGGGCTGAAAAGTTTGGACATCCGACTAGTCAATAACCATATCTAAAGCTTGCAGAACATTGGACCAGTAAAAACTGTAATTTAAAACTAAACTTACCCTCTGTTCAAAATCTTTTTGTCTCTGCAGAATGTCTTTCTGAAAGCTGTCAAGACTTCTCCTCTTCATGAGTTCCCTTTCTCTTGACATTTTCTGTTTTTCTTGAAGCTCCTGAAGCTATTTGTTACATAGAACTTGTTTTTAATGCATAGTCAGATCATCTAGGGACCAACTATATAGTTCTAACCAAGAAAATACCATTGTTGGGCCTACAATATTGCAGGCAGGACAACATTAACAGGGGTACACATAACTGGTGTGCAGGCGCGCATGCATGTTCAAAATAATTGCTGCATGGCAGATGTCTAGAAACATGTTTGATTTTTTGGGACACAAACTTACTGAAACCTTAGAATTTTCTCCATACATCTGCTGCAAGATAGCTATGCCCATGGCAAATGTGTAAATGTTAGCAATCAGTTGTTAATTGTCTGCCTTTTTGCCTTTGATCTTGATTAAGTAGATGTGTTCTTTTCCCCAAGTTAATCATGTTTAGCTCCATAGAACTAGTTTACATTACAACTAGCCTCGATTTTTTGTCTGGGTTTAGCTTGTTGGATAAAACATGCCCTTTGGAAGCAACATCTCCAGGTGCTCCCTTAAGAAACAGACCAAAAAAATTATGTGCACCCCTGAATCTTCAGCAGGACACTATTCCTTTAGGTATTTGGACCTCTTTGCCGTTGATAAAAAGGGACACCTAATTTGATGTATTAGTAATAAAACTTGAATTATTTTTATTTGCTTAGATACATTTTACAAATGCGGTAAGAACAGCTATAAATCTACAAGCACCTAATCAAACATTAACAAACTGAATTAGTGGAGGCTCACACTGGGGCTAGATCAGTTTGTGTTTGATCCCTAAACTGTCAATACACCATATACATCGAGATTATATATAAGAATGCTAGAACCAAATGATTGACTAGTGAGACACTGAATGCAAATTATATAATTCACCCTTCGCGTCCTGGTGTCTTCTGGCTTTCTGTGATCCTTTTTATGTCCCACCATCAAAAGTTCAGATCTACCACTCCCCCCTGGGTCGTCATTTTGTTGTCCATCTTTGAGCTGAAACATTTAAATCGGCAATAATGTCAGACTGATCTACTAGTTTAATGACTACGACATTCATTTTGTTATGTTCACACCTCTCAAAAGTACTGTTTTTGCCTGCATGTTACCAGTCAACATGGGTTTTTTAAATACCTGTCACTAACCGTAAAAAAAGATAGCAGTTTAATAGGGATGGACAAAAAGGCTGCTTGTTAACATGCTTTTGTACATTTTGGAACTAGCAAGTATAACTGGAAAACACTGTATTATTAGCCTAATTTTAGGCAGTTGTGTTTGGTCATTACTATCGCTTTACGGCCTAACGCGTTAGATGCCTTTTCCCCCAGAAATCCATGAAAACTGGGGAACAGAAGATTTAGGAATACCCATCATTCTTTCCGTTTGGTTTCCTACGGTTCGGGGCCGCGTATAAATATCAAGGGTACTGGCTCAGACTGCATAGACCATGGTAAGAACTTTATTTCCAGTGCCAAGGTGTTCCTGCTTCGATGTAGCTAGCTAGCTGCCCGTGCTGGACAAATGTTTCGTTAGCATTAAGTGTTACCTTTGATTTTCCACGATAGCCGAGCCGCTGCGCTCGTTTTTGCTCTGTAATGCGAAAAGGAAACATTATTATATTGTGTCGTTAGGTACCATGTAACAAAACGTATGTAATTATCCACTTACTAGCTTTCGACATGATTTCACGTGTTTGTCGGAGCCTTGACACATGGAGGGTGTGACGTCTTTCATAACATCATTCTCCCCTTCAAAATAAAAGTACAAACATTATTATTATTATCATTTATTTATACAGGGTAACTGACTGAGTCTAGGTCTCTTTTCCAGCAGTACCTTGTTAAAGGCAGAAAAATTTACTGAATCAACTAAACAGTCATGAATGAAATCTAATTAATTTACAATTACTTGTTACAATATTGACAATATACAACATAGAATACAACAGCTTCAGCAGAAATATTGATATACAAAGTTTCAACCAAAACAAGTACACTCTTCAACTCCCATATCCTCCAATAGAACTTTGAATTGTTCAACTGAAACAAACTGCTCTAATTTCAAAACCTATTGAACCTGGTTCCATTTATCTGCAGCAAAAAAAACTGAAAGCAAATTTTCCAAGTTCTGTTTTCACATTGGGGCTTTCAAGGCTGATAAAGTCCTGTGAACGTGTCCTATGATTACTGGATTTGTGCTTTAAAATCCTTTTCCTGTTTTTCTGCTTCACCGTTGTGCTGTGCAACTGCGCTATGACAAACACAGCACAGGCAGTGACTACGATTTAGAATTATAATTATGTAAAGGTAACGTGTACACCAAATGTATTAATGGACTCAGACTTACGTACAGACTAAACTAGGGTGTAAGCTACTCTCAACATCATGCCATGGAGACCAAAATAGGACTAAATGAGAAGTCGGCGCGACATGAACTGTCTGTGAAAAAATAGGCACCTAAGCACCTTGTAACCCTGTTTTGAAAGGTGCTATATAATTAAGGTTTATTAGTAGTAGTAGTAGTACACTGCTCCAAGGGCACTGTTCTGTGTGTATAAGCTTTAAAGCTTCCATAATTTTAATCTATGTCAATACTTTATAAACTACTTAGGTTTATTGGGTAGGCCTCTGTGTTGTCAAAATGAAAAATACAAAAATGTTGATTTGCTGCACAATTTTATTTTCATCTCAAAAAAGGAACAGTGTTATAGTGAATACATCATGCCTATATACTAATGTTTTTATAAATTTTTTTTAGTTGCAAGAAAGCTACAAAAGGTTCACCATAAAAGTAACAATCGGAATATATACTGTATTTATAGAGTAGATCAGTGACAGAATCGACCACTTGATTGATCCATTTGTCAACCAAAAATACTAAATGCTGTTTCGTTTTAATTAGGCCTAATCCAGCCATTGCCATGTGAAGGAATTATCTCCCTTATTGGCAACTTTCTCTTTTACATTTGTACAAACTCAGGGTAGCACTTATCTTACATATCATCCCCAAGTATATGTCATTCCCAAAGCTATTGCATAATCTTTTTCTGTCTGTTTTCTAGACTGAAAATGTGGGGCATTTTTTTAGATAAGTATGTCTCCAGAACAGCTGTGGGAATGTGATCATTTATGAAACAAAGCAGGTGAACTGTACACTTAAAAAGTCCCCAAAAATCTGAGAACGTTCCCAATTTTTTCTGAAAGCTTATACATCCAGAGTTTATGCAGGTGCCACAGAGGAGACTTCTGTTTTTGATGTGGAGACTTCAGAGCCATCATCAACTTGCTTGCCAAAGAGCTGCATAATGCACACACGGAACTGAAAAGGGAGAAGAAGAATTTAGGCATGAGAAGGTAGGAACATATTTTTTTCAACAAATTAATTAATTATTCTCTGCTACTGGATAACAATCCATGTAGCAGTCAGGCAAATGGACCAACCTGTCGGTTCATGAAGACATAGATAACAGGGTTGTAGATTGTTGCGCTCTTGGCAAAGTAGGCAGGTAGTGCAGCAGCCAGTGGGTGGAAGGCATACCCAGGGTTGGCCGCAGCAAAGCAGGCAAAGAACGTGTAAGGTCCCCAGCACACTATGTAAGCAATGATCATCACAACCACCATGCGGGACACTTCCTTCTCAGCCTTCTGTGTTGACTCAGAGTCCTTCTGCTGTGCTGCTACCTATAGGTTAAACATCAAGATGAGATCAAAAGTGAGAAGAATCTTGAATAAACTACATGTATTTGACAGACTATGTTGAATAGGTTTTATTGAATAGGTTTTTAGAACTCACAGCACGGATAGCCAGCCACACTGCAATATAGCAAAGGATGATGATGGCCAGTGGGAGGAGGCAGCAGGTAACCATCAAAACAATCATGTAAGACTGTACTCCGGGGTCGTCACTTCCACTGAACACATCAGGTCCACATGAGGTCTTCAGGCCATGGGGCCAGTACCTGACAGAGTAAAATATTGAGAGAACAGTTAAGCATGAATTGCTATGACACCTTTGGTACAGGAGTCATTACTTCTGAGTGTTACAGAGTAAAATAACATATTACCGGCTCCATCCGAAAATGGGGGGAGCACACCAAGCCGCAGACCAAGCCCAAGAGAAGACGATGCCACCTGTGGCCCATTTTGCATCAAACTTGACATTTCCAAAAGGCTTGCACACAACCACCCATCTCTCCCAAGAGATGACAGTCAGGGACCAAAGAGCAGCAATACCTTTTTAGAGAATACACACAAGAGCCTGTTTATGTATTGAAATACACTAATCCATAAGGATCATTGTAAAACCCTGATAACTGTAAACTGAATGACTACATACATGTATAAAGAAAAATGAATTCCACTTTTTTATAGTAAATCTTGATTTGCAATAAAGGAAACACTTAGTTTTATACACTTAAAATACGTTTTTAACTTTCCCTTAAATATTTTATTATATGAACATGTGAATAACCTCAGCTTTGAGGTTTCACAATTATCATTTGATCATTATTATTATATTTTATATTTATTTGTTGTATAATGTATGAGGTGAAATCATTGTCTAAATTATATATATTTTTTTAAATCGAATGAAATATGTCTTACCACAGACAGAGACAGTGTAGCCCTCAAAGACGCACATTGGGTGTCCCAAAATGAAGTAGCCAAAGAACTGGTTGCAAACACTAATCGTGCTAGCCAAAACTGTCTCCCCAAGATCAGCAATAGCTAGATTGACCAAGATCCAGTTAAGAGGGTGGCGGAGCTTCTTGAACTTTGCTGTGGCCACCAATACCAGGCCATTAGTGAAGACCGATAGAACAACCACAAAGAACATCCACAACGTGGCAAGGTTATACACCCATCGTGGGGCGATGTGGTAGTTTGGGCCCTCAAAGGGATCTGTAATGAAAAGGTAAGATTTATTTATTTATGCTAAGCATACCTTTTTTTTAGGACAAAATTCAAATCAAACCAGTTAGCTATTTACGAGGTTTATTTGCCACATAGACTATCATTGATTTAATAGATATAGGCTATAAATTATGTTTTTTATTTATAATATTGTTGTTTTATTATATGTATAATTTGTGCTGCTTCCTAATGTCCAGGTCTCGCTTGAAAAATAGTTTTAATCTCAACGTGATTTCCCTGGTTAAAGGTTTGATCAAAACAATTATTAAATATAAATTATTATCGAATCATTTCAACAAATTAGCAAGACATGCACATAAATAAACGCATCTAAAACGTTTAATAAAAAAAAATCGAATCCATCTATGTGAAAAAATACAGTGTTTCCAATTGGCTTGTACAGATGACACTTGGAAACGGTTCTGATATTGTTCAGAAGAACATCCAGCAATCTGATCACAGAATAGCCGTTAAAGACATCGCAGAATTCCATGTGAATAGAATACCTTTTATTACAATTTAATCGTATTATTTTTCGCAGAAAAAAAACTGTTAAAATCCTCACAATTACAATCTCCACAACCAAAGATTAAAATTCAACTATTATTCCACCGTAGCCTACCTTTGGTGTTATTGCTGTTGGTGTAAACGAAGGAAGATTCTCTTGTTGTGTCTTCTTGGTGCCGCCTGGCAGCGAACACTGCATTTCCCCAGTCCTCTGCCATTGTGAGCTGGTTGACAAGAAACTTTGAAGAGCCTTGCTACTTGCTGCCCCCTTACCAACTGGTTTTTAAAACACCATCATCTGGTTTTTATACCCATCCTTTAGGGTGTTCTGAAAGGATTATAGCATTTAACGAATTAGGGCCAAGTTGTGCACAAAGGCCTCTGAACTGTGCGTCACGTCGAGACACTTCTTTTTTTTGTATCTGTAATTAAAACTACTGACCAATTAGGAAGAGAAGCTGAAGACCTCAATAATCTGGTTTAAGAGGATAGTTAAGAGAGTTTTTATGTCACATAAGGCCAATGAAGGGATTACTAGCCTAACATTTGATCCGGCCAAATGTCGGCACTGCTGAATAGCAATGAGAGGCTGAGCTATGTGCTATCCACCTCTGAGTATACTGCAAAGAAGACATTGATGCCAAAAGTCATCCTGCACTGGCTTCACACTATCCTTAACATTGCTTTACTTCTGATAGCTTTATTGAGATGTTCAGACAATGTAAATTGACCACGAAAAAACTAATTATCCACCCTTTTTGCAAAGACAAACAGCATACATAAACAGATAACTGAATAGGCCCATATGGCGTAGGCTATAGGATTGAATACTTGCATTCATTTATTAATTAAAGAAGGAAACATCATCAATGCATGCTTTGTTTCATGTACAACACTTGTGAATACTTGCGTTAATATATTAAGGAAACATCATCAATGCATGCATTGTTTCATGCGCAACACGAATAGGACATTCATTTAACCAATGTATATTCTAAATATCCCAAGAATCCAATGCAAGATCATTTCACAAGCCTATTAAATATATACAGTACTGTTCAAACGTTTTAGGCAGATGTAAAAAAAAAAGGCTGTCAACAATTTGAAAGCAAAGAGCAAATATTGATTTGATTTAGATTGTTCATTTTTTCATTCACTTTGCATTTAGTTAATTGATAAAAACAAACTATTAACACTTCGAATTTCAAAAACATTCTTACTTTACACACCTGCCCAAAACTTTTGCACTGTACTGTAGTTTTGTAAAATTATTCCTCAATATACCTTGGTTGCAATGATTTAATCAATGCATTGTGGCCATCATCAGTTTAAAAAGTATCGAAAAACTGTGCACGATAAAAGCACGTAAGATAATGATTGCATCAGCTTATTTGGACAAATAAGGTGTCGCTTGACTCGGAGAGTGTAATTATTTCCGACTTGAAGGAAGTCAGAACCGCCTTAATCTTTGTGGATTGATGCATAGGCGAAGCGGGTTGATTTAGAAGCCGGAATGGTGTCAGGTTTCATTTCACACCAGGAGCCACAAGGAAAAGCGAGAGTTTGTGAACTAGGTATTAATTCCATTAATCAGCCCTTGCAGTATTTTAAATCTGTGCCATGACTTTGCAGCGCTGAATTCCAGACATGGCACACTTAGGAAGTGTACAGAGAACACAAGATATGATGCCTCGAGCATTACATAATTTACTCGTTTTTATTAAATACAGATGGATGCGTTTGAGTGTGTGTGTGTGTGTGTGTGTGTGTGTGTGTGTGTGTGTGTGTGTGTGTGTGTTTGTGTGTGTGTGTGTGTGTGTGTGTGTGTGTGTACGTGTTTGTTGTGTGTTTGTGTATGTGTGTGTGTGTGTGTGTGTGTGTGGGGGGGTCTTCTGTTCGGGTCCTGCCACAGCATGAAAGCTTATTAGCACACTCATTGCATCTTAACAGTGGGCGATTAGTCGAGTAGGCGACTCTCTGAATATTGTTTTATGACTGATGGCATAAATAACGAATGGCTTAGCCCTTTCTAACTAGATTGGGAGTTTGAAAGGCTCCTTATTTCGTTGAAATATACAGTGGGTAGGCCCCAACTGGTTTATTATTTTCTATATACAGATCTTTCTCTCTTTCTCTCTCTCTCTCTCTCTCTCTCTCTCTCTATGTCTCTCTCTCTCTCTCTCTCTCTCTCTCTCTCTCTCTCTCTCTCTCTCTCTCTCTCTCTCTATATATATATATATATATATATATATATATATATATATATTTAAATATATATATATATTTATAGATAGATAGATAGATAGATAGATAGATAGATAGATAGATAGATAGATAGATAGATAGATAGATAGATAGATAGATAGATAGATAGATAGATAGATAGATAGATAGATAGATAGATAGATAGATAGATAGATAGATAGATACATGCGTGTGTATGATGATATAAAGGCCTATAATATAGTCTGCAAAATGTCACGATATTCATTATTGGCCCCGCTAAAGGCCCATGCATGAGATTATATCACGCAAGGGATCACTTTTTCATAAAAGGTCAGTGTCTTGCGGTGTTAGGCAACAAACAGGTCACTGTGTAACACAGTTTCTCTCTAACCTGGTTCTTTCAGTGCATGAGACAAATAGGTTAAGGTTTCCGATTTTCCATCGGACTAAGTGAGCTTATATGGACATTTGGGGTTCCACTGCTGTGTGCTAATTAGTTTTGACTAATTCACTTTGACGTAAGTTTACTCCGTAACATCTTAATTCCTCCGGATTCATAGTTCAGTTTGGGAGAAGCAGGTTTAAAATAAGGTCATGTGAGTCAAGGTTAATCCCAAGTGCCCGTGCTCTGGTGTTTTCGTGATATTCAGGTCGTCTCTCTTTTCTGCAGGTGATGGTGTTACACACAGTCCTGAAAGACCTCTATCGAAGGAGATGGAGCTTAACGAAAATCAACAAGTCTGTATTTTTTTCTTATTATTTAACTATTTGTAGGCCTTTCGCCTAGTGCAGTTAAAGTTATATTTTGTAACTTGTGTACTAATATGTTCTGGACGATTATGTATTGGCCTTGTTCTTACTTTCATTTTGTATAACTCTCCAAATTAAGCCTGTCATTGTGATAGCCTATTGGTGTGAGCTGGCAGAATTGAACCTTTGCTGCATTCAAGTTTTAATAGGCTACAGGTACACAACGCTGGGATGTTTCGAGGGTGTGTCTGGAATTCCGCTAGTTCTGAACTATTCGTGATTGGTAAAAGTTCACTACTAGCAGAACTCGGATTTGCCCCCGACTGTCGACGAGATCCTCAGATGCTTTCATAATTGCGAAGTTGACCGCGGGTTAAACAGTATGTGAATGGATTTAAATCAATATTTTGGTGTAATCTGAACAAAGGCATACTACTGAATCCACATGGCCTTGGTTCATCTAACATTAATTTATGATTTAATTGTATTCACTGTTTTTGCCCTGAACTAATGCATGCCATTCTGATCGGCTGTCTAATGCTATTGGAGAAATGTTTGAAAAACCTTTTACAAAGGTTTAACACTTATTTGTCCAATTAAGACTGACAGCTATG
Organism: Aplochiton taeniatus; assembly: GCA_017639675.1. Classification (NCBI taxonomy): domain Eukaryota; kingdom Metazoa; phylum Chordata; class Actinopteri; order Galaxiiformes; family Galaxiidae; genus Aplochiton; species Aplochiton taeniatus. Next base: position 35,575,443 of record CM030173.1, read on the forward strand.
GTTTTGATAAATTCCAATCCAAAGATGCCTTTTGGAACACTTAAAGTAGGCTCATTTTATGCACTATGATCTCTCTTAGCGAACTTTATTTTTATTTTGCGTTTCAATCTAAATTTCTACACCCATAAGGCATATTTAAAGGTTTCGAATTTAAGGGATCACCATAATTACAAAACCTTTGGGTCTTAGCAGCAGCCCATTCAGATAGGAAATTAGTGGGCTGCAATATGCTAGACATATAGGCTAAAAGGCTTGCACATAAAGAAAATACGGGACGTTATATTCGCGGATGGAACTCGTTGACACTCGTTCACTGCAGAAACTGGTAAAGTAGGCCTACATAAAGGTAAGTTTCGTTTTTTTGGGTAAAGGTAAGTGCTATCTTGTAAAGTGCATATTGCCACGTATATGTGCTTCGACGGAGTCAATCAAATGTGCACGATTTGAGCAAGGAAATGTGCATTTCTGTGTGTAGATATGGACGATTCAATTTGTGGATTTTAAAATATACAGGTTCTCCTAAAGAATATAGAGTTGGCGTTTGAGTGTAATTCACAATTGTCAGAGATATTAAGACATTGAGTGAAATTAAACGTTAATTATCCAAAATAGCTTTCCAGGTTAATAATTCATTATTATTAGATTCCCATAATTTTGTTTCACAGAAATTGTTCATCTCAGTTCATCTCAACTTTATTGCAATTATTTTAACCTTTTTTTTTAAACTTTGTTAATATTCTTAAGGTGACCAGGTGGCCTGCACAGCCTGTTTCCCTGTGTCCCGGATTCCCGAGAGTATAGGTCCTACATCTAGACCAACATTTCTGAACAATGCGTCAACAATCCAAATTCAATTTTGCCAAGGCCATTTTCCAACAAAAGCTACTAGTCTGGTTGCAGTCATGAGCAGAAGTAGGCTGTAGTAATATGTTGGACGTTGGCGCTGCATTTTTTTTTCTTCAGTCATGCAGTCAGCATGCACATTTGAGTTGATGGACGTTGCAAGCGTTGTAAACGTTTACTCGCGCATTATCGAAACATTTTTTTACATCAGCTATCCAGACAAATAAATCAATAAACTACCGATAACCCAAATGATAACATGCAGGTCATGGTCGATGGCATGCATAACATATTTGGATCAGTCCGGTGTATACAATGCTTTCGAATTTTTGTTGCGATGTCTTATTAACGATATTCTTTCAATGTAGTTTTTCTGGTCGCTGTGACCAGATATCCTGGCTACTCAGGAGAGGAATGGGACGTGGAAGAACTCATAGTGCATGAGTGTCACCATCATGCGTTACTAAGAGAAAAAGCAAATCCATCCATTGTTTTATTTACTTGCATTTTATTCCGGGCATATGCTACCGTTTTACATTAGAATGATACCCTTCAAACATTAAATTCCTGCTAGTCCAACATTTGTCCCACAAAACCAGTTAGGCCATACCCATCATTTGGAGAATCAATCTGGTCATGCTGTATCCCTATTTATATGGCTAATTTAATAACAATATCATACAATTTCTAGTACAATAAATGTGTGTCTTCAATGAATTTACAATAAAACAATTTAGAAGAGTACTCTAAGTAGCGTGTCAATCGTTAAAGAAATGTATTTTAGCTGGGTCCAACTTGAGAAACTTGAGTCACTGTTGATGAGGTTGATTCGTCATCATCCTCACTCTTTCCAAAGACCATCTTCATCATACTTGAACGGAACTGAAACATGATAAACATTTAATAACTTAAAGCCTTTACTTAGAAGGGGATGGTGGTGAAATAAATAAATAATTTTATTTGTGGACATCTGTTCTACTAGAACCCTGTATTAGCCAGATACTGCATGAGTGGCAGGATATTTAGGTTTATATCATGCAATGTACAGTATATAGCTTATCTGACATACTACTGGGTATGTTACATGTAAATAAGATCAGATAATCCTAGTACACAAAAGTATCCAACATCATATAGTTTTCTTAACAATTATTAATTCTGTTAATATTACTGACCTGTTTGTTCATGAGGACATAAATAGCAGGGTTGTAAACTGTGGAGGCTTTTGAAAAGCATGATGGTATGGTGGCCAGTCGCAGATCAAAGGTCTGACCACGGTGTGTTACAACCCACAAGGCAAAGGATGCATAGGGCAACCAGCACACCAGGAAGCCAAGCACCATCACCACCACCATCCTGGTTACCTCTTTTTCTGCCTTCTGAGTGGAGGCAGAATCTGCTTGTGCTGCTGCTGCCTGTAGGGAGAAACGGAGAGTCACTGAATGCTGAAATAATGCATCACAACACGTCTTCGTCAAGGACAGGGGTTCTTTTTTTCTAAGATTCCTAAAGGAGCTTCTTTTTCCCTTTTCTCCACCTAAATTCAGGGAGAGAAAAAACGCGATGATGTTGATTTTTTTTTTTTTTTTTTGCGATTTAGTCCGATCAAGCATATTTACTCATTTGTTCTTTGGTGTGTTTTACTCACCGCTTTTATTGTAAAGAGCAGCTGGCTATAGCATAAAATAATTGTAGAGAAAGGGACGCCAAAGCAGAAGCAGAAGAGAAACACCACATACGACTCATTGTTGAATTTGTTGTTTGTGGTGTACCAGTCAGGCCCACAAGCACACTGTAGACCCTCTGGAATGTATCTGGGAGGAGACCAAATCACAGTAGTATAAATATTTGTGAAATAGAGTATGTGGAAAAAAAATTATGTATAAAGAGAGACATTGATTTAAAAAGAAATACAACTCAGAGAAGTACAAAGAGAGCAAGTGTGAATAGAGAAAGGTGTCTATGTTTGGGATTTGCACTAACCTACTCCATCCAAACAGAGGAGGAGCTGCAGCAGCCAATGCACATATCCATGGGACAGCGCACCCTATTAATGCATGGGTGCTCCTGAATGTAAAATTTCCAAGTGGCTTGCAGATAACCAGCCATCTCTCAAACGCTACCACCGCAAGAGACCATAGGCTTACCATACCTGAAGTGACAGAGTGGAGCACTTACTTATCATTTCGATCAGAGTGATTTATTTGAAATGGTTCTATTATCTTACATTATTTATGTTTTCATTGTTTAATACTAATGTTGAACACTTACCACCAAGGGTAGCTGTAAAACCCTCAATCTTGCATGCCAGTGGTCCTAAGATAAAGTACTTGTAGGCATGGCAAAAGGAAGCAGTAAAGGAACCCACAGAGGAGACAAGAAGATTGGCCACAGCTAAGTTCAAAAGGATGTAGTTGAGATGGGTCCGGAGCTTCTTGTTCTGCATTGTGCATGCAATAGTGAGGACATTGATGACAGTACCGCCAATAAATAAAATGAACATGAATGCCGACATTGCGTAAAAGACTCCATTGCTTCCTAGGTGGTCCTGGGCAACCAGGAATGGGCTCAATGACGTGATGTTATCTGTGTCCAAGGGGATGGGAATCCAGAAATCTTCCGGCAATTCCTGAACACGACTGGGCTTCATTTTGTTGTTTATATGCAGAATGCAAAATCAAGATGATGACAAATGTTCTTTGTTTTTGATCACCTTGACTACCCTCTTGTATTACTAAATCAAGCACCTTACTGTTAACGACAATAAAGAATTCAGTATCAGCTGGTGAGCTCTTTAGTCCAAATGGACAACAACGGGCACATATATAGTGTCTTAGAATATCCCAAAACAAGATTTAATGTAATCTCTCAATCCCCATTAACACACATATATCGTCAAGTGAGAACCTTTTCCAATCCTAATACCTTGAATTAATCTAGTCTCTAGACACTAAAACCAGCTTAAAGAGAATGATCCAATTTGGATAGGGGACTATGCCTGTGTTAATGAAACAGCTTATCTTTCCTGTCAATGCTGTTAAGGCAGCTATTCGCACACATAGGCTTTTGTAATCCTCTTTCTGATGATTTAAATGAAAGTTTAGTGACCTGACACCAGGACCTGTTTTTGACATGCATGCAACACTAACAAATAACCTAGAAATAAATAAAATAACCAGGCTCAAGAGTGTAAAAACTTTAAATTGAGTCATTAAGTAAATATATTTGTAAAGTGTCCCTGCATTATTATAAACATACACTTCAAAGCCTGTTTTACAAGGTCTCTGTGGCTTTGTATTCAATTATGGCGTGAAAAATGATAGGTAATTAGAATTTTAACTGTTGGGACCTAACATCACACTTTTTCACAGCAGGCTACTACCTCCTAGGACGTATGAGGAATGCATGGTTTGACCCCACAAAGAAGATTGCGCAATTGCAGCTTTTTGATACAACATAGTTCTTAGGGCAATTCTGTTTCTGTTCCTCCTGATTTGTAATAATCCTCTTTCCCCTTGTGTTGTGGTAATCCTTAGGTATCTTCACGATGTAGCCTATTACCTGTCACATCTGCTTCCCCCTTTCTTAGAAATGGGCTAATGCTCTTACAGTGAGAAGGTAACTTGTTTGTCACCGGGATACACATGCGCCCTTGCGGAATTGCTAAATCTTTGTTTAGCTAGATTTAAAAGTAAAATGGGTAGGTCTACAATCCAAGATACAACCATCACGCATGTTTGTGATCTGTTGACTTAATGGTAACCTTATAACTCAATCTGTTGTGTTTCAAATTGTAGACAGTGCTGTGTTATGCCTCTAAAACATGTTTAACACTCAAATAAAAATCTGCTGTAATGTACTATATGACAATAGAAAATGTTATCAGATGTTATGAATCAATTGCTCCATTAAGGTCCATTTCATCCAATCTCTTGTATAATGTTTTCATATCAAAGGGGTTATCAATACAACCACTAGAAATCACATACAAAGAAGTTAGTAATACAATCAATCAAAACAAAATAAGAGCCAGTGGGATTCTTTTACATGAAAACATTTAACAAAGATCACGGAAAGATTATTTTTGCAGCTTTCTTATTTATTTATTTTTTTAATAATGGTTTGTATGTACTGCTTGGTTTCATTTTAAAATACTATAAACAAGGGTTTATAATGGAAAAACTTATATTTATGGATGTGATATTTGAGTAAAATAATTATCAAGTTGATTATACAATTCTTTAACTTTATCACTAATATTTTTGTGGAGACCAAACAGCACATTTTCCCAGCAAAGAGAAATGTCAGAGTCAATGTTATCCACAATATACTGTGATACATCTTTCCAGAATTTGTTAGAATAGGGACCTTGGCAGAACAGCAGCATTGTTTCCTGGCACATCTCACATAATGAACAATTAACACAAATGTAATTCTTATATTTAAGAAGATAATGACTAGTAGGTTATTATCTATGTAGGATTTTGAAAGAAACTTCCCTTGGTTGGTAAGGAGAAATTTGTATGGAAGATTCCAGAGATGTTTCCAATTCAGGTCACCAACAAATGTAGACCAGTTGGAAACAACCGATTTGGTGGTAGTAATATCTTTTTCAAACAATGTACGTATGTTATGGTTGTCATTCCTTGGGGAAAAAGTGGTCAGGCAGACAATAACCACTGAGGTTACCTTAGTGTTGGTAAACAAGCCAGTCTCTCCGGCTTTCTAAGGGAGGATTAGAATTCCAGAAGGAATAGCGTCCATAACCATGGAAAACTGAGCAACAGGAATGCCAAAGTATTACGGAATCCGGAGTAGCTCATTGGTTTACGAGAATAATCTTATTGTTTGTGAAATTATTTTTGTAAATTAAAGACCATATTAGAAAAATGTGTCTGTGGAATTTACATCATATTAAGGGACGTTTCTTTATCATATAATGACACAGAAGTACAAACCACGGCCACCAATTTTAGAGAAAATATAATTGGGTGTAAAGTTCCAGGTAGAGGTTGGGTACGTAGAACTAGTTTTATTCAATACATTTTCAAGGTATTATCAGGAGTAGTAAAACCAAGAAAGTCCACCAGGTCATCTGTATTCATAATGACAGACTTTCTCACATAATGAGTCTTGCTTTTCCATTTAAAATTGAAGAATAATGTATCAATACAATTGTAAATTTGCTAATTGACAAACAAGAAGATTGCTACATAAGTGAGATGGGACAATCCTGCTTTTATGAATAGCATCCGCCCTTTTGAGGATAAATCTCTTTGTAACCAAAGCTTTTTCATTGTTTTATCAATAATTAGGTATCAGTTTTCATAACATCTCTCTTCCTCATTTTCATGGTAATTCCAAAATAAGTAACCTTTTCTTTAACCAGTATGTTAGAGACATGAGATATGTTACATTCTTTAAGAGGAAAAAGTTCACATTTATAAGTTAAGTTCAGATGCTGCAGAGAACAATTTTGTAATTTGATAGCATTAGGTTTTTTGATTAGCATTCTCTAGAAACAAGGTAGTGTCAGTCAGCAAGTTCACTAAATATAATCTCTGCAATAGATATCCCTTGTTACACGCTATTGTTAATATGATTGGTAAGAAGCTGTGTACAGAATGAATAAGTATGGCGAGACCGGACATCCCTGGTGGACACCACATTTTAAATCAAACCTTGGGGACATACGATTTTTTAATCTGATGGAGCTAACGATATTTGGCGTGCATCGTTTAATGGCTTTGCAGAAAAAGTCCCCCAATCCAAATTTTTCCATAGAACGAAATACAATCTCTCGTATAATGTTCTGGTTCCAAATCACAAGTTTATGTCACCTTTTACAGCCAGTGTTATTGGGCACTGCTGTAATGCTAATCCAATCAATTTATTGTTCCATTGCGCACAGTCAATTAAAACCATATATATATATATATATATGTATGTATGTACATATATATATATATATATATATATATATATATATATATATATATATATATATATATATATATAGTATGTATATATATCAATTAATAAATTAACATTTTGAAATAAGTCAATAAGCTCTTTCATTCTATAACGTGTCCAGGCAAGATTTATGATGGTCACGGGTCACGGAAAGCCAAAAGTAACCTCAGAATCAGAGATTAAGTTATCTTTTGAGTAAACGACTGAGAAACGGCCAATTATCTGCCCTGGAGCTCAGCTAGCCTATATGCAAGTATTGCTCAAAGAGCAGGGTGCATTAAATACTAGAGGCATATCTTTCCTAAAGTCATTCAATTTTTTTGATCATATACCCAGGATTATATTGCTGCTTTTCGCTCCCTTATAACGTACATCCATCACAAATATGTGAATATGCTATTGCACACCTATCTAGCCTATCCAGTTGAAATTCATGAAAAATATGTGATGGAGCCTACTTGGGCCCCTCACAAACTATCAGGTTAGGCTTTTTTCCAGGTTAGGATCATCTTTAGGAGGTGGAAATGTAACCGTGAACAAACTAGCTTGACCATTTAAATTCAAAATAATTTTGGTTAGGCTAATTAATAGGCTATAATAGAGGGGGCGTGGCGAATTTTCATGCCACCAAAAATAATGTTTTAGGTTTAACCAAGATAGTCGTCCTTCAAAACTGGGATATCAACATGCACGTGCTTATTTCAGTAAACAAAACATTAACCTTGATTGCACAGACTTGATACGCCGAAATGTTAATACATTTGAATTTCTGAAGGCAGCGCCATCTTTAGTAAGGGACAATGTAGCCAAGTAAGATAAGACAACTTACGTAAACAGAAAATATTTTTCTGTTTAACACATTTTATGATTTCATTGAATTTGTCTCATATTGTGCATATTGGGCTGATTGAAAGCCAGGAGCAATAATGTATATAAAATTAAATCCATACATAGTTTTTTTGCCGATGTAAAGCGCCATGTTTGATTTGGGTGACGCCAAAACCCTTCCCTTTTGCTCCGCTTCTGGTTGTCAAGAAGATGGCAGCTTCCAGGCAGGCATGAGAGGGAATACTTCAACACAAGTCGAATGAATTTGGAGTATTTTTTTCAGAATAGTTCTCCTAAGCATTTTGTTGGAATTAGCGCATCGAAATAAGTAAGTATTATGCACGAGGGGCTGCTTATTGTGTTGAGTTGGCTGTTTTGTTGTTAAGAATCGCCCGGCCATTTTTCTTGAGGGAGCTTTTGCCGATTCTCAAAAGATGGCTGCTTCCAGACGGCATGAAAAATAAGAACACCGTATATATCCAATTAAAATCTTTTTAGTTGCCTTACAGTAATCATGTTGCAACTTTAGTCATATCAGGTAGCAAATGCATTATAAAATACTGGTTTGAAATTGTGCATTCATTAGCCTAACGGAAAATAGCTGGCTAGCTAGTGCAGCTAATGTTAGCTTACTAGATTTGCTTAGCTATGCGCGTTTGCTAAGCTTATTTCGGGTAGCTTTGCTCAACCAAAGCCTACTAGAAGGTTCCGTTCATATGTGGTGTTTCCTTGTTATATGCCCCTTCGTTGATCCTCTCAATGCAGCTGGTTTGGTTTAATTCAATGCAAGGAAAATTCGTTGCAATGGCAGGGCTGAACGTTTAGCTAGCTAGGCTAATCAGTGTTAGCCAACAGTATGCGTACAAGCTAAAACATGGCGACTCACAGAGAAGCATCAAAATGTTAAATCTTTTGTAAATAGGGTTATCGTTAAGTGCAAAGGGCTATGCTATTGTGTGGTGTATTTCGTCGACATTTGCGTGAATCAACAATGTCATGCCATTATAATGAACCTGTACATTTAGGCATTTTTGATTGTCGTGTTTGTGACTTTCCGCCATTTTTCAGACTGGCGGAGGTTTGTTTGGTTGCAAAATGGCTGCACACTGGAGTGTATTCAAAGCCAAAGGCTACAGAAAAATACACTCAAATGAAATTGTGAAAAACCCATCGAAGTAACTTATTTGTTTTACCCTCCAAATCTAACAACTGTTCTACTGGGCAGCTTTATACAATTCCCACTGTCAAACAGTGGACTGCTTAAGTAGGCCGGGATGCTTAGTCGGTCAGGAGCATAACGTTAGATTTGACCAATTAACTAATGTTAGAGGGGATCCTTGACATAGTCAAAATGACTAATCAACGATATTTTGAAAGTAATACATTTTCTTTTCGTATATATATTTTTGTAGAAGTCATGTCTGCTCCTGGTTCCACGTTGCCTGGGACCACAGGTTCGGTTCTGCAGCCGCGTTGGAAGCGGGTTCTAGGATGGTCTGGTCCTGTTCCTCGACCCAGACATGGTCACAGAGCTGTTGCTATAAAAGAACTTATGGTTGTGTTTGGGGGAGGAAACGAAGGAATTGTTGATGAATTACACGTCTACAATACGGGTAAGATTGCATGCATGTTAATTGAAGAACACGACACAAATGTTACAATATTGAGCAAATAGTTTTGTCTATGGAACCAACAATGTTGTCTTTCCCTGGCTAAAGGATAATAATAAGATATGTTGCCCTCTGTTGGAAGGGAAATGTAACTACATGTACAAAAAATGGCGCGCTAAAATAAAATGGTTGACATGTGTTCTGGGCTGACTAATCAAGTGTCAGCTTTTATGCGTCATAAAATGCCCCATACTTTCGTAGAACCACCGTTCACTGTTGTTTCAGGTACACCTCATTTACTGTATATTTGCTTTTAAATTTAAGACCCCAAACTAAAAATATCCCATGCAAATCCCCCTTGTTTTAATTGCAAATAATTAACATGTTATGTTATGAAGCCAAGCAAGTGGGATACAAAGATGCCTCATTAGATAACCTTCTGTGATTGTGTTCTCTAGCAACAAACCAGTGGTTTATACCAGCTGTGCGTGGTGATATTCCTCCTGGATGTGCTGCATATGGTTTTGTTTGCGATGGGACCAGATTGTTGGTGTTTGGTGGAATGGTAGAATATGGAAAGTACAGCAATGATCTCTATGAGCTACAGGTAATCACATTTTAGTGTAACTGCAACAAAGCATTTTATTCAGAAGGCATTCAATTTGATTGTGCTAGTCTGTTAACTATTTCACTTACATCTATCCTTGATTAGATATTTGTGATTTCCTCTATGGTAGCTCTTGTGATGTGACCACTGTAAATGAGTCCATGTGGTCACTATATATTTGATATATATATGTGTGTGTGTGTGTGTGTTATTTAGGCCAGCAGATGGGAATGGAAAAAGTTGAAAGCCAAGAACCCAAAGAATGGACCTGCTCCATGTCCTCGTCTTGGCCACAGTTTTTCTTTGGTGGGAAGCAAGTGCTACTTGTTTGGTGGACTGGCCAATGACAGTGAGGATCCTAAAAACAACATTCCCAGGTAACTTGATCTTAACTGATCATGCTGACAAACCATGGTAGAATGATTAAATGTTTGTGGAACTGATCATTAAGTTGGGTAACTTGTTTTCTGCTTGTTGTGGTTCCTAGATACCTGAATGATCTGTACACTTTGGAGCTTCGTCCAGGATCCAGTGCTGTGGGCTGGGACATACCAATCACATATGGGGTCCTGCCTCCACCGCGAGAGAGTCACACAGCTGTGGTATACACTGAAAAGACCAGCAAGAAATCTCGCTTGATTATTTATGGAGGGATGAGTGGCTGTCGGCTGGGAGATTTATGGACGCTTGACATTGGTAAATTGGAATACTCTTCTTTAAAATGTTCTACTTTGTGAGTATTGTCTTACAATAACAGCACCGACTTCAACACAATCGTGATGGTGGCGACGAATGCTCGACATGTTTTTAATCTGCAGACACCCTTACCTGGAACAAGCCATCAGTGAATGGCACAGCTCCTCTACCAAGAAGTCTTCACTCTGCCACCACAATCACAAACAAGTGAGCATGCAATGTGTTCCTCGATTTAGAAAAGCATGGAATAAGTGACAGTTAAAGTGTAATTCTTGCCTATGCAAAACAAAGCTAACTTAATCTGGAACTGAAGTTGCTTATGTTATTAGTTACTAGTTAGCTTTGAGTCAGCAATTTAAAAAATGCTAGTCCAAAATTGCAGTGGTTCTCAGCTTTCTGTCCATTTTACTCATTCTATGGAGAGCAGTAACATAATGAATACACTTGTGTTTAGCAGTGACATTTTGTCTAAAGCTCTGTGTAAATAATGGGTGATTTAATGTCTTTCCTTCTTACAGGATGTATGTATTTGGTGGGTGGGTCCCCCTGGTAATGGACGATGTGAAAGTTGCCACACATGAGAAGGAATGGAAGTGCACAAACACACTCGCCTGCCTAAATCTGGGTTTGTAATCACTTGCAGCTGTATTATTTGTGTCCGCATATCTCATATTTGTTTAAGTAGTATTGTTGGTTATTGAAAAAAGCAAAGAGAGAATAAGTCGCACAGTGGATTTAAGAGTCACCCATTAAAGGCTTCGTCCATAATGCTTTGAGCCCCACAGGGCTGTTCCCGACTCTAAATTTGTCAGTCGAATCAGATTTAGCTGTTTAATACGAAGATTTTACTATTCGTTTTTTCTTTTCATTTTTTTCATATAGACTATCTGGCAATCAGAAAGTCCATTGACATGAGTTTCAGTGGTGATTTCAACCACATTAATATTGTGCAACACAGTCATAGAAACATATTTTGGAGCATTTAAAAATCAATAAAATAAAACTGCATTATGATGGAAGATTTGAATTGCCAATATATAATGTCGGGCCATCATAGGATATAGATTTATCGGAATAATGAGCAAACGTATTTCTTTTTAGGTTATCTAAATAAAAAATATGTATCACTTTAAACTTAAAAAAAAACTGTAAATTAATAAACAAATTAAACAGTTTAAAATATGAATTCACGGCATTGCCCGCTATGAAATAACTGGCACCTCTTCAGATCCTGATTTGCCACCTTTTCATATAGCCGACCTCGTCAGATTGAACATCCTCTTAAGAATATAATTTTTTTTTAACATGGATTGAGAACTGCTTGCATATACATACATAACATTCCTGCATTTTTGTAAGTGTCTATCTGTTTTATACTGTCATTGGAATGCACAATGAAAAATAAACAAGAAAATGCCTATTTTTCTACAGACTCCATGCATTGGGAAACTGTCATGATGGATACTTTAGAAGACAACATCCCAAGGGCCCGTGCAGGGCATTGCTCTGTGGCTATCAACTCCAGGCTGTATGTTTGGAGTGGCCGTGATGGTTACCGTAAAGCATGGAACAACCAAGTCTGTTGTAAAGACCTTTGGTACCTTGAGACAGGTAGGTCAGCCACCTGCCACTCACATTCTGTGCAAATAGACTCCCTGCAATTGACAGCAATCTTACAAATGTTTGTATATGTTGCCCAACAGAGAGACCCAACCCTCCTGCACGAGTGCAGTTGGTCCGTGCCAACACAAACTCTCTGGAGGTGAGCTGGGGGGCGGTGTCCACAGCTGACACCTACTTACTGCAACTGCAAAAATATGATATCCCATCGGCCACGGCTGCAACTTCGCCAGGACTGATCCCATCTCTGCCTGCAAGCTCTCCCAAGAGCCCAGCGCCTGCAGCTGCTGCACCATCTGCTCAGAGTCTACCACCACACACGGGTAACACCTTTTTTCTGTTATAGCCTTACATGCTTCAGAAGACTGTCCTTATTTTCTCCAACAAATTGTCTTTAACAGATGCCTAACAATTTAAACCTTTATTTTCACAGCAATCCTAAAGCTTCCCCAGGCTGCAACTGGGACCTCTATTCTCACTGTGCGCCCCAACCAGGCAGGAAAATCCCCAGTCACTGTGACATCACTTCCTCCTGGTGTCCGTATGGTTATGCCTACCCAGACAACTGGTTCGGTATGGATAAAACTGATTTTAGTTGGTTTTTACAGTAATTGCTAGGATTTTACCGTCAGAATTTTGCTACACTGAGGAAGATGAGAATATATCTCCTTGTTTGTTTGTTTGTTTTTTTAGCCAATTGGCAGTAGCCCTCAGATGAGTGGCATGGCAGCTTTGGCTGCAGCAGCAGCCGCCACACAGAAGATCCCTCCCTCCTCTGCTGGCACTGTACTTAACGTTCTCAAAACTGTAGCCGTCTCTCCTGGTACAACAACTGTCAAGATGGCATCTCCTATAATGGTACATGACTTTGGATTTGGCAAAATGTGTAAATTTATCAAACAGATTGTCTAAAGATTTTTGGATTGGGATTTACATCAATCAATTTCTATTCATCCCACAGGTCAGTAACCCGGCCACCCGAATGCTGAAGACTGCAGCGGCACAGGTGGGAACAGCCACAGTCTCCTCCCCTACCACGCCTACCAGACCCATCATCACGGTGCACAAATCTGGCACAGTCACAGTGGCCCAACAGGCTCAGGTGGTCACTACTGTGGTGGGAGGAGTCACAAAGACCATCACTCTGGTCAAGAGCCCCCTTTCCATGGGTGGCAGTGGCACTCTGGTAAGCTTGATATTTGAGCTCTCACGCATGCATAGTGGAAATTCTCATGTAATTGTTTATTCCCACTTCAGCCAGTGATGTTATTTTTGTCTGGTCATAAGACCGCAATGACATGCCCTAGACTGTTACTAATGTGTGTATTAAGAAACAAATGCTGAAGCTCAGGGATTCTTCTATAATGAACAGCATGGGTTCATAGATCAGCATGACTGTTAATGTTAGGGTTGATGTAGGGTGAACGTTACAATGTCAGTGGTCCACCAGACGCATGGCGCTCCCAATGCTGCCTGATGTTCTCTGGCGACTCATGAACTTAAGTCTCTCTCCTATGTCAGCAGATCTCCAACCTTGGCAGGATGATGTCTGTGGTACAAACCAAGCCAGGGCAGACATCAGCTGTTACAGGCCAGACTTCCACTAACCCTCTCACACAGCTCATACAGGTCAGCTATCTGCATGAGTGCAGGGGAAAAGGAGGAGTGGCTAAAACTCCTGAGACGGGTACCAGGCATGTATCAACCGATTTCTTCCATAATCAGCTCTCCTCTCTCCATAGGCCAAAGGTGGCCTCCCGGCTGGTACCATCCTCAAGCTGGTGACCTCTGCTGATGGAAAGCCCACCACCATCATCACCACCTCACAGGCTGGGGGCACTGGAAATAAACCCACCATCCTCAATATCAGTGGCATGTCTCCCACCACAACCAAACAGGGCACCCACATCATCAAGACCATACCCATGTCTGCCATTATGAGTCAGTCTGGGGCAACAGGTAAGAACTAACCGGTACTGATACAAAACCCCATGGTTTAGATACGTAATTATGGAGATGGTTGTGACCTATTATTACTGATTACTGTGACTTGAGGTAACATGATGGGTCAGATAAATGGAATTTTTTTCCCGGCTGCTCTGCATTTGCTAAACATGTCATTGGGTTATTTTCCTCTTCAGGTGTTACAAGCAGTGCTGGAATGAAGAACCCCATCACTATTTTTACCACGAAGATGGTGACAACAGGCACTCCTGGCAAAATTATTACTGCCATGCCCAAGCTTGGCACTGCAGCAGGCCAACAAGGACTAACCCAGGTAAAAACAACTAAACCACAAACTTGTTGGTCTTGCTACAATGATGTAGTTATTAGATTTTTATGTGGGGCAGCTCTCACTTAAAGTCAAAAACAGTAGATGAGTATTTTATGCTGCTAAGAGATATTGGGCCCTATGATGTCTGGGATGGGTAATACAGGCATTTAAAATATATATTGGTTGGCACTTCTCTATCGCTAATTGGTTCTGCAAATACTCCTGTGTCCGTATATATAAATGGTCCTACATTTCCAGACTTAGTGGCTGTAACATACTTCATTGTGCTTATAGGTGGTTTTGAAGGGCGCCCCTGGTCAGCCTGGCACCATTCTGCGTACTGTTCCCATGGGAACAATGGGAGGAGTGAGGCTCGTCACACCTGGGACAGTGTCTGCCGTGAAACCCACTGTTACCACACTGGTTGTCAAAGGAACAACCGGTAAGAAAGCAATTGCAAATTATATTGCTAAAATCGTATCATTTTGTTTGAATGCAGTTTTGAGTACTTTTTTTTACAAATGTGCTTTCGACTTGAGTTAACTGTCTCTTCCATGGAATATATCTTCCTTTAGGTGTCACCACTCTGGGGACAGTCACTGGCACAGTGTCCACCAGTTTGGCAGGCGGTAGTGTAGCCAGTTCTAATGCTTCTCTGGGCACTCCCATCACTACCCTGGGCACCATAGCCACCCTTTCCAGCCAAGTCATCAACCCGACGGCCATAACTGTTACAGCAGCCCAAACTAGCCTTACCACTGTGCCGGCATCCACCATCACCATGCAGGTAAGTCTCATCAGCTGTGTGACCATCTGTATAAGGGAGGATAGTAAGGTTGGCATCAAAGTAAGAGATGCATTGCATGTGCTTAAACTGTCCACCGCAATATCCCTAAACAACGGTTTTCCCCTCCGCAATCGGGACACCAGCCCACCCAGGTGACACTCATCACCACCCCCAGTGGAGTTGAGGCTCAGCCGGTGCAGGACCTGCCTGTGTCGATCCTGGCCTCCCCTACTTCTGAGCAGCCCAGCTCCACAGAGGCAGCGTCCGGGGACGGCTCTGGAACGGTGACCATGGTCTGCTCTAACCCTCCCTGTGAGACCCATGAGACAGGCACCACCAACACAGCCACCACCGCCTCCTCCAGCATTGGTGGTGTACAGAGGGTATGCTCCAACCCCCCCTGCGAGACCCATGAAACGGGCACAACTAACACTGCTACCACTGCTTCAGCAAATATGTCTACTCCCCGTGTCTGCTCCAACCCACCTTGTGAGACCCACGTGACTGGAACAACAAACACCACCACGACTGCCTCCACTACTATGGGAGGGTTAGAGGCGGTTTGTTCCAACCCCCCCTGCGAGACACACGTGACAGGCACAACCAACACCTCCACTCAGGCCTCGTCCAGCATGGGTGCAGGTCAGACGGACACAGTCCAGAGAGTGTGCTCCAACCCACCCTGCGAGACCCATGAGACAGGGACCACCAACACCCCGTCCACGGCCACCTCCAGCATGGGAGGCGACCAGGCCAGCACAGAGACTGGAACGGTCCAGAGGGTGTGCTCCAACCCACCCTGCGAAACCCATGAGACCGGGACCACCAACACAGCCACCACTGCCACCTGCAGTTTGGAGACTGGTGAAGGAGACGGTATGCCCCACGTCAATAGAGCTTGTTCCATTTAACATTATTAGTCACTTGCATTCAAACTCTGTCATAATGTTGAGAGAGGAAAAGCTAAGGCTTAACTGCCCTGTCTTATTACAGCCCAGCAGAGTGAAGAAGGAGAAGAGAGCGCGAGCAGCACCACAGAGATGCCAGCCACCACAGCAACCGCCCAGGGCAGAGCCATCACTACTGTGACACAGTCTACACCAGTCCCTGGGCCTTCTGTACCGGTAAAGACGCGTTTTACACCCCATAAGGGCCAGGCTGTTTGTGTGCCATATGCTCACATCCTTATGTTTCCGACAGCTATAAACAAATATTTGGAGTTTGCCCGAGTCCACGTTCCCAATATATAGCATGAGACTGGTTTGGTTTAGTATGGATGATATTTCTTCACGTGGTCACTGGGGAGCCACCTCTTAAACTGTGTATATGCTTTGTCCATCTCTCCAGTCTATCTCGTCAATCGCTGATCCATCGGCTGCGGCAGGCAGCTCTACAGAGGAGCCCATGCAGACTGATGAGGCCTCAGCCACATCAACCGAGCAGGGAGCCACTGCTATGGAGACAGAGGTACAGAAGGAGAGGTTTACTTCCCTGTTCAACCTGTCTTTGTAACAACCTCAGCAACTGAAATTTTTTTTAAATTGTGGATAAATGACCAGAAATTGTTTCTCCAGGGAGGAGCAGATGGATCTGCCACCACCTCTCTGACCCTGCCCCCCGAGCTGATGGCTGAGGGCGGCCAGGGCACCACACTGATTGTGACTGGGCTGTCGGATGAGGAGCTGGCTGTGACTGCGGCAGCGGAAGCAGCGGCCCAGGCGGCAGCCACAGATGAGGCCCAGTCCCTGGCCATCCAGGCTGTCCTTCAGGCAGCTCAACACGCCGTCATGAGTAAGTAACTACCTCCTCTCCATTGAGCAAGTCCCAGAGACTTTTGTCAGTGGGTAGAGCGCTTACTAACCCCGGTGCTGTTGTTCCCCACAGCTGAAGGAGATTCTGGCGCAGACAACCAGCAGTCAACCAGCATCCCCATTGTGCTGACTCAGCAGGAGCTGGCAGCTCTGGTCCAGCAGCAGCAGCAGCTCCAGGAGGCCCAAGCCCTGGCACAAGCCCAGGCTCAGGCTGCAGCCCAGCAGGGCAATGCTCAGGCCAGCCTGCCCACCGAGGGTCTGGCCCCAGCTGATAGCCTCAACGACACTTCTGCGGAAAGCAATGGCCACAACGAGATGGCCGCTGCCGTCACCAGGGCTGTGGCTTCACTGCTGCCACGCACCTCTGCTGAGAGTAAGGACTGCGCCAGTCACATTTCTCATGATATAAAACACGCAATGTTTTCTAATTGTTAAACAGCTTTCCTCTGTATTTTTTATCTTCACAGCCCTCGCCCCTTCAAGTACATTTGCGTCTATATCTGTGGCCAGTCCCACCAAGCTGCAAGCTGCATCTGCATTAACAGAGGTGGCAAATGGTGTTGAAGGAGGGGTACGTCTAATCAGTCTAAAGGCTGGTTTATGCTTCTGCAAAGATACACGTTAGCCTCGCTGCATAGCTCACAGAGGCCCACGGATACAGTTAGTCCTCCCAAATCCCAAAACAGAATGTAGATTTTTCTCCCGTCCATCAAACAATTGCTGGATTGTTGGAGCAGAGAAGGGAGGAAGCAAAAAGATATGCAGTAATATTTTGGTTGGAAAACACACACAGATCACCATTAAACCAGCAATGTAACTCGCGGACGAGGTTCGCAAACACAGGCGTTTGTTTAAAAAAAAAAACGAAAATAGTGAGATCACTCTCCGTGACGCTGTGTTATTGTTTTTCTACTGTGTGTTCTGTACATTCTGGATTAGTAAATGCAACACTGCCACCTAGTGAACCCATTAAACTTAGGTGGAGGTATGTAGGCGCACTACTGTGCGAATGTCGGCACATGAATGTTCAGACGCGCCAACGCAGAAGCATAAACCAGGCATAATTCTTTTAAACTCTTTTAAAACTATGCGTTTTGAGCTTGGGGGTGTAGAATATTGATGCTAACATTTTTTGTATTTTTTTTTTTTTTTTTTTTTAC
This sequence comes from Aplochiton taeniatus, assembly GCA_017639675.1. Classification (NCBI taxonomy): domain Eukaryota; kingdom Metazoa; phylum Chordata; class Actinopteri; order Galaxiiformes; family Galaxiidae; genus Aplochiton; species Aplochiton taeniatus. The sequence goes on from CM030173.1 coordinate 35,593,653, forward strand.
AGAAACCAACTCCACAGCCAATAAAGTCAGTGGTTAAAAAAGAAAACCAGTGGTTTGACGTTGGAATTGTGAAGGTTACAAACATGGTGGTAACTCACTTCTATATGCCATGGGATGACTCTCAAGGGGAGGTGAGTTTCAAAGACGGAACATTCTCTAACGTCTGACACAATGAGCCATTGATGCAGCTTTAACCATGTGTTTGTGTTGTAGGATGACTCTGGGACCATGCCCGACTATACCCAGATGAAGAAAATGGAACTCCAGCCTGGCACGGCCTACAAGTTCCGTGTAGCTGGCATCAACGCATGTGGCCGTGGATCTTTCTCGGAAATATCGGCTTTCAAAACATGTCTGCCTGGCTTCCCTGGAGCACCATGTGCCATCAAAATCAGCAAGGTAAAAGAATCAACTCCACTTTGTTTTTACACCGCTGTTACAATTTAGTACAAGGTCCCTTGAAAAAGCTCCCTCTCCAGTGTGATCACAGCATTATCTCTAGTCAGTCATTGTATCACGCTGTCTCTCTGTCCTTAGAGCCCCGATGGAGCCCACCTGACCTGGGAGCCTCCCTCCGTGACGTCGGGGAAGATCATTGAGTATTCTGTGTACCTGGCGATCCAGAGCAACCAGCCTCCTGAGCCCAAGTCCTCCACCCCCGCCCAGCTGGCCTTCATGCGTGTGTACTGTGGGCCCAACCCCTCCTGCCTGGTCCAGTCCTCCAGCCTCTCCAACGCCCACATCGACTACACCACCAAGCCCGCCATCATCTTCCGCATCGCAGCGCGCAATGAGAAGGGCTACGGCCCTGCCACTCAAGTCCGATGGCTTCAAGGTGCGCTTGTGTCGCCACACCCACTACGATAAAACACTATCTTACACGTATAGTCTATTCAGTTTGTTTGTTGTTTAAATACATACACTTTGTTGACGCGCCATTTGACTTATTGGCCTCTTTTCTTCACAGAGTCAGGGAAAGATGGTGCCTCTGCTAAACCTGCCCCCAAAAGACCAGTTTCTTCACCAGATGGGTAAGAACATTCAATTACATTCTATTACACAGATATGACAAATTGTAGATGTACTTAAACACACAAACCAATCATAAACTTAAACAGATTTCTGTCTGCCCTCTGCAGTAAGGCTACTGGTCCAAAGAAAGCAAGAACGGATCAGTGAGATGCCACCCTCCACCCCCCCCCCCCCCCCCCCCATCTGCATTCTCTCTCTTCCTTCTGCCCTTCCCACCACTGTCCTTTTTTGACCAGGAAGACTGATCCCTCCATCTCCTCCAATTCATCTTGACTTCACACCATCATCAAGTTTGACCCACATCGAGTCGACAAGAATGAATTTGATCTTAGACGTTTCTGTAGATAATGCCCCCTTTTCTGTTGGCCATACTATTTCTTAAGAGGAAAAAAAAACAAGTCAAAAGCACATTTTAGCTTTTTAAAATTCATGTTTTCTCTTTCTTATATGCTTGTCCCATCTTCCTTTTCATATATATATTTTTGACTAGTTTATGTAGTTGAGCAGTTTTGAGAATTTACAGCTTCACACACTTGGGGACAGCCTAAGCTTAGTGTTACTTGTGTTGTTTGTGAATCAAGGGGGATGTAGAGAGACTACATGAGAGGATGTACAGTGCTGATCAAGAAGCAGGGGTGCTGTTAGTTTAGATGGATGGATAATTAGTCTGGAAATAAATAAAGCACTTGTCCTCGAAGAAAGGGGACATATTGTTTTCCCTTCCAAAAAAATTGAATCATCAAGAAACCAATTTGTAAAGACATCGTATTGGACTCCAGTTTACTGGTATTGTCATCACTGTGCGTTTTTACCAAGAAGAGGACTGGTTAGCTGAAGTGGACAAAAGAATGACGAAGGAAAAGATTATTAGAGAATGACAAGACTTTGCTAGGCTTGGGACTTGCACACAAAAAAAATCTTGCAAAATCTTCCCAAAAAATTAGCAATGATTCAGAAGATCTTTGTGTAGTTTATTTTTGTATTTTTTAAGCTTTTTTCTGGTGTGTATGTCAGTGTGCATTTTAACCTCATTTACTTTTTTTTTTTTTTACACTATTGTTCATCTCCATAGTTTCCAAGGGTTTGTGAGAAGAGGTGGCAATGTTAAGATAGCCACTATATTTTTAACGTTGGTTCAATCAGTTGTATGTTCTTGTTGTAACAAGGGGTATGAAAAGATAGACATTGTATTTGTTCTGACCAGGATCACCTATGTGATAGGACTGAAGGGAACTTTGAAACAGACCCGGGGAGAGAAGAGCTTAAACTTTGTTATACATCTTCCAATGCGTGTTGCTTTGTGTATGCCAAACAATAATTTTGAATATAATGGAGAAAACCGTTCCTTTATTTCGTGTTTCCTAACCCTTCCACCCCATTTGTAGATTGTCCCAATTGATAGATTCAATCCATTTTTATGCTTATACGTTTATGGCATACCCCACCACCTTTTATTTTACAATACAATAAATTATATTGGTAGACTTACTTCTCCTATACCGTTAATGTATGTGAATCCATTTAATAAAATTTTAACTTCATTTTTCAAGGCTCCATTTTGAAGAGTACAGAATGTGTGCAAGTTCATTGTGATGTGGATATTTGTATGTCTCTGAATGAGGATGTTTTTGCTGGACAGAAGTGGCATAGCCAGAATTTACTCACTTGTAAATTAGTTTCTTCATATAGCAAGAATAAAAAGAACATGTAGGCATTTTATGTAATTACCTGTAACAATGTTTTTACATGTGGGTCACTTCTTGATTGCCTTTTGTGTCTTGAGTTATAAAAGAAACAATATATATAATGTCTCCCTGATCAATTGTTCTAAATAATAAGCTGATTGACTGTAGAAGTCTAAATCACTGCTAAGTTCTTAACAAGTAAATGTTTTTACGCAGGAGTTTCAAAGAGAAGTATCTGAGTGCACTACTGTGTATCAGTAGTTCAGTAAAGAAAACCAGTTCGGTTAGTTGGTCATGACAAGGGGTAATGAAGCCAAATGGGAACTCACTGCCTTTACCAGGTTGCAGTTTTCTGTTTTCAGTTTCTCCTCATTTATATATCTTACGAAAAAACTATTTCCTATACATACATGATTTGTGCGTGTCAGTGTGTCTTTGGAACAAAACTAGACATGCATGCCAGCAGTGTATTTTAGTAGTGATGCCTTAAATAACACCATAAAAAAGCATCTTTAAAAAAATAAATTTAATCAGCTACTTTCTTTTCATGTGGTATACAGATGTGTCTTTTTCTTCCACAGTACCTTTGCTGGGTCACTATTTTTGCACCCTTGTTAGATAGGTTGTCATCAGCATTGCCGAGGTCTCTCAGAACTTTTCCTCCCACACTGGGACAGGTGCTGGTCTTAGCACTGGCACTTGGTTTGAGTTTCTTTCGGTTGTTCGCAGGTTATTTGGAAATGTCCTGTATTTTCCAATGTGTGTTTTTTGTACTGTAGGGAGTAATGTATCTTTTATCATCAAAATAAACATGGTAAACATTGTTGGATTTTCACTTTGTATTTACTCTTTCTTTAGTAGCCATTGATCCACCCACCTCTTGCACAGCTGCCATGGCAGCTTTGAAGAAGGGCTTTTCAACATCAATATCCTCCTTGGCACTACCTTCAAAGTACTGGGCTCCTATCTCCTCACACCACTGCAACGCTTGCTTGCTGGACACCTGAAGCAGAAGCAAAACAAACATGGTCACAGTTGCATCTTGAATAGATCTTTCAAGGCTTAGCTTTATAGTTTGATGAAGAGTAGGTCTACGTGGTAGGGAAGAAACCATATAACATTGCTTCGTGACGGTCAGAAGAAGTATGACTACTCTCCTTAGTTTCTTTTTTTATTTGTTTCACAACAGGAAAATGACCTATTTAACTTCCCACATTTTCCAATAAGTGATCTGTCACAGACCTCACGGTTGTTTAGGTCAGTCTTGTTCCCTATCACTATGAAGGGGAAATCAGCTGGATCGGATGGCTCTCCCTGCACCAGGAATTCTTTTCGCCACATCTCAAGAGCAGAGAAAGACGCCTTAGACGTGACATCAAACACTAGCATGCAACAATGAGACCCCCGATACAACGACGTTCCCAGCGACTGGAACCTCTCTGTTCCTGCAGTATCCCAGATCTGGTGAATACAGTGAGAGACACGAACCACCATGAGCCTTTCAAACCAAAATTGCCAAAGTCTCACGATACTTGAGTGACGTCTATTTGTTACACACAAGCAGTAGTTCAATTTGCTGATTTTACATTTCAAAGAGTTTAATTGACAAGCACAAACAAACCCAACAGGACACATAAACTATGATTTATAAATGAATACCTGTAGAAGAGCTGTACAGCCGTCTACATTTATTTCTTTGTTTAGAAAGTCTGTTCCTATGGTGGCACGGTACATATTGGTGAAGCGGTGGTTCACATATCTGTTCATGAATGAGGATTTCCCCACCCTGCGTAAACAAACCACAGACTGTAAAAGACACAACGCCACATTAACATTTTTACTTATTAGTATCATTATATTTATTTATACAGGGGAAACCGACTGAGACTAGACCTCTTTTCCAGCAGTGCCCTGTCTAAGGCAGAATACGTTACAACAACTGAACAAACATGAATAAAATATAATAAACTAAACCTCACCTATCACCTATCACATTGGGCAGATATTAAAGCAGTGTGTATGCATTCAAAAAATTAAGCAAGCTAGACAAAGAGAGTAGGCCGAACAGATTTGTCATGATTTAGATTTGGTTATCGAAAGTGTGAAACATAATAGCATGACAGTCTATAGGCCTAGCCTAAATGAAAGTGAACAATTCGGTTTCAGCACCAGTAAGATACAATGTTAGAAGTGGTAAAATAAAGATATCTGACTTTACCCGGAGTTCCCAATAAGAACAAGTTTTAGCACAAGTTTCCTCCATTCAGTCATTATGAAGTGGCAAAGTTTCAGGGGACTATCCTGCACTTCAAGACGCGAAGACGCACAATCTCTGTCTCATTTGAATCAGATTCCAAACAGCTAAAACTAATAGCCTTACTGATAAGAAACATGGCCGTTGACCAAATAACTGTACGAGAGAATATACACTTTAAAGGAGACAAAAACTATTAGATGCCCAGAGAGATTTTCCTGAAGCGGACAAATACATTTTTCCGACTAGAAACAGAAAGAAAATAAGGGGTTTAATTAACAGTGCAATACCCCAGTGGCCGCTAGAGAATGCTAGTGCGTTTGGGTGGATTATAAAATATTAATGTCACTCTTATTTTATTTATTTAGAATGAGCAACATCGCACAGGCACAATCGTATGTGAATTAATTTAGGTGAACGTAAGTGCATGTTCTAAATATAATAATTAATATATATTTCCTTTTACATTTTTTGTGACAGTCCAGCTAATTAGCACCATGGTATTCCACCGGTAGACCTACGTTGAGCGAAAAAAGGCAACACGTTATCTACCTTATGTATACAACGTTTAATCATTCCTGGTGTAAAATAACAAAACTGCAAACTGAACTGTCCCAAACAATGACATATGCCAAGCGTTTGAGTATGTGCGTGTGTGTGTGTGTGTGTGTGTGTGTGTGCGTGTGTGTGTGTGTGTGTGTGTGTGTGTGCACGCGCGCGCGCGCGCGTGTGTGTGTGTGTGTGTGTAGATGTGACGTGTGTGAGTGTTTGCTCCCACGCATTTGTATGCACGTCGTGACAGTTTATGTTACAGTTATAGGTGTGGTGCATGCATACTGTTAGGTTACTGTACAAAAAAAGGACGGGGACAATTTTGTTGAAACCAGATAATCTAAATACAAGTACGTATCACTCGACATTGTGATGCAGAGCAGATTCATGTTCACTTCTAACTTACCATAATATTATATACACTAATTAACACACAGACGGACGGACGGACGGACGGACGGACGGACGGACGGACGGACGGACACACACACACACACACACACACACACACACACACACACACACACACACACACAGAGAGAGAGATAGTCTCATTACATGGTTTGTCAACAGTTCAATGAAGGTACACTAATGAAACGGAATGTAAATTAGACCTACTTAAAGTATTCTAAAAAAAAATATTGGGGATACTGACAAGAGAGAATGTCATAGAGCAAGACACTGAGAGACACACACACAGAGAGAGAGAGAGAGAGAGAGAGAGAGAGAGAGAGAGAGAGAGAGAGAGAGAGAGAGAGAGAGAGAGAGAGAGAGAGAGAAAGTTGAGGTATGAGCGAGATAGTGAGAGTACTCCCTAGTGTATGCTGCAGTCTGAGAATGGCCCAGCAGGCTCTGGCTGGTGAGATAAGACTCATCTCTTTCACAGAAGCCTGTTTCTCGGGAATCATAGAGCTGCCCCAAAAGTCCACTGGCATCCAACTGTGCACACTCCGTCATCTAGTTAGAGCCGGGTCGATCAACAATCTGCTCTCACTGTTGTGTGTGGCGTCATACTATGTCGTTTGAAGATACAGTAAAAACACAAGTAGCACATGATTAGTTCTCGTGTTCGTGAGTGTGTCTGTTTGGGAGGCGACAGAGAGAAAGAGCCGGGATGAAATGAAAGGGACAGAGTAAGAGAGGAAGAAGGGACATGACGCTTGCAGTCATTTCTGCAGGGCACCAAGGCTGTGTATGAGTCCTTATGAGTGACATGGCATTGCAGCATGCCTGTGGTCCCGCCTGTCTGCTCAGTGACAGTGCCGGGTCTGTAATTCCTGGCCTCCTCCTTTTTATCTTGATAACTTCTTATCAGAGCTCAGCAGCTCACTGACAGAGTGCCACCAGCCACATCCCTCGCCACCGCTTGCCTCGCACAAACTCAGCTGTCCACACACCAACGCATGCATAAGGACATTTTGGGCTGTACTATTTTTTCTATCACACAAGGCTGTAGGCATAGTTACTCTCAGTCAAAGAGTAAACCATGGATTTAATTTATTACTTAAATACATTTTAAATAAAAAAAATGTTTAATGGTATTTTGCATGAAAATATGAGAAAATTGTGGTTGAGGTCTCATTATAATGCTCATGTCCGTAAGCATGTAACTTGATGTCACACATTTTTTCAGTTTAAAACAATTTATTTCAGGCAGAGTTGCAGTTCAACAGCAGTGGCTAAACGTCAATAAAAGTGTTCAGTTTTCCTGACTGTTACTCTCTTCTAATTTCCCTGAAAACTGTAGATGAACAAAGAAGGAGGAAAGTGGGGCACTTTGACTACCAAATGATTGGGACAGAGTAAGGCCTGTGTTAAGCCTGGCCATGTGCAACCATATCTCTCCCCATGATTGCAGCACCTCTCCTGATTTGCATTACTGTCCTCCACCCTAAGCTGTGCTGAACCACAGAGAAATTGGGTCTTTGCATTTTGTATTTGCTTTGTTCAAATACCTGTCTCACCTTTTTCCATGTGGGTACGGCCTTATCAAAGTTGTGTGCATCAACAGACAAAAGAGTCCTTATTGGATGAATGCATGCTGAATTTGATTGAAAGGTGCATTTGAGAAGCACATAACAGGGATATATATAATTTTTCCCTCAGAATAGAAATATAAAGGTTTATTCTTTATCACCGAAGTCAGCGAGAGGGCAGGTCAGCTTGATAGCTGAACCAGGGCATATTTTGACAACTTTTGCCATGTACATTTTGTTAATTTATGTTGTTTTTGCAGTTTCAATTGGGATGTAAGTGAACAAGTTAGCACGAAATAGCAAAAGGTCAATCCTAACATGGATTAGATGGGCCTAGTTGTGGATGGACAAGGAGGTGTGTCTTTCACTGAAGTTTTCCCCCAACCCCTCCCACAGTCTGTCTCCTAACTCTGAACTCTGTCAGTTGTTTGTGGGGTACAAGATAGCAGTTATTCCGCTGGCGACTGGCCCATTCACAGATAGACACTTAAGCTGTGCCATCTTCCACCTGACCTGATACCATTTACCTCAGCAGCACTCCGCTCACCTTCGACTACATATTATAAATATTCTGCTTCAGTGCCCCAGGTAGGTACAGCCTCTCTGCCTCATATCAGAACACTGTTCTCGCTACTGTCCACACTTGTTTACCTTACAAGGGCGTCTGTTGCTTAAATTGTAATTACTTGTCCTGATATGAGTGGTGAAGCAGTCTTTTAGAGAGACTGAAGTTTATTCTGAACACAATTTGTAGAACAGTCCGGACAGTCTGGGTTTATTCTCAGATCTTGGATAGATCCGTAGTGTACCCATGGCTGTTAATTTAATTTACTCCATTAATTTTCTTATTTTTTACCATTCTAACAAACAAGGCAAAAAAGGTTGAGATTTTCACTTGAAAGAATGATCTTATCTTCAAGTTAATAATCCGTTGTTTATGTTCCTTTTTATGTTCCTTAATGTCAGATTATGTTCTGAGAAATAAGATTGTAGCAAGATATTGTAAATTCTGAATATTTGCACATACTATTTAGGTTGTGAGTGTTTAAATAGTACAATAAGACATGTCTGTTTATCAGGTGAAATTATGTTTAGGGGTCTGCCCTATCCGTGGAGTTGGATATAAGTAGTCCGATCATGATGTAGTCTATCTGATTTTCTCGATTTTCATGAAACCCTATCAGCATCCTCTCTTTCCTGTTATCACAAGTGAATAAAGATATGGCGCATGATTGACAACTCCACTGCTAACTAGGCAACGGTAGATTGCGTTGTGTATGATGCCGTGTGTAGACAGAGGAGCGCCGTCTGTAATTTCTCTTATCCGTCCACAAAAAGTCAAGTGTATTATAGTTTAACGGTAGCATAAGTCAAGCTTTTGTTACACAAAATCATACTAAATTACTAAGCATCAGCGAGCTTGCCTCTTAAATTATTTGAAGGCATTTTTAAATTGGCCAACATCCTAAGGCCACTTTATGTTTTTTTGTTTATTCATATTCTTGTTTAAATAGTTCACTAGTTCCTCATAAGTTGGAACAGATATTTAGAGCTTATCCCCATGAGGCAGTTGTGTACCTTCCGTGAATGGAAAACAGATCAAAAGAGACATGCCTGAGAACACAGTTGTTGAGAGAAAACGTTTGCTCACTGGTTGTGGTACTGTTTAGCCCTTTTTATTTTTAGGGTTTACTTTCAACCTGTCAAATGAGGATCCTAGAAAAGGAAGTTTAAAGAGACATGCAGCCGTGAGAACATGTCCCTGAAATTTTTTTTATTTCAGAATAGTCTTAGTCAATTAAAGGACATTATGGGGCATGGTTAAATTAAAATGTAAATAATATTGTTAGTCATGTGAAACACTGCTGGTTTTAATGAAAATAAGAAATGATTAGGAACATGGCAGAAAAAGATTTTGTCTTAGCACAAAGCTTCAAACCATGAATTTATTTTTCCTTTAATTTCAAATGACTTGTTGTTCCAAACGTTATTTACTATACAATACATATCTGTATGGCTATGTCAAGATAGAATATACAAAACAATGATAAGCCTAGTTTAACACTGTGTAATGCCATACATCAATTTGTTGCTCCAGAAGTTTGGTGCTACCGGTGTCAGCATGGAGGATTCCTCGGACCAGTCTCACTGGGTGTCTCCAACTCTCATCAGTTCGGACCCCATGGGAAGCTTCACCTCGGAGCCTAGTCTCTTACCTCCCGGAGAGGAGGGAGAAGCTTTCTTTTCTAACCCAGAGACAGACTACACCACCCTGCCTACTTACTTCTCCACCCCCAGCCAGAGCAGAGCCCCGTCCTCCTACAGACACAGTGCAGGTAGGCACTACATTGCCCTATCCAGTTCTGTCCAGAAACAAGTATATGAAACTGTTCTCTCACATTTTGTCATATCATATGCTATGCCAAAAACATTGTGGTTCTGATTTTTATGTCCTTTTAACAGTTCGGCAAGTTTACTCATCACCTTCTCTGCTTAGCAACCTCCAGTGGTTGGATGGGCCAGCTGGCCACTCTCTGAGTTCGTCATACAATCAATCCGTCTCCACCTGGACAGGCAACCCATTCACTAAAACGTCTCTACAACCACACACGCCAACTTCCTTGTATGCTTCCAGTGCCCATGCCTCCTTCCCTGGCAGAGATGGATACACCCCTCTAGTGAGGGAGGACAAGGAAAGTCCAAGGCTTCAGGAGGCCCTGAAGGCTGAGCGCCTGAGTCCTTTGGGTGGTGCAGCACGGGGGAGTAGTTTTCTGAATTTGACTCAAGGCACTGGGGGTGTCTACACACCATCTGCCCAGTCCCAGTCACACACGTTGGGTCCCTACAGCTCCTATATGAGCTCTCCGCAGGAATACAGCACAGCGGCCCTTTACTCTTCCCAAGCAGCATGGATGAATCCTTCCTCCTACTCCCCCAAACTCCGCAATAAGATCAGGCTGTCCCCACCAGGTGAGCGCACACCAAGCAGTCCCACTAGGTGACCACATTATTTCCTCTCCCTCATTAAATTGTATTTAATACTGTATAGAATTGTGTTAAGGCATTCAAATATATACCAAACAGAGCATGTACACAGTCTTAAAATGATCGTCCATTTCAGTTTTTTTATTCATATTTGGCAACAGAGCCTTAATCGGAAACAGTGTGCATGACCAATACAAATGACTGTTCTTTGAATTTGTATGTGTTTGTGATATTGAACAGAGGCCAGAGAGTGTGTCAATTGTGGAGCCACAGCAACCCCTCTCTGGCGTCGTGATGGCACGGGCCACTACCTGTGCAATGCGTGTGGGCTTTATCACAAGATGAATGGCCAAAACCGCCCCCTGATTCGTCCAAAGAAAAGATTGGTAGGACATAATGAGATATGGTGTTAATAAATGTGTTTCATATACATTGTTCTTTCTTCAGGCATGAACTGATAATCATTTTATCATGCGAGTTTAGGCTATGGGCTGAAACAAAGTGGTTTATTTGCTATATTTCAGCACATTGTGCATTTTACAGAAGATTTTGGAAGTTTCACATGGTCTTCATTGACAATCCCCCTGCCTGCAAAAATACATAAAACATTGCATTATGCCAGATGGTTCAATCACTTTAATGGATTTTAGTTCATTCTGTTTCAGATTGTAAGCAAACGGGCTGGTACCATATGTGCTAATTGTCACACCAGTACCACTACGTTGTGGAGACGTAATGCCAATGGGGAACCTGTGTGCAATGCTTGTGGACTCTACTTTAAATTGCATAATGTGAGTAAACAAAACAAGATACATGCGTTTTGCCTGAAACATTTTAATCTATGATAATAGAGGTTTGTATGACCTGTAGAGTAAAGATGGAAGCCAGAAATCTAAAAACAGAATCCTTTCGTGGTCACAGGTGAATCGACCACTTACAATGAAGAAGGATGGCATCCAAACTAGAAACCGCAAAGTGTCCAACAAGAACAAGAAGGGCAAGAAGAGTGCTATGCTGGAATCATATGGCGACTTGCCCCAAGGTTCTTCCATAGATGAACACGGTGGCTCCTTCTCTCTAGGGTCGGCATCTCTACTATCCTACAACCATACACCCCACCTGATCCCTCAGACTACCTCCATGCACCACTCAGCCGCTCTGTCCTACACACACCTCCAGAATGCTGGGATGCAGGTGTCCACTTTGGTATAGGACAGGTAGAGGGAAGACCCTTGCTCTAGGATACATGTCAAAGTCCATTACTCCGTACTTAGCATAGGAGTTGCAGCATGAGTAATGAGACACAAACAGAAAACACCCTCTAGTAAAGATAATATAATATATAAACATCTATTTTCGTTGTGGTCTTGTCGACACAATGTATTTGACAAGAATAGGTATCATTTTATATACTATATTCCTTTTTGACTGTATTTGAAAAAAGGCCTATTTTATAGAAACGTAAAGGTTTTGCTAGGTTTAAAAAACTCTGTAAGAAAACTGATATTTATGTTATAAGGTTAGCACATAATATCAGGAGCATCTTGTATACCATCATTTTGTAAATGGAAGTAGGTGAAAAGGGTAAACCATTCAAATGTAAAAAAAAAGATTTTGTTAAACAAATAGCTCTTTTGTATAAAAGTTTTGTAGAAAAGTCTGACTTCAAGCGAGACAATTTTTTACAATAGATGTGTACAGGTTGTGTTCAAATTCCATGTAAAATGGATAAAGGTGTCTTTCTCAAGGCTTTGCTGTACTACAATTGTATTTTTTTAACACTCGGGTACCTACCCGTGGCTTTGTCAGGTTGCGTAGAGACATTGACAATGGACGAATGCAATCAACATGCAAATTTTAAATGTTCCGTTAAGCTGAGGGAGAGTGACTACATTCATTGCAATTTAGGCACGTGCCAGGTTCAAACATAGTATAGTGTGCCAGGTTCACAGCTAATCCGCACACACGCATCTCTCGCACTTTCTCTAGTAAAAGCATAAAATAATTGTCTGTGTATGGTTATACAATCTCCCAACCTTTTACATTTCATATATCTAACTGTGTGATTGACAATCGAAATGTTGCACAAAACCTTTTGGGCAAAATTTGGCCTCCTTAATGAGATTATGAAATGCAGCGTTCAACACTTCTAATTTACCAAGAACAATTCATCTTATACCACCAATACAGGGACAAAAAGGAATGCCCTTGTTTTAATTCAAAATGTTTTTTAGATTTTTAATTGCTCTGCCTTTAGTTTTTGGATATATGTAGATTTTACTTAGTGTTTTTTTCCAATTTAAATTTTTTGGAATTCATGTGAAGTTTGTATTTAGCTGTCTTAATCACGCTTGCTTTCTGATTGCTTTTCAGATTTTTTTCTTGTCCTGTCCTATGTGTATTTTCTTTTTCCAAAACCAGTTGTAGAGTAATTGATTAGCGGTGATGTGATAACATATTATTTTCATACTACACACACTGCTAGAACCATGTTTTAGCATAGGCCTATTCTGTAAAACTTTTTAGCTCACTGAGATGGTTGCTCGAAGAAAGGACATTTTATTAAAGAAATGTAGGTCAATATTCTGTCGTTGACTGGCTTTATCTGCTGTGCATCCAGCTATGCTTTGGGGAAATGGCAGCAAATGACAAGGATAGATTAGCAACCACAGTTCTGGTCCAGTCTGTTCTCTAGGCAATTCGTTGATGTCAATGCTCCACCCTCATCCCTTCTCCTTTACCCAAAGGTAGCTAGGCTATATTTACTATACATCATAGATACATTAGTATAGGTGAATAGTTTAGCAACACAGTTCAGGACCTTTTCAAGCAATCGAAATTGCTCTGAGATTTGACTTCTATTTTAATTTTAAAGAAGTTTCTACCATATAATGTTTGAATAGTTTAAAACCAATGTAATGCAAGGGCAAAGTTAAATGCTCTCCAATGCCCTACATTAGGCAATCTTATTCTATTATACATTACATGCAAGTTATATGGATAAATGTGTGTAATCCTGATTCATCTGTATTCATCTAATTCCAATTTTGCTTATCTCCAACCCTGAGACCAATTACTACTTTTATTTTCTATGGACTACAGTAAGTCTTAACCAGCAGAGATTGATTTAGTGATGTATGTACCAACAGTACACTATTTTGTGCAGTTGAAAGGGTGTCACACTTTCTAGATAGGCATGTCAATATTCTAAATCAAATATAAAATACCGTCTTCTTTTCTTTGGTATAATTTAAATAACAAAGATGGCAATGATGATATTGCTTGATGTACTTCACAATACTTTTCCTTTTAATCAAGTCTTTGTGATCATCTTTAATGTTTACAAAGTTTAATAGGACCTTCAAAATAAGAACTGGAACACAAGCACCCCCCAATGGAAAAATATCTGACTGCAGCATAATAAAACTTACAAGGCTAAATCAAATTGTTTGAGACATTGAATATGCACTCCTTTGTAATATAGCTGGGAACTTTTGTTTGATGTTCATGTAGTGTTATGTTTGGCACTTACTAAATTATTCTGATTCAATTGAATTAGAATGATTTAGACAAAAATAATCTATGGGTAGGTGTATCGTTAAATAACATAATGTCATTAAAAACATAAATATCATTTTTTATTATTAGAAGCATGCCTGAAACTCCCATACTGAACATAACAAACAGCTTAAGAAAACAATTACATTTTGAGGCACACAAAATAAGCAAATCTTATAAAAAAAACAAAACTTGCCCATTTGAAATCATACTTAAAATTGGTCCTTGGGTATATAAAATACACAAACCAAAATATAAAAGCGGCAAGTAAACAGTCACACTAGCTAAATTTTCTCCATTCACTCGTAGCTTATGTGCTCCATTTAAATCATTTCCAGTCTTGAGTGCAACATTTCTTTCCTCCAAACTGATGAAAAATAAAAACATAATCTGTAATAATGTAAGAAAATAATGTCATACAATTTTTACTTTTGTTGTGTGGCGTTTAAATCTTTTTTTTTTTTTTTAAACAGAGCATAGGGTAGGGCAGCTGAGTAGTTAACCTGCTTTTCAAGCTACATATTGATATTCCCACATACTGCCATAGCCAATCAAGATTCACTCTGTGCACAAACAGAGTGCTTTGTAAACATCAACAAGTAGGTTCTATTTTTTGCGGATTTAGTGTTTATACAGTATGTGCAGGTGGTAAACAAGAAGCAGCTCTGTTTCCTAAACTTCATTGGTGTTTCTTTACAATGAAAGAGCCAATTAAAACTCCAGCAAGCAGCATCGCTCCTATTAGCAACCATCTTCTCAAGTGCTCCTCAGATCTACGAGCCTCTGCTGCTGCATCCCTGCCAAAAATCTCAGCAAATCGGTCCTGCAAAAGAGAGCGAGAGAGAAGGATGTTTTTACATAACACAGGGCATAATCTCAACAACTGCTAAAAGTAAATATTACAACAACCAAAATAATATCTTAAGAGTGATAACTGACCCATCCTCCTTGGCTCTGGATCCACGGCTCTATGTGGTTGTCAAGGTACATTGTCATCCAATCTTCAATACGGGATACCATATGGTTCATATCCTTTTCAACGCAATCAATACATAGGGCACCACCAAATGCAAAAAGGCCTATAACACGGCCCCAGTTGACTCCATCCCTGAACACTTCATCCATCACACTTTCAAAACTATTATAGGCTGTGGCTGAGGTGATGTGGAGCTGCGAGGAGAGGTCGCTAAAGGCACGAGTGTAGCGCAGTTCAAACTCGTCAGCAGCGTCCTGCAGTGCAGCCTTTACTGCCTCTATGCCACATTGTGGGGACCCCATATTGCCTCTTCCATTGTTTTTTATCACCAACCCATTGGCAGAAGTTGAACTGGTCTTTTCTGCCTCAATCCTTGCACTGGGGTTCTCTACTCCTAATTGACAATTTGGGTAATTCCTCTGGGACAGTTTATATCTTATGAAAAACATCACCAGTTCCCGGTTACTGTAAGTCATAATTTCTAATTTCCACACAGTGCACCCTAGTTTTCCTTTGATAAAAGCTTTATTTTGGCATTGGGTATTCTTCAGCCATTCTTTCCACTGTACAATGGCACCTTGATGCTGAAGTTTACTTTTAGCTGCAAAAAAGAAACACCTTGGGGACAAAAGTAACAGATTAATATTATGGCTTGGTGACAATCCCTACGCCTCAGGTAAACTAGAAGCAAAGTGATCAAACCAACAGAAGAGTTGAATTAATGCGCAACATGACAACATCAGAAGGCAAGGCATAACCAACGACTCCAAAGCTGCCCGGAGTGACAGCTTATAGCAAGCTTTGACACAGCTTGGTGTTAGCTAGCAAGCTTACATCTGTTGATTTGTAGTATTGGCTAATTTAACGTTGGATAACTTAGTTAATAACAAAAAACCTCTTATAAAATAAGACATTTATTTCAAAATAGCAAAGGGAGAGTTGGCCAATATAAAGCTAACGAAGCTAAAATTCATAGCTAAGGATGGCTAGCACAACCTTAATGCCAACTAACCTAACGTTCGTTTTAGTCAGTTAGCTGACGTAACGTTAGCTAGCTAGCTATTCACGTTAGCTAACTGCAAGGGACAATTATTAACTGTAAAACTAATAAAATGTATACTTACAAATGCTAAAACAATATGAACATAGTCTTTCAGATTTGCAGTTCAAGTACAAAATGTATGGATCTTGTAAAGAGTACCCAATTTTCACATTATTGCGGCTAGCTACAAAGGCCTGCATGGGAGTCACTGACGCTCAGGCTGCTCATTGGCCAGTCCGCTCAATGTACATCAAATATTCCGCCTACTTCACATATGTGAGCCAATCAAAAATTCAGCTAAATGAGTGAAGAACATTGTCACAACGGGCATTTATTTGTTAATATAAGATCCTGTGAAAAGCTATTTGCCGGGCAAATTAGACATGGCTATATAGATCAGTGGATATTCTTTTGTGCCAAATAATCTGTGGCAACGGCGTCTCTTAGGAGCCTTGAAGAGCACTCATATGCCGTTTAACCAAATACAATATGTATAAAATTCCATAAGCCATACAATTATACAACATACAACTCTTATTCCTGATCTTAATTTTCTATTTAAATTACTATAGAAGAATCTACGCTGAACAACTGGAGCAGCAACAACATAGTCCATTACCTTAACCTAAGTTAAGTAAATGAAAAGTTTAAGGACCCCGAGATTTGAAAAGGAATTAACAGAAACAAACTTGCCTAGCTACAGCTCTACAAAGCTAAGATAAATGTGTGTATGGCATAGCAGTGTTCATTCATCCAATGAAAAACCACAACAGTAGGACACATTTTATTTGAATGGGTGCCTCAATTTAAGTATAACAAAAAGTCAGCTAGCAAGAACAGTTCAACTCATGTTTTTATCCAAAGAATGTTTTCTTTATTAAAACAAAGTTTACATAATACATTGGTATGTTCTACTCATTCTAAATGTGAAATGACTGTATATTACTTTTTTTCTCACAGTTGAAAAAAAATCTAAACCAAAAAGTTAAGTAAGTAATTTATATTTCCATCTGCGATAGACAGAAACAGATTGAATGGATGTATAATCAAACGAAGGCTTAAAGTATGTACAAATACACAACCAATATCAATTACATAAGTCATATACATTTTTTTGAAATAACATTTTTATTTTTAAAGTCATTTTCAACACTGATTTTGAGGTTCTTTTCGAAAGATGTGCTTGATATCAAGACAGACTTTTAATTTCAATTTCAGTCTTATTTCTTCCTTTGTGACTAGCCCATTTGCCAATGACTATATGGTATGTCAAATCCTGTGCCGTTAATGCTTGTTTCTACCTACCCTCAGATTTAAACACTTTTTTGTTTCTAATTTCTTAAACAAGGCACATTGCTAGAGCAGGAAACTATCAGAAAGTAATCAACGCACTTGATTTCCCATCTTGCAAAGTGCTAGTCTCATCGTCCCTAGCAGGCTCATCGTGTGACAGGTCCAACATGTCTTGGGATCTGACACCCACCTGCTGATCTTTATCAATACTCCCATTCTCAGTAGGACCATCCTCCTGTTCAGGTTCACTATCTGAGTCAATGGATATAGTCTCAGTGTATGTACTCAATTTTAGTGTACAGTTTATTGTCTCACATTGCTTGCTTTGGTCTGTAGTTGGTGTCCCGGACTTGAGGCCTCCAGTCCCTGATCTTATAACTGAGGTACTGGGTAGTTTACTGTCCTCAAAGTTCATTTCATGTTTTAGTTTTTTGAGAGCCTGCATATCAAATCCGAGGAGAACAGAAACCTTCCTGCTCTCACACTCTTTCTCGCATGTTCTCCTTCTGTTTGCAAAGTGACTGGCTATGTCTGATTTCCACAGCCACAGACTTGCAGAGAGCTTTTCCTCTTCTTGAGAAGATAGATAGGGACGTCGGTTAAAGTAAGCAGTAAGGAAGGCTTTTCGGGCCTCATAAGTCTTGTGTTCATAGCTCCTAGGATCCAGCACCAGACCATCTGAATCTCCCAGCTTTCCAAAGGTGGAAGAGGAATATGGTACTTCATTGCTCATCTTCATTCTCTTAGAGTCAAGCATAGTCTGGGCAGGCAACTGTCTCTTCAGAAATCCTGCACCAGATGAGTTGAGCGTCAAGGCAGATTTGATGCCTTGGCCTTTCTGGGACCTGCCCACAGCCCTGCATTGCACAAGGTGTAGAGTAATGGTAGAGGCCACCATGTTACTTGTATAAACTCCCAAGCAATGAATGCACTTGTAGGTCATCTTTTTCTCAACAGGGTGCATCGTCTGGAGAACCTGGTGTCGTTCCCTCAGATGCTGAGCCAGAGCATCAGAGATGGGACCCTTAAGGATTGTGAAACACAATGGACACAGTGTTTTTCCTACTTCACCTTTGCCAGAGGCAGCGGCTTGAGGAATACTTCTGGAAAGGAAATCACTCTTTCTTTCAGGTATTTTGGAAGGAATTGACTTGGGGGCAGATAGGACGCTGTTTTTGGCATGGACAGCCAAAGACTGTTCCTGAGCACTGACTGGTTCCTTCATATTAAAGGTGATAACAGTAAGTTGTATGTTGTTGGTTTTATCCTGCTTTATTGAGAGATCAAAGGTCAGAGGGGAGGCAGCAGGAGGACCAACAAAGTCCTCAGGGTGAGCCTGTTCTACATGCTCTATAAGTTTCTCTACATTGTGAAAAGAGGAGTGACATTGTGGACAGGTAAGACCATGAATTAGCATGTGGTTAAGCAGTGTGTCACTGGGCAAGTATCTATTGCAGAGCAAGCACTTGCTGGTGAAGTTGTGAATCTTCATGATGTACTTGGCCATAGCCCAAATCTTCTTGGCCTTGTGTGCCTTTTCAAAATGGGCACTATAGAGGTTTTCAGGAAAGAGCTCATTGCATACAGTGCATATCTTCCACTTCTGTGTTTGGGATGTACTGAGGCCAGTGCTCTCAGCCAGAGAGCTACTACCAGGAACTGTGACACGCACCTGGTGGCCAGCAATGGATGACTGATTTTTTAGAGCAGAGGGCATTTGCTTTAAATGGCCTAGTTGTTCGGGTGTCAAAGTACGACCTCCAGTCATCATGGAAGCCTTCTGTGCCATCCCAGGGAAGGCTTGGGACCTGGACACCACAACATTGGCATGTCCTATCATGGTTGTCACTTGAGAGCCGATACGCTCATGGTATTCAACAACATGTTGGACTAATGCCTCATAGCTACGGGTAGAAAACTGGCAGCGCTTACAGAGGATATTGTTGCCGTTAACAGAATTTGCCCCATTTTTATGAGATGATTCAGAGACCATAGCAAGATAGGGAGAGACCACATGCTGGAAGTGTTCCCTGTAAATATGCCTGCGTACAACATTATACAGGGGATCTCTATAAGTACATTTTTTGCAATAATACATTGCCCTTTCAACATTATCTCCATGTCTGGCTCGATCAAGCAACATTTTATCCTTCTGCCCAATAGAGGTCCCTTGGAAAGTTCCATAAGCCTGGCGTGCTGAGCTGGGTATGTGGAAAATCTTGACGTGCGTCTCCATAGTTCTCTTACTTGCAGTGAAAGTACAATATGGACAGTTGAGCAGGATGCTGTTCTCAAAGTTGTTTCTGTGTACATTGCGGAAGTGATTCTTGTAGCCTGAGTAGTATTTGGAAGAAAATGAACACTCTGTACAGCAGAATGGCTTTGACCTATATTCCTGAAGAAAAACAAACAAACAGGTGGTCTAGCATTGTTCTAAACATCATTCAGCTGGTTTCCAAAACACACACACACAACCCCAAAATGTACAAATTATCATATCATAAAACAGTTACTTACCTGTGTCTTAGAGGATGCTGAATCCCATGAACAAATATCAAGGCAGAGGGTACCTTTCACATATTGTTCATTAGGGCAAAATTCTTTGAATTCCTGTCACAAGAAAGAAAAAGGATAAAATACGAGAATGTTTTACTCTATGGCTTGATTAGGTACTGGTATATCATTAGATACAAAATAATCTAAACTAATCTTAAAAGTGTACCCTTTAAGACCAGTAAATTCAACATTTTTAAAAGGTTGGAAGAAACTGGTAGGATAGCAGGCATTTTACATGCATATTGCTAAAAAGGGCATGCCATATTCAAGTGAGAAAATTGGCCTGTGTATGAAATGTGCTATACAAATACATTTGACTTAAATAAGTGCGATAAGCATTTTAAAATCTGGCTCTGACTTACTAGTAACCTGTTGCAGCCATCTAGCTATTTTGTGGCAAATAATTGTCCTTTTATTTTAATTAGAATACAGAAGTAAATCATGTTACATTTTCTGGGGATATCATATTTTGAAGTAGCATAACAGTTTGTTTTAAAATATCCCCTCAATAACTGTCAAAGCACATCCAAACGTGATCAAATCTTAACAAAAAAAATCAGACATCAGGTATGTCAGACTAAATCCAAGTCGAAGACAAGAAAATACCATCGAACAATAGCTTCTAATCTATGCCACTAAAATTATTTGACACAAATAAAATCAGCCAGTGTATGAAAAGGTATGTACATCAACATTTTTAATTTGCTTTACGTATGACATCTATCTCTACCGTTTCCAATTAGTTCAGAGGAATGAGAATTGATCTATATCATAAAATGTTTTTTTCCCCAAATAGGAATCTCTTGAAAATGGGATTTTCATTTCTAATGTGTAAGATTTAGCAATAAATCACATCCTACCAACAGTCCTTACTGCACTAACAAGAAAAATAGCTGAACTGTGTCTGTGGCTCTTGTAGGCAAACAAGATTGTTGTCTGTCTTTATGTTCTGCTTTCAAGAAAGCCATGCCAATTGTTCACTTGTCAAAATATGCTATAATTATTTACTTTGTGCAATATATTTAATTTGCCTCTGTATTCAAATCTCCCTATGAAAGAAAAGTATCTAAGCACCCCATCACTCACTTCTAAAGCCTCTTTGCAATACTCAAGCCCAATGTCACCAAGTGCCTTCTTCACTTGTCTCCTGGCTCTGCGTATCCTCGTGAGGTTGTTCACAGGGAGTTGATACATCTTTTCTGGGGAAAAAAAAAAAAAAAAAAAAAGGACAAAAAAAGAACAATGCCGTGAAAAGTTTAAGCCAGTTTCAAGTATTTGCCATGCACGAATAAGTCGCCAGATGTTGAAATCAATGCCTTGCAGTGTACTCGCGTCAAAAGTGGAGCTAATGTTCAAGTACTTATTTATCTTTGCTAGTTATGTTAGCCAACAAGTCGCTAACTGTGTAGGCCGGGCCCAAATCTTGGTTGTGAATGTATGGGGTACAGACTCACCATCTTGAGTTTTGAAAGCATTTTCTGCGCTAAGGTTGGTTATCTAAGGATGATGGTTGGCCCTGATGCATGCACGCTAGCTAACCTCATTGACTAGCTAATGTAAAGGTTTTAGCAAGATTTTCTAATCACATATTTTACATGCACCTCCATGGCGATACACAACAAGCTTGCGAACCTTAGCCTAGCTTATTAGGTAACGCTATATTGTGATCCAGCCATACCGAACAAAATGTAGCAATTTATGCTGATCCCATTTGTCATGGCAAATTAACCTGACCATGATACTGACCTTAGACCAAATTTGGGGTGAGAAGATGTGACAACAAAAGACTTTTGCTAGCAATAGGTGTTCAAACTCGATACAATGATGCGGATGTGCACACTGCTCAAAGCCGGGTGCTGATGCTCAGCCAGCGCATCTTCTGTGGCAAGCTGAAAAGCTATTTTACACGTGGAACTTAAAATATTGTTCACATTAATATAAACAGCCAATAAAATAGGCAACAATGGACTCGCACGACCAACAAGCTCTAGTTACGCGAGCCTGCTAGTTGTTAGCTAGCTATCCCAAGTGAAGTCAACATACATAGCCCAAAATGGCGAGGAGAAAAAGACGGAAGTTGCAGAGCGTAGAGGAGGGATCTAGCGGAATGATGGAAGTAAAATGTTTTAAAGAAGGTAGACAATTTGTGAACTTATTACATGATGAGTAGCCTACAGTAGAAAAAATTGGCATAGCCTGAACGCACAGCTTAATATACACAAAGTCTAGCCTAGTAATAAAGTCCGGCCAATCTGGCAAACCAATTTCATAGGCCTAAAGATAGCACGTTTGAGTTACAAATGCCAAATAACAAATTCTGGAGGCATTTTTTAATGAATGCATGTTTTTTTTTTTATTATTTGATGCCAGCATTGTGAGGAAAATGTGTCCTGACCCTACTTGCATCCAGCTATCAAAACATTTCCATAGGTCCATCAGAGGTGCCGAACGGACAATGTATAGCCTGTCAGAATTGCAAGTTAAACATTTGCATCTTAAGAAGTTGTTAGCTAGTTTAATTGCCGAAAAGAGTAACCACGCTCAGGGCTAACTTTTCTTTAATTGAAGGTAATTGATTACATCAAGTGGGCTCGGCAATTACTTGGGTGAACGTCAGGTAATTTGGGACACTTTTTGGTAAAATTACAGGCGACTGTAAAAAAAAAATAAAAGCGGATTACTCACTCCAATTATGTTTTTAGATGTTATTACGGATCTCTGCAATGTTTCTGTTTTGGAATTATGTTGTAAAGTATACTTTATAAACTATTGTCCTTCAAACACACCAAGACACCTTCTTGCACGATGATGGCATGTTCAAGTAAAATGGGACAGCTGTTAGGTAAATTGGAACATTCACTTTCAGGCCAATTTTTTTTATATTATTTGAACATCGTATATAGTACAAAGTAAAATTAATCGATGTTTGTTGGGTTGTAGTTTAAATTTTTAGAACGTAAAAAGGCTGAACGGCCCAGTGAAACAAGCCAGAATGCTGGTTATGAAACCAGCCTACTCAGTGCAGCCTATACTGCAACTATAAAGTGCAATATACAGTCTCTGCAGACCGACTACTCCTCTACCCTCATGCCATAGTCCTCCCCTCCCCAGGTCTTCTGGAACCAGCAATGGCACTGGCTACAGCTAATCCACTCCTGTCACACTGGTCACTTTTATTTTCATATATTCCTTATTCTTATTACCTCTTATTACTTCTTATTACTAACTATAGACACTTAAAAAAAAGTGTCCCAATTTTGCTGAAATTATTGTCCCATTATACCAAACACCTTTTGCAGTGCTTCAAACGCTTATTCGCAAAAAAATCTGTGTATTCAGCAAATATGGCTATTAAAAATAAAATACTTAATAAAACACTTGATCCTAATACCTTTCTGCAGATTGTAAAATAGTCTGTTTTTGGTATAGCACCCTTATTATGCAAAAGTAAATTCCATTATGTCACAGCACTAACCGAGTGATTGGCCTTACCAGACGTCCTTCAAGGTTTTGACACATACTCCCTGGTTTCCACAGACCAATCAAAACCATTTTTTCATGTTAAGTAGTGCTGTAGCAACAATTCAAAGGCGTTTTTAGTGATTGGCTGCTAATATTTAAAGAGCACTGTGCCTCAGACCTTATATGTCCCAATTTACCCGATGACGTCCCAAATTACCTGACTTCACCCTACAGTAAATTTGCAGGACAAAGGCCCATGGCCGCCGCAGTCAGTATTGCCTTCATATATTGCCATGGCAATTCTAGGCTACTTCTAAAACAAGTATTGCCCGGCAATACTACTTTTCGCAGACCATATGGTGTTGATTTCACTTAACCGATGATACAAGTCTAATTTTACGTAGTGGAGATTGGAGAATCTGTTTGCAAGTGAAAGTTGTGAAGCATATGTTCTTCAGAGAACCACGATGAATAACAAGGAGGGAATAAGGCACCCATGGGCGATGGGTAATGTAGGCTATACAATAAGCCTTTCCTATATTTTGTAAATAATATTACATTTGTTTTAACATTTCAAAATATTGCTGACATAAATGATACCGGAGACTTTAATTGGCATTGGCTAACGTAACCTGGGTTTGAGTTTAAATGTGTGGAATTGTCGAAACTCAACCACCCGCCACCTAGACATCTGTATGTTGTTTTGCGATTGCTGTTGTCCTCTGTTGCAGGGGCGAATTGGCAATCGGGAAGTTTTGAAGACTCCCGAACCACCCAAACTGCATTAGTGTTAAATTACAGCAAAAAAAACATACAAAAAAAAATATTTTAATAATCTGCTCCAGTCTACTGGCGCTCGCATAATCTGCCTCTCTGTCTCAAATTCCGACACTGAATCTTAGTCCCAGTAGACTATAAATCCCTGCTCCGTGGTCATTGAAACTAGTGTGAATGTTGGGCAAAGAACAACCTTCCCAATCCTCAACCTCACCCGCCGCCTATGAGTGCACTATAGCAGACTTATATAGTAAAGCTAAAATTCTCCAAATAGCTTGTGAACTAGTGGTCTAGTCTGTAGCATGAAATCCCCGGACTGAAAATGGGTCTCACTCCGGCCCTGATAACTCCCTCTAATTGTAAATAACGTATTAAGAATGAACATGTATATTTATGAATTTCAATATAGTCATTGGATACATTTGTACATTAAGTCATGTGTTCAGACAAGTAGCTTGGGCTTGACTCAGTTGTGAAGTTCTAGCTGTCAGCTGCTGCTGAGACTCATTATATAAACAGATATCGATATTATTATTGTCTTAATGGTCTTTGGGTTCACCAACCACAGGAAAAAATACTGTATCTGTTGTATATCTAGATTTATGGGCACCCTGAGTAAACGGCGACCATTGTTTGTTTATTGTAGACTCTTTACTCAATCCTGCAGGTGTAGAATCACAAATTAGTAGGCTACCAGCACTACAACTGGTAGCCTATTTCCATCGCACACACGTTCTGGCATCTGCACGTTTGCACACTGTTTTGTCTTGAACTGTCAATTTAGGAATTCTGGCAATAGGCCTAGGCTAAATAAAATATCCAGCAACAGGTTACTATTTAATTACTCTATACCTAACCAAATTCAATTGCAGGCCCAATTTACATTTGCCATCATATAGTTGGAGAGGTGAACCACATCAATCTTTTTCTAGCTTGCAATACAATTATGATGGTGTAAATATTCAACGTTGTATTAATTGATGTACTTGATCTTTAATAAAATAAAGATGTATGCACTCTATTCATTGGAAAATAAAATGTATAGCTCAATGTGGTCATCCAAGCGGTTCCATAACCTCCAGCACAACGGTACAGGGTCCTGTCATCACCAATTTTCTGACTGTGCAGTAATCCAAAAAGAGAACACTTTGTCCGTTCACCTGGCACACAAACTGACACACCTCGGGCAGAAGTAGAAGAGAATATTCTTAGAATTGTGTTAGTTCTTTTCTTATTGAAGAAGTATCCATTTAGATCTGTTGATTTTCAAAAAGTTTTTTTTATGGTTAAAGCATCAAGCTCCTTAAATTACTTTAACTCCTGCTGCCGCTGCAGGGCTTCCAGGATCAACTGCCTGGATGTAACAAGGGGCCTTGCCTCTGACAACAAAGCCCCAACCTACTGCATCCCCCACCACCTAAATTAGAAATTCAAATAGTTCAGTTTTGTAAATCCTTCACCAAACTAAATACAGAAATCGTTTGGTTTGTGAAGCTCACCGTTAACACTCTCTTGATAAATGGTGCCCCAGGAGATAAAAGTTCCTTACATGTCACATTCCTCTTTAACACTGCAATAACATAAAGACAACATTAATTAGCAACTAATGCAACTAACGACTATGGTCGTCAAGCAATGTTTAGGAATTCTATACTTTTTTTTTAAGTTGCTTATTGTGTCTTTAACAGGAATTCGTTCTTTCTTTGACAGTGCTATATTGTTGCTTGCTATGTTTCCAATCACATTGTTGTACAGTGAACGTTTACAATTTACATGTCTCTAAACTAATTTTAACACAAAGAGAACCCAAAAAACAAGTCAAAGACAAAAAAACATAGTTATTATCAAGTACACCCCTGCCTGATTTTGGATTGCATGTCACCAGTGGGGTAGAAGAAAGGGGTACAGGGGTTGAATATCCTGTAGAATGAAGTTGAAGAGAACCCAAACTGCTCCGCCGCACATTTGCAATAATCTTCAAATCTTTACTGGGCTGTACTGTAATAAATTAACAACTAGCTTTAATAGGCATTAATATCCTTTTTGTGTGTTAAAATAGCATAAAGACGGCTTAGTATAATTTGAGCTTTTACCAGATTGAAATCCACTGCTGCCCTCCTCTGTGAGGTTTTTGTGTAAAACAAAAGGGCTGTCAGCTTGGTTGTCTTCTGCTGTCTCAGCGGCAATCCCCTCCTCATTCTCTCTTTCACTTTCATTCAGTAGCTCTGAGAGTCGACGCCGTCGCCGAAAATTGATGCAAAACTGATACAGTAGCCCACTATCAAAGAAATTGTGCTTCTTCAAAACTGTCGGTGAGGAAGAACAAGATGAGAAAAGATAAGAAATACCTCAGACAAAACGTTAATTTGACCGCAAAGAGTGGTCAGATAATTGAATGTTTGCATGATGCTGCCAAAGCTGTAGGGGATATACGGAAAATTTAAAGGGATTTAGCTATAGAGATGATCCACTCTGAATACCCTATATGAACTGGCAAACTTCTCTTTTACATTAATATTCTAGGAAAGGAACTATAAGACTAATATTGTGATTTGACATGTATTCCAGTGTGATTTCTTATTTATTTAGTATAGCCTAGCAGATGGACCCTACTACAGTCTGACCATATTATCCAGAAAAGCAGGTTCTTTTCATTGGCCCCATTTACAAGACGAAATATGCATATGAGTAGAGAAGACATACAGATAGGTTAATAGGTTGTTTTCAGGAAAAAGAAAATTGCTTTACTTAATGCCTGGTTTCAAAAGATTGAACTCACTGATAACTGAATAGGAATTGGCTACATCACACATTTGAATTGAATTACTCATTAAGTTGTATATTTGTTGAACTTCAATAGTTTACTTAAGTTATCTCTCCTCCCTCAGTCTCACCATGTTGAATGATACCCTGCTCCTGCAAGGCACGGCACAGTTCCAGACCTTGGCGCCGGCTCTCCGTCTCTCCATTCTGAAGCAGCCAGTCAATTAACTGACAGCCAGGAAAGGAGCGCTGATATGCAACCCCGTGTTCTTGCCTTAGTTGAAGAATAGAGTCTCTACAGGATATGAGACTGAGTCCACACATGCACACATGGAACACACAGACAGCTAACATTTAGAATACAAATTTGCATCCCCAACTTCTTGGTCTACAATTATTTCTATAAGTGCCAGCCTTTGAGACATCATAGAACTTGGCAGCATACAGTTCTCCACTAAGATAAGGCGATACTTAAAGGTCATGTCTGGCTTAAAAGAGAGCATAAGTGTAAACAAATATATACTCACTGCTCGTACAATTGTTGCCCTCTCATAAAGACCTTCACCTCTGTATTAAAGGGAAATGTGCCATCATCCTTACGAAAACGGTAGAGCAGTTTTGCATCCTTAAACATAGCTGTCTTGTCACAAACTAGAAAGTCGAGAATCAAAATAGAGACTTCCTTTGAGAGTGTGCTTACATTTTATTACTTAAAAGTTTTGAGGTAATTGATTGCCCTTACCATGATGAACAATGTCGTGGTCCATGAGGTGTTGCATGAGAGAAAGAGCTGTAACTCGGTCTGGTGCTTCCTTGTAACTTACCAGCCAGTCTGTAAGCTCTTGGGCCACAAAACAGTTTGGATAGGTACGTAAGTGGTACCTTCGGTCCTTGATCAACTTTCCATCATGAAGTTTCATTCTTGAAAGTAAATAGCCAAAATTATCAAGAAAAGCATTGAGCTCATGAATAATGTGTGTCAGTTAAATATGAGAGATAAAAGTTCAGGAAACACGCTTATTTCGTTGCCTCCAAAAAACTTTCACTACATACCTGAGTTGCTCTCCAGCAATCATAACTTCAGCTTTGTGAAGTCTGGCAATAGTTTTTTTCCTCATACTTCCTAATTTCTCCATTTTCTGTCAATGACTTTGGACTGCAAACCTGCCTTTTATGTCCCTTTATGTTTACCAAATACTACACAGTACCTTGTTACAATGGGGGATATCTGTTGTGTATACAACCAAAGGACACAACTCCAGACAACCAGAAATATATTACTGAGTAATACTCATGTGAGACTTTAGAGAAAAGCTCTAGTATTGTAGCTGGCTAAATACAATTTATTCTCTCTCATACTAATTTCAGGAATATGGTGCTGTATTTGGAGAATTACGAAAGTTAAAATGGACAGTACACCATAATTAAGGCTGCTTAACGTATTCTTGTCAATTTATAAGATACAACTTGTCTTTACGACTGTTTTGGACTACATCAAAGTGGTTTCTTAGATTTGAGATTTTAAATTTCAACAGTAATGATTCCAAGCGCTTACTTCACTTTGACCACAAGAGGTCAGTATATAACCATACCTTTTAAAAACATTGTAAGAATGAAAAAGATTGCCCTGCAAACCTCCTTTGTTGATCCACCTCAACTGATATAAAATGTCATCGATTACGCAAATTAAGCCCACCATTTCTATGTTAAATTCACGAACAATGTACATTATGTTGTAGTATGTAGGGTTAAAGATTGCACTATAGGATACTGTCTCATTTGAATGCACAACTCGACTAAGCTAATCGAATACAATGGACAATGTTGTGATTTAACTGGAGACGCTCATTTGATTCTAAGTTAAATATTTGGCTTGATAGATGTACAATTGTCAACCCATTGTGGGTCGCTAGGTTTTAAACTATTATTTTAAAGTAACTATACTATCATTATTATTATAAACGGTCCTAATATTTTAAGTATGTCAAGTACAGAGCTACATTAAGGTAATAGTTTGGTAGTGACCAGAAGAGAAAGAAAAGGAGAAAAAAACATGATTATGTGTTGACAGGCCACGGCCAAGGATTTTATCAAAATGGGCACCATCACATGCTCAGCCTCGAAGAATTACCAAAACACTAGCATCAGCTTTTATGCAAATTATCTTCCTTGACGTCCTTTCATTGGAGAGGAGCATGGAGGTGTAGGCTGCAACTCGTGACATCACGCCATTGGCGCTTTATGAAGAAAGTGCACTTCAGCTAAAAAATACAGAGCATCCGAGCAGCCTAGCGCGAATACGATCCTCTTCTCTTCCGTACTGGGATCTTTTATGTGGCTATGAGACAACTGCACTTTTAGTGATACGCATAGATGGTTGACTAGTTAGGTTACGCCTGTAGCCTTTACGCACGCGTTTTCGTAGCATTTGCCTTTACTTTATTGATTGACTGCATTAAATAGTCTCTTAGCATTTTTTGTTTGTTTTAGAAGAACACAGAAAGAGTCGAGGGAAATATGACCAACGAGGGGCATTCAAATCTGGAACTTCAGAAACCCCCCATGGATTTTGTCAGTGAATACGAATTGATGAAGTTTGGCGTAAAAAAAGAGGCAATGCAGGCGATTGACCGTTCATTCATTGGGCCTTGTAGCCAGCTCCAGAGACCCGACTCTGTCTCCTCTATCACTCCAGGCAGCACGCCTTGCAGTTCGGTACCCTCGTCACCTAGCCTTAATCCAGGTGAGCAGAGGAACCCTGGTGACCATTTTTGGATACCCAATAATGGAGGTTACTCTCAGCAAATGTATCCTCATGCCTTTGGTCTGACACCCGAGGACGCAGTTGAGGCCCTTATTGGGACCACAGCCCACGGGCACCAACCCACACCTCACGGCCAACAAACTTTTCAGGCGGAATTCGAAGGTTACGGCCCTGCACATCATCAGCTCAGTGACCATGCTCAATTCAATCCTGGACTTCTCCGACAACCCGACGAACTCTCGGCCCATCCTGACATGCACGACATGCCAAGTGCACTCTGCCATAATCAATATCACCACAAGGATGAACTGGATAACTCTGCTCCCCATTCACCAGAGTCACAACAACCTGTCCTCAGTGCGCATCATCTCCATCAGCAAAATCGCCAAGACAGGCGACATGGTATCGAGAACCAGTTTTCAGACGACCAACTAGTATCTATGTCAGTCAGGGAGCTTAACAGGCACCTGAGAGGTTTAACCAAGGACGACGTTATGCGTCTCAAGCAGAAGCGACGAACCCTGAAGAATCGGGGTTACGCACAGTCTTGCCGCTACAAACGAGTTCAACAGAAGCATGTTCTGGAGCACGAGAAGCACGGTCTTGTCTCACAAGTGGAGCAATTACAACACGAACTGAATCGTCTGGCGCGTGAGAGGGACGCCTACAAACTTAAATGCGAAAAATTGACTGGTACAAATGGTTACCATGAAACTGGGTCTACTAGTGACAACCCTTCCTCACCTGAATATTTAATGTGAGTGATTGTAGGCACTGGGAACTGAAGTTATTTAATGGATTATCATGACAGTTGGTCTGAGCAGCATCAAAGTTAGGCCCATTGATTATTTTATTAAAGCTCATAATGTAAGCTATATTCGAAGCCTAATCGTTTGTAATTCAGATAAAGGATCCATATCAGACATATAGGCCTAAAGGATATCGATTTGGAAACATGCGTGCAGGACATGTATGGGACTGTCTTTTGTCTTAAATAAATACTTGAAATTAGTAGGCTCATTATTCTAAATGGTTTTAATTTTAAGAATAAGAATATGTATTACCAAAAGGGTTAGGGTATTGTGTCTTGTTGCTTGGATTCCATTCTTTCAAATAGCTTTTTATAATTTTGCTTTTCTCGTTTTAGTAAATATTTCTCAAGTGGTCTCATATATTGTCAGATAAAACAGATTATGTGTACTTTTTTGAGTAGCTCACTCTGCTGGACAGATATTCTTTCCAATCAATTCTGCAAGCAAAGGAACTTACAATTTCTTTATGTCAATGGTGAGAAGCCTGCAGCTGAACATTATTGTTTTGTATTTAGACCTAAATTGGGTTTCATCTACTCTGGATCAATAAAGCCATTATTACTTTGTAAAGTTGTGTTTTATCTTATCATTAATTGTCATGAGTTGCTTTTTTTTAGTACATCTATGGGAAAAGTATGTGGACATTTTTGGTTAAATAGTTACAGAAGGAATGTATTTTGTAAAGAAAAGAGAAACTCATTACGTAAAGTGTAATTTGTCAGTGGCACATTAATGCGTTTAAAAAAAATCTTTCCAGTCACATCAAGTAGGTTGAATGATAGAATAAATATAGTGTACTCAACAATACTGAAAGCGCAAAGCGGTTATTCACTCACAATACACTTAAGTAGGGTATGCATTGTCATATAATCCTGTTTCAATTAGTCTAGTAACGATTTGTCCATATTATATTAAATAATTAAATTAAACTTTTGAATATACACTCACAGACACACACACACACATTTATTTAAAGTAAATGGTTGCATTTCTCTACTGCACATGAATACATGAAAAACAGAATCCCTATTGTTGTAAATAACACCAACTAAGTTGAGTTTATAAAGGTATATGTCCAAACAAATCCTTTTTTGTGCTTTAGAAGTAATGTACTGTGTAAAAATCCTTTCCAGATGCAATCAAACCCCAGCTCGTATGTTTCAATCAAATGTCACCTTAAGACACGAACAAACTCGCAGAAGTGTAGTTGAGTGAGTTAACAGTAAATGAAAGGACAAGTGGCTTTAACTTCTATCCTGACCTTTGACCTTCGTGGAGTGCTGCTTCCTGAGGGACTCGGTTATGCGAGCACTGGCCTGCCGTGTCTGTGTGGCATAGATAATTTGAGTGAAAATCAAGCTTCCCCTTCTGTTCTCTTCCTCAGAATAACAGTCACATCTGCATTCATTAACGAAGGGAAAGAGAAACAACAACTGCAGCACTTTCCGACCCTTCTGGTGAGGGCTGTAGAATGTGTTTTATTACCTAAAGTAACATAGTTTCGAGAATATTTAAGATAGGGTTCCCGGATGATTTCAATGATTAAGAAATACAAGGACATTTTATTTCAAAAAAGTTTTAGACTAGGATTAAGATTGCACCAAAAACAAGTTCCCGTTATATTTAAACCCTTTGCGATGGACTATAAATGTAGAACAAAAATTTGAGGTATTTTTTTTCTTTATTACAAAGAATTTAGCTCAGTGTTCATTTTATTCAACTGGATCTCCTTTGGAGATTAGTTGAGCATGTTTGGCAGTAATGTCTCTAACATTTAGCCCAGCTGACAGGTTCTCTGCTCATGTATGACCTCACAGTGTTGACCTTACCCTCTGCCCACTTTAAACAGCCCTAGAAGCAAATCACAGGTGCTGAAGTGCTTTCCCATTGTGAGCAAAATTCCCAAAGGAACCCCCAATGCATGGACTTTTTGGGATAAGCAATGTACGGAAAAGATGGTTTGTGTGCCCAGGAGATGTGAGATATGAGATTTTCGGAAGCATACAATACTGGAGGCATTGACAGCCACAATACATTCTTTCTTATATAATATTTTGCGTCACATGTGTCTTTTGTAATGGTATTTCCATTACTCTTTGTCTGTACACTTTTCCTCCATGTTCATACAAATGTTTTTGTCCATCCTTTTTTTGTTTGCGTCTTCTTGTTTGTTCGCATTTGATATTCATTCTGTCCAGTAGCAAGTACAATGTGTATGAAGACGACAGCAGCGGTTTGTGGTAGTGTAACACAGCATGCAGGGTGCCATTGTAGAAACGATTAGCCAGCGCTTTTCCCTTGCATGTGATAGGCTAGTGTGCCTGATGTGGGAGCCCAACACTTCCCCCTCCTCCGTGCCACCAACACCCCCACCCTACACCGCCTGGGGCTGTCTACTGAGTCAGCAGGAGAGGGAAAGGTGTCTGCTTCTCTCTGGCGTCACAATAAGAGCGAAGAAAGCAAGCTGAGGGAAGATACAGGGAGTAGCTGTTGGAGAGTATAGTCACAGAAGGAAAATTATTATATAGACGTGGGTTTAGATTGACGGGAAGATGAGGACAAAAGAAGACTGATACTGTGAGCAAGGAAGAAAAATAGGGAACACATACACAGTGGTGGAAACATTTTGTCCTTTGTTTCAGATTACCTTAATTGCCGGTAGTACTTGTAGTACATTAGGGCATGTTTTTATTGCAGTTATCATACACATGCTTTAAGAATTCAATGTATCAATAATTTTCACCCCAAAAATATCACACTTTGCTTATAATGAGTTAAAATACCCATTTCTGGTTATTGAAAGAGGATTGTTCAATGGCGGTGGTGAGGGTGTTTTTCCGTTCTTTTCACCAAGCTGCTTGCTGCTGGTTTGCAGAGGGCTGTTCACTGCTACTCAGACAGTGGGCATAGACAGCGGAATGTCAGAGATGTGCACCATTGTGAGGGAGAGGCACAGGAATGCAGGCTGCCAGGCCGCACTGTCACCAATGAACACAGACATGAGAGTCAGTCGGTGAGGGAGGTGAAAGTGGGCCCCATGCACACCCAATTCACCACTACCATCCTCTGTTCAAACCTTACTAGTCCATATGTTTTAAACGGC
Source organism: Aplochiton taeniatus (assembly GCA_017639675.1). Classification (NCBI taxonomy): domain Eukaryota; kingdom Metazoa; phylum Chordata; class Actinopteri; order Galaxiiformes; family Galaxiidae; genus Aplochiton; species Aplochiton taeniatus. The sequence continues at coordinate 35,627,243 of CM030173.1, forward strand.
TTAACACAGCACATGATTCCAGATTGTTTGGTTCTTTGCAAGAGAGTAGGTTTGTCGCAGAAACATTTATGAGTAGGTTTGTTGCTGCTCTGTAATGAATGAATGAATGAATTAATGAAACACTGGTTACAAACTTTACTTGGAGTTCGCTAGTTAAAACACATATCAAACAATCACACATTATCAATCAAAACATGTTGATTTCTAAGGAACATGACACTAAGAACCTTCATTTTCTGATTTAACTTTTTGACTCATCCAACAACAGGGCATTACTAGTCCAAGCCAGTTTTCTTTTCTTCCTGTAACCTTTTTGTTGTGCAATCGTTGGTGCAGATGACCTGTCTGCATGTGTGGATTCGCATGAACTGCAGAGAGAGGGATAGAGGATGGGATGTGGGGGGAGAAGGGTGGCTTCCTCTTTCACTTCCTATTTGAGGGTCCAGTCAAGTGACTCTTTGTGAGAGCGTTAGGTTGTGTGGCTCAGGAAAATGCAGCCCGGGCGGCTGTGGGTTTCCGCTCAGGATGTCCAGCCGTATCTGTGCAGTGGAGTGGTGACAGTCTGAATCATGCAAGGATCACATAAGCAGACCCAGAGACCCCCACCAGCACACGCACACATGCACATGAACACATATTAAACAAGCAAATATCTTTTTGCACGCACACACACACAAACACACACCCGCCAAACCATATAACACAGTAAAACACACACTGTGGTGTACACGCGCGTATGTTCTCGTCATGAGTTATTTTGTCGATCACCTCAGTTTCTATTGGAACTTCTTGTTTGCTGCTAACTCTTAATCAAGAATGAACGGTTTATTGCAGACATAGCCACATATCTCAACGGTCCAACGGTGCTATGATGGCACTGCTGTAAATGACTCCGGGTGTCACATGACGGCCCCAGCAGGCCCAAGCAGAGCAGATTAATATGTAGCCCCAGTACTACCATAAAGGTTGTCTTATTAGATGACACACCTACCTTGAGCCTGCTTTTTAGTGTCTTCGTGCTGGAGTTTCTCAGCATCTGATACGTTGGCCCTCTGATAAAGTCCTTGTCACGTTCCATTGAGCACCACTGAGAGGGAAATTATAAAGTCCTGTCACATTATTGACCCTGGACTTTGTTGACAGAGCAAAGGGTGACTGGTATGTTGCAATTACAGCGTAGTACTACCATCCTACCTGCAATTGTTACAGGGACAAAACAACACATTGCAATCTAATTGAAACAAAAACTCCCAAGATGATGTCAACAGCTGCATTTCTCTGTGTGTTTGTATATGTAGAGAAAGAGAGGGAGCAGGGAGAGAGTGTGTATGGATGAGACAGAGGTACAGGAGTTCCTTTCTCCCGTACCCTCGTTCTAGGATTTCCTGCTCTGTTTTATGGGGGTCACGCAGCTGGCAGGCGCCCTCCTGTTTCAATCCGTAATGATGACAGGCGTCTATTAGAACACAGCAGAAACATGAGCCAGATAGGTTAACTCAGGCTCTTCCCCCTTGACTGCCTCTTCCCTTTTCACAACCCCCGGTTCACTCTCCGTTGGGAAGAGTTGTGGCTCTCCGTTGTTTTTAGCAAAGCACTGCTGATTAAGGGCCAGCCAAAACCTTGTTCAGACGCCACCGTGTGCCCCCGGTGGAGTTCAGTCCAACCTTAACAAAACGTCCAGAGCTGCGTGTCCACTCCATTTTATGGTGTCTGTATGGTGTTTGTGCAACTCATATCCTGAAGAGTTATTGGAAGACCTTGCTTCTTGAAAAAAAAGACTGTTGTTGAAATGTTGAAGACCCTTTTCAAAGAAATGTCATAAGGTAATTCATTAGAGGGTAGACAGGGGAAAATAAAGCACGTGCCTGTATCTAGTGAGTATGTCAGGGAGAAAGAGATAGAGAAGGAGAGAGAGAGAGAGAGCGAAAGAGAGAGAGAGAGGGGGGGGGGGGCGGGATGTAGTTACACTGCAGTGAGAGTAAGTTATGTTGAATGACGACCTGTAAATTCTTGAGCCTATTACTAGTGCAGTACTTAGAGTTATTTGTGGGATAGTAGGATTTTGATGAGCCACTTTAAATTTAGGGGGAAAAAAAGGATATTACACAATTCAAGTAAAGAGGAAACACTGACATTTATCATTATTGGAAACAGTCAAAGGTGGTGTCACGATTTACTTGAAATGAAGGAATGGGAGGGAAAAAACAAAATGGAAGTAAAGGACTCTCAAACAGAAACCTTCTCCAGATACACTATGCTTTTTACTGTTACTTGTAAAGGTCAGAGGGAATAACTCTTGGTGTCAGTGAGCCAAGGAGGTGGCAGTGCTATACGTTTTAACCTGCTATGACTGCTGGGAATTGGGTGTGTCTGCTTCTGACCAATGTGTCATGCCAATGAGTCATTGCTGTTGCGTGTTTGTCTTTATACTTAAGGCCAGAGGTCATGTTACTCTCTCTAGCGCTCCCTGTGTCTTTAGTTGCATACTATCGGATGATATTCCTTTCATTTTTCATAGTTTACTTGGTCTTTAATGACTGAGAAAATGTTTGTGGACTGATACATCAGCTACGGTACTCTAGTATTCATGAATTAGAGTTTATCAGCGATATGGCTTATATGGGGGTGAATCTATTTGATGTGGGAGTGGGGGTGGGGGTATTCTAAAGTGCTAGAGTTAAACAAGAGCAAAAGAAAAAAGTAAACTTTCAGGCATTTTCCTAGGGGGAGAGAGAGAGAGAGAGAGAGAGAGAGAGAGAGAGAGAGAGAGAGAGAGAGAGAGAGAGAGAGAGAGAGAGAGAGAGAACAATGTTGAGCTATGTTGAGCTGTGCACCTTTTAGTAACCATGCAAAACCAATTAAAAGGTAATTATGGTATGCCCTCTATAAAAATGTCTACATTTCAGATCAAGATGTTTATCAAACTATAGAGCTTTGAGAACTACAACATATTCCGTACACTTCGCAGTCCTTGCATCCAACATCTTATTGTCAATAAAGCTACCCTTTTATTAATTTTTTATTTATAGTTAACACAGGCTCATTTTACATGTTTCCAATTCAATATTTTATTTCATTGTTTGTATGTATATGTTAAGGATAGGTTTGCATTATGAAACAGCAAAGTTTCCCTCTGTTTCAGTGTATGTCAAGTATGTGGAATTTGAATTACCTTCAATTACCAATCTCCAAATTAAATAATAATCTTTATTGGTATGTCACAAATCTTGACTTGACTGAGTATTGTATTCAGTAATTCTGAGGCTTTATTGACATTTGTAAGCTCATCATGCTGTTGTACAACTTAATTAGGAGCTGTCTCCATAACTCGCCTTATTTTTATTTTACTTTAGCTTGTCAAATACCATGTCATTATAGCTTCAAATCCACATGTAAGCCGAGAATTCACGCTTCTTCCCCTGTTCGCCCCTACCTGGCTGGGATCGAACCATGGGTCTTACAGCAGCTTGCCAGCACTGGGGTCAGTCAGTGTCCTTAACCGCTCGGCCGTGGGAAAAGGTACTTCTTCACACGACCAAGCAATCGTAATTATACTGATGATGGCAAGTTTAAACTGGTCGGTGCCTTTTACACACATACTTATTTAAACTTTTCCACATACTGATCAGCCTTTTCTTGCAAAGAGAATGGATAGTAAAGTATTCATGTGGCTGAGCGGCGGGGCCTTCATCTCACCTGAGAACGTTAGGTTGTATAACAGGGATTGACGACCTCTGACAGGTGACCTCCCCAACCTTTGACTTCAACCTAACCGTCAGTTGCTCAACAACACCTAGGTTTCTTTTTTATGAGAAACTCACATTTGCTTTTTTAGTCCCATACAGTAATTGCTGCAGTGATTCATATACCCCCACACAAAAGTTCTCAAATCAATGCATAAACACAGATAAGAATGTGTGAGTAGCAGCAGGTGGGGAAATGATTTGATTACAGAACAATCAGCAAACTACAAACTTAATTCCATCATGGATGAAGTGACTGTTTAACTGACTTCTTTGCCACTTTACAGTGTCTGTTGTGGTGTGTTGGTGATAGCATCCAGAGTAGTCGTTTGGTGTCCTTTGTGCGGTTGAGGAAAGGTTAAAAGGTCATGATAACTCTCTGTGTGACAGCAGTAATGGTGATGAGGGCTAAATATAAACTCACTGGAGAGGAATGGCTCTGACTCACATGTGGACTCTGTGCATCCCCTTTCCAGTCACACAGTTTTGGAACAACTTTTCTGTTGAAGTTGCTATAAAAAAATAAAACACTTAGCGACACCATCTAGGATCAAGTAACTTATCGTGAATTCTATATGTGTAAAGGTATCTGAGAAGGTTTGGTGCCACCCTTAGAGCTCTGACATTCATTTGGTTCAGTTTATAAAAACAATTTACAATACCTACTGAACACATTTGTGATAGACTGGCGTCCTGTCCAGGGTGTACCCTGCCTTACGCCCTGTGTTGGCTGGGATAGGCTCCAGCCCCCCCGCGACCCTGTAAAACAGGATAAGCGGTAGAAGATGAGAGTGATGAGAGAGTGACTGAACACATTCCAATGATTCATGGATCACGTTCTTTTTTTTAATGTATTTTAAGTCAAATAAACTTTAAAAAAGTATACTCATTCGGTTTTTGATGCCTTATCATGTCCCCAACACACACACACACACACACACACACACACACACACACACACACACACACACACGCACTTTTAGGCCAGCTATGTTTACTCTTCTCAGAGTTCAGTTGGTTGTGTGATGGGGCTACCTTCAAGAATTAGTGGAAAGCAGGAACACTTGGCTTTCCCACAGGACCAGGGAAGACTCTTTGAAATAGGAGCAGCCTCTGATCCTTTATCAAGTGGATCACCTGATAAACCTGTCAATATCAGCATTACCAACACCATCTTCCATACTGTAGCTACCTGTTAGTGGGGAATCCTTTATGCACTTTTTCGGTTTTGGGTAACACAAAGCACCAGCAAGAGTAGCTCCCTACCTTAATTGCTTAATCCTGATCCCTCTTAAGGAGGTCATTAAAGAGATAAGACTCCAATGTTGTTTTTGTTTCATTGTAATGTTACACATTTTTTGACATTGTTTCATCTTATTGAAATGAGTCAAATAATTGACCGTTTTAAATGATGTTACATACTTACCCACTACACTGTTCGTGTTTCCAAACTGCGTTCCCTAAGGCTATTTTGGCACACATATACACATACCTATCTTTGTGCCTATCTCTTACAGCATATCTGTGTCAGCAATAGGCTGGGGCAGGAGCATGAGAAACCGGGTAGCGCTCAGTCCTCAGTGCCATAGATAGGGGCTGTCAGCTCCCTTTGCAGTGCTAAATAGCAGGGTGTGTGTGTATGTGAGAGAGAGGAGATAAATAGAGACTGTGTTGTGTGAGTGTGTGTGTGTGTGTGTGTGTGTGTGTGCACACTTGCGTGTTTGTTTTTGTCACCATAGTAGGGTGGTAAGGTGACAGGACGAGCCTTCCCACAGGAGGCCCAAAGCTCCCTCCTTTCCCTCCCCTCTGTGATGACTGATGACTTACTGTCTTTCTACCTCGATCTACGGAAGCTGACCGTTCAGTCATTCCACTAAGGTCTAGGGATTAGAAAGTACTAACTGCACCTAGCTCACCTAGTTTATTTTATCTCCTACACACACACACACACACACACACACATACACACACACACACACACACACACACACACACACACACACACACACATGCGGTAACACTCTAACACACACACAGAAATAGATATAAAAAGAAATGTCATTATGAAGATGCATTATTCAGGGGGGAAAATAAATTAACAGATTTTGTAAACTTCTTTTCGGCTACAATGAGCATGTGGGATTGTCATGATAGAAACGCAAGCCAGGCCCTCTGTATCCAATCATTCTGCAGCCACTGTAATGAATTACGTTAGACTTCCAAATATATGTAAAAATGTCTTCTTTTACTCCACACTGCATTAAATCCCCATTCTCCTTGGACTTGAGCTGTGAAGGAAAAAATGGTGGAAGTTATGTTTATGAAACAGTAAGCACATTCTATTCTATGGCAATGTCACACACCCACAACACCATAGAAGAGAATACATTGAATAATTTTCAGTTCTAGATGTCTATAGGATTTTGGAAAAAGAAAAAAAAAACATCATCAAAGAAGTGATGCCTGCCTCCATACTGTTACAAAGGATGGCTGACCTTGCCTTTGGCCTCTTGGCTGTCTGACAAAGCACTCTCCGTGCTCTAGTGCCATACGGCTGTCCTCTAAATGAAAGTAGCTGAGAGGGGAAGGGCAAAGAGGCCTATGGAATATCAATGTGTGATGCTCTCAATTAAGATTAGAGCTTAGAATGGAATCCTATGGAACCTCTTCTCTAAGAAGTGGTTGACATTTTACCCTTGCTGACTCTGGATAAAAAGGTGTCCTGCACCTCTAGTAGTACTGCTACCACTAACTACTATACACGCCCAGTCCCTCTTCAGCAAGCTTTTCATTTACAGTAGCTCAATTCAGTGCTTGGATATTGACTAAGGCTACAGTCCTGCTTTTAAGAAATAAGTGAAATGGATCATCTTACTGCTGGTGGATGATAAGAATACTGAAATGTGAAAAAGTGAATGGATCAGCAATAACAAACTAGCAGGAAAATATGAGGCTGTCATGAGAACCCGTTATACATAAATTCCCTGCAGCTATATGGATAAATGAGGGAGGAGTGAGAAACGCACCCAGAGACAGAAAAACCTTGTGAAAAAAACCTTTTAAAAAAGCCACCACCACAAATGACAGAGTAAGAAAAAGAGTTATTATCATAAAGTCCTATAAGAACTGTGCATCCATATCATTGCTTTGTTTTTATGGTAAACATAAATGACAAAGAAACATGTAGAAAATGGTAAAAAAAAAAAAAAAAAAAAAAAATTCCTTTTCTGGCTTTTAATATCTGCACATTATGCATTTTATTTACCAAGACTATAATTTAAATCTAATGAATTAATCAATTATTTAATTAAGATCTTATACACATGATAGATTTGATTGCGGCAGTTAATTTAGTCTCTGGCGGTATTGTTACACAACATTTAATTCTCGAAACTGTGATAGTGCAGACCGATTATGAATACTATGTTGAAAATGGAAACAAAATGGAGCCCATCGTTGAAACTCCACCCCTGATAAACAGAATTCCACATCACGCTCCAACTCTGCAGTTAACTGAATCAATGCAATTCCAGTTGTGCTGATCTTGCAGACTGAGCCCCTTCCCCCCATCCTCACTAGCACACACACACCCCCACTCTCTCTCTGCACAGGTCTACCCATCGTAACACATTAGCAGTGGTAGCCATCACACAATCAAGACAAGCCAGTGTATGAGACGTCAGGCCAATTTGCTTCCTTCTTGGAGCAACATCACATTAGCTGGGTGGGTATACCCTTGAGCTACATTCAAGTTCACATAGAGGCAGAGAGCTGTTGGACAGGAGGGCAGCCCTGTCAGCACTTTTGAGACAGCTGCAGACATGTATCCAGTAGACTGACATGTATAAAAAACTGCTTGATAGTTAGAAACGGGTTGTTTGGTTGTTATTTTTTGGAGGCTTCCCAAACATGGTGCGTGGAAGCTTTTTCATACCCTGAGGTGATTATAGAGAATGTGAGTAAACCTAAGCATAAAGTTAGAACACAGCAAGCGTATCTCATCAAACCAGACATATATGTCTGTTAAATGAAGGGGGTTTGTTCTCATTCTTCAAAATCTTATGGCCCCCGTCTTGCCCCTTTGTAGTGTAGAGGCTATGGTCTAAAGGTCCATCTCACCATAATCAAAAGACAAATGTTTCAGAGAGAGACCAGCCAATAGTTCAATTATCTGATGTCTGTCTCAGTTAATTAAACATATAATTGACCTCCTAAGGACTATGGAGAGCAATTCCTTTGCCCATTATTCTATCCAATGTGACATTTTAATTTCTTGACCCCACAGCACATTGACTTGCCTTAGAGGTAAGGTCCGTTTTTCCCCCCTGTTCCCTCCTGTGGTGACACACTTGGGAATACCTACAGTAATGTGGTTTAATGTATAAATCTCACAACACACTATGCATCACATGCAAAATGAAATGAGAAAAATACCATTACTGCAAAATTAACATATTGCTTCCCTTTGACTTTGTTGTCCAGAACTCATGACCAAATCCTTAACTTCAACATAAGCCCACAGTTTGAACACAGCTAGTTAGTATTTTTAAACAAAATCTAATTGAATAAGTATGTATAAATATAATATTTACGGATGACAACGTTTTCTTCAGCTTTCTTGTTATCGCTACACTCTTTGGTTGTATTTTCAACCTTTGGACTTCACTACCACTCCCCTTAATAGCTCAATCTGACTGATCATTTAAAAACCTGCTGAAACAGACAGATGTGTAATGGATTACATGGCAAATCAATTCCTGGATTAATGGAAGACACACATCAATAAACTGATAGAGAGCCATTGGAAATGACACCAGAATGAGGTGGCACGTGTGTAAAAGATCATTTAAAATCTCTTAGCTTTTTTTTATTGATAAAAAGAATTATAAAACAATAATGGAAGTTGTGTTGCCATTTCACAAGAGATTTTTTTGAAGCCAAAGACAAGATTAGACAAGGCCGGAAGGAAATCTACTGATGCAACCAAAAATATTCTAGCATTTTGATTTTAGTTTTTCACATTTTTTATTGAAGTAGGAAAGTAGACTTTATTTGTAGTTTAATATATAATTATAATGTCTTGTCTGTAAGTGGGTGGGTGGATGTATGTTTGACCACAAGTGATTTACTTTTATAGGGTACATGAGATGGTGCTACATGTTCACTCATCACCACATAGGTGGTCTCAATTGCTCTCCACATAACCCTTGCACATAAATCTGCCAATTTGTATAGGTCTAGCTACATCATTATATTTATAAAATCTCTCACTCAATGTTCTTATTTTGGGGACTTTTTAGATTTAGAGACAGGCTGATCAATACTCTTAGCTTGTTTCCAAGTCAACAGTACTGTGACCTACTGCCTCCACTACTCTGAAAAACAAGTGGCAGGACACTACAGCTGTTTCATGTATGCCCCTACCATAAATCACTGGGAAATGGATGCTTTAAGGGTGGATGCAGTAGAGCAGCTGGACCAGTCCAAGAATAGCACCCATGCTGTTGGACAGTGTGAAAGTGCTCCCCACACACAGCTTGGCTATCAACAATATCTCTGCAACCTGCATTAGCCCACAGTGTTGTTTCGTCAGCATAATGAAGGCCAGAAAGCAAAAGACCTTCATGCAGCTGGACACCCGGACATGCCACTGTATCTGACTCACCCACCCAGACAACTACTAAACAACAGCAGAACCCTGATGACATGTTTCCACCTCACTTTATTTTCGAATGACTTGAACATTTACTATCAGTGTTTTCTGCCCAGAGGCAGAACACTCCCTGCTAGGAGCAATGACTACCCCTGTCCTCCCTCATGGAAAACAAACTAGGGACACCACTGAAAACCGGATTAGTGATGACAAGGCGTGCAGCTAAAGAAAGTAGGATTTAGTCTACTGAGCACCTTTTATCTCTTTTCTTTTGGTCGAGTGTTTTTTTGCAAGGGGTAACAAAAATGCCCTGACCCTGTGCTAATTATTTAGGAGAATATTCAAGATTGGGAGAGCAATTCATTCTGTCTTGTACAGTACATTCACGTACAAACTTCCATGCAAGCAGTTGGTTCAACCGAGAACAGACCAATGATGACATATTGCGTCTTTCGCATTCACCCACTTACGCCATAATGAATGTCATTGAAAACGTGGGATTGTGGTTATAGTGAGAACAAGTCAATACCTTAGCACCCAGGCATCAAGTGAGCCCCTATATATCCACAGGGAGATGGATACAAATCCAATAATCAATAGGGTGGCTGTTGCTGTCTGTCTGCGTCATCCTAGGTCACTGCATGTCCGTTGTTGGATCAGCAGGGAGTAGAGATGGCCAGGCTGGCCACAGTAGACCAGACTGCCCCCTGTATTTTTTACTACGGTGGAATCCTACAATTTAAAGAATGGAAATCTTTGAGGATGGTCATACACACGCACACACACACACACACACACACACATACCAGCACACAAACATGCCTATAAGTGTACGTAGGAGTTCGTTGTACATAAGCATGTGTTGGACTTGGCATCTCTGCCTGGGGAATCTGTAAGTAAGATAGATTAGGGGGATCAGGATGTTGCTCTAAATCAGCCTCACACAAAAGCTTAATTCATATGTACATAATTGTGATCCATGGGAATACACAATGACATACTTGTGTTTACTAATCAGATTAGGTTATAATTCAATATATGGCATGACAATGTTACACCTTCTGTCAGCCACTGTGGCCAGCCATGATGGACTTTACCCAGCAAGCACCGGGATTGGATCTGCACAAGAGTTCCCATGAGATCACAGAAATACAATACATACTTGGATGTTTTGCTGATTTCACTTTAAAAGTAACTTGAGATACTTCTGTGAGTTCAGCTTCCTGAGTGGAAATTTCCATTTTCACATTCAGTTGTGAAAGCTTACATTCTAAAGATATGTTATTCTAAGCAACTTTTTATCTTAGTATTCTATTTGACAGTTTTATTCAGGATCAGTAGGTTATGATCTTGTAAACTGAACAGGATCCATTTTGAGCATATGTTGGCTATCTTAAAGGAATGGAAGTTAAGGCATATTGATTCTCATGGACATAGCGCTCTCTGGTGGACAAAAATAGGCATCGCTTTTATATTGATTACATGGATTAGTGAAATGCATCTACGTAGTATTACGTATTCCCGTCCCTACGTAGGAAAAGCATTTCAATTAAGTCAATCATTTATATTTTAAATTGTATTTATTTGAATAATGAGTTTTTTGTGAAAACACGATACTGTATTTCGTTTACAAATGAGCTGAATCTAAATATAAAACTAACTGTTTCGCTGCTCCAGACAGCCAAAATCAAAAGTATTTTTCTCTTTTTCTTGGCACAAAGACATATACTTGCCATATTTATATAGAACCTTTGTGCAGTAGAGAGGTAGGATAAAAAATAAATGTTGGCCAAAGACTGCAGTACAAGGTCCCCATTTCACTTATAATTTATGATACAATGCACCCTGGTATTTAAGCTGCATTCAAAAGTGGACAATGAATTTGCCATGATACTTTTTCAGCCAAAACAGCATGGACGATAAAAAACTAGCCCATTCACTTTTAAAGTAATGCTACAAACTTTTACTTGTACTGCCACATCATTTAACTGGTAAGGATATTAACTGTTGCAGCTGTCCTTATCAGCATTTCTTTATATTGACTGTATGATTCCCAATATCTTCCCCAATATCAGGCAGTATGAACAGACATTTTTAGTTTTTACTTTGTGTCTCTGAATTCCTCAACGACTGTATTTAAATCTACCTGAATAGATCTAGACCTTGAGAGAAAATAAAGTATTAAATGTATCTGTGGGAGGAGGGTAATTGTAACGAAAGACCGGGTCTGTTCTCTTTTATTCAGCAAGGCGAAGTACAACTTAGATGTCTTAGTTCAAACTGAAGATCACAATACAGTTTTAAAACAATTGCACATTTTTTGAGGAAACTTTTCTCAGGAAACTCTTTGTGTCCATTTTCCATAAAAGCAAGGGTTCCTTACAATCTTTCACTGAAGTTGAAGCAAGGACAAAAGCAAAAGACAAAATATAGAACTTTAAAACCTGAAAATGTAAGAAGTTACAGTATTGCATATCCCTTAACAGAATTGATTAAAAGTAGTGTATGCCTAAGAAACCTAATGACAGCAGTATTTCCAGAACCCATTCACCATAAGCCTTAAGCTTCACCCTACAACTAAAAAACTATGGTTAGTGCAGACATCTGGCCCTTGGCCAGTTGCCTATCCCATCCGTTAGTAGGCTAGAGTTCGGCCCCTGGACAGACTCTTTGTGGGCCTTGTGAACTTGGTGCGTGCTGGACCCTGCCTGGGTCATGTTGGTGAGGTCTGCAAGCTCCCGCCGTTGGGACAGCACAGTCACCATGTGCTCCAGCTTGGTGCGAATGGCAGAATAGTGATGCTGCCTCTCTTTGGTCAGTTTACGGAAGCAGTCCCTCGGGTTGTTGTCATGGGGCCTGGGTGAGGTAGAGTTGGTGTCGGGGGAGGAGGAGAGAGGGCTCTGGATACCACTGGTCTTGGACCTAGTTGTGGTGGGAGTTGTAGGGGTGGTCCCTGTTTGTTTGGGATAGCACAGGCCAGGGAGTTCAGCCTTTCTCTCTGGGTCCGTCTGTATATCCATGTCTGTCATGGAGCAGAAGGTCTGGGTGGATACATGGCAAGAGAAAGCAGAAGGGGTGACTGGCCAATCTACTGCTGCTACTCCCCCAGATATAGAGTCATCCAGGGGGAGTGACTTGGCTGTGCTACTCGCCAGTACCTCTTCCTGCAGGTGTTGATGCTCTGCCCAGTCTTCCCCTATAGTGGAGGAGTTAGACACTGGCCTGCTCTTACAACCTCCTGTCCCAGCCCTGGGCTCACAGGGGAGCTGTTCTCCTGCCGACTGGGCCCTGTGGCTGGGTGTGCTGGTAAGACACACTAGCTCTCTGTGTCTCTCACTGGCCGGCAGAGGAGACGAGGCGCCTGGGTGTTTGATGAGGAGGTGGTCGAAGATGCCACTGTTGCGGGCACTTGGAGGACCCCGGCTGCTGAGAGGGAGTGACTGAGCGTAAAGAATGCGGAACTCCTCATCAAAGCTCTCTGTTATCTGACCAGAGAGCTCAATCAGGTTGCTGCTGTTTAGTTTTCCATCAGTCCAGTTAAACCTACAAAAAACGTATAACAGAAGGTAATCTGCAATGATGTGGATTTATTGTACATTTTACAACACTGGGTGGGGAGTGGACGGCGGGAATACTGGTGGGGTGGGTTGTTACCTGTAAGAGCCTGTAGCCACTCTGTTGCCATCAATCAACATGAACCGCTCGTGAACTTTTCCCGTAATCTTCGCCCCTGATCTCATGAAATATGTCCCACCAGTTATGGTCCTCACTCTCATTTGCTTTGATGGGAAAAATAAAGTGTGGAAACACTATTAGTTCACATGTCTTGCATTCGGGATCATTCTACACCATATGAGGTTCAGGAAATTACAGTTTAGGATGTGTGTGCAAAACCAAAAAATAAAGGTACCCGAAGCTCATCAAGACAAACATTGATGTTGCTGCACAGCTTGAGAAAAGCAGGTGCACATGACTGGTCAAGAAGGATGTAGACCGGGACTTTGCGAATTGAGCAAATCTCCTGGAGGTCCTTAAAGATGTCTAGGTCAGTAAGAGAGTCTGTCACTATGGCTACCACCTGAAAAAGAGAAAAACAATATTTTTATAAGTAATAAAAAAAAATAAAACCATACACAGAAATAAAACCGCAATACAGTCACATACAGTATTAAAGAGAAATAGTAGATTATATTCAAACAAAGAAGCCAGTCTCTCCGTTGGCAATCCTTGCTTTTATGAACTTATTAACTTTCTATTGACCAAAGTCTGCTAGACTGCTACCATGCCAACCAGTCAGAATGTAAAGAACCAATAATAACAGTTTAATTGTTATATTTAGATATTTATGTTACTGTCTTCACATGGCCTAAACTACTTTAGCGGTAAATTGATAAATACTGCTGCTCAAAGTTTAATCTGCTGACAAACTCACTCAGCATTGAAATAAAATGTCAAGATGAGTTCTGTGAACAAGTTTAGGCATATCAGGGATGCTCAAAGGTTGGATGGAACCTTTGCTCACATTCCCCCCATGCTGAAAAGTTAATTCACTAGGGCATCAACAACTCCCAACATGTAACCTAAACCATTACTATCAAAGGCTTTGGAATGGGGTGACTGAAATAGCCTACATTAAAAGGTTCATTGACCAAATATCAAATGACTGTCAAATCACTGTTATGGCAGATGTTAATGCTAAACTAGGTGAATTATCAATCTTAAGTAAACTATTTAGGAAACAAACTAACTATATATATTCCTAATAGATGCGGTCAAGTATTACAGAATTGAGTGTAAACAAAAGTCACCACCCCGTCCCTGAGATAAACTCATTAGAAAATTTGCAATAGGTTATGTAGGGTTCATATGTCTCCCTTACTGCATTTTGGCCCTGTACTGTTTATCAAATATATAAAACATCATAAATAAAGCTACTACAATTCAAATTTTACAGGAGATATTCGAGAAAGGCTATGCATGGGAGAAACCTAACAAGTTAAACGATAACAAATTATTTATACCTCTTTTGCGCTTTTTATCATTCGTCTCGCAACTTCCTTACAGCTATAAATGCATTCCCCATAACTTGGTTGGAAGTGTGCCACAGCGCGAGTGACTCCTCTGTACGAGCCCGTAGTAAAAGCGGGCCAGCCGATTTCTAGAAGCGGAGGCTCAACGTCAGAAATCTCAGGGAAATAGGTGACGGTTGAGCAGTCCACTGAATTAGTAACCGACTGCTCAAATATGATGTCATCGCCATGCACAGAAAAACACCGTGGCACAACTGCAGCGCGGACAATCCGCCTCATTTCCTCATCAGAAAGGAAATTTTGTATGTTTTCTTTTCTTAGAAAGTCCATGAAATTATCAATTCCTCCAGAAACAAGCTCTTCCAGTGCGAGCCGATGTCTCTCATTGTACAACTCCTGAAGATTTGAATCATTGTCGTTTTTTAAAGAAAACTTTAACGGAGAATCTTCTAAACACTGGGACAGGGCCATGTCAACCGTATTTCTTTTAGACACGCAAGCATCGACACGTTGAACTGTACGAGATTGAATTGAACTGGGTTCGTATTTTGTGTTTCCGCCAGTTCCTGTCCGAGACGATCGGTATTGGCTACCCAGTTGTCAAACCAGTAGCGCACTGTCTGGCTCGCATGGTTCTACCGTCACTCTACTCTAACGTTGCACCCATTGGCTCATTTGGAGGCAAACAACTCAAATTCACCCTTATGTGCCCACCCACGATCTGTTACTGCCTCCCTGGCTATGAACACGGATATGAACAGAGTAGGCCTATGTATACTTGGCGTAGTAAGCATAAAGCAAATAGACCATTGATGGTCGTTAGATAAATAAGCAATTCATTGTTAATTTAGTGTTACTTTTTCCATTACCTTCTCGTGTGTACAGGGTTTATAAACACCAGCTGGAAGTGCATTGTATTGTTCAACTTTACTTGAACATTTAGACACTTAAACATAATATGGGAGAATTATGTTAAGTCAACAAAATGTGAATTGGTATATCACAAACTATATCACAAACTTAACTTATTTGAAGAACTGTATTTTTAATTATTAACTTTTTAATTAAATCTTGCCTGTCCTGAAACTCCTGGGATTCCCACCTAGGTCCGTTTGTACGCGCAATGCGCTTTTACGCACAGGGCCAGTAAGGTCAGTATCCGGGGTCAGGAATCAGTTGGCGGCTATATGAATAGTAATGACAAAAACTTAATTTACACAACTATTTTGCCAAATAATACTCACAAAATTGTCTTTTGGGCGCCATTTACGCACTAGAAGATTTCTTAAGAAAGCTATTTCTTAAAGTGATATTTTGCATGCAGTAGGCTCTAGGGGATTCGGTTACAACAGGTCTAATCTGTCTGCAAAAATACCTTTGCTGGGTTCTTTTGTCCCAACCATGGGCCCAATAGATTACGCACATATTATTTATTTGAAAGCAATGTGACTGTGGTTATTGGTGTTTACAATCTCACGGTGCTTGTATAAGTCTACTGATTCGTGTTAGCAAGCTTTTGCTTTGAATGTTCGTTTTGGCAGGGAAACAACGCCATACATATAGACACCCTCCCGCACCCCCGCCCTAACCAAAATTTAGATGAAAGGGTTTTGGGATTTTGGGTGACGCTTTGAATCACGTGTTCATAGGAAACACACTCCGTATAATTTTTGGCTCCCTCGTCCTGTAGCTTCCACCGACCTTACTTGTTCGCTGTACATACGGTGTGAACAAGGAAAGGTAATGTAGGATACCTGGCTGTGGTCACTGTCGGGTTCACGCCAGTTCACCGGGTTCACTTGAGGAGAGGTCCCACCCCCTCTTCGCAAGCGCAACGAAACGGGCTTATTTTATATTATTCATTTATGTATTAATGTCGGATTCCATTTCTCCAGTCCAACTATCAAGGTAAGGTTACTTCTTTCCTCATCACAGAAAAGCTTATGGTTAGTGTGTGTATGATCCCAAGTTGTTCATCGATATTCTGGCTTGCTAATGCATTTTATCTAGTGCTGTAGCTAGTCTGGGCAGTTTAAATGAAGTCGCCAATGTATAAAATGGCGACAGTAGGTGGGGGGTGCCGAGTTTGGATTTTTGGGAATATTCATTAGACTAGAGCCAACTGTGTGCCGCCGATTGCTATTGGCAAGTAAGCTCCCATCCAGTGTTTGCCCACAGGCTTTTTGGACTGGAGTGAATGGGTTAACTTGACAGTTCGTTACAGTTTCAAGAACGTATTCTTCGTTCGTCTTATTTGAGCTGTCGCACTCTATATAATGTGACGTCTCTTATTATTTTATTGCCCAACACGGAATATTTCTGCTGCTGTTAAGTGAGTGATTTGCTATTAGTTGATTTTTTTCGAATACTTTTACATATTTGGATATGATGGCCATATTCTCTTTCCACGGTCTAAATATCTGCACTTAAACACCCCAAAATGTTTTTGATGTTTGATTGATTTGATGATATCCCATTTCGTTTGAGGTTGAGAAAGCCTATTGGATGTAATCTGTATATTTTCCGAGGAAATTTAGAACAATACTGTTTTAATTCCCTTTTCTTTTCCCAAGTGATATGCCACATAGTTTCAGTTTTTGCCCTTAGTGCAGGTCCAGACGCAGACAGATAGGGGCACCGGGAAAAATTGTGGTTTGGGGCCCATTTGGGAATCATGAACCCTTATGAACACCAACTGCAATCTTCGTGTCTTTTATTAGTTAAAATAAAAAATTGAAATAATACAATAGGTAAATATGATAATTACCAAAATATAATAATTATAATAATAACAATAATACAGTTTTCAAACAGTAATACAAATGTTAAGTATTTCTTGTGTCTGGCTTTGCCATAAAAGCTTTCTTTTCAGACCTTTAAAAGTTATGCCGCCTTGACTTTGTGAAGGCAAAGACCTCAAGGTATAGGCCTATACTTACCTAGAAAGTGAATGAGAAACAATTGGACAGTGAGTTGGTGCACTAACACACCCACTAGCAGGTAAAGATGAGCATGGCTGGGATGTCACTGATGTCCCCTCTACAGCATCATCAATGGATGAAGCTAAAAACTTTAGCAGTGTAAATAAGATTTTCATTTATTATATTAAAAACATATAATTAGTCAGAATCAATCATACATCAATTTCATCATTGTCTTGACTAAATACTACAGGTTTTAAATGCACTTAAAATACCAAAATCAATGGGGTTAGTAAAGGCACAAAATTCTTCCACACTTTCCTATTTATTTATAATTCTTTGATTTGAATCAACTCACTATGCCTTAGCTTTCAGAATAGTTTAGTGTTCCAAGCTACAGTTTGTAAATTGTTATGCACACTGTCAGCTGCTGTAGCAGACATTTCCCTTGGAATCAATAAACTTGTCTGTCCGTCTTATCTAACCAAATTAATGTCTGTGTTTAGCATTACTTTATCTCACCTTAGCTTGCGTTAATTTTCTTTAAAGCAACTAGTTGACCTGGCTAACCTTTATTGATAACTGTAGGTGTTCATCAGTCTCTTTATAAGTCTCTTTATTTTTTAAGAACATAAGACCATGGATGACTGTAAAGTGGGGCATATGTGATTATGATTTGTCTGTGGTACAGTTGAATGGGGAAAAGGTTTCAGTTATCAGCATGTATTATTATTGGCAGAGCAATTGTTAGCTTTCAGGTGGTGCTGGTAAATACATTATTTAGCTACATTCTACTACATTCTAGCTACATTCATTCTGGCCAATACTTTGCACCCATATATTGCCACCCACAAATTGCCCCCAAAAAGATCTTTACTCACTGTAGTTATTCACTCATAAATTGAATTAGCACAAGTCTCTCATTAATGACAAATAGAAATGTAGGCAAGCTCTCAATTCCTATGCCTCTTGGGGTTTGTTCTGCGTGGTCCAGTGAGTGGTTCTGTACAGAGTGTTTCACTTTTAGCAGGGGGTTACACCGGGGGAATGTCAATTCCCTTTGTGGATCCCTGGGAACGTTCTTCCATATCCCTTCCCGGAATTGGTCTAATGAGGCCAGGCATATTGCCTTTCATCCTGACTCCGTGCAATTAGGGACAGCTCACAGTTTTGACAGAGAGTGTTTGTATACAGAGACTCAACGCAATGGGCCGAGAGTGCCCACTCCCATCTACAAAAACAGTTGGAGGATTACATGTTCTGATTCCTGTCAATATTAATCAGTTAATAATTTCATGTTCACGACCCACAGTTTACTGTGCTGGATAACCTTTTGCAGATCACGCTGAAGAAGGTCATATGGCCATCCTTTGCCATTTCAGCTGACATTGGGTATATAGCATTCCTTGAGTTCAGAAAGGAAATTCATCTGTCAGATGCCAACCACATTTATTTCTCTGTAGTTTCACTACACACAAGCATTCACGATAACAGCAAACCCTGTCCTCACAGTAAAATCGCAGTACCATAGAATATGCTGCGTATTATTTTAGCCCAAATGTGCACTCTACCCTTTACAGGTTCGCGTTTGTTCTGAGATTTTTCCCTCCGTATTGCGTTGGAGTAACGCCACATTGAAGCCCAAATCCATCAAAGGCCCTGCTGAGACAGCGTGTTTGCACAGTTCCACCTAAAAGAAAGTTTGGTGCACTTGTGGAGGAAAAAGACTGGAGGCTAAAGAGGATAGAGCCCCTGCCACTTTCTATGTCCTGTGCAAGAAAGGTTTGGTCAGCAGGAGCTGGCATTTGCCAAGCTCTGGCAGTAATAAGAGGCTGTGATGTCAGCCATTTTAGGTTGGACAATACAATGTGTGGTGCGCCCGCCATCTTTATTCTTTCCCTTTTTAAGTTGAAAATCATTGGCTCTAGTACTGGTTACAGAACTGAACGAGGGGATGAAAAAAGATGGATGACTCAGTCATTGTCTGCCTCAACACTGTCTATTTCGGAAGGGTAGCGAGTGGGGTCAGAAAATAATGTAAGTATACTTTTCTAATGTAAGGGGATTGGGATGTATTGTAATTGATAGCCTACTAGTAAACTTTATAATAGAAAACAGAACCAAGACGTAAGGAATTTACTTGACAGTGAGGGAGGGAGCTGTGCACTGTGTTTAATCAGTCTTCAGGACTGCTGCTTAACAAGACAGTAACACTGACAGGTCATTTGCAATGTATATGGCCCTCTTTTTTCTTTTACGAGGGTTCTGTTGTATACTCTTAATCAAAACAGTGCAAAGCCGGTATCTGTGGACAGATACAGTCCAATTCGAAAAATGCTTATACGACTGACTTCCTTAAGTTGTTTGACCACTAGACAGACGAAACTAAGAATCGGCTTTATAAACATGGCACGGTATGTTGTCCTCCACCTGATGTGGACGGCAAGGAATTCCTTGTGTGTGTGTGTGTGTGTGTGTGTGTGTGTGTGTGTGTGTGTGTGTGTGTGTGTGTGTGTGTGTTCCGTTGTATGTTTGGAATGACATTGGGTGTGGGCAAGTGATTCCTCTGTGTGTTTTGTGGTGGGCAAGGGAAAGAGAGAGGTTGCCATGGCAATGTTAACACATGAGTGGCACCGTCGACTGGTCTCCCAGCGGACTGAGTTGCAGTCACAGAGGTAAAGGGGGCGAGAAGGAAACGGCTGACAACACCTGCGTCTCAGCATACATTCACACGCTAACACACACAACTACAGAGAGAGAGAGAGAAAGAGATAGAGTGTAGACTCGCATACTGCTGCTCGTCAAGCAGAATCAACAGACATGGGAAAGGACAGACCGAGTGGAGATGCTGCGGACAGATTTGCTGTATTAGCACTGAGCTAATGACCCTGAAGATGATTCAGAATTCATTTTCAGCACACGTAACTGTAAAGCTTGCAACTAATTCATCTTGGCAAGCGCAGACACATGCTCGTGTGCACACAAACACACACACACACACACACACACACACACACACACACTCTCACACACACACACACACACACACATGACCCTCCCTAAGTAAACGTAATGCTGTCAAACAGGCATTTCTGGACACAGACAGCATGATAGACAGATCTCCAGACACACAGGAAATCGAACAATGATCTGTGGTCTGAATAAGGCTTCCAAAGCTGTATCACGTTTCTCATATAAACGAGGCTCTGTTGTTCCAAATCTCTTAGCCGTTTAAGGCTGTAATTGCTCTCCATCTCTTTTACATTTGGATGTCCAGCTGATCAACTCACATGATGTTAATCTATTTAATGGACCTTTGATAGACAATGTACAAAACAGCTTTTAGATCTCAAATATATTTCCAAAGTTAACACTCTGAAAATACTCACGTCTATGCCAGCAGTTCAAGACGGCCACAGATTATTGGCAGGCACTGTTTAAAAAAACTAAACAAATCTTGCCATAAGATGGTGATTTTCTGTATTTTGCGACTGCAGCATCAGAGGCTGTTTTCCTGTCATTTAGTTCAAAGGGAAACATTTCTGAGGTTTTGCACAAGTGATGTGGAGATGAGCACAGGGGAATTGTGTGTGTGTGTGTGTGTGTGTGTGTGTGTGTGTGTGTGTGGGTGTTGCTGCGTTTATGATGCGTTTGAGGACATGGACATTTAGAACACTGCATTGCACTCTCTGTCATCACCATCCCCATCACTCTTACCTTCCGTTCACCTCAGCCGTCAGGTTGTTTTCTTTTGTCCTTCCATTTCCTCCATCCACTTTTACATTCATGTGACAAGCTTTATAACACACACCCATATTGTGCTTTGTAACTGCACTGTTTGGAATCACACATCAATATCTCACCAACATGCATTTACATAGATAATATTTTTGCTAGCAATCTGTAAGCCATGAATAAATCATACTGAAGTTTTCTTTCCAAGAGAATAATTAAAGCTGCCAATCTATTTATTTGGTTTTATTAGAAAGCGAATTATAAAAGAACCATAGGGTTGTAAAATATTGCTTTGGTAATTCATCTTTTTACCTGCATTAATTTAAAAAAGACCAGATACAAAGCATTACTTAATGCCTATCTCGTAAAACAATTAAAAAGCATTGCATGTGTTGGCTATTTAAAATGAAGTGGTGTTGGTATGACTTTTAGACTGAAACCTCTGGTTGCAGGGTGCGTAGGTGTTCAGAGAGCTTGTCTGAGAGCTATGTCACTTTGCCTCCGTTCAAAAACTTCTCCCCAGGTCTACGGCGCTGAAAAAAAGCTTGGTCTAAGCCATACATCCAATGCCAACATGGGGACATACGACACACGGGGGACAGCGATCGTCTGAGCGTTTTGTCTATTTCCCCGCTGAAACACGAGGCCCCCGCGTTTCAGAGAACTCTACTCAATGGCTGCCTGTCCGGAGAGCCCTTGTCTTGTGTCTGATCGCACGTCTCCACCACTAGATAAAGCAGCCCATTCTTTTGATTGGTGACCTGGTTCCTTATTGCTTGTCTTGGGTCCTGTCATGCTGTGCATTCAGGGAGGAGAGATACCAAGGGAAATGTCTGGTGTCCCCACTGTGCCGTGGAGGACAGCGCCAGTCAAATGAGTTAGCCCTTACCAATAAGTGTCTCAATGGCATTTACACACTGATAGATTTGAGAATGATATGCTTGTATTGTTCAATTTAGGCTGATATGAACAACCAGAAGGAAATTTAAATAGCAAAAATGATCTGCCTACTATTATTTAAATATAAGTCTTTGACCCATATCATTTGGTTGTACATGACTAGGCCACTCTGTTGCATGATCCCTGTTTCACTGCAACAAACTGGATGAAGTCATGTCCCTGCTAGGGGTTAATCGACTGTGCCGTCAGAAAGTATCATGACCTCTCCGGCGGCTAAACATTCAGCACATGCCCACGTCTGGATGCAGCGAACCGGGATTACTGCATAAGATGCTGGTGACCTAGTTATTTTTTGTTTGGGTTTTTTTATAGTCCAAAGGGACCCGTCATTATAAATACAGGGGCAGCTACAAAAAGGACGTCACTGTCTGTCTGGAATCTGCATGCACTGTTGTAGGCAGTCGTTGTTGTTTTTTTAATTCTGGAACAGATTCATCTTTTATTTACCAGCACAGCCGGCCGGCCACAGCGAACACACACGAAAACCCCATTCCAATTTTGAGTCCTGAAGACATTAGCATGTGTAGAACTGCTGCGGACCTACCTATTTTCAAGGCTATACCATTGCACTTGGTGTTTCAACATGACAGTGTGCACTGACCAACCAGCAATTTGTAGAGCACATTTTAAAAATAGGCTGGGCTAGGCTGCAGTATGTTGTTGATCACAAAGAAATGTGATATTTAGAATATCTTTGTAAACAGCATACCTTTTAGTAATATGGATTGACGATGATGGAACAAGAACAGATTTCAGCACCGTTGTCACACTTCAACGCTTTCACCGTTCTCATCAGGGATAGAGGAAGGGTAGAAAAAGGGTCTCTGTGTGTGTGTGTGTGTGGATGCTTTGTGGTGAGCAGGCCGAGAGTGAATTTGTATGTGCTTGTGCTGGTGGTGTATGAGTCAAGAGTTCAATGAAAGGGCAGAAAGTTTAGAGAGGCAGAGCCATTCCTTCACCTCCATATTTTATTTTGTTTCCTTCAGAATGTTGTTTTTGTGCATATGGTACAGTGCCCAGAGTGAGAAAGATTCTGAGATGTTTGGCGCATAACTGTAAAAACAGTGCGTGGAAAACATTTAACAACCTCAGTTGACCCTTATCCTGGAAAAACCTCAAGCAATGTAATGTTGTGTGTGTTAGTTTGTGTGTGTGTGTGTGTGTGTGTGTGTGTGTGTGTGTGTGTGTGTGTGTGTGTGTGTGTGTGTCGGAGTGTGTTTGTACTTTCCAGCGTGGGCGTCTGTCTGAATGTACGGGGTGGGCTTGTGAGTCCATGAAATGAGGAAGTAGGAAAAAAAGGCAGAAAGAATCCATAGTCATCCTAGGTTCACAATTGTAACTGTGTATTGTGAAACACTATGGATAATAAGTGAAGGGCTAATAATAATAAAAAACGCAATTTGTGTCAATATTGTTCCTAATAGCGTTGTGACACATGCTCCCAAAGATTGTTGTTGACTCCTCAATGTAAAAGGATTGGACAGTATTGCTTCTGGCAAATGACATTCATGGCTTAGGTCCAAGCTTGGCAGCGTACTGTTGCCTGGCTTTTATGTAAGGCACGTGACCAGGAGTCTCTTTAAATTCTCACCACTGCTAATGGGGGAATAGAATCACTTTACCCATATGGTTAAATAATGGCTGGGTATTTTTAGGCTGTACCTTGTGATTTGTGTATGTATGTATGTATGTATGTTTGCATGCATTGGTATCTATGTATGTACATACGTTTGTATGCATGTATGTATGTATGCATGCTTGTAATTATGTATAAAATAATAGATGTACACTGTATAGAATAACCCATAAATATTGCTCATTATTTATCATTCTTCTTCTCAGGTTCCTGGCAAATTATTGATACACGTGGACAATGCAAAAGGAGTCCTAAAAGCAAAGGGCTGACATGAAACAACACTGTGATGTCATAGCGGCTGGCCCATGACACTAAATTTCATTCAGCCCACTTCACTATCCACCTACCCTCTGTTATCATACCGGACACCCAATCAGTCACTCTCCCACCCGTACACGGGCTTCACAATGGCCAGCAAGAGAAAATCCACTGTGCCCTGCATGATACCAACCAAAACCAAACATATGCGTGAAGAAATCATACTAGGCTGTCTACCGGAGCTCCTCCCGACCATCCCGGAGGATAGCATCCTCAGCATCTCTGAAGAGGAGTCCAGCCATTTCTCCCACGACTCCTCCAGGTCTGAAGTGGGTGATAGGAGGCAGAAAAGAGGCTCATACAACTGCCCACCGTGCCGCTTCGACACCAGGGACCTAAACAATTTTTTGGATCACATGCACAACTACCACGTAGACTTCAGGGCTCAGCCCAGCTTCTACTGCCTGAACTGTGGGGTGTCTGTGTTTCGGTTTGAGACCCTGGCCCTTCATAACGCTAAAGCCCATCCTGGACTGGCAGGGGGCTATGTTAACGCTTCGCTGCACGTCAAGAGGAGGGACGGTTTGACCACAGTGGAGCAGAGCCTGTTCACTGACCGGGGAGATGACCACAGTGAGTCTGGGATCTCCCTCACCAAAACACCCATAGTCAAGATGATGAAAGGCAAAGGGGAGCACAAGAAGATAGTGGTCTCCCACACCGTCGAGGTGCGAAGGATAGACACCGGAATGGAAATAGATCCCAATATGCTGACAAATGTGCCTGAACTCTGCAACGGGGCTCGCAGTGTTACTGGTGCCCCTGCTATACCGACGTCCACTGTCACTCACGTGACCACAACTACAGTGCCCAAACAAGTCCATCACCAGCACACTCCCGCCCTCTACTGCTCCCCTGCCGAGTCCACTAAAGACCTTCCTAAAGTGATGATCCCCCTAAGCAGCATTCCCACATACAATGCCGCTATGGACACCAGCAGCTTTCTAAAGACGTCCTTTGGCAAGTTCCCGTACCCAACCAAAGCCGAGCTCTGTTACCTGACAGTAGTCTCTGATTTCCCAGAAGAACAGATCAAACTATGGTTTACTGCCCAAAGGCTCAAGCAGGGCATCAGCTGGTCCCCTGAGGAGATTGAGGAGGCCAGGAGGAAGATGTTCAGCACTGTCTTCCAGGGAGCAGAACCCCAAAAACAGCCCTCCAAACAACGTCATGTCAATCACGTTCAGCACACCGTCACTGCTCAACCAACTTTAGCGGGACCCAACCACCAGACAACAAGAATTTCTCACAGCAGTTTGACAGGAAGGCCTACTGCAGTTATTGCTACACAGGGTAGCATGTTAGCTAGCCAACAGGTCACTAGAGTCACCTATGCTGCCCCAGCCCTCCCCACAAGATACTCAACAGTAGTTCAAACAGCACAAGTTATGACCAAGAATGCTGCACCCGCTTTGGAGTCAGAAAAGAGCATGGGCGCGGGGCTGGACATGTCTGGAAGCAGTTGCATCATTAGCACCAATGGCAGCCGCAGCAGCAGCAGCAGTAGTTGCAGTAGTAGCAGCAGCATTAGCAGTTTTTCCAGTTATTGTAACGGTGGAGAGAATGGAACAAGAAAACCCATTAACAACGGCAGCAGCCCAAGCAACAGCATCAACAGCATTGCCAGTTGCTCGACCAACATTAGTAATAATGATGAGCACTCCAGTGTTGAGGACACCGGCAAAGCGAACGACAAAAATAATCTACAACCTGAGTCAGATGCTTACAGTTGTAACAAGAGTAAAGTCATCATTAACTACACCAGCAAATCCAACATCAGGAACAATCACAGTGAGAGCACCATTAGTGTTCAAGAGCAGTACAATAAATCAACAAATGCAAATGATGATGGAAACAACAACTATATCTACCAGACCAACAATGGCAGTATTGGCAGTGACTGCCTAAGCTCTACTCACAAGGACAGTGTCCATACCCTGAACAATACCAGCCTAGCCACAAATGAAAGCACCAGCACTACTGTCATAGCTAAAGGCAGCGACACTACCAACAGCACTATATCCAACATTGACCGGGGTTCATGTGTGAAGGAGTTTCCAATTAAAGGTATGTCAATCTTACAGCAGTTGATTAGGGAGGAGGACCAACTCGAAGAGGTCAGGAGCTGTCCGGAACTGAAAGTTGACCCAGTGAAAATTATCCCTAGAAGGCTGCATATGAACGACCCCGATGCAACTCTTGCTTTTGATATGTCATCGCCGGAGCTCAAACCGGAACCCCAGACTTCCCAGCTTTCCTTCCCCACCCCTTGGGACAAGAAGACCCCTCATCAGGTGAACCTCCTCCGCCAAGTGTTCTCCAGCACCCGCTGGCCCAGTAGTCAGCAGTACGAAGAGCTGAGTGCCATGACGGGCCTGCCAAAGCCAGAGGTGGTGCGCTGGTTCAGCGATGGCCGCTACATCCACAAGAATGGCCAGCTCAAGTGGCTGGAAAACTACCAGCACCTGCCAGTGGAGTCGGAGGAAAACAAGGGCCACGCAGAACATGATGCTGAGGCGCCAGAGGACCCACAGGTGGCTCCGAGGAAATGTGTGGAGCAAGAGGAAGTGAGCAAGCAGCTGGAGGGAGGACCTGGCTATCTGAACTCGGGACAGTGGGATGTGTGGCAGGATACATACAAACCACTGCCTGGTCTGATGGCGCCCAAGGAGTCTGCAGAAGGAAGGAGGACCGGAGAGATGTTGGAATCTGGAGCACTGCAGCATCCTTGGTTGAGGAGGGAAGAGGATAAACAGAAGCCTGCAGGCAGTCAGGCTATCATGGGGCAACAGACTGAGGCCAATCAGGCTAGGTGAGTAACACTCCACTTGCATTTTACATTTTTAAAACAAAGGTTACATTGTGTAAAGGCCAAATACAATCACTCTAAATTTGCGATAAAACATTTAAACCTTTAAATGCATGATTCTGTTAAAATATTTCCTTAGTTAGGCAAAGGTTGGTGCGATGCTACTGTCTAATGTGAAGAAGAGAAAAAGAGACAGTGAAGGGGTGTAGGGTTCTCATACTGAGTAGCTTATTGAGACAATCAAAGGTCTGTGTTCTAACAAGCTATTTTTAGATTAGTAGGAGCCCGGGCCATTGAATTATAGATTAAGGGGGCATGCTAATATGTGTGAATAAATCATGACAATTGTCTTTGGTAAAATGCGATTTACAGAGTAGATAGTGATGTATTATTTATTACCAAACAAATTTGGTAAACATATTTGAATATAATATTTATTTAATAGAATTGGTACCAAGGATGTATACTTTTGTTTTTTTACTTCTGTCTTCACTATCACATGCTTGTGTGTGTTTGTCTTAGGGATCGCCTGAGAATGGGAATGCTGGAAGTGTGACGGAGTAGCCCACTAACAGGGGGAAGGAAGGGTTAGGCAGGCTGGCTCTGCAGCCTTGACCTGGAGTGTTCATTAAGACAGCAGATGTGATTGTAGCTGGACCATTGTACTCTGACTGTAACTGTGAATACCACCCCCTCACCCTCCTCCCTCCTCGATCTGTCATCACTTCCTGTCATCCTCAAAAGAAAGAACTTCTCACCTTTGAGTCCTGTGATGTTAAAGCCTTTCATGCTTCTTTGTGGTTGTGCGGGGAGGGTGCAGGTGAGGTCAGTAAGAGGAATTAGAGAGAGAAAAGACGCACATTGACTGGAAAACTGACTTGAATGATGGTAGATGAAAAAAAAGAGATATTGACTGGACAAAAGAAGTGTCAAGGAAATGTTATTGTTGGCTTTGTGATATTTTATACTTTTTTTAGCAACCAGTACTGCAGCACTGCCTTGAATTCGAGTTTTTCCGTTATTTTCAATCTACTTACTCTTCTATAATCACTGTAAGTCCAGATAAAATCAAAATACGTTTTATTTAGCTTTGTATAAATGTTGGTGATCACTTAAAACAGCTACTTGCAAGAGCCTATACGATGCACTAATGAAGACAGAGATGCTGAAATCACACTGCCCCAGAGTAAAGATATTGGCAGCTTTGTCATAATCAATACACTACACTGCCCTGGCTGGATCTGCAAGCTCAACAGAGAGAAGCCTGTCACGCTAACGTTGCCTTACTCAGCTCTGCCCATACCTTGATGTAGCCTGTCTCCCCATCACCTTGCTTTCCAGCTACTTTGCTGTCAATTACATTTTGCCAGTGCATTGATGGTAACTTGGTCTTTATCTGTGAATACAATCTGTGCTGCTTCTGTGCACTTGAAAATGTGTAACATTTATCTGTAACTATATAAAACATGTTACTTGCAAAATGTTGTAACAAGCGAAATTGTCAATTTGATCAAATTATCCCTGGACACTGACAGTGAGATCTTGCTAGCTAGAGAGCCAAATGAGGAGTTTTTCTCTCCTCTTAACTTTCATGTGTTCATAATAACGTACAAACATAGTCACTACATGAATACTGCTAAAGCTGCATCCTTGTCAAGCTGCTAATAGCTATGAACGGTGCTATACCATCCAAAGTCAAATTGGAGGTGATCTCCTTACCAGCAGTGTATGCACTTGTGTCGAATGTTACCAACATCTTTTGGTCTGATATAAAATAGAATTTGGACTATGGTGTTATGATCACTTCAACTTTTATGAAATAGTCTTGATCATGAAGCACTGTTGTATCATTCTTTCTACACTTCTGAATCTTTACAGAATAAACAGAATTCTCACAGCCTATATGTCCTTGTTTTAATCTTTGTAAGCATTGTATACAGTGCATATATCAATAAAAAAATGTTGATTGATTGAAGTATATTAGAAAATGTTCTTATGTCCGATTAAGTGACTGAATGTGTAGCGACATCTACTGGTAAAAAAGGTTTTTCACATTTTAGCCATGAAGCAAAACTATTAGTCCCAAAAAAACGCTGCCTTAACACTGCTTACAAAAACAAGATCACGGATCAGTAGTAAAAAATACAGCCCCAATCCTATTTTTCCAAGTTTAAAATAAATACACAGTGTTGAGCAGTTACAAATTCAAATGCTTTTATTAAAAACATTTGGTGAAGGTGACATTTGGAAAGGTTTAATTGAGTGCAACTCCAGAAAAAGAATAGCTTTGCAGAGACCACAAGTTCAATATGAAAGTTGCAGCTCTTACGGAATAAGGAAGGCCAGCTGCCCGCAAGCATTCCCTTTAACAAAAGATGGGTATGAATTTAGATTTTCTTAACCTTTGGCCAGTACTAAAACCTTTAGAGAGTGAAGGTTAACCAAGTGAATTAAATAAAGATCACTAAATCAAGATGAGTTGAAGGGTTTATTCATTTTCAACCTACAATGAGCATAAAACCTAAAGCAAAAACATGATTGAAGGCTGACAGTAAAAGGGTTGTAAAACAGGAGTAGCAACTTTAGTTTACAGCTACTACAATCAACTTTCCTGTAGTATACAAGTGGAAGTGTGAAATAGAATGAATGAATAATTCACATTTAAAATTATGCTGTGGTTCTTTGCCCTTATTAATACAATTAAAAAACGGCCCTAAATTGTAACAGATTTTATATTTTTTGGCAAAGTCAATATCCCTCACATACCCGGCCTTCTAAAAGAACATCTCCCATTCACTAACTTTAAAACATTAAAATAGCATTTTCTTCAAGTAACAGATAAGTGACTTTCTTTCCTCTTAGAATAATTAAAATAATTAAGTTAAACCCATAGACTATGCAAAGCAAAAAGGAGGAGGATGCTGGATACGCAAGAGGAAAATGAAAATGATTGGTTCACATTTACATTAAGTCCCTGATAGAAGCTGTAAAACAAAAAAATATATATTCACATTCGGCTATTTAGGTAAATATTGACAAGATTGCAGTATTTTCCCATGCGAATCCAAACATCCCCCTTAATGCTATACGATTCAACACAGTCCAGTTTAAAACATCATTCAATCAAACATATTTCATGGTTTACCCCCCCACCCCCACCCCACCCAACCCCTCAGCTCAGGCTATAACTCACATTTAATATTTTCCAAGGCGCATGGGTGTACTTAAGGTTTTCATTTGATTAAGTCATTATTCTTTTTTTTTTTTTTCTTTCTCTCTTTTTTTTTTTTTTTTACTTCTATCAAAATATAGAATTCATTAATAATATAAGGGAGGGCTAAAATTACAAACCAAGTGACAAAAAAATTATAAAATGATACACAAAGCATTTTTTTGTTGTTGAATACAGTAGCTATAGGACCACACAGTTCAAAGTTCAAACATTACCAGGTCTTGTTGCTAATGGAGGACAGCCAAAGAAGAAGCATCCACTGGTTGGACATCCGATCGTTCTGACAATGCTCTGATCCTCGGGTGTAGGAATTGTTCAGCCCTGGTGCCTGATCTCAGATCAGATCCTCAGACTCACCCCACCTCCAACCCCCTTCTAGCAGCTCATAATGGCCTGAACACTTGTCACCATTTGGCCTTTCAACGTCTGCTGACAGGCTTTGTCAGCTCACAGTTGAAATTTCTTTGTCAGTCTGGCCATCAGGTGTAATTCGTTTTAAGCTAAAAACAAGTATCCGATAAAATAAGCATAATTAAAACGGCAAACTGGATTTAAAATTCAAAGTCTTCATCTGCCATGTCAATAGCCCAGGCAAACTTCTCACGCTGAGTTTTATTGTAGATCTTCTCAATGGGGATGTTCCACCTCTTACACCTGCAAGCGAAGACAGACATTTACATGACTGACAGTTGCGGTTAAGTTCATATCCTTTAACAACAGGGAAACACCAGAAAGCAGGAAAACATGTCACATAAATGGTTAAAATAAATACTCACCAGGCCACTGAGATACGTGGGTCCAGATAATTGAGCTTTGAGGTTCCAAGAGCAATCTGCTTGTTCTCCTCGCGGTCTGTTGCCTGCACCTCCAGTTTCATCAGCTGCTCTTCTATCCTCTCAACTGCTTTCTTCTTGGTCTCAACCATTCTTGAATAAGTAAAAGAAAGGTACCATTACCTAGGGCTGACCGGAACGTGTCGAACCTTCTAATGTTGCCATGGTAAACGTCCAAATCAGAATTTGAATGCTGCGTTTCATTATTATCATATATGCATTACCCCAAATAGTCCCATTAAATATTATAATAATCCAACATTATTCACTATGCATCATTATTTATTATGGATCAACATGAATTATTATTAGTTATTCTCCAGGACAAGGACGCTTCGCCTTAGTGATGGTTTTGCGCCTCACAGCCCTCTTCTGTCGTTACCAGCACTGAAACTGGGACAGTTTGACCATGTGACAGGCTTACAAAACTAGGCTAGCAAGATGTCAAAAAAGTTAAGCGTCTGGAATAATTTCAACATTTGCAGTCCAAAAGGTTGTGCCAGATACACTAAAGGATATTGGCTCATCACAAATCTAACATGAGTTTGGCAAATCACCTAAAAGCTGTAATTAACAGCTTGGCCATCTTGCAATTGCAATAATTCCCTTTTTTCTATTTTGTTAGTGCGACCTGGATGATAAAGTAGAGGTCACCAACCATGATGGCTAATTGTCATGCTATTAATGGAGACAAAATGTGGTTATCTTGCAGCTGGCAACTGTAGCTCCAGGTAGGCTAGTTACAGGAGCTGTCATTTAACAATGGGCCTACACTTGGCACAGACCAGGTTTTTTCTTCCTTTCTATTACCTGAATGTACAGCCTTGTGCTTGAGACAAATCTTGACTTCTTTTCTATCCAAGATTTAGTTTTAATTGGCTATGGCTGTAATGTATTTAGTTGGAGTGAGGAAGCATCCAATTTAATGTTTTTATGTTTTTCATGTGCATTTATTTTGCTTTTATTTCATATTTCACAAGGTTGTAATTGTGTAATTTTATTAATATTCTACAAATAGGTCTACATGGATATAGGCACAATTTATTTGTTTCATGTGGGACTGACTTCACTGTAGAAAGAAGACAAATTGTTTTCTAAGTTACTGCTCTTGACAAAGTCAGGTCTTTTATTTAATATGTTGTCATAGGCTATGTAGTCTATTTAGGTATTGATTTGTTTATAGGCCTATATATGAGCAAATTTGTTTTTATGGGCTATGGCTGTAATTTATTGTGATTATTGAACATTTTGCAGCAGTTTGTTTCAATAAAAAGGAGAATCCTTGAAGTCTGATTTGTGTCCTCGTCTCTCATTAGGCTCATCATTTCAATAGCAAAGCAAATAAATAATGGCCGCAAGTTTGAGTAAAGTATGATGGCTTGTGTTGCCGTCCCCCGCTTCAAAGTTTTGAAAATTTGCTGGTAATTTTCATTGAAGCTTCAAAGCCCCAAAAATAGTATTTAGGATAGCCCTACCATTACTAAACATGTACAGTTGAAGTCCCCCTAGCAAGAGCTACTTACTTTTTGGTCCTCTCATCTCTCCGTACTTTGGCATCTGCCTTAGCACTTTTAAGTTCTCTCTTGGCGTCTGATAGCTGGTCCTTCTTTGCATCAATCTAGCAGCAACAGAGAGAATAGAGACATGTTGTTGTGCAACTTGTTTCAGTCATTTGTAATTGCATCTAGGCGCCACACACACACACACACACACACACACACACACACACACACACACACACCTTAGTCTGCAGGTTCTGCATCGACTTCTCAAAGGTCTTGGGCGGAGCCCGCTGATGGTTACAAAGGATGGCCACGGCTCGGTTGGCTCGGTTGTAGGACAGGATTTTGGCCGGCAAATTCTCATCCGCTACAGAAAAGACAGACCTTTTGAGCTTTGCAAGTAGGAGAACAGAAAAGCCAAACAATATTGAACCATCTGCATGGCCAGATCCCCTACAGCTTCTTTCTTTCTTTCTTCTTCAATAGCCTGGGGCAGGTGCAGACTTACGGCTGGTGAGCTCCTTTAACTGTTGCTGCAGAGTGATGGAGGCGTTGTAAGTACGGAACACTTTGGCCGTCAATCCATCCATCAACTCCTGAAGGTGCTTGTTGAGAATAGAAGTCTGAAGGCCAGAAAACAATGAAACAATAAGAGACTGGTATTTGAAGAGCAGTTTTGACAATATGAAACTCTTAGTCATGACCACTTTTCGCTTGTGTTTAGAGGAAGTTCATTCACAACTTATGAAATCTATCCTGACAATCATTACATTAACCCTGGTGCTTACATTGAGACGGTCAAACAGGTCATCCTCAGGTTGCTTGTTCTCCACGAACAGTTGGAGGTTCTTGAACACCTGTAGGAGACAAAACAATACGTAGTTAGAAACACCGCAAGCATTGCCTTAAAACTCTGGAAATTAAGTCTGGTGAGCTCAATCCTTACCCTCTTTTCCACAGGTACTTTGTTGTAGTAGCGGATGGAATCTTTACCGAGAAAGTCAAACTCCACCACAAACTCTTGGCCATCTTTCTCCGGGTAGAGGTTGAGATGTTCCACCCTGAGGGAGCAGCAACCCACTGTGTCGGCGGTCTCCCCCTCCTCCTTTTCATTACCTGCTCTCAGAGCCAGCTAGGGAACATCGAATACAGGCATTAAAAAAGGGACAGTTGTTCCAACTGCCACCTGGTTTAGTGAAAGATTCATACAATATCCAAGTGATAGGCTCCAACAAACTACAGGATTTGTTGGGAACAATTAACAGATCCATTGGGAGTCTCACCTTGTCAATAAAGTAGAGCGCTACAGCCCTCTGTCGGATCCTCATCTCCTTGGACTTCCAGTCGTCCCGGTATGTGGACCTCAGACGGTCCACACACTTCTTCAGTCGCCGGGCAGTCTCATACTTCTGCCAGTCCTTCTCCCCCTGCTCACCGACATACAAACAAAATGCAACACAAAGCGTGTGAGATAATGGAGAAGGCAAAGTTACAAGTCGACGTATTCATTTTATTTTGTTATTTTTTTTACAATGAATGCCTGTAACAGATTTACAAGATCATGGACTGGAAAAACAATAATCCAGTTGAGACACCAGAATCATTACTATACCTTAATTCTGGAGCTGGGGTTCAGCATGATGTACTTGATGGAGCCTTGGATGTTCTCTGTCCAGGACACCAGCCAGGTCACCTTGTTGTCATGACGCACTTCCTTCCACTTGGTGCCTGGGGGAGGCTTGGGGTGCTGAGAGTCTCTATTAAGGGCAAATGCAACAGAGCATTGACATACTGTTTTACTAGCCCGGTAGGGAACATTATACAGGTTATGTATATTAAGAGCATTTTTATTCCAAGTGATGAACTGCAATACAGGCCACCTCTACACTAGTCAAAATGAAAAATAGGCAAATATATGGGTTGTTTGGTAGATGAATAGCAAAATCCAATTACTGCTGCTATTCAATATTTTCATTTCAGTCAAAAACGCATTTTATAACTCGGTTGAAAAAATATCATGAAAGCTGTCTGCGGCTTTTAAAAATTACAGCGGGTGGCGTACTTAAAGCATCATCTTTCAAAAACTATTATTACGCACATCATGTGTGGCCTAAACCTAAGAAGGCGACAAATAGGAGTCATCCAACTCACTTGCTGCAGTTAATGATAATGTCTTGGGGCCTTATCCGACGCTTCAACATCCCCATCTTAGGGTGATCTCCTCTGCCACGGAACAGGCCCGGGGGCTCAATACGGAAGTTAGCAATTCGTTCCTTGTGGTTATCCATGATGCAGAAGCCATATTCTTGTAGAAGGCGTTCATTCTCTTCTTTGATTTTCTATAGCATCAAGTGAGGACAAGTAAGTAACGGAATCACAAGCCCCCTTCGGCTTGCAGTTGGAAGGAAAAGGGTTGCGATTGGTAAGGCTCACCAGTTTTTCGTCTTTAGTCATCTGTTTTCTGGCCTCCGACTGGGCCTTGAAGTATTCACTCATCTCAGTGAAGTTACATTTATTCAGGTCGGTGATCTTGCCCTTCTCCTCTGAGGACATTTCCTGTGTAAATAGAGAGTTAGGAAGTCAAATTCTGTTGGGGTTCTGTTAATACTCCGCAACAAACCGGGATTCCACTGCATCAAACAACAAGCCTTTTCTAAACTTCAGAATTATAATTTGATACCTTTCTCCAGTCTTTGAAAAAGTTTTTCCGGAAGGCATCCTTTGTGGTGTATTCGTGGTCTAACATTTTAGCGAAGAAAGTGGCCACCTCCTCTGCCTCAGGGCTGAGCTTCATAGGCTTACCTACAGATATTTAAATATAATCACATAACATTTTTACTACAATTTGTGACATGGGATCAAGTCGGTGTTGTATTTTGAGTTATGGCTTCACTGAGAAAAGACAAAAAAAAACCTACTAGGAATCATGTTTATATTTCAGCGTAGTTGTTTGTAGTACAATGTACATATAAAGGTTAAGCACCAGATATTGGGTTGCAAAAGAAACACCAAGTTTCATGTAAATTATGATACAAAGGCAAGGAGGCTGCAAATAAAAGCATGTGAGAGACCCATTAAATGTGAGCCTCACCATCATAGTAAAACTTGACTTTGCTGGGAAGAGACTCGTAAGGGGCAGCAAACACAGGGCCTTTGTGTTCCAGAAACCTCCATTTAGAGCCGTCGGTGTAGCGCTCCTCTTCCCACCTGCGATGCGAAACAGAGCAAGAACATCCGAAGATAAGAAAGGAGACACGAGAGGGACCGAGTCAATTATGGTATTGAAAAGCGAGAACTAGTGCAGCAGTGAAACTGTGGAAGTCACATTTGCTATGAATTACTTACCATTTCCATTTTTCTTCAGGCTCTTTCTTGGCTTTCTTTTTTCCAACAGCCACTTCCCCCTTCTTGTTCTTTTTAGGTTTGATGTCCTAAAAACAAAGAGATTGTGTTCTTTCACTTTTCTAGCAGAGGAAGACATGCATTATTACAAGTGATTAATCTGAGTTTTTTTAGTAATTATCTTTTCTCAATTAGCGGTAAGTAAGGAGATAAGCCAACAATCTAGTTGCTTGAGACTCCATTACAGAAGCATGACATTCACTTACCTGAACTTCTTGTTTTCTTTTTTTAGCCTTCTTGTCATTTTCTATTTTAATCTTCTTGGCCTTGAATTCAGAGCTGAAAAACATCACCAAATGTTTGCTTACATAACATTGCAGTAAATAAAAATAAATCAAAATCAAAACATTATTTGCTGGCATTGTATAAAAAAATAAGAGTCAAGCACAAACCACTAATAA
The DNA here is from genome assembly GCA_017639675.1 of Aplochiton taeniatus. NCBI lineage: Eukaryota > Metazoa > Chordata > Actinopteri > Galaxiiformes > Galaxiidae > Aplochiton > Aplochiton taeniatus. The sequence continues at coordinate 35,663,418 of CM030173.1, forward strand.
CTGTTAAAGGCTGTAAAAAAAAAAAAGTCAGAAAGAACATGAATTTGTAGAGTTGGTTTGAATGACACTTACTCATCATCATCCCGCTCTCTCTTCAGAGACTTGTTAGACTGAAAGAAGCTATCGTTTTCTGGCTCAGATTTCACACGTGGAGGACTGGCAAGAGAAAATGACTGGCATAAATAAAGCAGGTTTGTAATGGCGTGAATGTCTTGCAATGGCTTATTAGTCAAGTCAAATATGAAATGTGTATCTACCTGGAAAAGCCATTCTCTTTTTCCTTCTTTACCTTCTCAACAGAAGAAAAAAAAGAACGATTAAGAATCCGATCAGATAAATGCATATACAGTATACAACTATAGTATATTTATTAACTTATACAAATAAAGGGATAAATTCATTTGTCACTTTTTGAAAGTTTCAAGTTCAGTAGTACCAACAAAACAGCTATTATCAACAATCAAAATCAATAGATCCCACACAAGCAAAACAATGCAACAGCTACTGAATATACATTTGTACTTTACCTTATCCTCCCTCTTCTTTTCTTTGTCCTTGTGTTTGTCCTTATGTCTGTCTGCACTGCCATCTTTGTTCTTCATTCTCTCCTTCTCCTTGTCTCTGTGTTTCTTGTCGGATAATTCCTTATGGTCACTGGCATTTCAAAGAGAAAAAGATATAATAGCAGTACCGTCTGAAATATAAGAAAACCTGTACACGGCTTTTGAAAAATAATGGTTGCAGAAAAGTAATAAAAGCTGGTCGTCTCTTGCCCTATGGCCACTCAGTCAGTCACACCCTGCTTATCAGACTCATACAAATAATCTGGTTTGGAACACTCCTTTAACAGTGTTGGTAAAGAAAACCTTAAATGATGTCTGTCCGTCTCTGTCCGTCTCTGTCCGTCTCTGTCCGTCTCTGTCCGTCTCTGTCCGTCTCTGTCCGTCTCTGTCCGTCTCTGTCCGTCTCTGTCCGTCTCTGTCCGTCTCTGTCCGTCTCTGTCCGTCTCTGTCCGTCTCTGTCCGTCTCTGTCCGTCTAACCAACAACAACCCCCCCCCCCGGCATCAATGAGTCGTACCTGTTAGCATATTTTGATTTCTCACGTTCTTTGTCTTTCTTGTGGTCCTTGTGTTTTTGTTCTTTATCCTTGTGCTTGTCTTTATGCTTGTGGAAATCTACAAACAAGGAAGAGCTGATAAGTAAACAGTGAAATATCTTAATCGTGATGAAGAAAAAGCATACCTTATCTTGTTCCTGTATTGCCTAACACTAGCTAAAAAATGCAAGCAACTCAATGATGAACAATGATTCATATCACATTTAACACTTTGAATTAAAACTCATTGTCATAGGCTAGCATAAGTTAGACTGGTCATCCTCTGAGAATAGTCCCACTACAGGATGCTGTGTAAAAGACTGACAGACCACCTTGATGTGAATTAAAAGCTAAGTCAGTGTCTTTTAAACTACTGTAATTCCACAAAATAATGTGTATATCCTTATATGACTATTCTTAGAGAGCCCTCTGCTTGATAACTTGTCAGTTGAATTACAAAAATGAGAGAATTAACAAAGGCACTATTTCAGTTGAGGTAGGAATATGCCACATGTGCATGTCAACTGAGGAGGAAAAAAAATAGGACAACAGCGCCTCAAAGTGGAAAAACAGGAAATGAATTTGTACTTTGCAAAACAGAAGAGCTAACATGTTGCCCAGTCTAAGTTAAACACATTAACATTATTTACTCCAAATTAAATAACCTCACATTGAAATAAGCTATCAGACGAAATTTTACTCTACATCTGTGCAGGCCCCGCGCCACGTGTTTGGCAAAAGGTGGCATTACCACGTCAAATATAATTGGTGCCACCTCAGTTTTGCATCCCTGTATTACAGCATGCAGTTGTTGAAAAGCCAAGTATTTACCACTTGAAAAATCTGGTAATTTTCTTAACATTACATTAAGTGTGCAGGGCATGGCAGCACTGTCAGAGCTGAAAGCCAGAATGCTTTATTAACTTTGTCAATCAGTAAAATAGTGCTACTATTTTTCTGTTATCGCAAGTGGATTAAAATTGTAGACGATTTACCTTGTATTCTAGTGTTTAGCAATCTCAGTGATGGGTTAGGGTGGCATACTATGATCCATAGATGGGTAGACCATGAGAAAAGTACGTAGCTTTCTCAATTCAGAATTAAGCATCAATATTTGTGACCGCCCCCTATTTTACCATCTGTTAAGAGTTCATCAAAACTTTGAGTAGTTTGAGAACCATTCTCAACAAAATAGTCAGATCAACGCTTGACACGCTGCACACTTAGCAACAGTTCCATCAACACTCATTGCCATCATGTCAACCTGACCTACCATGAAGCTAGGGCTAGGTAAATAAGGAATTTATAATACTTGATCCAGTACCAGAATTCTTTGCATTTAAAACACTAGTGGTTGATAGAGAAAGGTTAAAACGACCCCCATTTAAGCAATATCCTTGCTTGTGGGTCATTTATTGCTGAAATGTGGTTTTGGCATTCACTGTTGCTATCAGGTATGATCTTTACATGTTTGGGCTTAAATATGTGGCAAACCCATCCACTAAGGTTTTCATTTCAATGCACCCCATCCTTAAGTTAAAATGTTTTAATAATAATATTTTACAATTGGGACAAATGTAAGGAGAGCAAAAGTAGCACAGTACAGTAACAGAAAACTTCATATTTGTCTATTCCCTAAAGAAATACAATCAAACAAGCAAACAAGCTGAGACTAATGGATAATGTGCCCTTTTCCTAGTATTTGCAAACACTACAATATCCCTGGGATATTAAGTCAACATAAGACATCACTTCTCAATCACCACACTGAGGAAAAATGTACACTGCCTAACGCTTGTCCATGTATCGACTCCATATCACAGCCATCTGCACTGTGGCTAGCTGTGTTCCCTCAGCCAGAGCACTAACGAATACTACATAGAAAAAGAAAATGGCGCAGAGACTAAGTCCTCAACCCCCAAACCCTCACTTTCAGAGGATAAATGTGACACCTAAACGCAAACCAAATGAAAGTACAATTAGCTAACCCAATAAAACACCCCCAAATCTTTTGATATCCATCACCAAAAAGGGATAACAAAATAACAAAAAGCAGTTTCAGGGCCATCTTTTTTAACAATAGGCGCTTGTGAGTGAGGCAGAGGACTTAGTCTCTGGACGCCATTTCTATCCCCAGCTCACACCTAGCACATGCTAGCTTAGCTATCGTTAACCACAAAGACATAAAAATTCCATAAAGCAGTACGTAAAATATTATTTCCCAATCATATACGTTCTCCCTAAAACTTACCATTGATCCGAGAGGCCGAATCCATCTGCAGATTTAAAACAAAAGACCGGCGTTAAACGTTAAATTGATCGTTTAACTAGCTAACACTAGCTCGTTGAATAACTTTGAACTTGTCAGTTATTACTGCTATTAACTCTGGCGACAGCATCAACGTTATACCGACAACTAGCTAGCTTTATAGCATCAAGCTAAAAGCCCTGCGTGGCTGCAATTGAGATGCTAACACAGATGCTAGGTAGCCAACTATTGCATTGCTACTAACGACAACGTTCACTTGAGGTATGTTTGGTCACAGCTAGCTGTAGTGAATCGGGACTAACGTTCCATGGATAGCCAATTAGCAAGGTGACAAGATATCTGAATAAAACACTGAATTGCAACAAATGTCATCCAATTCCAAATATTAACTGTAGCTATCCACGAAACGTTTTCTGTCAGCTCAATTTAGCTAGGCTAGCCAGTTAGCAAAACTTCCATGACAAAAAAAGCCAACTAGCTTTAGCTCAGTTAGCCAACTTTACCTAATCTTTCTAAGTTATGGCTAACAGTTTAGCTTTCAGTTATAATGAGAGCTAACGTGGGACCCTAACTGGGCCAGCTTTCAAATACATGCCCAAAACCTTTCAAATTACCTGGCCATCGTTATGGGAATGAACCCCACTCATTTCCTTTTCTTAGCTAGCGTCAGTCTTAGAAAACACAGTGTCAGTGAGAAACGTGTAACGTTAGCTAGCTAGCTAGCAGCTGCTAAACGCCGGCGAGGAGATGCAGGCACTGGCAGAATGAAGAAAGAAACAGTTGCGTAACAGTTCCAACTCCAACATCTATACAACTACGCATGCTCGTGTCAATTGAAATGGGTGGGTTATGATGTGCTAGCCCCTCCTCGAGAAACGTGCACTCATGTCCACGTTACCAAGCTATATGATATCTCAGTGCTCTGTCTCCAATTCTGCAAACCTGATTGTGGAATGGTGCTGAAATATATGTGGGTACTTTTATCTAAGTATTTATTGATGTTTTAGTGTGGCAGTGCGTAAACGTACGCCTAAAAATATCACGTGCAGTGGGTTGCGTGAGGCTGTGCATGCAAGAGCATGTGGACGAATCTCAACAGCGGTCCTGGCCTTATTATAGCTCAATGGGTGGAGGACGGCTCATAGGCTACCGCAAGAGCACTCATCGTACATGACCCGCCACCAATGTAAACTATATCTGCGTTAAACCATCATGTTTGCCCACTGAGGCTTAAAGCTTGGGACAAACCGTAATACCTTTTTGCATCTTGGAGAACAAAATGCTTACGTTAGGATTTCTTGTAGCTTAGTCTCCGTAGAGTAGGTATACAAATGCAAAAATCTATATTTACTTTTCAACTGAATTTATTTTGCATAACAAAACGTACGGCAGTGGTAGACATAAACGATACGAGTGTATTCGCACATTCCTAAACAGGTTTCAAATACATTTAGGGTGTTTCTCAAATAAAGGGTTGCAAGGTTTGTACTTTTGCCTGTTAGGTGTTTGGACAAAGAATAATGTCTTTGTGAAACTAAAGCTCTTTCATTTCACCACAAGAGGCCAGCGTTACCTACAAAAGCTTGTTCCAGGTGTATAGGCCCATTTTAAGGTGAACACAATGACAGTATAACATAAGTGGACATAGCCAACGTGACGTCACCCATTGGTTTGTGGACTCCCGTTTGGAAGCCTGAAGTTGAGCATTTACGGCATTGCCATCTTGATTGCAACGCCCGTCGCCATCGTGTTTTTTTTAAACCAGAGGTGACTACAAGGTAACGTTAAACTGTGTGTAACATTAAGTTAAAACGTATTTAAAAGAATATTCATTCTAACATTGTGTTCTTAAAATTGGTTTTGTAAATCTAAGGTTCACGTTACCTTACTTAATCATCATCATCATTTATTTATCCAGGGTAGCCGAGTAATAACTAATGATAATTAGTAATTATTAAATTAAGTATTTATTGAGTGTTAAATAGTGACAGCGAAATCCAAAATGGGTTGTCAATCACAAGTTAGCCACACACAAAAGCATATTTTATCGTCTATTTTACTCTAAATGGGACCATCATTTACTAAATGAATGCTGTATTGAAAAAGACTTGAACCCAGCATTTTGAGTTTGGTTGCTATGTGGGTAAACTCGTACGGAAAATGTTTACTGGTTTACTGGTGTAATAAAGTAAGTGGTAGGGTAGGGTAATTTTCTCAGACTTCCATACAATCGCAGTCCTTTCTGAAACCAGTGGAGTCGCCCCCTAATGGCTATTTTAAAGAATGCAGGTTTAAGGCTCTGCATAGGCTTCACCAGGGACGCTGGAACGCATTTTGAGTTGGCGTGCTGAAGTTTAGTGGCATGCATAGGCCTAAAAGCAGTGTTTTCCCCTTGAATGCACTAAACATCAGGGCAGTGCCGCTGCTGAATGATTGGCGCTGTTGTTATGGAATTGTTGAAAAAAGACAAACACACCGGAGTTAGGGGTGACCACAGAAAAACAACTATTGGAAAACAGCATTGCGCCTTCAGTTTCGCAGTCATTGGCCATCATAAAGCGCAGCTACAATGTCGTTGGACAACTAAATTGTCAAAATGATTTTATTGTAGTAGGCCCTACCTCACTCAAGAGCCGACTGGATAGGACTAAGCTCATTGTCAGAGTTGGGTCCGATGCTGTTATCAGAGGTGCAATGTCAAGATGTGAGCTGTACATTAAGCGCATGTCCCGTTCCTATGCGGAAGTACCTTAAACCTGCATTCTTTCTACAAAACCGATGGGTGACGTCACGTTGGCATGTCCACTTATATTATACTGTCAATGGTGAACACCGGTCCATAAACTCTTGAAGGGATATTTTGGCAGTGAGATGAAAATACTGTCATGCGAATTTATGATATATTTTCACTAAAGGGGCTACAAAAAATACACATAAAACATTTTACTTATTCTTTCTTTTATTCATCTTTTTTACAAATTGTGCAAATTGTTCAGGTAACAGTTTTGAGGACGGGTTTACTTAGATTTATTACTATGCATTAACATCTGACTCATCTGCATAATTTGTGCAAACAGTGTTAAATAGATTGACTTACTACTGGTTCTAATTTTATCACAAGGTGTTAGCTTTAAAACACACCACTGTACCAAAGCATTGATATGTACAGCATTGGAAGCACATTTGTGCATACTTTATTATAGGGGCCTCCCAGTAATAGCCATTTTGTGTAATTTGCAACCAAAAAACAAATCCTACATTGCAACGAATTAGGACGACATAATACATGGACACCACTAACAGTATGTTGAGATACAATGATGAACGTGACAAGTCGTTAAAATCACAAACATATGAAAACCTATTGACAACATTACTAGTAAAAAAATGTAAGTTTAGGTCACACACAAAGCATCTAGGCACCAATTAACAGTATAACAACAGTAAGTAATAAGTACCTTTTGTATGTTTAAGTTCTTAATTCAAATGTAGAGGTCATATAATGTGCTTACTTAGTATTTCAATAAAAACTTTTTTTTATTGTTCTCCACCATATTTTTACTGAAATTGAAGAAGGACTATGAAGTGAAGACAGTCATGTTTAATTTTAATGTATTACCATGAATAATGGGTATATGTTTTAATTGCATTCTTTTTTATAATCAGTCCTTTCATTTTGACTTTGTTACCCAAGGGACCAAGTGTAAATAAGTAAATTCATATAATCTTAAAACGTGCCGGCATATTTCAGATTTGGTTGAAACCAGGCTTCCTGTAGTTCTTTACTTCACTGTGCCCACGCACGGATGGTAACTCCAAGGTTATTATGGCCTGTGAGAACACTTTGTCCTTTGTAAAGTGCTAGCTGTGCTATTTTATTTGCAAAACTCTGTGAATGTAGTCTGGTATAAACACATGTAGGAGTCACATAACAATCTACGGACCAACTCGTCTGTCTGAGAAGGAATGGCATGTGCTAGTTCCTCCTCTGACTGCGACAGGAAGTCCCCCACTTCTGGACAGGCCCGGATCTCTGGAATGTTGTAACCGGTTTGGTCATCACCTGAGGAGGAGTCACAACATAATACATCTACCGCATCGAGATAAGAACAATAGATGTCAGTACAGTCTTGTCATCTCCTTGTCTAGCAATCAGAATGTGGAAGAAACAAGTCATCGACAGTATCGACATCACATGAGATTTAAACAAAAACAAAATGTATGAACAATTATTACTAATAAAACAAGTATAAATCAGGACTACATTTATATTTGAAAAAGGATAATTCAAACCTCACCACATCGGTCAGCCATGCTATCAAAAAACAGCCAGGAATGGACACCAGGGCCGTACTTCACAAAGGACACATAGTGGCTGGTGTGGATACAGAGTATTGCAAAAAGCTGCATCGTGTATCTAGGCACAATGGCATCTGCGGACAGTTCTGCTGGCACTGGCAAGTTTCTGGGGCAGTGTCCCCGACGTGAGGGGTGTGTGTGCACCTGCATTATAGAGAGAATAATACATAGCAACTGAAAAGTACAAAAGGAGACTTCAATAAACAAATGTTGAGAATATTTGTTGATATTCTGCTTACCTGTGTTTTGCAGGTAGTGCAATACTGCTTGATCTTCCCTGGCTGGAGCTTGTGGTCTGGTAGGCATTGCGGGCACTCAAACTCAGCCAAACGACCACAAACAAAGCATTCTCTTGGAGCTGTTGGGAGAATATTGTTGCCATGTATGAATCAACACATTTTTTCAGTAGGCCAGAGTTGTGTTCAGAATTATATATGATCTTCGCTTTACCCATTATTATTCATTCAATAGGGCTTAAACCGGGGAGTCTTTAAAATGGTAAATAAAAGGGTTACTTACAGTTATACAAGAGATCTGTGATATCAAGCTCTGTGGAAGGGATGATATGGGGGAACATCTTGTACTTCTTGCCAAACCTTGGCATTTGCACCATAAGGCAGGAGGGAATCTAAGGGACAGTGCAGCAGACAATGGTAAAGAAAAACAAAAGGTGGCAAAATGCAAATGATAGCAAAGCCCTTGTAAGGAAGAGTGCATTCCAAAAATGGTTTAATATAAAAAGGTTTTCAAAATTTCTATGAAAGCAAAGCAAGGGTTCACTAACCTTCTCAAACTTGAGGTCACATGACAGAAAGGAGGTTTCCAGAAGCTGTTGGACAGTGGGTACCCCACCTGTCCCCACCTGTTCCTTTTCCAGAATAATCTGAAATATGTAGGCCTCCTGAGACATTTCCCCGCTTGATCTAAACAAAGGACAAAACATCAAAACTACCCATGCTGAGAAAAATTCCCCAAATTTCAGACGTGAAAAAAACATTGAAAGGCAAAACAGCAGGCAGTAAGATTGGAACACCAGCCAAACCTATAGATGTTACATTAGAGACAGGCTAGAAGCACAATATCACTGCTTACAAACCTGAGCTTGAGCAATGGTTCCATACAAAGCACCTGCTGTAGAAGGATTGTAATGAACTCTTCAGGGTCTGCAAGGAGGCATGATACAATGGTTATACATTCTGTACTAGCATTAACATGTATACTCATATTTTTCGGCTTGATTTAGCATATTCTTGTATATTATGCTTTATACGACATTGTGGTTTATTCTTCTTGTCTAAACCAAGGAACAAAAACATACAGATGTCCCAATTTTTTTTTTTATAAAGAATGGTGAAGTACCTTTCTCTTCCGTTACAAAGGTTTTACAGCCTAGCTGCTTGCGGAAGTTCATCACACTCTCAGCAGGCACAAAACCTTTCCTGAGAAAATATAGTACTTAATTCTAAACACAAAAAGATTGGCACTTTAATACATAGGCATGAATTGCCTGTGAGCTGTCTGAGTAAATTAAGCAACAAGTGGTGTACCTGCGTAAACAGTTAACAATCTCTATCCTCAGAGTTCGAGATACAGGTTTCTCTGTGCCTGCTGGTTTTTGGCAGAAACTATCCAAGGTCATGGACGAGCCAAACAAACTTGGGAAAGCAGATAAAATGTGGTGTCAAAACAAAACTGGCAAACAGGGAGAACGTTCTATATTTTATTATAATATAATGAAAAAGCAGCAACAACAAAAAACCCTACGAATTTAAGCAATGGGCTGTCTATTTGTTTACCTGAATAGTGTGGCATCAAGGTAGCAAGAGTTGAAGTGACCTTGGATCCCCTTCATTCTTCCGACAAATAATGACTTGGCCAGAGATTCCGAAATGGGTGGTTCATTCTCCTCTATGTTCTCTAAAGGCAGAAGTTATGCATGCAAAGAAAACAGTTATTGATTGTTTTCACCAAAATGTTGTAAAGCGTGTATTTCTATGTCTTTGTAATGTGTGCACATATTTGGGCACAGTGCATGTTTATTTGTAAAACAAAAAGCATACAGATCCTAACCTTGAGGGAGCTCAGCAGGTTTAAGGGTCTCCTTTTCAGAAGCACTGCATAGAAACCTGCCATCTGGATTGCACTTTGCAAGGGGCAAAAACAAGGCCCGGCCTCCATTACAGGTAAAATATCGCTGGCCTCCATACTTTCCATCTGAACAGCCATTAACTTCATTGTCCTGAAAGGATTAAAAAAAAAAGCGAGTTGAGTGGATATTACAAATATAACTGTAATGGAACATTTCTCGAGGTTCACCAGTTCAAACTTAACTCACCAACTCAATTCCTGCCCACTCCATTTTCTTTCCACATGGGGTACCTGTCCACCGGATTACCCCATACAAAGCGACCCCTGTGTCAGGCATCACCTCCACCATGGATCCCACCTCCAGGGCAACTTGAAGCTCGTTTGGTCTCTGGATTTGGGTGATACCCTGGTCTGCACTGCTCTCCTTCACTTGCCTTGCCCTGGAGCCCACACTGGGCATGGAGTGGATACGTGACAAAGTCTTTCTGTTCAGAACTGTGGGGAAAGTATGGGCCATACATCGTTAATAGATCATGTGAACTCATTTTCATGCATTCTTGTCATGCGGTAGCCTTTAGTAAACATGCCGTCAATCTATCTCTACAGGACATATGCAGTGAACTCATACCACAAAATGTGCACGTATCATGTCATGAATCCATCTCTGAAATTCCAGAGCAACCGGAGCATGTTTTTCTGGTGATGTAACAGCTATTGTGCGCCACTTCAGTCATGGGTGATACTAATATTCAATAGTCTGCGTATTTCTTTCTTATAAGAAGGAGAGGATAGAATTTAGTGGACAGCTGCGCCCAACAGCAAAACCTTTGAATGCTTATGGGATGACTGTCAATCACTGAAAATATTGCCCTGGACTGTTAAGTTGCATATTTAAGTACTTTGGCAAAGTTTGGCAAAGAACCCACAAATCCAATTTTATTTACGAGCAACAACAATAACAACATGCTTCTTTGTTGCGCACAGTTGCATAAAAATGTGAGTGTGACAGATTTCTAACGAGTATAAATCCTTCAGTGCATACCCTCTGAGCGGCTATCTCTTAAACAAATCCGGATGGGTACAGAGTAGGCTGGGACCACCTGGACAATGTCTGCTGCACTGAACAGGGGGAGGGGAGCAGGCTTCTGAGATGACACACTCTGGTCATCCGAGTCCTGTTCAAAAAGTATAGGTAAAACATGGAAATTATACAATAACATTTCCACTGTCCTGAAATATGTAGAGCCAGCCGTTGTTTCATTTCGTAATAAGAGTAAAGGCTGTCAGGCTTTAAACAGTTGCATAATAGTTGCGTGCTGACTGCTGAGAGCGTTTGCCCAGATTACAGATTTGGATCTTCCAAAAGATGGAGGTGGATAACAGAAACCTTGCTTGTCTTTGTACATCTTATCTTAGCAGAGTTATAATCAACAATTTCGCGACTTGTGTTTGTGATATTTTGTGTATTCTGTATTTCATTCACTACTCACCACAAACTCAACCTCAAAGCCTAGCATCTGCAGGTCTCTCTGGTTACCCTTCCTACCGATTTGCATCAGGTTCTTAACCATCCCCGGCTGGTGGCCTTTTTTGTGCTTCACCACAACGAGGTCGTCCTGAGACAAATCGCATATGGCCGAGAAGAGCTGAGGGTTACATAGAAGCTCCAGACGTTTGCCTACCGGCAACACAAACAGTAGAAGCTGGGCTTGATGTTGGGAGAGAGGGTATGTGTCCTCCTTTTTCACAATACCCCCACTCTTGGCACTGCCTCCGTTGGTGCTCCCACCATACACTAGTCCCATCAGTTCTCCATCCGGCATCTCCATCTCCACACAACCAATACATCCTCTATAGAACTTTTTCCTAGCCTTTCCTCTTGTCACTATGAAGTACCTGTCTTTTCCTAGACTATTCCTCCCGTCCGCCATTAAGCCGATTGTTTCAGTCCACCTAAAGGTGGTAAACAGTCAGTATATCTGCAGGCAATCTGTATGGATGGAAAGAGTATTCCATTTTTAATTGTATACATTTTATTGCAAATCCTTAGTGTAATTTAAATAAATCTAACAAAAGATGTACAATATGTAAGATGAACTAAGAAAACGTTTTATTACAATTACAAATATATCAACATTATCATTTATAATTCACATTTGATCAAGCTGTAGTTTAGAGACTCTAAATTAAAATATTTTTAACAGCGATGTCAACCTTATAATTTCTTTTTTTACGGCAGTCAACAGAACATTGCATTTATTTAAAACAAATTTGATCACTATTTCTATAAACCATACATAATTTACTCACCTGTTGTTTCTCAAAATCCCATCAAAGTGTTAGGCAGTAAGTACGAGCAAAAGCCTTGAGTCGAGTTCTAAGTAATCTTGCATCGAATGAGGAAGTCAAGAATTCTAGCCAATTGATAACTAACCTGGCTGTGACTAACAAACGCCTACTCTGAGGAACCGCCCAGTGCACTAGTCAAGACCCAGACCAGGTCATGCATTCTGACACCTCGTAATAATTTTATGAGATACCAGGTTTAATTTACAACGCGTCGATCTTCCTCAATAATGACTTGGCTATGAAAACATATGCTAACAAGAACAACACTGAACGCATTTGCTCGGAAATTAGCTAATCCATTAGATTGGTAATAGGCATTGTAATTACATTTGGGCAGCTATTGAAATGTAAGATTATCATTTATGAATGATGCACAACAATAATACATGTATCAATCTTTTCTTTATTCCTTCCTTTGGACGATATGATTGGTTTGGTGCATAGCTGACACAGCAACATATTCCAGAACTGTTGTTTCCGACAGATTTAGCTTTTGCCCAAAGATAAGCATCATTAGGTTTGTTTGGCCTGGTAACTTCAGTTCCAGAAACACCAAATAAAACATAAGTTAATTTAATTTCACTACAGAAAAAGAACTTAAGGAAATCTGTCAGAGGAGTGTGGGGTTGTCACTTCTCTAATTATGTCATCAGTCTGCTGGACGCCCAATAATACAGGCAGCTGTCCTTCCAACCTTTGGACAATGTGACCTTTTTTACGCAGCACCTGCACAGCCTCCTCTGTAATTTCAGCTGGGCGGTGGGACCAGAAAAACAGAAATAAGTTAAAGATGATAAAAATGTGAGTTAACTGCTTTGGAAATGTACTATACTCACAGCCTACAAGTAGTCGTTTCTTTTCATGTTGAAGATCGGCTCTCCAAAGGGCTGCACTCAAATTTCCATACTTATTGTATGATGATGCATTTAATACAACCTAAAACAAAACATAACAATGACCACACAATAAATAAATAAAAAGCTAAAGCTTCAAAGGCAATTGATCTCAATGTCATTACAACAAACCTGGGTGATCCCACTTAGACTGCTATCGCCATCAGAAGAGCTCAGAGCTAAATACATCCCGCATTTCCCCTGTGACGGTATCACAATTGTGGGCATGAGGAAGGATATTGGTCGTTTCCCTGGCTCAATCCTATTTCTCTGAAAACAGACATGGATAATCTCTCATCAGATCCAACTAAACTAACAACATGAAGCAATATAGAACTGACATTGAAACCAGTTTTATGATTGCAAAAAGAAACATTTTACGCAAGATAAGAGCTTAAGACAGTTACTACCAGGTTGTCTTTTGATGTTCCTTGGGCATTATTAGACCAGGAGAAGCCCAACATATGGCTGTTCAAGAGAATACCCGAGCGGGTTAATATTTTACTCCCAAAAGGGCTATTCAAAGAACTGTAAGATTAAGAAAAAGAAACAAGATAAACCTTGTGTTCTAACTATCGCATGAAGCACAGGATATTCAAAATAAGATACGTTTAAGAAGGACCCATTTTGGTACCTTGCCACCGACACAATGAGCTCATCTGGACCAATGACCACAACCTGGCTGGCCACTGCCTCGCATTGCAGAGGGTACACCGTAGCATAGTGATCCGCTGGAGAGGCGTGGGAGTCATTGATCAATTTACGCAAGACAGTTGCTTGCTTCTTACTATTGTGTCAACACGGGGGGAAAAGTTGTGTTTGGTTTATACTCAAAGCTTTATTATAGGATGAACTGTAAGCGTACAATGGGATGATCAGCACCTTAGCATTTTAGTGACCAACTCAGATTTTGATGACAAGTCAAACTTGTTGTCTCCCAACCCACTGGTCATTGCTAATGCAGCTTTGAGAGACTGACAAACAAAATGTATATAATGTCACAATTACTTATTTAAACATTTAGTTGTGGTTTTGAGAGTGAAATCGCAGTACCTCAACAATCCAGTGGTTTATGCTATTACTTGAAAAGTTGAATTTAAAGCCCTCCAAAATGTTCAAGACACTTATCAAGGCCACACCAATAGATGGAGGAGGAGGAACCAGAACTCCAAATCCTAGAGAACAGAATTCTAGGCTGCTATAAGGAACTATATTATAAAGATATTACTACGGGTAAATGTAAGACAGTATGTACAGTTTGGAATTTACCTTCATAAAACCCTTTCAGAGGTTGCTCAACTATTGCGCTGTAGTGGCTTAAATCCTCTGAGCTTAGAACCCCTCCATTTAATTTCACCTATGAGAAAAACAAAAGTACACTGTTAATCTAGAAATGGATCAAAACAATTTACAAATACTTACTTCATTGGCAATCTCCAGTGATAGGTTCCCACTGTAGAACTCTGACAATCCAGCTTCCAGGACTTCAGCCAGGTGGGGCATTCTCAGAAAGGAGCCAGGAAGCAGAGCATCACCACCTGGCAAAAACATGTCCTTGAAGCGTCTCGACACATTTTGACCCATCAGCCTGGAAGAGGCATTTGCTGTCGAATAACAAATCCAGAAACACTTAACTACTGTAAGGTGTTTTTGTACCTAGAATAAATCATATCATTTTCTACAAAGGTTCCCTCACCAAGGCTGTGGGAAACATTAAATCCATCTCTGGCCACAGCAGCAGCCTGAGTGACCAATTCCTTCCATGATAGCCTGAAGGGAAATTACAAAGTTTAGCTGAACCTAATTGTTTGGTTGAATAAAATATATTGTTTAGTATTTCAATCAAACACTCTCTCTCTCTCTCTGACCTCCCATACAGCTCATGGGCTTGGTGTAATCCTCTTAGCATACCCGGTACACCCACAAGCAGACCTGGCTAGAAAAACAGGTAGAGTTGACACGCAGATGACACATTTCAGCATGAAAATGTATAGACAGAAACACAGCAAGCTGCATCCTACAACCTTATGTCCGCTTTTATTCTGCAACATCTGCTCCTTGATTGAAGAGGGCGCAGTTTCCTGGAAATTAATGACTGTGCTCTTATTCTTAGAGAGATCATGCACCAGCATTACCCCGCCTCTACAGAGAAACCATTAAGGACAACTGCTCAGCATTTAGTGGCAGCATGTAACTTTCAGGCCGAGTATCTAACGCTATTTTGGGTTTCTTACCCTCCAATGCCTGACGTATGAGGATGCACAATGCCCAGACACAGGGAGGCAACAATGGCTGCATCTACACTCGAGCCTTGATTTTGCAGTACCTTCTGACCAAGCACTGTGCAGTGCTCTTTAAGTGTCAACAACATGCCTTGTTTCACCTGGAATATCATAAATCTCAAATAAAAAAAATGGGTGTGTATTTACAAACATACATAGACGCACGCAAGCATGTATTAGTAGTAAGGCCTACCGGACTGCATCCTAGGTAGTTGTGCATGACCAAAGCAATTGTGATTCCCACAGCAAAGGTAAAAGCTGCAGCACAAATGGGCCAGATCCCCCCCTGGCAGGAACCACACTTGCTGGGCCCCCAAGCCAGGGGGTCCTTGTCTGTCTCTTTGAGTGACAAGTGGACTGGGTCATCAAAAGCAGGGCTACATGCAACAAGCCGTTTCAGATGGACTTCTTCTGGAAGCCGACAGTGGTCTGAAACACGAAGGAATTGATCATAATAGGGATTTACTAGGATGGATGCACTAAAAATATGTAGTTTAGATTTTTTATACTATTGGCATACCAGCATCCAAAGCTTTTGTCACATCATTGTTATTGTTAAAGCCCTTAGTGGGTGTTGTTTCCAAAATCAAAGGAGGTAAATCCACAATGCTTTTGTAATTTACTTTTGACTGATTCAGTTCAATGTTAAGGCTGTCCATCCTCCATATGCTGAAAAGAAAGATATCATACATCCCGTCATACAGCAAAAGTACAACACAGAAAATTAAATGCACAATTTCAAAAGGCATAGATTGAGCAACAACAAACTCGGATTTAATTTACTGGCCTAAGCTATCACAGCAAGGTAGATGTAAAGATTAACGTACCCAGAATGTAATTTTACTCAAATAATAATTGTTTTACGTGGAGGTATATGGGGCATTGCTTACAAACCAGCACTCCAGGCAATGCTAAGGGACCAAACCAGCTGACATGAAGTCACAGCCAATCAGATATATTTATCAATTATTCAATTGATTGGGGTAATTGGCACCCACAGCAGATTAAACAATTTAAATAATACCAATGTCAAACTGTGCTCATTCATTGGATCCAATGTAGTTTGGATGTAAGGCACTGTAATATTTCAAATTTGTTGACCTATTGTTGCCTTTCTGTCTATCTCTGGCTGAGCTGTGCTATTTGTGTGTTGTTCTCCGTCTAAGCGTCATTGTATTTTATCTGTTGATATGCTGTTGATTCTATGAAGCGTCTTTGGGTCTGAGAAAAGTGTTATATAAATAAAATGAATTATTATTATTATTAAATTAAATCATACTTCTAAGAGTCACCCCATACACTTTATTGTTATATATAGAAGATTGTTATTCAACAATTCATTCAGTTAAAAACAATTTTTGCATAGGTTTACACACAGACCAACTGTTAGCACCTATCATTTTTACATAAACAAGGAACACATAACACTACCTTAGCTGCCTAAAAACACACCAGTGCAAATAGTTTGAATTAGGGTTTTAATGTACCATGTCGTCAGTTTGTTTTATTGCGTGTGCGTTTGTGTTCCTGCCTTTTAGTTCGTTTTTTTGTGAGTGCATGAATATGGATGAATTTGAAGTTCACAAATGTTGTCTTTTCAACTTCAGTGGCTCGAGTTGCGATGGCCCGGCTGTTGGAGGCAAGTGTTGCGTGTGCGAGAGGATCGGCGCTGGGCTCGCTGGCGGACACGGTTCTGACGCTGTATGCAGTTACGGCCCAAGTGGTGCCGGTCGGACAGGGCCTGAGCTCTCTGGACACGGGCGATCTGTGTCACTTTGACCAAAGCTCCAACCTGGGACACAAAGTCACGGGTGACTCGGCTGGGAATGCTGTTTCTTTGGACAGAGAGCTCTGACATCCTTAAGGAGAAACACACATAAACAGTGCAGCCAGCTTACAATCTAAATGATATGAATTTATAAATTCTATAATTTTGATATAAATCCCTATTTTGTCTTTGGATTGCAGTCATCACACACCAGCATTTACGTTTAAGATTTGGCGCATCAGCACTGGTATTGTGCGTGCAAAAAATGCAATTGAACCTTTTCTATATACTTTTTCTTTTCATACCTGGTCTCAATGCCGGACTCACTCTCCTCATTGGTGGAGGAGTTGGCAAGCTCTGCAGCCCTATCTTCTACTGTGCTCACTTCACTGCCTGCCTCTGGGTGAATTTTTGTAACAAGGTCTGTGACAAGAAAGCATGTGGATTAGAATTAGAATACACATAAAGCATTATCCTAATCTGAAGTATATTTTAAACCCTAAAATATTTCACGAAATTATTCACAAAAATAAACAGCCATATAGTTATTTTTGCATTCTGACCTTGATGGGGGACGAGCAACCATTCATCGTCAACAAGCTCTCCAGACTTGGCTGTTCCTGGGTTTGTAGGGGTCTCTTCATCTTGACCAAAAAACAAATTGGTGAGTCTTCGGAACATTACTTGGTTCTTATATGGATTTGGTTCCTGTGAAGTAGCTGCTTCTACTCTCTCTCTCTGTCTTGTCCTCTCCTTTCTTTGGCAGGACACTTAGACGCAGCAGGGGAAGGTTTGGCTGTTGAAGGTCAAAGACTCAAAGACCTGGTCATGATCGTAGTGGAGAAAAATGTAAGGATGAAAATAATGGTATAACTATAATCCTGTAAATATTATTTTCACCAAAGACCCAATTTATTCAGATAGGCTTATTGTAATTAACATGAGTAAGCTGACCAGGGTGTTCATTGATTGGCCAATTTTATTAGGCCAATGAGGCACCCCCTGCAGAGTTTCATTTTACATCCCATCTGCTGTGACCTCATGGGAAGAGGTTATGTTAAACACTGATAGATATGGTGCAGACGAAGTTAATGTGTTAGACATTGTGTTATTATTTATGTCTCAAAATATGGTAATTTCGTGAAACATTTTGTGCACTAAAACATTTATGTCAATTAAGTAGAGTAATTCGATATAAAGGAAATTGGAGTTGCAACAATATTGCACTTGCTTGGATTGAGACATTTTGCACAGTCAAGATGCTCTCTCCATTGACCCACTATTGACTGGTCTTCCTTTGAAAGAGACGGATATTTTATCTGGGAAATTATCATAGATATGGTGACAACCAAGCAGAATATTAAATATTCCTAATTCATTTTAAATGGTCAACAATAGTGATAGACTCGAAACCCTTACGTTTATAGATTGATGCAAAGTTTAGGTTACACATTTTATTCAAATAGGAGCGGCTCACATAAACAAAACATTCAAGCTCTGACGTACTGTATTACGTCACCGTAGCCTAAAAATTGAATGTCAGCCAAGTGACTGAAGTGATGACAACAAAAACTGAACGATATTAATCCATTAAAGCCTCAGCATCCACTGTTTTAAATGTTTTAATAAAACGTATTAATATGATCTGGACATTTTTGGAAAGTGCTTGATTATCTGATTATTCTGTTTTGAAATGAGGACACGCAGCGCCTGCAGAGGGTCAGTGCTAGGGGGATGGAAGAGCCTCAATATAGAACGCAATGTTTTAATCTCTCCAGAATACGAGTAAGCGAATCATTGCCTTATTCTTGGTGGAATTAATGAACGCGTTATGTCTGGTGCTGGGTCCGTGGTGCCTATGATTTTACAATTTTCTACATCATTTTCAAATGTTTTTTTTTATTGTTTACAAAATCCTCTGCCGTTTACTAGGCTAAATTATTATACTCGTTGGGTAGCAAAAATGTAAAATCTTACCTGCTGTAGCCTATAGGCTGTTTCATATAAATCCGCAGCTCGTTTTTGGAGAACCAAGCAGTCTATTGACAACAAAGGAAATTAAGCTTGTCCCTTTGGAACCTGTTTTGCCTTATATGATTTTCAGTTTTCTAGAGATGTCACCAAACAATCTTCAAGTCTTATTATTTTCTCCAGTAGTGATGCGCTTTGCGACTATGTTTCAAACTGTAAACACAGCTGATAACGGAGAGCAAACACAGCTCCTCCCTCCCCGCATATAAACCGTAGACCACCAATCATCTAGCCTACAGCCAGATACATCTCCATTCAAAAATAATCGCAATGTAAACTTCTTCAGGCTCCCACTTCAGTAGTAGGCCTACATTGCTGCACACTTTTTGACTGTCATATTCATAATTATAAAAAGAATCGCCTAATCTAGCTGTTTATATTTCTAGAGAATAGCCTAGATGTAGGTTAGGTCTAACTGTTACCTACTCACCGAGAATTGCACCAGGACAGTCGTTAGACAGTCTAATTTGTTAACTGACGTTTAAGATAGAATCTTTAAACGCATCACTCAGACCTGCAATTATTACGTTTCATGTGTTGTATGTTGCGTGCACTTGTTCAGAAGAAAACAAAGAATTCCATTATTACCAGAGATAGGTTATGTCTGTCTACAAATATACGGCATGTAAAAAAATAAGGCCTTTTATCCTTATCGCGTGTGATCTGTGCCCCAGATTCTATATTGTAAATCTACTCTGGCATTCTGGTTAATTGTTGCACGTATAACCAACAGCCAACCATAAATTACTTGCTCAATACAATTCCACCAATAATAAGACATAAGCAGCATAATAAGCCTACTTATTCAGTCTGATGTGTTTAGGTTATTATTAGCAATAGTAGCAGTAGTACGTAGTCATAACATAAATAAGTAGACATGGCCAGGGCTGCATAACTTGAATTATAGGGACCCATATAAACAGCAGCAAAGTCAACGAAACGGCTTTAACCACTTTTCTCCACAAGATGGCGCAGTTATACTACCTGAATAGCAGTCAGGGCCAAATCAAAGCTAAATTATATTTAGTTTCTCATTTTAAACCCCTTCATAGCACATTGAATGCTTGTTGTTTAACAAAGCAATCATTGATAGCCTACGATAGCCTATACTCAATCAGAGTATGCGGAGTGTGAACTCTGGAGCTGATAGTAAAGTTTCTGTAATTAGCGCTCGTGAAACTGTGATTTGGCTTCATTACACTTAAAAAAATATATAAATATATATTAAATTAACCATTTTTACCCTATAGCATGGTACATTTCTGTACAAGTGCCTGTATGTCTTTTGAGGGACTAACTTAACGAAGACTATTTTCCAACGTTTCTGTGCATGCATGTGATCATAATGGTTCATTGATGTGTATTACTGCAGGTCATGTCAATGTGCAATTGATGGCACATGTTTTGCAAGAATAGTTAAGCAAGGGGACTTTTTATAGGCGCTTGACTATTCAGATAGGCAAGCGGTGGGGTGTGCCCTCGGGGTGAGCACACCCCTGCAACTTGTGTCAGAGTATTTCATTTTAGGAGACTGATTCAATCCAGTCTGTCAGTCTGAGAACTTCGCGCACAGTGACCAACGTTTTCAGAAGAAGGTGGATTACGATTTTAACAGTTTATTTAAAAAAGATTCCCATGAAGATCTAAGCTCCCATTTATTGTTTGACAGAACTCTACAGGATACTTAAGCGCACATCCTTTGAGAGTGAAGACCAAACATGCCTCGATCTTTCTTGGTCAAAAAGTATTTTGCAAACAAAAAACCAAACTATAGTGAACTTGAATGCCAGAATGGTGAGTCGTCAAACTTTTCATGAGATTTAATATAAATGTGTTAGCCTTACATGTATGTGTAAAACAATATAAGGACCTGTTTTCTCCTCCTTTATGACCATTTAGCTATGGAGTGTAACATGTTTTGGACTGATTTAAGTGCTAAAGATATCGCACTTGTTCTGAATCGTTGACCTAATTGTTAAAAATGAATGTTTCTTGTTAAGTTTTGGTCGGTTTAGAAAGATGCACTTTCCTTCAGCTGGACAGAGCCCCATTCATGTTACAGCCCCTTGTGAATACGTGGGAGGAAATGGCCCACAAAACCTCTGCTTTGCTCATTTTTTTTAACTTTTTGTATATGGAGAGAAACACACTTTTAAAGCTGTTTAATTTTAAGCTGCCACAGACACTGGAAACAAGTGACCCAGTTACCAAAATGTTTAAACAAACGGTACTATTTGTTCTATATCAAACCACCACAATATAAAAATGTGATTGTCTTATTTAATCTAATAAAAGCATATATCCATTCTTTTAGTTTTGTCAGCGGATAGGTACCCTCTCGCTGAGCTTCCATTGGGGGAAAACAATTCACCTACCACCTGCTACACAACGGGCCTAGTGTGGGACCTTAGCGTCCTGCCAGCCCTCTACCTGCCAGCATCCCCTACGGAGCCGTCCCCCACCCCAGGACCTCTGGACCTCAGCTCCCCCTCTAGCTTGAGCAGCAGTGCCAGTAGCAGCGGGGAAGAGGATGAGGGCCGCACATCAGACCCCCCTAGCCCCGTGCCAAGAGACAATTATCACCCCCCTACACGCTCCAGACGACCCAACAAAAAGATACACGAGAGCCCCAATGAGGAAGGGGAGAGAGAGGCCCCCGCCTCAGCCGGCAGGCCGTCTTTCTTCTGCAAGCACTGCCCTAAAGAGTACACCAGCCTGGGGGCTTTGAAGATGCACATCCGTTCCCACACACTGCCCTGCGTGTGCACCACCTGTGGCAAGGCCTTTTCAAGACCCTGGCTGCTGCGCGGCCACATCCGTACACACACAGGTAATAAACACAACTTTTACTACAATAACATTTTTATGTTTCGGATTGTTTTGATATTGTTTAAAAGAATGTCACTAGATTGTATTAGTTGCACTAGCTTTCATTCAGAAAGATGAAAGGTGGATTTGAAAAATTAGAACACTGCACTAAATATATTATAACCTCGGACGGCACCTGCTTCTGCGGCATTTTCTTAAGACCTATGTAGGGTAAAGGGAAAGACAAGCTTTAGGCATCCATTACACGGTCTGCTTAATGTGAATAGTAACTGGAAGCTGTAAACATAATCACCTGAGGAATCCCTGTAGACTTGGTTCTCATTGATCACTCACTGTTTTCCTTATTCATCATTGACTGCCTTCGAGCTTATCTTATCAATGTTTGTTGTAGAAAACAACAGAATAAGGATAGCATTTTGATGTAGGGCAAAAAGCACATTTGGAAGTGCAATCGTTTCCAACACATACCCAAGACTAATGCGATTTGTCCCTGATTTAATCATGTTAATTTAGCCAGACTGGTTCCACCAGCCAACCATTAGGTCCTTCATTAACTTCAGAATTAGTCTTGAGTGGGACTCCCTAAGGTGTTAATGGCCTATCTTGTGACCCTGGAGACAACTTGACTTTTGTCATGGTAGTGGCGGGATTGTTAACAACAAAAGCCATGGGCTACAACTGCATCTCAATCAAAGTTTGCAGGACGTCAGAAAGTCACAAGAGTGTCATATGAGGTGTCCCGTCTGACTCTTGAACTCCTCTTATCCCCTCAGGTGAGCGCCCGTTCTCCTGTCCACATTGTAACCGGGCGTTTGCTGACCGCTCCAACCTGCGAGCACACCTGCAAACCCACGCCGAGGTGAAGAAGTACCAGTGTGGCGTTTGTTCTCGCACCTTCAGCCGCATGTCTCTCCTCCAGAAACACAGTGCCTCTGGCTGTTGCTCCTCCACTGCATGAGAGCAAGAAAGTAATAGAGACCTAATGGACGTAGGAAAGGGGTCTGCACAGCCAAACCAACCTTCAGATCACCAGCAAGACCACTGGAGCCTGAAAACAGTCTATTTGCAGCCACAAGGGAACAACCGTCAAATACATAGAGGCCTCATACCACATTGGAGTAGATTTTGACTAGATTTTTATATGACCCCCCCCCCCCCCCAAAAAAAAACAAACAAACCAGAAGAACAGTTACCTACAAGTAAAACCCGGCTGGTGTGTGGGGTTGAGCCAAATTTCTGAGCTATGTTATCCTGCCGTTGTTTCTCATTCCATACCAAAGACCAAATATACAGTGGACTCCCGCTGCTCAGTGGTGCCGGCGTTCTATAAAATCTACGTTTCGGTGCCAGTCAGCACAGGATCATGGCCTAGACAGCTGCTGAGAGGTAGGGGTGTGTGGGTGGGATACGTCTTTCAGCATGTTTAAACAAATACACACACACACAGACACCCACCCACACACACACACACACACACACAAACAGCTGTCTCCAGTATTGTTTTGTAGATAGATGAAGTGCCAACAGGTGCTATGGCCCTGACCTTCACTGAGCTGATAGCAGGTGACTTCCACCGTCCTCAGTTAGTTTAGGGGGGAAAAGGAAGTCATATCACAACAATGGGATGGTGTCAGTTAGTCTCTACGTAGGATTTGATGTAATGGGTATAACTTAAGCCTCTATTTTCACCACATCTAGTCCCCTCTTTAATCTGATGAGTTTCAGAGATAAGAAACCATTTTGTCTGAGGTTTGTGAAGATGTGGTCCAATGTCGTAGGTGTTAGTGTCATTTGAAGCCATGCACTCAAGGTTACCAAAGTGTTAATAATCTTTGTCAAAGTCATTTTTGTAAGATATGAACTTGTCTTAAAATGTATTTCATTTGAAACCAAAGATGTGCCTTCTTACCTCAGGTGGTAGTTGTTTTGTTTTTAAAACGTAATTTTGCAGTATTCAATTTTTTTGTAGTATTCCAAATAATTGGAATCGGAGGAAGGCTGGGACCAAATAACACTTCTACATCGTTTACAACATAGAGGCAAGGTTGCCTATAAAATTGACCAGAACCCTGGCTGTACAGAGATGGATTTTTACTTTTTTAAACCTTTATGGTGGTGTTTTTACAGTGCAATTTCTAGATTTGATGCCTTATTTCAATATATGTACTGTGTTTGTGTCTTTAATTTCTATTTCTTGTATTTTAAAATTGATGAGTTTTCAATCAATAAAGTAATTTATGTATAAAATAGTTTTGCATTACATTGATTGCAGAAATCGGACACATTTTTTGGAACAAATTATTTTATCATAAGGAATTATAACTCACAGTTGAGTTAGTTTTACTGCAACAATACTTGCAGGCTTGCCAACTGATGCTGTTCCCTGTGTTGGATTGGATTAAGGGTGTGAACAGGTCATTGTGCTGTGTGGTTTAGGGGCAGGTGTGCAGGTGAATGCACGTAGACAGACACCACCAACTAAGTGCACCTGCTCCTCAGTTTCCACCTGCCACCCGCCACTTGCAACGACTGTGCTAACACTTCTGTTTGTGTCCGGGTCTCTTGACTTAACAGGCAAAGTAGTAATTACAACTGATTATTGTAGGATCTGGATATATGCTTACAATCTTCCTTCTACACAATTGTAACCTGCTCATCCTCTGTGTAGCCAGTGAGTCACACAGTCTACACAGCCAGAGTGGAGGTTCCCATGGCTCCTTGACTGTGCAGGTCTGCTCATACTCATAGTGAATGTGCATGGGCTGAGGCCCAGAGTGAGGTAAGCTGTTCCATGTAGCACTACTGCCTGCCAGTGCAACGCTCCATGTCCGTATTAGTCAGGAAAATGCACACACAGTCTAAGACTTAGGAGAAGTATGCTTCAAGTGAATCACTGCATAAACTCATTTAGGTGGGTATAAAAACCGTTTAGTCATACAGGTGGTTGACCAGCTATAGCCATATATAGAGGTGATGTTAGAAATTGGATGGTGTAAGGGCAAAATCTGTTTTAGGTTGATTTGGTTATAACCATTGCTCCTTTGCTATGGATGTTCTTGTTCAGAAAGCCTATCAAATTGTAGCTGCGTGACATTTTTGTCCAGAGTTTTGGTTAAGTAAAGGCACATGATGTGCCATTAAGTTAGAACCTCTGCATTTCAACTTCAGAAAATTGCAGCCAAATGTCTCTAGGGGTTCATTCCAAGATAACATATGGCTATATTAATATAATCTTTTCATAGCATTCAATAGTGTATACAACATTCCACCACATTAGAAGTTACTGTACATATTTCTGTCTTTTTGTAGAAACGAAAACACGGCATGCTCCCCCACTTGTTCCTTGGGGAGAGTCGAAGGCCTGGATCTGAAATCTGAGAACTCCTTCCTGCTGCACGCTTTCCAGTGCCAGAACACTCACTGTAATTTACCAAAAGTGGCTGCTATTTATGCCATAAAGCATGTGTTTAACATTCCTGAACCCCACTGTGTTTGTGTGTTCCTCGCTCTCGCACTGTGACTCTCTGCTGCACTCTCTGCCTGTTTCTTTGGCTGTATATCTATTTATGTATATGTGTGTGTGTTCGGAGCGTGAATGTCCCTGCAGGGAAGCAGCACTCTCCCTCTTCACAGGAGGATCATCTCACCCCCTCTGAGACAAGGCAGACAGGAAGTGGGAGTTTACATTGGCCTACTTTACCCCCCAACAAAGCTAGGCCAGGGGCCGAGGAGCTCAAGCGCTGTTGCTGCTGCTAACCCTCTCTGCTCACTGCCACGGCCAGCCCCAAATCCCCTCTCCCCCTCCCGGCTGTCCCACCCACGCCTGCTCTCAGGCTCATTCTAGAGATAGAGGAAGACGAGCCAGAGACTGGCCTTCGCTGCAGCCACAGCAGACGCCAAAGCTCATGGAGGGCCCAGAGCCTGGGATACAGGAAGGAGCTGTCAACCTCCCATAAACACAACTCATCCTGGCCCATGACACACAAGGTCTTGAAGTGGCGGGGAATTCAGCCGGTCAACATTGCAAACTCGGACCTAAGCTGGGCTGGGCTGTCTTTCAGGTGATGACCCACATCCATGGTACCCAGATCCCTGTTAGTGGGCTGTTGAGCATTAATTACCACTTCAATACGATGGTTAAAAGACAAATAGTAAGTTGTCAGGCTAAACCTTGTTTTGGAAGCAGTAAACCTATCATCATCTCCTGTGTTTTGCTCTCATGAGCAGCTTTGAGTCCATACTTTGGTCCCCTTACCACCGTTAAGACACTGTCAACCCCCCCCCCCCCCCCCAATGATGGAAATAGGCTGTGGACAACCAATGCATCTGGTAAATAACAAGGCCAATAAGAGTAACACCACAAGTATGTCTAATGATGGATTTGATCAGGCTGCGGAGGAGCCTGAGGGCTGCGCTGGAGAGGTGGTCGAAGGGTTGGGGGAGGGGAGGAGAGGAGAGGAGAGGGGCACATATTAAAGAGTAATGAATCACACACTCAGTCACAGGGTCGCCTGCGATGAATGTGCTCTCTGTTGGTTTTCCTGGAGCCTGGCGTTTACTAACTGATGACGCAGGCTGCACTTGATCAGAGACATGTGTTGCTGTAGAGTCACTGCCAGTGAGAAGCACAGAGAGAGAGAGAGAGCGAAAGAGAGAGAAGAGGAGGTGGAGGGGAAGGGGGGCTGAGGGACGGACGGCGCCCAAGCTTTCTCCTTTTCCTCTTGGTTTGCTCTCTCTCCCCTTCTGGGCACTGCCTCACACAAGGACTTGTGGGACAGGGGAGTAGAAGTAGGGAGGGGAAAATGGAATTAAACCCAGCCTATAACCTAAGACAGGAAACTAGAGTTTCTCGTTGAGCATCTTGACCTGACTCCCTTCTTTTCCATCTTTACTGCCTAAATCCACAGCCCACCGTCACCGATAAAGGAAGTCTGACACCCATCAAACAGAATCTGAATATGCAGTCATGTATGTACCCAGTACCACTCCTTAAAAACTAAAAGAGAAATGCAAGTGAAACAAAAAGTTGATCAAAGCAGATCGAAACATCAATCACGACACATGGAGAGGACGAGCTCTGATTTTTGAAGGTGTCTTCCATAGCACCTGACAGAAGGAAAGTGTGATCGCCTGTCATCTCAAAGTGGGAAGTACCAGAGAGCATTTTCCCAGACTGTGCAGTACGGGATGTTGAACTGTTGCTTGAGGCCATGGCACATTATTGTGAAAGGAGCAGCGCAAACTTGTCCTCTTGTCAGGACTTGCACTTGTAGTGTGTGAACTGCTATTGAGAAATAGACTCTTAACCTATTTACTGTAAAGCTTTTGTTTTCAGAATTTCATGACAGGTGTAAATGAAAACTCCAACTGTTGGCTTTTAATGATCCCTTGAATAGCTCCACAACTGCATAGAGAGAGCACTGGTCCATATCCAAACTCCACCCCGATATACAATACATACACCCAGTAGAGATATCTACTGTGGGAACAGGAAAGCAGTTTGCCAGTGCCATGGGTAAGGTGATCCGTGCTAGGAAGAACTTAAGAATCGATTGGATCAAAGGGAGTTAAGACTGAAAACAGCTGAAGAAATAACAGGGCAAGGGGACAGATGCACAGAATCAAAATGGGCATGCTCAAACTTACACTGTCACACTCAAACACAAACACACAAACAATCTCACAAATGCATATTCACAGCTGTTGCATTGTGTCATTTATTGTCGAGTTCACGCATGCGCACACTATGTCCCTATCCTGTCCCCAACCACACACAAGTGCACACATACATCCATGCTCTCTCACACACACAAATACATACATACATTTCTCCTTGTGGGAGGCCTTTGCAGCAGCTGGATATGATTGAAAACACCCTGCTCCCCCACCGACGCCCCACAGGCTGTCCCTGTCCCACGGTGACGCACCCAAGCCCTGTTGCTTACAAAGTTGGACTCTCCACGGATCTCGGGGCTATACACTCCAAGAAAAGTGGTCTATTCGTCAATAGCACAGCTTTCAAACAACTTTCAAAGTACAGTCAAATTAGAGAATGGTTTCACAAACAAAGTACCCACACAAAGGCGCCACACACTCGCACACAAACACAGTTACAACAGTAGACACGCACACACATCCGCACAAACTTGCACATGCTGAAGCCATTACCCTGCTGCTTGTTAAGTCATTACTCTGTAGCTTGTTATTTTCTCAAGCCAAGAGAAAGCATTCTTTTCACAGAGGAGTGCTAGGAGATTTGCCACCCGATTGGCTCCTTTAGGATATGGGAAGTTACCCTGAAATCAGAGGAATGTGGTGAGCCATGAAACATGGGTAAAAACAGAGTAAACAAACGTATAAAACACCAAAGCCCTGAGTCTCCCGGTTAAAGTTGCTGTGGGATGCCCATAGGGATGATGACCTAGCCCAGAGACAGTTGTGATGACAGTGCAGAACAAGCCGGCTGCACCGAGCTGACTGGGAGGAGTGGACACGGTCCTGGAACTTTGACGTGTTCACGCTGGATCTCAGACATCTGGCTTCCATTTTCTTCCCCTCCTCTCCCAGGACGCTGAGTGTTGGCTGTGGAACTCTTCAATGATTCTGTCTACTCAACTTCCTGTGGTGTCAGCTATGTTCAAATATGTGCCAGCACCAAAATGACTAATTGAATATATACATAAAGTAAAGACAGTTCAAAGAGAGACTTGTAATTATTTCCGAGTTAAAAGTGTGTTACTGTGTCTCTTAAAGACTTTATCTCACCCATAGCCCCCGAACCCCTCACCCTCCTTTCCAGACCTGACGCCACCCTCACGGCTGAGCAAAGTTTATTAGCAGGACCCCAACTGGCAGGTCTTTACACAGCATCCTCCCCTCTCCGCTCGACAACACAAGGAGAACTCGGGGGTAGCTGCCGAGACCGTCACTCACACTGTGCCTCTAATGAGTGACACATGCCCCTCAGCTCCGCCACTCACACCTTAGATCAAAGGCCCGGTGTAAGAAGAGGCCGCTTTACGCTCTAGCACGCACCCCCATCCCAACCCCTACCTCCTCTTTTGACACCCACGCGATATGTCTGAGGAGAGCAAATGGGGAAGCACCTGTTCTGGCTGGTGCTTGACATGAACAGTTATGTAGCAATGGTCTGCTGTCCGTGTTTCATGAACCTAGGTTAAGGGGAAGGTTTGATGCATATTGCAGCTGTGGATGATAAGAGATCCGATAACAGTACTCGGCTAAATTGCCTGTAAGCTGTCAAAACTATCCATCAGCCTAAGCCGCTTGGTGGATAGATCATAGGCAGATATGGAAACTGGACTTGGATTTGTCTGAATCTACAGCAAGGCTTCTATACACTTGAGGATCCCTCAAGTAAATTCCATTATGTGAAGAATCACTTACCTCATCAATCATATCCCCAAAAATCTCTATGGCCAGTGTTGGACAGAGTCATGGACAAAGGCATGTATAGAGGGCAGATAGGAGAGGGAGGGGGCAGCCGGCCAGGGTAAAGGCAGGAAATCCCCATGCAGCATGAAGTTTTTCTCCACAGTTTCCCTAGAGCAGCTCTTTGTACCAGTCCCCCACCCCCTCCATCCTGCCCCTGTCTACCAGGGAGCCAACCTCCAATAACCATACATTGCTATTCTGTGAGACAATCCCCCTACCACCAAGTAAAAAACAAACCCAATCTCTCTCTCTCTCTCTCTCTCTCTCTCTCTCTCTCTCTCTCTCTCTCTCTCTCTCTCTCTCTCTCTCTCTCTCTCTCTCTCTTTCTCTCTCTCTCTCTCTCTCTCTCTCTCTCTCTCTCTCTCTCTCTCAAAATATACTATAACATTTACACACTTTTCCCCTAAGCCCCCCCCACCCCACCCCACCACACGCACACAAACGCAACGACACACTTGCACAAACACAATACCCAAACACAAACACAAACATACACCATATCCAGCAGTTCAATCACGGGCCATTACTCAGCAGTGAGGGGGTGGGGGTGGGGTGGGGGATCAAAAGCCCAGGTTTCCCTAACGTCTTTTTTGCGCAATCCCACTGCGGTTAGGCCTTAGAAGGAAAGGCACCTTTTTTTTTTTACACAGAGCCCCCAAATGCCCAAAACACTCAAGTTTACGAAAGAAAAGCACAGAGCAACATTTGGCCCCACACACACCCACACACAAAAACACATAGGTGCACGAGCACACACACACTTCCTGTTTCCCTGCACAAATTCCTTTCAGGAGGAAAGTTATCTGCAGCACATTGAAGCCTTTCTCTTCTCTCTGTCCATCTAGTTGGACATTCCGTGGCAGTAGTCATCAGTCTGGACACAGTATTCCCACTATCATCGGCTCTTTGAGGACGCACATGCTATTCATGTGACTCTAATATAGAGATGGTTCTGGAGACACAGTAACAGATGACTATGTGCCCTGAATTTACAGTGACATATATTCCATCATATGCAACGTTTTTGAATTGAGCCCCATTCAAGTCAATAACCATCCAGGCAAAGAATGTACAGAACATAAATTGGCCAATGAATCTGCATCAGTAACGGCTATACAAAATCTGCGTTTCTATCATGCAAGTATTGAACACAAAGCATGAAGTGATTTGTAAAAAGTGGAACAATTGGCCTTTCATGGTGCTGGTATTTATAATCAGAATGTTGCATGATTCCAAAGACAACACATCCAGTTCTTTCTGATGAAGCCAGGCCCTATGGAAATGGCAAGTGTGATTGTAGAGGGTGGGCAAAGCACCTTGCAACAGCTGGTCTGAATTATCCGTGAAGGTTGGGGGTGGCAGGGGTTGAGGGGAGGTATGGAGACTCCTGGCGCCAGGATCGGGCCAGCAGGTCAGGGAGGATGACGATTACCAAAATACAAGCGGGCAGCCATAGCCCTGGAGACAGGGGGTGTTCCTGGCTCACACAGCCCAGCGCAGGACTGTGGGAGGTGTATTTGTGTTTGTGTGTGTGTGTGTGTGTGTGTTGTTTCCCATCACAGTGTGTGTGTGTGTGTGTGTGTGTGTGTGTGTGTGTGTGTGTGTGAGTGTGTGTGTTGAGTGTAGAGTGTGTGTGTGTGTATGTTAGGGACGCTCCTACTTCCACTTCCTATCAGATAACTTCTTCCTGCCCGAAAGAAGCATGGAATACAACCATTCAGTTGCCGTTTGTTATATTAGCTACAATTCAAATTGACCAGTTTTAATATACTGTTTTCATACATCACACAGATAAAAAAGAACACTCCCTGATTAGAAATGTGGAATATTAGAAAGTAAATCAAAGCTGTTTGACATTTTTGATCAGTATAGCGTTCGTTATTTTACGTATAATATTAGAAGATAGTTCCAAAAAAATCTACAGTACTTACTGTGCTGTTTGTTTATTTCTTGAGTGTTATGAGGTCATGCCTGACCCAGATTGAGGGCCGTGTATGCTTCGCCCCCTAGTGGGATGACATACAGATGCAATTTCTCACCGAAGAAATGATTATCACGAAAGACGAAGGGTCCCCCTGCTGGCTATTTGGTATCACTGCACAAGCAATATCCCCGTGTCCCCTGTCCTCCGCATTGCTTTCTTCTGGCCCCCTCAAAAAACTCAATTTAGTGGCTCAAAGTTCTTTTGGTTGGCATTTCTGTGCTCTCAACCCTGTCGAATGTATGTGAGTGTATATATATATATATATATATATATATATATATATATATATATATATATATATATATATATATATATACACACACACACACACAGTTTCAATCAAAATTATTCAACCCCCATTGCAAATTAGGTTTATTAGCAAAATGTACAAACTTTTAGCTGTTTGCAAAAAACAATTACAATTTAGATAGCTCAACACAACTAATATAACAAGTGGTTTCTCTTGGTTTGATTGCATGTTGGAAATATGGCTCAACAAGTCAAGAGAGTGGTCCAAAAAGTTAAGAAAAGAAAATATTGCCTTGCACAAATAAGGAAAAGGATACAAAAAGATAGCAAAGGCACTGAATGTTCCTAGAGACACAGTTGGAAGCACAGTTCGCAATTCAAAAGGAACCCTGGCTGTACTACCTAGACGTTGCAGAAAGAGGAAGTTATCACCAACTGCCACCAGATTCCTGAGGAGGCAGGTGGTCAAAAACCTTCGAGTGACTGCTAATGTCCTGCAGCAAGATTTGGTGGCAGCAGGCACTGAGGTTTCAGTTTGCAAAGTAAGAAACATGCAAAACGCTGAAGGTCTCCATGCCCTAACTCCAAGACGCACAGCTCTGCTGACACAAAAGCACAAGTCGGCTCCAATATGCTCAAAACCACATAAACAAGCCACAGACGTTTCGAGATCCTGTTCTGTGGAGCGATGAAACAAAACTGGAACTTTTCAGCCCTCTGGATCAGCGGTATGTCTGGAGGATGTGAAATTAAGCAGACGCTGAAAAGAACACCCTGCCTACAGTGAAGCATGGCGGCGGCTCGGTGATGCTCTGGGGCTGCTTTGCTTCCTCTGGCACTGGAAACCTGCAGTGTGTGGAGGGAAAGATGGATTCAATCAAGTATCAGAGGATCTGAGGAAGCTGAAGCTTGGCCGTCATTGGACATTCCAACAGGACAATGATCCCAAGCATACCTCAAAGTCCACCAAGGCTTGGTTTCAGAGGAAGTCCTGGAATATTCTGCAGTGGCTGTCACAGTCGCCTGACTTGAACTCCATAGAAAATCTTTGGTGGGATTTGAAGAAGGCGGTTGCAGCACGCAAACCCAAGAATATTAATGAACTGGAGGCCATTGCACATAGGCTAAGATTCGTCAGGAACACTGCCAGAAGCTGGTGTCTGGCTAGGCATCACGTTTGCAGCAGGTCATAACAGCAAAAGGGTGCTCTACTAAGTACTGAATATGCTTGTCATGAAGGGGTTGAATAATTCTAAGACTGCAGTAGTCATTGAAAGTGGCATTTTGTTTTGAATTTGGAGAAACCACTTGTTACATTAGTTGTGTTGAGCTATTTAAATAGTTCTTGTTTGATTGTTTCTTTGCAAACAACTGGAAGTTTGTACATTTTCCTAATAAACCTAATTTGTTATAGTGGTTGAATCATTTTGATTTCAACTGTATACATATAGAGTTGCAAGTAACAAGTGGTTTCTCAAAATTGAACACAAAATGTTACATTTAATGACTTCTGCAGTCTCAGAATTATTCAACCCCTTCATGTAGTACTTAGAGCCAACTTTTCTTGTTCCTTTGTGTTAGCAGAGGTGTGCGTCTTGGAGTTAGGGCATGGAGACCTTCAGCGTTTAGTATGCGCCTTACTGTGCAAACTGAAACCTCATTGCCTTCCTGCCACCAAATCTTGCTGCAGGTCTTTTGCCGTCACTCAAGGGTTTTTGACCACCTGCCTCCTCAGGAATCTGGTGGCAGCTGGTAATAGCTTCCTCTTTCTGCCACATCCAGGTAGTGTAGCCAGGGTTCCTTTAACTTTGAACTTTCAAACTGTGCTTCAAACTATATCTCTAGGAACATTCAGGGCCTTTGCTATCTTTTTGTATCTTTTTCCTTGTTTCTGCAAGGCAATAATCTTTGTCCTTAACTTTTTGGACCACTCTTTTGACTTGCGATCAAACATCACAGTCAACAAAGCCCTAGCCAGTCCAGGTATTAGATGTGTTGAATTTGGAGACACCACTCGTTATATTAGTTGTGTTGAGCTATTTCAATTATTCTTGTTTGATTGTTTTTTTGCAAACAGCTGAAAGTTTGTAGATTCTGCCAATTAACATAATTTGCAATGGAGGTTGAAAAATTGTGATGTAACTGTATGTATGTATATGCTATACCATGCATGGTGACCTTGGGTGTCTAGAAAGGCGCCTCTAAATTAAATGTATTATTATATATACAGTGGGGCCAAAAAGTATTTAGTCAGCCACTGATTGTGCAAGTTCTCCTACTTAGAAAGATGAGAGAGGTCTGTAATTTTCATCATAGGTACACTTCAAATATGAGAGACAAAAATGAGAAAAAAAAATCCAGGAAATCACATTGTAGGATTTTTAAAGAATTTATTTGTAAATGATGGTGGAAAATAAGTATTTCGTCACCCACAAACAAGCAAGATTTCTGGCTCTCACAGACCTGTAACTTCTTCTTTAAGAAGCTCTTCTGTCCTCCACTCGTTACCTGTATTAATGGAACCTGTTTGACCTCGTTATCTGTATAAAAGACACCTGTCCACAGCCTCAAACAGTCAGACTCCAAACTCTACCATGGCCAAGACCAAAGCGCTGTCGAAGGACACCAGGAAGAAAATTGTAGACCTGCACCAGGCTGGGAAGAGTGAATCTGCAATAGGCAAGCAGGTTGGTGTGAATAGATCAACTGTGGGAGCAATTGTAAGAAAATGGAAGACATACAAGACCATTGATAATCTCCCTCGATCTGGGGCCCCCACGCAAGATCTCATCCCATGGGGTCAAAATGATCATGAGAACGGTGAGCAAAAATCCCAGAACTACACGGAGGGACCTGATGAATGACCTGCAGAGAGCTGGGACCAAAGTAACAAAGGCTACCATCAGTAACACACTACGCCGAGAGGGACTCAAATCCTGCAGTGCCAGGCGTGTCCCCCTGCTTAAGCCAGTACATGTCCAGGCCTGTCTGAAGTTTGCCAGAGAGCATATGGATGATCCAGAAGAGGATTGGGAGAATATCATGTGGTCAGATGAAACCAAAATAGAACTTTTTGGTAAAAACTCAACTCATCGTGTTTGGAGGAAGAAGAATGCTGAGTTGCATCCCAAGAACACCATACCTACTGTGAAGCATGGGGGTGGAAACATCATGCTTTGGGGCTGTTTTACTGCAAAGGGGACAGGACGACAGGACCTGCGTGTTAAGGGAAGAATGAACGGGGCCATGTATCGTGAGATTTGAAGCCAAAACCTCCTTCCATCAGTGAGAGCATTGAAGATGGAACGTGGCTGGGTCTTCCAGCATGACAATGATCCCAAACACACCGCTCGGGCAACGGAGTGGCTCCGTAAAAAGCATTTCAAGGTCCTGGAGTGGCCTAGCCAGTCTCCAGACCTCAACACCATTGAAAATTTGTGGAGGGAGTTGAAAGTCCGTGTTGCCCAGCGACAGCCCCAAAACATGACTGCTCTAGAGGAGATCTGCATGGAGGAATGGGCCAAAATACCAGCTACAGTGTGTGCAAACCCGGTGAAGACTTACAGGAAACGTTTGACCTCTGTCATTGCCAACAAAGGTTATGTTACAAAGTATTGAGTTGAACTTTTGTCATTGACCAAATACTTATTTTCCACCATAATTTACAAATAAATTCTTTAAAAATCCTACAATGTGATTTTCTGGATTTTTTTTCTCATTTTTGTCTCATAGTTGAAGTGTACCTATGATGAAAATTACAGACCTCATCTTTCTAAGTAGGAGAACTTGCACAATCAGTGGCTGACTAAATACTTTTTGGCCCCACTGTATATGTATGTATGTGTATATATGTATATGTACATGATTTCTGCTGCAAATCGATTTTAGAATAAAAAAAAAAAAAGATCTTAATGAGGCTGCAAGCAGGTCTACTGTCTGGTTACTATTTAAATTGACATTGCCATAAAGAAAAATATCAACCATATATCACACTTGTATCTTTCATGGAGTTGAAAATGTTTGGACATGGCAAGAAAAGCAGAATTGACCAGCTATAAAAATTACGTATAAATTAAGAGTATGGGCTAGTGATACCGTCTAACAAATTAAACTTTATCTTTCGATTAAATCTGTTTAACTAAAAGTATGTATGTATTTGTGAGAAATTGTATTTAACTCTAATGACACAAACAAAACCCAAGAAAAAAGTATACTTCAGAAACCATGGACTGAAGAGAACGTGGATTTGTTGTTAATCTTCCACTGCAGAGGGCAGTATTGCTTAATATCATATGGTCTTGACCAAGAGGGCCTAACTGCTCTGTAACTTTGGCCATGAGCTATCAACCAGTATTCATAGATTATGCAAACGATCTGTAGACAAATCAAATCTCGTTTACACCATTCTTTAAGGTGGTAACAGAATTACTCTTTCACATGTCAATTCAATAGGTTTGTCATCATATTTAAGAAGAGAAATATAGCTCTTGTGTTATTCTGCTAGATGTTCACACTATTCCTTCACCGCCATCCAAGAAATAACAACAGAATGCTAACATAGTGTAGTATTGTGTGCTAAATGCAGTGTAAAGGGGAGAACTGAAACACTCATAGTGCCAGCTGTCCAAATTTCTGGCCCGCTGCCGGGAAGTAGCACTTCTTTGGATGCCAAGTTGATCCTTCTGTTACACCCCAGAGTGAGGTGCTCTCCCCTGTGTGTGTGTGTGTGTGTGTGTGTGTGTGTGTGTGTGTGTGTGTGTAAAAGAAGTTACGATTGGGGGGTCTGTTGAAGGAGGGAGAGGTCTTTCCCTCAGGACTCCCAAGATCACCTGCTCTCACACCAACAGACACACCCAGACCTCCGGGTTTGCATTACTTAGCCGAGCTGTTAAATGTTGGCAGGTTCTCTTACAGGCCTGAGAAGGTGGATAGACATAATAAAGGCCACAACGATGCCAGAACCAATCAAATACACACTGTAGCTCACATCATCATTCATTTAAACTATCGCCGGAAAAAAAAATTGTTTTCTTTTACAGAAGTAATTTCCCAGACTCCGAGTTATTTAGCCCTTTTTAAATAGCCTACATACAGCATGTAAAAGTGACTTGCAGATGTGTACGAAAATGGGTAAACTGATGTAATCTCTGTATGTTTCTCATTATATATTAATTTCGAGACATATCTGAATAATAGTATTAATTGCAGCCTAACCCCATTTGATCTCATTTAGGGCTAGGGCTTACTTCTGTCTCTTACAATTCTCAGACCCAGATTAGAATTGATGGTTGAGGGGAGCTTGTGTGGGTGCAGTGTTTTACTCCTTAAGTCACCAAAGCCATTCTTTAAGGAATACTCTACTGCTAAACTCGGCCTTATCAATTCAATCTGAGTGGCCTTAATACTGTTGGCAAATTATTTGCCGAGCAAACCCAACCTAAGCTATAAATATTAAAAATATTGCACATTGAGCTGACTTTTGTTTTCCTCCAAGTACCAGGATGCATTGCGCGTGGCGACGGTCAAGCCTCCAGTGAACTGTCAGCTGACTGATAGCTATTAGCAAGTAAATAAATAAGGAGTAAATTAGACTAACTTCAATGTCATGCCACGATACTTAACCATATGTTATGACAGGCATT
Source organism: Aplochiton taeniatus (assembly GCA_017639675.1). Lineage (NCBI taxonomy): Eukaryota > Metazoa > Chordata > Actinopteri > Galaxiiformes > Galaxiidae > Aplochiton > Aplochiton taeniatus. The sequence goes on from CM030173.1 coordinate 35,700,713, forward strand.
ATCCTTTTTTGATTATCGAGAAATGCCTTTTGTAGGGCTGATATTTTGCTAGTTAGTTAGCTAGGCCACAGTGTTGGCTTGTAGTCGTAGATAGCTTAGCTTTAGCTAAGTCGAGCCACCACTAGCTCTATCTTTACCACTTCCAGGGTGGTGCTAATATTTGTAAAACACATTCGTTTCAACCTCATCCAACATGCCTTTCCACCAATTATCAACATGGAACGTGGCAGTATAATTGTTTATTAGTTTATAATTTCTGAATTTCTAGGAAAATTCATCTCTATACAGTCAAAAAGTCATATAGGATTCCAATAGAAACATTTAAAATCCTTTAAGAAAATCCCCCAAATCCTATAATTTTTAGACAAATTCCTATATCCATTTGAGTATATAAATCCTATAAGAAAAATCCTGTAGGATTCCAGCTGGTTCTAAAAAGCACATAGGATTTTTCATTGGAAATTTGATTTTCTTATAGGATAATTGGCTGTATTCCCAATTCCCTATAGGATTTCTTTTAAGTGCTCCAATTGCATTGTAACAAAATGTGTCAGTAAACCATTTTACTCCATCTACCTAATGCCTGAGGTCCGGTCATGTTGATTACAAGCAATGTGATCCAGTCAGCATTTCTTCAAACTCACTCCAACAATGTCTGTTACAGATAGAACTGTTATGCTATTGACACTGCCTACAGACGATGACAAAAGAAAATTGACATGAGGAAAAGATAGTAGCCTATTTCGTACAATATAACATGATGCTGACTGTGCATTGTTACTATCCAAGGCATCACAGGCTGTTTGTGGGCTAACAGTAGCAAATTGCTGAAGAAACTAGTGTAACAGGTGACAAAAATGTGACTTACTATTTATCCGGCCACTTGGTCCTTCAATGTCCCGGTTATTTCCTAGATCTGGTCTAAGGTATGTGTCACATGGATCTGCCTGGGTGAAATGGATATATGGCTGCATTGATTTTGAGGTTTTTTTGTAACTTCGGAGCTATTAGGATATCACAATATCATTGTGATGTAAGTTTGGTGGATTTTAAAACATATTTTGTTCTCTTGGGGGTCTATTTTATCCTACATTGGGAATTGTGACAGCAATGGTTTTCACATTTCAGAAAACTGAAGATATGTCTTGCTTTCCCGAAACGATTCATTTGGATCACAGTTAAAAAAAAATACATATATTGTATTTTCGCTGACTTTACACAAATATGTCCCTTTGCCCCTGATTCAATATAACTTACTAAATTATTCTATTCTTTGTGGTAGCATTTGTCCTCTAACATATTTTTTACGCTTTAACACATGTACCACAAGTCAACTGGTCGTGTGTCTGTGTTTAAGCAGTTGCTACAGGAGACAGGTGCCGTTGTCTTATGTGGGCTGATGTTGTGAGAGAGGGTGTGTAAAAGAAAGATAAACGGGGAGGGTGGGGAGACTATAGCCATGGAGGATAATGTGAGGACTCAAAGTAAAGGCCTGTGTAAACTGTGAAAGAGCCCCTGTGCTGCTGGACCACATGCGCCTTGCTTTATGACCCCAGGCCGGTGGAATGCTACTCATTGTCATGGCAGTTTAAATCTTAACATATGACATTCCTCTGACATTTCTGCAGGCCCCTGAGTGGCCGCCTGTACTCCTTTACCAAAGGACCCAAAGAGGGAACCCAGAGTTATTCCTGAGAGTAAGTTATAGGAAACTATGTGTACCCTGACAATCAAATGCTGTAGGTCACATGAATAAAGGCCTCTCATGCAGTCAGGCTAATGACCTCTCATGTTTATTTTAGGTGAAATGTTGTACAGGTTTAGCCAAGGGCCAAAGTTTAAGACCTTTTGCTTTTATGCAAGGCTAAATATGGAATCAAGTCCTTCAAAACTCTGAGGAGCATCATTTTGTAAAACATACTCAATCTATGTGTGTTATCAGAAACTCATGACATCAACATGGCATTTAGTCTCCCTAACACCACACACACAGCAAATGAATTCCTCTCAGCCATGGATCAGTCACTACAGATATCCAACAGATAACCCGGCAGCTCCTGAGTGATGTGTGTGTAAGTGCCGCCTTGTTAACCCCTCTGTTCTAGTCTATGCTTAACGGTAGGGACAGGAGGTGTATGTGTGTGCGGGGTGGGGGTGGGGGTGGGGGGGGAATAGAGCAGGGCTCTCAGTGGGATCCTGGAGTGCGTCAGATTGTCTGCAAGCCGGTGTTTGGATAAGGCAGCATGCCCATTGTCTCTGATGGGGCGGCAGGGCTGAGTTATGCATCTAAGCTCTGGAAATAGAAAGACAGCTGAGGGCGTCCGTAAATACCCAGGGGCAGGGTCGGCACGACCACCACGGCCCCCGGACCCAGACCTAGACTTAGCACAATGAGACAGAGCATTGTTTGGAGCCAGCGAGCAATAGCTGAGGTATATCACCCAAAGGAGTTGCTAAAAGACTGATTAGCTTGTGTTATTGTAGCCGGTGTGGGTCAGCGGGGGTCTAAAAAGGGGGCTTGAGTGGAGAGATCTCATAGAAGAATGATTCAAGCTTTAGCCAGAGTTTGTGCCACGCGTCTCCCTGTCTGCTCTCTGATAAATTGGGGGCTAGGACCTGAGCCTGCACAGTTGCCCCCAGCTTTTGTGGCGATCAGATGGTGATTAGAGACATCTTTGCTAGTGATGAATATTCTGAATCATGGGGCTGCTTATGGGCTGCTGAACTGGGATATAGTTTCCTCACAAGCCTACAGCATAGTATCGCATAAATTTGTGTATCATTTATTATAATATTATTATATTTTCCGGCCACAAGAAATACAGTGTGATTGATGGAGATACAGACACAAAGTGAAGGCTTGTGTGTAAAGTGTTGTGTGAATGTAAACTGCTGAATGTGAATACACTCGTAAATTCCTAATCTCTTTCGATCTATTTTGACTAAGCCGGCTGGCACTTGGTGCATGATGATCTAAAACAACTGTGAGTCTTCCAGAGCATCTCCCTGCTGGATTCAGGTCGTGGCGCGATGCCTGAAAGCAAAAACAACTAGGTAATGACTCCTTATTTTCATATTGCCACCCCCCGCACAGTTAGCCAAGCAAAATCTAGATGATACGTATTTCACCTTTCACCTTTTGCCCAAAGTTCCAGGTTTAGGGCCTAACTTTTATCACTCGAGCTCTCTTGAGTTCATTCCTGTCAGACCATGTGGTAAGGAACCTCGAAGGCTCACAAATGGCCGATAACAAAAACACGCGTATTAAAAGAGCCTTGGCTGCATCGGGGCCCAAATGATTTTGGTGGAGAATGGTGGAGATGTAAGGGGAGCTCTTGCTCTGGGTCACTCAGCTGTTGCACTGGGCCACAGTGTTGCAGTGCAGAGAGACGTGCTTTGGGAACAGACTAACAGTCCACAGAGTATGTGTGTGAGAGTTTGGACTTATTTTAAAGCAGCTTCTGGGACTTTGGGATTCATCTCCTCTCATGTGTTATCGGCATGTCAGCTTTTTTAACGGCATAGCAAGTGGCACAGTACATAACCCAGCCTCTGTTACGCTGAAGTGCCCCTTGTCCCAGAATAGCACCGGCCTGCTCTATCTAACTGATGCCCAAGAAAGTTGCAGCCATCACGGCAACACCTCTTAACCGCCCACATTAAGAGATAGTGCCATCAACAAAGATGGCAGCTTCTCACACCATGATGTCTATTTAGAATGTTGTTTCCCCATGTTATCATACCCAGGAATAGATTTGTGTGTGTGTGTGTGTGTGTGTGTGTGTGTGTGTGTGTGTGTGTGTGTGTGTGTGTGTGTGTGTGTGTGTCTGTGTTTCTGTTTCTGTTTGTAATCAGATTAGATAATATTAGATAGATAATATTCTGGATCCGGGAAACAAAGTCAACCTACTTTTACATTCAGGAAGGTGAGTATGACAGGACGTTTGCCTCTTTAACAATAGACCTTTCTCAACAGTCAATCTGACGATCAGGAATGCTGGACTCTAGCTTTGTCTATTCTGGGAGACCGTAGACCCCCTCCCCACGTTGCACTCTCACCCTGCACCCATACCAGGCACCAACCTCCCTTTCTGCACTGAAGGTCAGATCTATTGAGGCGAGGATTTAAGGGGCACAATCTTGCAACCAGAATTACTACATGGATACATTTATAACAAGGATGCTCAACGATATCACATGTTAAACTTAGTGTAACTAATCAGTAAATTTCCATTTCTACCGGGATAGAACTTGCATAAGGTGTACGAAGCTATCTTCTTGATTACACCATGTTACCAAGGCAAACTCACATGACAATTTTAATTTTGTACCATAATGTATCACCTCCCATATACTGGCAAGAGCTAGTGTCGGCCATTTTCAGAGGAAGCATGATTCACTCTATTAATATTGTGCAATGTATTTATAGTTCCATGTTTAATGTCACACAGAGGGGCTCCTGAAATAATCTCTTCTAAGGTTGCATCCTCTGTGGCCACACACAATGGCAAACACCCCTGCTGGCACTCAACAACAACAATTACTTGGCGGACAGCATGAGCTCATGGGCATCCCAGTCAGTTAAAGTAGGCTTGATGTGTGGTGAGTTGTACTTTTCAGTAAGTGAACAATACTAGTGGTAGCCATGTATCAGAGAATGCCATTGCATAACGAAAGGAAACTCTCTTTGAATCAGGGTGGGAAAATGTATGAGGGGAAGACTTTATAAAGACTGTATCATATTTTGGTCTAGTCACACCACAAGGTAATAACTAACTGGATGTAACATACTGTTTTATGTGTGGAGTGCATAAAATAACAGGGCTATAAAAATAGCCAGCTTTAGTTAGCGCAATGATAAAAACGTAGCTTTCCTTTTGTGTCAATTGAGACACACGACCCTGACCAATAGGCGCTGGAGGAGGTGGCATATGCTAATGAAAGACAAATCTCCATTGACCGTGACCTTGAGCAAGACAATAAAAAGGGGACACACCTCTTAAAGTAGCTATTCCGTTGTGGGCACCCAGGGCTCGGTCTGCCGCTTTTATTTGGTCCATCACGCGTTACGGTCTATACGCACAGTAGTGGCTTATCGTATTGATTTTCATTCAAAATAGCACATGCGCTTGTACTGAGACATCTACTGTTTTGCTGTAAGTGTTCCACTGTATTTTAATTGTATACTTTCAATGACAGTTAAGGATTTACGCGCGGCTGACACTGTTCTTATTTACAGCGCAACATAAGCGCAATTACGCTTGTTGGTTGGATTCTTTTCATTTTGCCCAATACTTAATTAAAATCGAGTGAACTTCAAAGGAATTCCTCTTCTTCTTCATAATGATCTAACGAAACTTTGTTTTTGCTTTTTTAAATATTCAAGGAGCTGCGGAAATCGTCTTTCTTGTTGGTGTGTCGAGTGCGCAGTCTTCAAGAGGACTTGCCAATATGTCCCAGTATGATATGCAAGAGTTCGGCGAGGCCGGACCCTTTTTACGCAAGACTGACTTGGAGTTGCTGGCAGCGCAAACCCTTGCTTTTGATGGTAGGGCCTACTTGCGCACAGCAAATTCATTTATTTACTTAATTACTTCGTACATGACTAGACTGACAATATAATAAGTAAAGATTGTGTTGCCGTTTCGGGACACTTGATCTAATTATTGATTCCTGCTGTTAGGTAAAAAGCGAGCATGGGTTCCAGATGATAAGGAGGCTTATGTTGAGGTTGAGATTAAGAATATCGATGGAGACAAAATCATCGTTGAGACCAAGGATATGCGGGTGAGAGCACATGTTTCTGAGGTTGAATAGGGCAACTGTTCTTGAAACTGGAAATGTGATTACTGAAATATGTTTCCATCATAATATCTTGATTGGATTTTGTTGTAATGCTACTAAATAATGTTAGAAATGATATGTGTTTGTTGTTGAAGTTGTCAGATTTATTATTTTTAGTTGGTATTTAGGTAGGGGATGGTGAGATTGGGTACTTTTTGTAACGGTCTCCACTCATCTTCTCATCTCCTCTTTATTTCCCACAGACCCTGACAGTGAAGCAGGATGACATCCAGAAGATGAATCCTCCCAAGTTTGACATGATTGAGGACATGGCCATGCTGACACACCTCAATGAGGCCTCGGTTCTCTTCAACCTGCGCAGACGCTACTCTGCCTGGATGATCTATGTAAGTGTCATTTTGCCCTAATTTTGTGTCAAGCCCCCCTGAAGTTCATAAGTGTTCAAGTTCAGCAAGGAGATGCCTGAATAAATATGTCAGTGACAAGGCCACGTAAAATGTTCAGCATTAGGTCCGCTTCCGTTGAGTTTGTCAAGCTACTTTGGGTGATTTTATTTGACTAACTATATTCTAGTTATTTAAATGTACATCGTTTTCTCATTCATCTCATGCTGTTGACCTGTCTCTCCATAGACATACTCTGGTCTGTTTTGTGTGACGGTGAACCCATACAAATGGCTGCCTGTCTACACAGCCCCAGTGGTGGCTGCTTACAAGGGCAAACGCCGCTCTGAGGCTCCACCCCACATCTACAACATAGCAGACAATGCGTACAACGACATGCTGCGCAGTAAGCACATACACACGCATGGACACTCATAAACATGCACAGACAAATGTGGAAAAAGCATAAGCAATTTTTTTTCAGTCACTTAAAGAAAACACATGCACAATCACATTTTTGACATTGTGAAAACAGCAGCCAAAATGACTTTCATAATGTTGTTTTTTCTCTCAGATCGTGAGAATCAGTCCATGCTGATCACGTAAGTAGGACTGTCTTTATTAATCAAGAGGCAGTTGATGACTTGTCACTGTCTAAGCCACCATACAGTATTGTAGGCCATCCATACATAGCCACTTCAACTTCGCTCCCTCTCTTTTTTAAAGTTCTTAAACATATCTCTTTTGTGTTACTTTGTTCTGTGGAATTTTGGGGCGTTTAGAAATTTTTTTGTGGTTTTTGTAAAGTGACTCAATTGGATGTTTTTACAAGGCTGCAGCGTGAGGTGTCCGTTTTTAAATGATGCCCTTTTTACCTGTTTTATCTACACCTTTTTCTTTTCCATTTTCCGTACTCCAATAGCGGAGAATCCGGGGCTGGCAAAACTGTCAACACGAAACGTGTTATTCAGTATTTTGCCGTTGTGGCAGCTCTCGGGGAAGCAGCTGCTAAGAAAGGAGTAAGGCCAATATGGCATCCAACCTTTTTCCTTCCATCTCCCTTTTTTAAAACGCATTTTTTTTTTTGTCATAGGTATCCACTGGTGTATTTCCTCTAAACCTTGCCCATACCTCTCACTCATTGAGTGTCAAAAGAGTGAATGTATGTTTATTACATTCATAAAGTCTTCGTCTACCCTCATTTGTCTTGTGTTGCCCTTTAAGTGAATCTTCACTTTGTTCATTTTTTTTTTATGTTTTTCATTTCTCCTTCATAAATCTTTTGGAAACCTAAATCCTTTTTTGAAACCTTATTAACACATTTATTTTTTACTTTTCAAATATTTTGTTCAATCCTGTTTGTACATTTTTTCCCCAGATATTTTTCTTCCCTTATTTCAGTAGCCATCCATTTTCTATATCAAATAAGTGGCTTGGTTGAGAATTCAGTAAAACAAGGTGCTCATAGCTTATAATGAACCAACATTTATTTTTTACCATGATATATCCCTTGATTGACTTTGAATGTTTTGAATGAATCTCATTTAAAAAAACAATGTTTTGTAATGTACTTACATTGCTCCGGACTTCTTCTCTTGTAGCAGGGTCCAACCACTAAAACAGGGGTAAGCCGTAGCCGTTGATCTAAATCATGTATTTGAACAGACTATATTTAAGTTCTTAATTTAGCTGACACTTTAACTTTTATATTTAATAAAATTCATTATTCCATCCATCCACTATCCATCATTCGTTTTTCAGCTATTTTATTATTTATCCTTCATAGGGTACCTTGGAGGACCAGATCATTGAAGCGAATCCTGCCATGGAGGCGTTTGGCAACGCTAAAACGCTGAGGAATGACAACTCATCCCGCTTTGTGAGTATGTCTAAATGAACACCCAACATGTAAATGATTTGAAAAGAAATACACGTTAATTCATTAATAGTCATATTATATTTGTAGTTATTACTCTTTCTTATATTTTGGCTGCTTTGATGTTGTACTTTTGAGTACTGCATCACTTATCAATTCCCATTTGCAGTTCTTAACTTCCCTTTATTTTACAGGGCAAATTCATTCGGATCCATTTTGGACCAATTGGCAAATTAGCTTCCTCTGACATTGATATATGTAAGTGAAGGTTTTTATGTTGCATAATCCAGTTTGGCTATGTTATTGTAACTCACTTTTCTGCTTTACATGTCTCTATAAAGTCTTGTATTTTGCCTCTTTCAGACCTGCTGGAAAAGTCCAGAGTTATATTTCAGCAACCTGGGGAGAGGAGCTACCACATATACTACCAGATCATGTCCCAGAAGAAACCAGAGCTTTTGGGTAATTTTTTTATCAGTCATTCCTTACATAAACATAGTAAGTCTAGTTAATGTTCACTGCATGGTAATCGCTAAGGCTTTTTGAGAAACATAAAAAGCAGTTGTTTAGGTTCTTCAAGGCTAATTACTGTCTCTTCGTCTTTGTTTTGATGTTTTCCATAGACATGCTGCTGGTGTCCTCCAACCCCTACGACTACCATTTCTGCTCACAGGGTGTGACTACAGTCGAGAACATGGACGATGGACAGGAGTTAATGGCTACTGATGTAAGACCTCATAATGCAGAAAACCAATGAATTCAAGTGATAAAGAAATTGCAGTGATTCGGGCTCACATATTTATTTTCCCTGCAGTGATATGTATTCCCTTTGGTTACTCCACAGCATGCCATGGACATCCTAGGGTTCAGTGTCGATGAGAAATATGGCTGCTATAAAATAGTTGGAGCCATCATGCACTTTGGCAATATGAAGTTCAAGCTGAAGCAGCGTGAGGAGCAGGCAGAGGCTGACGGCACTGAAAGTAAGAAGGATGTGATAAAAATGGTGACCATTCAAAGTTTCCTCACCTACAACCAAGACAGTTGTAGTGGTGCTGCACCAGGTTGATATACAAGGTCATCTGGGACTTTTTCACAGACTACTACAAGGACAGTATTACAACCGCTGCTGATGATTGGTTTTCTTCTTCTTCACCCAGGTGCTGACAAGGCCTCCTACCTGATGGGAGTCAGTTCAGCTGACCTCATCAAGGGGCTCCTGCACCCCAGAGTCAAAGTGGGCAACGAGTACGTTGTGAAAGGACAGAGTGTCGAACAGGTGAGACCCCTTCACAAAGGAATGCATGGCATTACGCTAGTCTGTAATAATGTAACGCTGGTTCTGTTATAATGCTTACTGTTATAATGCTTATATACTGAAGATGTTTTGTTAAATTTTGCAGATGATGTTTAACTATCACACTGAACTAGATAGTATTTATGTAAAGATCCAATTAGATTTAGAGATAAATGTGGCCTTCTCAGTATTGTATTCTGCTCAGTGATTAACATGCAGGCAGGGGACTTAGTCTCAATCGTCTATCGATCGATACACTCCGCAGACTCTAGAGCCTGGTATCTAAGCAACAGTGGCTGTCCATGTGATTGACAGCTGTGTTCCCCTGTGTGTGCCATGTCCATGTTGGTGGTGGTGGTGTGCGGGGTGGCTGTAGGTTAACTATGCCGTCGGAGCTCTGGCCAAAGCCACTTATGACCGCATGTTTAAATGGCTGGTGGGCCGCATCAACAGGACCTTGTACACCTCACTGCCTCGACAGTTCTTCATAGGAGTGCTGGACATTGCCGGCTTTGAGATCTTCGACGTAAGTCTCCTATTTAGTAATGCAATTTGATCGCACATTGCTATTCTGTACTTTGATAGTGTTCTTTAGTGTCTAACTAGCAGACCACTGTCTCATTTCTAACATTTAAGTCTACTTCATGTTTAATCACAGCTGCTCAATACCATGCGTTTACAGACATTTTTTTCACAATGTCTCAAAGTGTTTGATCATTTTCTTCACCTATTTCTAGTTAGCCATGCTACTCCACTTCAAAAGATATTTTTCAAACACCTGTTTTGCTTTCATTGCAGCTCAACAGCTTCGAGCAGCTGTGCATCAACTTCACCAATGAGAAACTGCAACAGTTTTTCAACCACCACATGTTCATCCTGGAGCAGGAGGAATACAAGAGGGAAGGCATTGATTGGACCTTCATCGACTTTGGTCTTGACCTTCAAGCTTGCGTCGACCTAATTGAAAAAGTACGGAAACACACTAAAGCCTCAAAGGACTAACTATTTGTTTTTGTATTGTTCATATTCATTGCCAAACATGAACATTGTAACCATGTATTAGTGAGAATGACTTAAAGGTTTTATAAGAGCATTCTTTTGTGACCACACTCAACTAATGACACATGACTTAATGAAATGAAATGAAATGAAATGTCTCTCTCCAGCCAATGGGTATCATGTCCATCCTTGAAGAGGAGTGCATGTTCCCAAAGGCTTCAGATAGCAGCTTCAAAGCCAAAATGTATGACCATCATGTTGGCAAGTCGGGCAACTTCCAGAAGCCACGGCCAGACAAGAAGCGCAAGTACGAAGCCCACTTTGAGCTGGTGCACTATGCTGGAGTGGTACGTAGGATCTCATATGAAAGCCAACAGTATTGAGTAACACCATTAAGCCATATTACTATAACAGAGAAACGTTGTTATCACGTCGTCGCCTTGTCTTACGAGCTATTTAACTGAGGACCTTCCCCTTGTCATATAAGGTGCCTTACAACATCATGGGCTGGCTGGAGAAGAACAAAGACCCCCTGAACGAGACAGTGGTGGGCTGCTTCCAGAAGTCCTCCAATAAGCTGCTAGCCTGTCTTTATGAAAACTACGTTGGGTCAGACTCAGGTATTGGAGACAGACAAATTAAAGCACATAAGGATTTGATCAACGAGTGCATCCAAACTCATCCTTTGTGTATGCTGACTATTCAGCTGCTGAACCCAGCAAGACCGGAGGCAAGGAGAAGAGAAAGAAAGCTGCATCTTTCCAGACGGTGTCTCAGCTTCATAAAGTGAGTCTGGCATGACTGTGGCAATGCTTATTAGTTCTATTAGCCCCTCGCACAGTTACCTGAATTCTATCTTAGCGGTAAATTCTTAACAGTTTACAAGTAGGTAGAATTATATTAAATAAGAGTGAATAAAAAAAAAAAAACTTCAAAAATCATCAACGCCACTTTAGTAAAGCCTTATTTTTGAGGAGGCACTTTCATCATCACTGGAATTATGGGAGGGAGGCAGTTAAGACTTGCAGTGATGTTTAGGGCATTGATCACATGAACATCACTTTAAGTCTGTGCTGGCTCCTCTTTCTCCTACCGCAAGGACAAGTCGTCACAAGCAGTAACACTTTCTGGATAATAATATCGTAAGATGATGCGTTAGCAATGTTGGTGAATATGTTTATTGTGTTACGAATGTTAATGTTCACGTCTGCAAATCGTTTTTGAACGCAGATTTCTTTAATGTTCTTCTACTTTGTTTGTAGGAGAATCTGAACAAGCTGATGAGCAACCTCCGCAGTACACAACCCCACTTTGTGCGCTGCCTTATCCCTAACGAGACCAAGACTCCAGGTAGAACACTTGTGCACTTTAAGTCACCTCATACACTTGGAAGGAGACAGATGGAGATGTATGTTCGGTTGGAATACAAGTAAAGGAACCTCTATTGTTTTTCAGGGATCATGGATCCCTTTATGGTGTTGCACCAGCTGCGCTGTAATGGTGTGCTGGAGGGAATACGGATCTGTAGAAAAGGTTTCCCCAACCGCATCCTCTATGCCGAGTTCAAACAGCGGTGAGACGTACAACTTACTCACACATTTAACATAACGTGGTGTACAAACACATTTTGACATATATTATACACATCAGATGATCACACATTTCGATGGTGCGTTGACAGCTATCGCATACTGAGTCCACACGCCATCCCAGATGATACGTTTGTTGACAGCAGAAAGGCATCAGAGAAACTGCTGAGCTCAATCGATGTGGACCACACCCAGTATAAGTACGGCCACACCAAGGTACTCGGCCAGCACGGCGCAAACTGTTTTTATACTTGAAACTGGCTAATGGTTAGCGTTTACATCAACACCCCACTAACTATTTGGCCTGGCCTGGCCTTGTTTTAACCTCGCAGGTATTCTTCAAATCTGGTCTTCTGGGCCAGCTGGAAGAATTTAGGGATCAGCGGCTCGCTAAGGTTATGACCATGCTGCAGGCGGTCAGCCGTGGCAAAATCATGAGAATGGAGCGTCTGAAGATGATGGAGAGAAAGTAAGGAACTAGGGCGCCTTTTAAAGTTCATTCGTTTAAAATGTTCTTTTGAATACATCTAAATTATTGTCTGCACCAAGCTAGAACCGGTAAAAATAAATGGTCCCTTATTACAAGGTACCTCTGTGGAAGGTACGTGAGTTTTGTACATTTGTATGTGAGTACCTAACAAATGAAACTCCCCACCAGTTGCTTCCCCAATTGCCACATGATCAGCTGAAAGTCTTTCAGCTTGTGATATATTATACCTAAGATACTGATATACATTCCCTTGGTCTAGTATGTGTGGCATGCAAGGGCAGTGTTACTGGCGTGTGTTAGGCGTGTGCTTGCCCTTGTATGGTTACCATGCTTGTGTGTGGCCCCATTGGTTAAATGGACCACATCTTGCTCTTTTACACACACACACACACACACACACACACACACACACACACACACACACACACACACACACACAATCCTACCTCCCACACCCAGTCCCATAGCCATTCTTCCCCTCCACTCTTTCTCTCGTTCCCTCTCTCTCTCTCTCTGAATGAAACAATGCTGACGGTGTCCTCAGGACCAGGTGGCAACATGTGTCAAGTGGCAGCTGCTTTGGCCCTCCCTAAAAATATGATCCCCCCCCTCCCTCCTCCCGGTCCAGCCCGTGCCCTCTGGCCCTTTTTGTCCACGGCGCCTGTACTTCTAAGTGAGCGCATAGATGGGATATGTGGCGGGTGACGGAGGATTAAAGAGTGCCGTTGGACAGAGGTCTTTGGTTTCTAAATAAACATGGAGACGCTCACCTTTGAGGGGCACCGAGCACGGAGTCATGCCAGAAATGCAATCAGACTCATACCGCAGCTCCCCACCCTCGTTCGATGGCCTCCCACCTTTAGCAGTCCCTGGTTGGCCTGTCCAAAGGCCTGCTCTCACTCACTCACACGCACTCTCAGAAACTCTTGAGCGGACGTCCTTGACCAATCTATTTTAGTTACATGTTTAGCCCTATCAGACGCCATCCCCTCGCGACACTATCCAGTCGGTTGCTCTGTTTGATCTCAGGCAAGAGATTCAGTGATACTTTCTTTTCTACTTCCTTAATATCCTGGTTCTTTATTAGCCATGGGTACTGGGATAGGCAATGTGTTTTTGCTAGTAGCCAACAGAAATAACTACCTGAAAAAGCACATCACGAAAATAAAGTTGCACTCGCTCAAACCCACTCCTTATTATTTTCAACCTTACATTCTCCTACTTGTGTACCCTTAATAACAATCCATTCATTTCCTGTTTCTAGGGAAGCTCTGATGATTATTCAATGGAACATCAGGGCCTTCTACGCCGTGAAGCACTGGCCATGGATGAAGCTCTTCTTCAGAATCAAGCCGCTGTTGAAAAGTGCTGCTACCGAGAAGGAGATGGCCGCTCTAAAGGAAGAGCTAGCAAAGCTAAAGGAGGCTCTGGAGAAATCTGAAGCTAAACGCAAATACCTGGAGGAGAAGCAGGTCAACCTGATCCAAGAGAAGAATGACATCTCTCTTCAGCTACAGGCAGTAAGTACTGATTGGCTCAATATTCAAAACGTAACACATGCTATCTAACTAATTTGGATAAAACAGAAAACCTCACCAAAAAGAGTGTATGCCACAGCGCCTGAAAATGATTTCCTTACAGTCAATTTATTTTCTTTACCACCAGGAACAGGATAACCTGGCTGATGCTGAGGACCGCTGTGAGATGCTCATCAAGACAAAGATCCAGCTGGAGGCCAAGGTGAAGGAGATGACGGAGAGACTGGAGGACGAGGAAGAGGTGAACTCAGAGGTGCTGGCCAAGAAGCGCAAGCTAGAAGATGAGTGTGCCGAGCTGAAAAAAGATATCGACGACCTGGAGGTCACCCTGGCCAAGGTGGAGAAGGAGAAACATGCCACTGAGAACAAGGTAAGGAGACCCAATCCTAGAGATGACACTCAATTCAAGATTAGGGATGCTGAAATACATTAGAGATTATTTAGGTGACCAGCAAACGCACAGCAAAGTCCATAGCTTACTGTTGACGTAATATGTTATTTTTATATTTGTAAACACACCAGATACGGCGTGTAGTATCCATAATGCAATATTCCAAGGGATTAGGGTTGAGACCAAATATGTCCTTGGGTTTTCAAGTGGTCCCTGGACAGCTTTATTTTGCTGTGTGTGTGTTTTTTCTTCCTGACTGTTCTTTTAAGCTGGTAACAGCTAGAGCTGTGTATTCGCAAATATATAGCGATAATATACATATCATAATACAAGGATTAAGATACAATGTATTGTGATATATTGCGATATCGTAAGCGAGGCGATTTTAATCTAGTTTCAGGAACCTGTAACAGTATAAAGAACAGACCACCATATGCATACAATCTTAGTACATTTTTTCCACAGCGCAGAACAGTGAGGTCTGCATTTGTGTTTACCACAGTTCCTGTAATATTCAACATCATACCACTATATTTTTGTGCAATCAGAGCAAATGAATTAACATTTGCCTATATCAGTAAACAAATAAAATAAAACTACTTGCAGGGTTCTTTAGGTAAACAAATTAAGAATATAAAAAAAATATGAAAAAGTATTGATGTTTTTGAGAATCGATACAGTATCAGAATACCGCGATCTCAAGCGTATCGATATTTTCTTACACCCCTAGTAAAAGCCCTATAAGCATGAAGCTTTTGGTTTAAAATCTTTCCTTAATCTATTCCTGTTGCCGGCCACTAACAGCCCGCTCAGCAGGACACGTACTTTGATTCCTAGGTATTACATTCTTTACGTAGGAGGTCAGATGGGATTATGGTTTGAATCTACATTTCTTTTTTGCCTGTCTCCAGGTTAAAAACCTGATTGAGGAGATGGCTTCTCTGGATGAGATCATCCTGAAGTTGACCAAGGAGAAGAAGGTACTCCAAGAGATCCACCAGCAGACACTGGAGGATTTACAGGCAGAGGAGGACAAAGTCAACTCTCTGACTAAAGCCAAGTCTAAATTTGAACAGCAAGTAGATGATGTGAGTTAGTATTTAAATTCACAACGCAGCACAATCTAGCACAACTTTGAGTAACATAAACAGCAAAATACTATATATTTATATTTATTTAGAGGATTAGGATTACAATCTACTAAAATTGTAACACTATCATTCAGTTGGAGGGCTCTTTAGAGCACGAGAAAAAGCTGCGGCTGGACCTGGAACGGGTCAAGCGCAAACTGGAGGGCGACCTTAAGCTCTCAGTGGAGTCCGTAATGGACTTGGAAAACGACAGGCAGCAGCTCGAAGAGAAGCTCAAAAAGTAAGACTGCACAACATAGATTGGGACAAAAGTCTGGCTTTGTTATACTAAAGATGGATGCTAATGTAAACGTGTACATTCCTCAATTTCAGGAAAGACTTGGAGATGACCGAAGTCAGCTCAAAGATTGAGGATGAACAAGCCTTGTCTATTCAACTCCAGAAGAGGATAAAGGAGTTACAGGTAAAAATGTACAGCTCAGAACATAATCACAACAGTGTCTTGCAAATCTAATTCTGTTGGAAATGACCACACACCGATCAGTATCGATCCATTTCTTCTCTCTCTCTCTCCAGGCTCGTGTTGAGGAGTTGGAGGAAGAGCTGGAGGCCGACCGCTCGTCCCGGGCCAAGGTGGAGAAGCAGCGGGCAGACGTAGCCCGGGAGTTGGAGGAGCTGAGCGGGCGCCTGGAGGAGGCTAGCGGAGCCACCTCCGCCCAGGTGGAGATGAACAAGAAGCGGGAGGCGGAGTGCCTGAAGCTGCGTCGGGAGCTGGACGAGGCCACGCTGCACCATGACGCCATGGCTGTGGCGCTGAGGAGGAAGCACGCCGACACAGTGGCGGAGCTGGGCGAGCAGATCGACAGCCTGCAGCGCGTCAAGCAGAAGCTGGAGAAGGAGAGGGGCGAGGCCAAAATGGAGGCCGATGACCTGGCGTCGACAGTGGAGCAGCTCTCCAAGGGCAAGGTACAACGACGAGGGACACACACACATCGACGCTCACAAGAAATACATGCAAACATGGATCCCACACACGATGAAAGCACACGCACACGCACACGCACACGCACACGCACACACACACACACACACACACACACACACACACACACACACACACACACACACACACACACACACACACACACAAATACTCTCTCATGCTCACACAAAAAATACACATCCCAGAGTAATACGCAATGGCAGTATTCATAACCACATCATCCAACACTCCTGCATCCTTACGGTATACTTCATTTTATTCTTTAAATGAAACCACAGCATTCAATTGCTCCTCTGTGCCCAGGCCAACTCTGAGAACATGTGTCATCTGTACGAGGACCAGTTGAACGAGGCCAAGGCTAAAGTGGAGGAGCTCCAGAGGCAGCTCAACGACACCAGCGCTCACAGAGCTCGTGCCCAGGCCGAGAGTGGTGAGGACCCTGTAGTGTTTACGGACAGCCTCTATCTACGTAGCTCCCAATGACTGACGCAGTTTAATGGACCGTGTCTTTCTGCGCAGCGGAGCAGGGTAGGAAGCTGGAAGAACGAGAGGCCTTGGTCAGTCAACTCCAACGCACCAAGAACACCTTAAGTCAGAACGCAGAGGATATCAAAAAGCAATTGGAGGAGGAGAATAAGGTGAGCTCCATCATGATACTGGCCAGCGCGCTCCAGAGACTTCATGGTCATTTACCAGCCAGTCCTTGGCTACAAGCCTTTCCTGTTAGGCGTACTGATGTTGCTTCTAACAGGACCCTTCCCTATTGTAATATTGTCCTCAGGCAAAGAATGCTCTGGCCCATGCGCTGCAGTCCTCCAGACACAGCTGCGCGCTGCTGAGGGAGCAGTATGACGAGGAACAAGAGACCAAGGCTGAGCTCCAGAGAGCTCTCTCCAAGGCCAATGCGGAGGTGGCCCAGTGGAGGACCAAGTATGAGACCGATGCCATCCAGCGGACCGAGGAACTAGAGGAAGCAAAGTAAGTGAGAAGGCATGGCTGGTCAGTTTTGTTGTGCCCGTCCCCAGTGGTGTGCCTCCCTACCTTTCTTTTTACTTATTCGAATGTTACAGCGTATTTGTCTGTTCGACAGGAAGAAACTAGTGACTCGCCTGCAGGATGCTGAGGAGTCAGTGGAGGCCTCCAGTGCCAAGTGCTCCTCCTTGGAGAAGACCAAGCACCGCCTGCAAATGGAGATCGAAGACCTGGCGA
Source organism: Aplochiton taeniatus (assembly GCA_017639675.1). NCBI lineage: Eukaryota > Metazoa > Chordata > Actinopteri > Galaxiiformes > Galaxiidae > Aplochiton > Aplochiton taeniatus. The sequence continues at coordinate 35,718,384 of CM030173.1, forward strand.
TGGAACTGGAGCGCTCCAACGCTGCCGTCGCAGCACAGGACAAGAAGCAGCGTAACTTTGACAAGGTATAGAGGCGCGAGGGGCCAGACCCACCTGCTATGTCTGAGAGTGTCCGTCGGTGACGTAGGGATTTTCTCATGGGTGCTAACGGCTAAGGTGGGCGCCCCTTCCAGGCTCTGGCTGAGTGGAAGATGAAGTACGAGGAGTCCCAGGCCGATCTGGAGGGCGCTCAGAAGGACTCTCGCAGCCTGAGCACAGAGCTGTTCAAGCTGAAGAACTCCTACGAGGAGGCCTTGGATCATCTCGAGACCACCAAGCGGGAGAACAAGAACCTCCAGGGTAGGTATGGATGCAGGTGGGCTCCTCACAGTTCTATTAAAAAAGCAACTGACTCATCAAAGTAGTTCAAATGGGTGGGATGAATTTGAGTAGCGATGAAAAGGCTGACTGTACACATAGAGATAGCATGATCAGATTCACATATTTATTACACAGTATTCTTTAGTCTAAAGTTATACATTCAATTTTAATTGGAATAAGGCAAAAGTTTATATCCAACTGAAATAAAATAGGACACTGTTTGGAATCTGACTCGAATTGTATGCCTCACCACGTTTACAGAGGAGATAGCTGACCTGTCAGACCAGCTCAGCCAGGGAGGAAAGACCATCCATGAGCTGGAGAAGATGAAGAAGAATTTGGACTTGGAGAAACATCAGATCCAGGCAGCTCTAGAAGAGGCTGAAGTAAGCATTTCACAGTCTCCCACGTCTCTTAATAAAGAGCAATTTTCTACTATATCCATTTTTATATTAAGGTCCTAATGGGTGCATCTATTCCAGGGCACTCTTGAGCACGAGGAGAGTAAGACCCTCCGTATCCAACTGGAGCTCAACCAGATCCGAGCTGACGTTGACAGGAAGCTGGCGGAGAAAGATGAGGAAATTGACAACCTTCGGTGAGCTGCAGTGACCCTGCAGCATTTGATTCAGATGCCTGAAACTCTTTTCCTCGAAACGATCGAATCTTCACAGTCTCTCTCTTTTTTGTTCACCCCCTCATCTCAGTCATAACCACCAGCGTGCCCAGGAGGCCATGCAGGCCACTCTGGACGCGGAGGCCAAGTCTCGTAACGAGGCGGTGCGTCTGAAAAAGAAGATGGAGGGAGACTTGAATGAGATGGAGGTGCAGCTGAACCATGCCAAAAGGCACGCTGCTGAGTCGGAGAAGTCCCTCCGCAACCTGCAGGTCCAGATCAAGGCAAGGGTCCTCCTGCAGCCGTCTGTCATAAATACCTCTCCGCCTTTAGACAAATGTTACATTTGAATGTTAGTATCCTGCGTCACCTCTTTGTAGTTTTACGATGCACACTAAACGCGTATGTTATCATTGATTTGCTAGCATTGTTAATAGCCTTTTTAAAATGAACGCTGTTAGTTGGCAACCTGACATATTGTCCGATTCTGTTGTCCCTGATCACAGGACGTGCAGTTGGAGCTGGACGAGACTTTGCACCAGAATGAGGAGCTCAGGGAACAGGCAGCCTTGACCGAGCGCAGGAACAGCCTCCTGGTGGCCGAGGTGGAGGAACTCCGGGCCCTGCTGGAGCAGAATGACCGCGCACGCAAGCTGGCTGAGCATGAGCTACTAGATTGCACCGAGAGGGTCAGCATGCTCCACTCACAGGTGGGGAAGATCTCCAAGGCTGTGCTGGGTTCTCACAGATGGCCATATAACTCAGTATACAATGTCAGCATTCCTTATCCCGGAATGAGAAAAGTACTAAAATACTGGTGTGTCATTCAAAACACCACAGAATAACATTTAGCAGCAATAATAACTTCTTTTTTTTTTCTATCCACAGAACACAAGTCTAATGAACCAGAAGAAAAAGCTGGAGATGGATGTGTCTATGCTGACAACTGAGGTGGACGATGCCATGCAAGAGTGTCGCAATGCGGATGAGAAGGCAAAGAAAGCCATCACTGATGTAAGACGACCACACCGAAATAAGCTGATGTATTTGATTTGCATGACAAAAAATAACTTTACTCTGATTTAATTTGATAACAAGTAACGTTTTTTTTAGGCAGCTATGATGGCAGAGGAACTGAAAAAGGAGCAGGACACTAGTTCCCACCTTGAGAGGATGAAGAAAAACATGGAGCAGACCATCAAGGACCTGCAGATGCGTTTGGATGAAGCAGAACAGATTGCTCTGAAGGGAGGCAAGAAGCAGATCCAGAAAATGGAGAGCAGGGTGGGTGAGACTCCATTTTGCTACCTGCTACTCAATTTTCCCACAAACCAATCTGTTTAAGTGGAGAATTGAGTTGTACTGGAAACTAAAGTAAACTTGAGATGAAAGTTCCATCTTCCCATTAGCAGTCAGTGAATGTAGCTTGGTCCTCAGTAATGACAGCCATCCTTTGGCAGATAAAAGAGCTGGAGCATGAGCTTGATGCGGAGCAGAAGAAGAGCAACGAGTACCAGACAGGAATCAACAAGTACGAGAGGAGGATCAAGGAGCTTTCTTACCAGGTTGGCTGTCACTAATTGTCCATTGTTCAGATCAAATCGAATCAATTTTATTTGTATAGCACATTTCATAAACAAAGGCAATTCAATGTGCTTTACACAAGGCAAGCAAAAGTATTGCTCGGCTAGCTAAGACTTCAGTCTATAAGTCTATGAAAGTCTATAAAAGTCTATATAAGTGTCTTAAGTCTATGCGTTCAATTGAAATGCCATCCATAGATAGATACAGAAGCATTTTAGAAATACTCACTGCGACTGTTTCTACAGACTGAAGAGGACAGGAAGAACCTGGCTCGTCTGCAGGAGCTACTTGACAAACTGCAAGCCAAGGTGAAGAGCTACAAAAGACAGGCTGAAGAAGCGGTAAGATCCTTTCTAAACAACAACGGCCTTTATATTTTCAATCAAATACATTACTGTTGAATCATGATTTCACATTTCCAAATCAATACATATCATCCTGGGATGAGTTCATTGTAGTTATCAACCAAAGATATTTTTTTAAGCTATTTGCTCATTTTTTGTTGCTCATTAGACATTTATACCTTTTTTTCTATATATCTCTCTTTTTAGGAGGAGCAAGCAAATGCCAGCCTGACCAACTACAGGAAGATCCAGCATCAGCTGGACGATGCAGAGGAGAGGGCTGACATAGCGGAGGCACAGGTCAACAAGATCCGCATCCGGACCAGAGACCAAGGTGGCAAGGTCAGTACAAAAAAAGATTCTGGTATGAATTACAATTCAATCAAATTTAGAGCGGAATGACCTATGAAACTATTTATGAAATTAGCACATGGCTTCTTGATTAGAGCTAATCTTAGACTTGACTCAATATAAACCACAATCGTAGTTGACCTCACTAAGCTCTCTCATGTGATGTCATGTGTGGTCACGAGTAATCATGATGGTGTGTTAAAATTATTCTTGGGTTGCTAATAAACATCCCCGTTGTGTATTTCAGCCTGCTGAGTAATGAAGTGAGGATTACTATCCTAACCAAAGATAACACAGCCAGCCAGCTGTCTGCAACATTCATGTGTGACTATGTGAATGCAACCAAATAAAGATCCAAATTTTAAACATGCTGGGTTATTTCGATGTGTCTGCTAAGGAAAACAACTCACAGGCACACTTGTTCCAAGAGAAAGTTGTGAGAATTTATTTAGATTGTTATCGATATATTAAAATTCACAAACAAGACTTGTTAAAAAGAAACGTTCCAAACCAACACTAAGAGTAAGAAGATGGGTGAAATTAGATCATAGATTGCAGAGCATGAGTTAAGATATCAGGTGTTAATTTGTATTCGATGAGACAATTGGGTTAAAACGGCTCAAATGTCAAGTGCGCACATATCTAGGTGCAGGCAGGTGGAGCAGTAGAAATATTAATGTACATTTCCTCTGTCATTTAAGAGGGCTGTCTTTTCTAGTATTTCCTTCAAAATGTTACAACAGATCTGGCTATTACTTTGAACATAATGGTATTGTATAAATCAGGTACAGTTTGACTTATGAATGCGGCATTCATCGTCTTGAGGCCTACCTCACTCTCAAGCGGCCAGACTACTGACAGCAGGTGCCGTCAAACCAAAAGGAATTCAATCATGAAAAGCACCAGATGGCCTGTTAAGGATTGGGATGCTCTGACATAGGCATTGTGCCGTTTGTCGTGTGAATAAACAAAAATTAAATTCAGATTGTTGTAAACTGTTGCAGATATCAGCAGTCTAGTCTTAAGTGCATTATGTTGATGAACACAAACTACAGTATACAAATGAACGGCCCTTTTATATTGTATGCAGAAGGATGATGGAAATGGGCCGTGAGTTTTATTGAACATAACCCCATTACACCAATTTTCCTCTAGCTTTGAGGAGAACAATATGGGTTTCAACAGGCTGGTGGGTCACTAAGGAGATTGCAACATTAATGAGGTTCTCATGGCAACAGATCCATTCATCTCACTGACACGGCAGGGACAGAAACAATAAAAGAACATTGGCGCAATGATGCTGAACTACTGAAACGTTGAATTTTGCTAACTCCATTAAGATAACTGTATCATAAGGACTTTGGGACAGTTTACAACTTTTAAAAATGTAACTCGTTATCAGGAAAAATGTAAGATTTAAGGGAAAAAGCTGGTGAATAATATTTAGCCAAAAGCACTGCAACAGAATAACAGCAGAAAACCCCATCAATCGAATTTGAATGCACACCTATGATTAAACATGAGTTCTGTGACATGTTCAATGATGCCTAAACAACTGTACATGTGGATGAAAGAGAATCGAAGAAAACAATGGCTTGAGATTTCACAGAAAACAAACGCTACAGTGTTGGCATTAGAAAACCTTACCACAAATGCCCTAATACATTCATTCAAGTGAACATAGAATGTTAATCAAGCAAGACATTAGGAGTGTCGTACATCCTACTAATGAATAAAAGTGGTTTAATCCGTATGAGCCTGTCTGATAAATGAGGTAGCAGTCATTCTAACTAAAGCAAACCCTGGAAAATGCAAGTCTGTAATGCAATGCGCTTGGAATGATCTGCATCCATTTACACCTTACGCATTCTGCCCCTTTGCTGCCACAGCAAAATGGCCACACACATTTTGCCATCTTCAGCTGATCAAAACATGGGTGGTTTTAGGCAAAAGGATCATACCCCCAAGACAAGATTGTCAAATTCTAGGCTTGCGGTTGGATCTATAGTGTTAAGTGTTAAGGTGGTTGACTGGATAACAATCAATAGATGCAGCAGCTAAATGTTGCTGTTTGGTTGAAGGCTAATCATGCGAATGAAACATACGATAAGTGGGACAAAAGAACATGGGATTTTAATACTAGAGCCTGCATAGTTTATTCTCCTACCAAACCACCTTTCACTCCATAGATACAAAGTATGTTACAAAATGAAAACAGCATACATTTTTCAACAAAATCTTCTGCTAAAATACAATAAACAATTAAAACAATTTCAACTGTGCAATGTTTGTTTTATTCTACAGTTTTCATGAACTAAAAGCTACTTTTTCCACAAGCTTATGAAAAATAAGACTGAAAACGAACGAAAAAAATAATGTTATCGGGTGAAGCGATCTCTGAAGTCACTGAGGAGGAGCGGATGGCATTGGGTGATAAGGAGCCAAATATGAACAGCAGATCCAAGCGCTACCTGGAAGGGCTGCGGAGTGAAGCCAAAAGAAAAGCACCGGTCAAATACAGCCATCCAACGGAGGAACTCTACACACGGATTCATCCAACAGAGCCCTGAGCAAACCCAGCAACACCAATCAACCTAGAGATCACTGACAGTCGATGGGCGTGATGTGGAAAGAGAGCTGGTAGGTAGAGGGAGAGTGGTAGAGCCCTTGCAGTTCTGTGGCACACCAGCAGCCTGAGCTTGGAAGAGAACACAAGCCAGCAGAAAAATCCCTCCAGTTCTGCAAATTTCCCTCACAAGTCCGTGAAACTTTTTTTTTTCCGTGTCATATAATTTCTTGAAACATACATAGATCTTTTTTTTATCTCCATATATTTTTTTGTCTAAGTAATATATATATAAAAAAGGCTCTATTCGAATTTCACCTAAAGCAAACCACCACAAGTTATTTTCCATGTCTCTCAAACATCACTTTTCTACATTGGGGAGGAGGATGGGGGCGGGGGGTGAGAAGGGACAGGCGGTTGCCATGTCTTTCCTCTTCCATTGAGACAGACAGTGGGAGCTCCGCGTGAAGTAGACAGCCAAGAGGATCTGTCCTTCGTCTTCCAAAACAGTTCCCAGGCAGAGGGGCAGAAAAGTCTCTGCATTCACGCTGTAGTCATAGAGCACTTCTAAGTCACTGGTTGAGTGAAGAGTAAACTTTGCCCTGGGCGTGGCTCTGTGGACTCATCACCAACGTAAGGCGTCCATTAGTAGCCCTCTGCCTCCCCTCCCACAGTCCCTTCCCTAGTCCCCTGGGCTCCTGTGCTGGGTCAATCTTCTAGCAGGTCCCTGTCCAGGTCCATGAAGGGCTCGTCGATGTAGCTGGCTATGGCACAGAGGGAAGTCCTGTCAGAGCCCAGCAGCACTGATACAGTCTCCTTCCAGTAGCTGAAGGGGATACAGGAGCTCTGAATAGAGGAAAGCACAGGGCTGTTAAGAGTGAAACTGTAGAAATATGGGATTTCACACACAAAACCATTGTGGAAATCCTTTCCTGTTGTCATCACAGAATAACAGTTAAATATATTCCTTTTTAAAGAAAATACTCTTAATTAACCACACCTCCCCCGAACTAATATACGGAAGAACAGAACTCAGAGTCCAGACCACTCACATTCTCCAGACAAGTGCTGTCCTTGTCCTTGTTGAGGTAGTGGCGCTGCCAGAAGCGCAGCAGGTTGTGGAAGTTGTTGAGCAGGCAGCCTGGGTACTTCTCGGCGTGCTCCTTCTCCCTCAGGGCCTGGAGGTAAAAGGGAAGCTTGGCCCGCCTCCTGGCCAGCATCAGTATCACCAGGCTGGTGTTCAGACAGCTCACGTTCTCCTGGGGACACACACACACACACACACACACACACACACACACACAACAGAGAAGGGGGAGTTTGATGACACGGCACGCGGGCAAGGGAGGGTAAAACCTCCAGATGGAACGGACACCAACAGAGTAATTCAAATGAACTCAAACGAATCAGCAAATGATCCTCCTCTCTTGCCTGCAAACTAGGTTAGCCAGAGAAAATAGAACAGAACAAATACAAGTTAGGAGCAGAGCACAAGGAACCAAAATTGATCACGTGCCCAGCGATAGATCAGAAGGCGAGATGTGTGGGTGTTTCAGTGTGTGTGTGTGTGTGTGTGTGTGTGTAGGAGAAAAGGAGCAGCAGCAATACCTGTGTGAGCGTCTGCACGTTGATGATGTTAACCAGTCTGAAGAGGAAGATGAGCCGGTTCTCCACCCTGGCCATGTAGGACAGCAGGCAGCACTCGGACAGCACCTCCACCACTGGACACAACGCATCACTCACATCAACTCTACCCCTCCACTCACTCACTATGTAAATTCCAGGCGCGGCCGAAGCGCTCAATCTTGGACGCCATCGTTCAAGAGAAGCTCCCTCAGCAATGAGGACACCGCTCCACGCTCAAGGACACGTGTATTTGTCTAGAAGGAAAGGGTCTGCGGGCGTTTACCTTTGACGTCCTCCGTCTGACTCTCGAAGCGGTCCAGGGACAGAACGATGCAGCGCACCAGCATGTTCGAGTCCACTAGAGAGCTGTTGATCTGCGTCAGGAAGGTCTGGAACTATAGGTCAGTAATGAGACACAACCTTATAGGATACTGGCAAAACAAAGCGTGTTTTTCTTTTTGTTTTGTTTTTTACTGAATTCAATCTAACAATATTGTTTTAAGCCTAACTTTATTTTCAGTGACAACTGTTAATAGGTTTTTTTTACCCTACCTTCTCGTCTGTGTTGACGTATTTGTTGAATCTCTTAAAGGCATCAATGTTGAACTTCATGAGCTCTCCCAGCAGGTCAAAGTAGCTCTGAAGGACATCTCTAGACTTACAGCCACTGTCAATGATGCAGAACAGGATGTGCTGTGGACGCAGGCGGAGCATTATGAGAGACGGGTTCAATCAGGTTCAGAATGAATCCTCACAGTTTGGGCTGAGAATTCTCAGTCACACAGTTGATAGTAGACAGCTACGTCAGCATACTATTCCAAAGGCCATTCATTCAAAAGTTGTAAACCACCGATAGTGTACGAGCAATGCCCTGCTGTTTTCACCTCCAGCAGTCCTCGCTTCAGAAGGAACATCTGATCTGCATAAGATGTTGCTCCCCTGAGGAAGCTTTCCACAGCCCTGGCCTGCCAGAACCTGGAAAGAGAACAAAGCCAAGTAGATATTTAAATCAAGATATTTTTACAGTTACAGTTTTGGTTATTTTGGGGCAGTGCAATAATTCATAACCCTGAGGTTTGACTGATGTGGTGCTGACCTGAAGGAGGAGTCTGGAGGCTCTCTCTTCATGACGGTAAGCAGCCGTGTGAGCAGCCCTTTCTTCCCATCACACACCAGACTCCTGTCTGTGTTGACCAGGGCCTCCACCTCGGGAATGTTGGCCTTCAGAGAGATGGCACTCAACTCGTTCAGCTCCTGGCTGTTCAGCAGCAGGTACTTGTTCCTGGGGGAGAGAGTGAAACACGGTCTTGACACCAGACCACGGCTGCGAACTTTGGGATTATGGGGTCGATTTTAAGAGCCACTTACTCGTGGTGATCGCTGAAGCTCTGCAGTAGCCGCAGAAACTGGATTTTGAACGAAATCTCCTATAGGAAAAACATGAAAGGATTTTTTACTTCGGTCCTCGATGGGTTGGCATTTAAAACTTAAGAGGCCGTGGCTCCTTTTAAAAAGGAGCCGAGAGCAAAGAGTAATTTACCGGACTACAGTCACAGTTCTCGTTTTGACCGTGCACTACATGGTTCGAAGCGGTGTACTTTCTCCAGATCAGCTTGTCAAACAGGTTGTTAAGCCCCGGGATCAGACGGAACTCAGCCAGCATCTTGTGGACCTGAGAAAGACCGGTGGAGCGGTCAGTCGCTAAAACCCTCAACGACCAAGCCTTTTAAATGGGAGAGCTAGTGAACCCGGCTCTATACGTTTCCCATCCCACTCCTTTGTACGGCGAGGCCGTCTGTACTTGGCTATCTACCAAACCCTCACCTGGTTCCTCTGGCGTCCCATGAGCAGCACACAGAGCACGTAGAGCACCTCCACCTTGTACATGATCTCATGGACGATCTTCATCGACTGGGGCAAGCGATGCCTGAGAGGGCTGGTGGCCAGAGAACTCTCGTCCGACGACTCTGCAGGGGGCAAAAGCAATCATTTAGAAAATGGCGACATTGACGTTCAAAGAAATGCTTATTTCCGCTAACCCCTTTAACATACACTACCTGAAACATGTTGGTTTCAAAGGGAATGGATGGTTGAGAGAACACTGACCTGTGCTGCTGTGCTCCGCCTCCTCGGAGGCCATCTGCATCAGAGCGTCCAGCACCAGAGCGTTGTCCAGCCAAGTGTACCAGTCCTCCAGCTCCTGCAGGAAGTTGGACGCCCCCGTGGCCTCGGACACCTTCCGGGTGGCCAGCTTACACAGCCGCTCTATGAACCCTGGGATGTTCAGCAGGGTCACTGGGGAGACGGATATGACTAATTTGTGTGTGCATAACCAGGAAGACATACAGGGACCATGGCCCCCATGGTGCATTGTAGAAATATTGAATTCTTTCTATTCTTTTGTATATTTTTTTATTTTTAAAAGCCAGAACACTTAATACACTGAACAAATAAAGATCCCGCCGTGGCATTGCCCTGTTTACCAAACATCTCCATGGTCAGGCTGCACACTCTTCCCTACCTTGGTTGACCTCTGCCCGCGATGGGCTGGCGTTCCGTTTCTGCTGGGCGTTCTTGGCCAGCAGGGTGTGCTTGTCGTCGTTCCCTACGTCGGGCTCGGAGATGGTGACGGAAAGGATGCGGCAGAAGTTGGCCAGCTGCTGCTGGTCAAAGCTTTGGACCAGACCGGATAGATTGGGTATGCCCTCCAGCTGGATCATCTCCTGGGAGAGGGCAGCACACTGACCGCTCAGCATATTTAACTCAGCTAGATGTTTAGACATCTCAAAACGCATGCCTCTATGGCCGTATACATTTACATTTACAGCCAAATTCAATAAAATTTAAGTCAAGGATTTAATCAATGTGTTGCTCTGACCTTTTTGACTCCCAGAATATCTTCAATTAAGGTGGCAGTCTGCAGGAAGGTCTTCTTGTTGGTCATCAGGGTAAAGAGAAACAGGACAAAGTCGTCCCTTGCGGCAAGGCTCTTTGTGACCCCTTCAGTCTGGGAATGAGTGGAAATATTTGCATAGTAATTAAACAACAGCCAAGAAATCTCTGTATGTGACAAAATTATCCACATTATGCATGAAATATGTTAAGCGCAAACGGATGGAATTACAGGACTTTTCAGCATGAAGTCAAGGTGCCACACACCTTTCTGTCATGTCTGAATGAGCCAACAGTGCAGTGTGCTACTTACACAAATACAGCAGTTGTAAAGAACACTAAGGCAATCCTTAACCAAGTCATCATTCACTACAAGGAAAAAGATTTACAGATGTCATCATTATGTCATGTCACAAAATGAAACTCTGCCCGGAAAAAAGATCTTATCGAAAAAAACGAATGAGTTCAGTTGTCATTTGTTTTCAACCTACTTTTCTTTTTCTGCATAGTGAGGGTGGGCCCCATCAAGATCTCCACAAGCAGCTTTTGACGAAAAAAAATAAAATAATGATGACATGATTCTGTTTAACCTGATTATATAACACAAAAAAGCTGGTCGGGGGCAACAAGAATCAAGCAAATATTTCTGCTCTAATCAAATCTCACACCACATTATGCACTTCAAATGTCCACTTACATCTACTCCACCAAAGAGGTCAAAAGTGTATGTGTTAGGAAAGGTGGATTCCTGAGCCGCCTTCCTGTCCTCCGTCACAAAAGACATGGCCTCCATAGAGAGTAAGGACGATAGTTCCTAAAAAAACCATAAGAGACATGTACTTTCAACTCAGTATACACTGCTTACAGAATATGTAAAGAAGTTATCGCAAAAAAAGCGCTTGACAACTGCTAGGGATGGGAATGTTGTGGTGGGGTTTGTGGCTACCTTTAGTACGCTGTGAGTGTGGGAGAGGTCACTGTTGGGATGGCTGCTCTCGTATAGCTCCTTCAGGAGCATTGGGATGCCGTGCCATTTGGCTCGCTTGTCTCTCTCCTGGAGCAGGGCCTCTGGGAGCTGAAAAACCCAAGAGTAAGCCATATTGAAAAGTGTCTGACTGGCAGGTACACACAGTGCAATGACTGAATCAGGCTAATGCAGATTATAGGTATCATCTCTATGCCGCTTCAAACCCTGCACAACTTGAACCTAAGCCAGAACTATAAGTTCATCCTTCACTAACCTTCAAACTGAAAAAAGACTAAAGTCAGTAAAGATAGTATTTTGTTACCGAAAGCACTGAAAATATTTACATTTTAGAATCTAACATCAAGTGTATCTCATTGTGTTATGAGAGCAGGTACCACTTTTCTCTAATGGTCAATATACAATTTTAGGATTATTCTCAAATTCTTCAAGATACTGGGCTTTATTCTAAAAATGAAGGATCTCTACTGGCCAATTATTTGAAACAAGCAGACTTATGTTGCTGGAGTTGACAGTTGAAAATACACCAGGAGATAATCATAGAGGGTATTTGTCACATAAACATATCAGATCAGAATGTACAATACAACACACAGGCCCGATTATTCATAAATTGTAGCCTAAAGTCAAGTTCTTGTGCAGATGTGCACTCCATTTTTGATAAGGTATTTTGACTTGTTGAAGGGGACTGCATTTGCTATCCTCTAATACCAGCCTTTTTTTATTTTTACCGCTCAACACAGCGTATAACTAAAAATAAAGTGTGCATTTAAGCATTCTTGCACTGTTTGAAAATGGGTCAAGACTATATGACAATGGCAAAAATATAAGTCTGCACTTAAGTCTTCCTTAGCTTTTCCAAAAGTGTCAGACTATTGAATGCCTATCAACAATATTCAAATTAGTGCTACCTTCCTTTTGCAAGCCATCCACTATTTCTATACTACATTACAGTACAGTAAAGTATTGAGCCGGTCATGTCAGAGAGAGACTTATCCAATTATCCAATACACGATATATGGCAAAACATGTAACATATGCATACATCGATAAATAGCTTATAAACTATTTATAATATTTATATCTATAGACCATCCATTTCTGGCAAACATAACTCAAGTGCCTGGCTGGACCGTCGTTACGTAATCACCTGACCTGTCCTGATCTGTTCAGCTGGCTTTGAGCCTGCAGCCTCTAACACATGCTATAAGTTTAACGTTAGCAATATACAGTTAGCTGGTAAAATAGCTGCCTGTCTTATATAAATAGCTTACTTGCAAGTACATAACCAAAACGCAAGTGCTATCACAGTTGCAAACAATCCAGATGACAGATGCGCACAAATGCACCACCAGTAGCTAACGTTAGTGCTCGGCTGACAAGCTAGCTAGTTACAGCTTCACCGTCGAGTCGGTTCATTCTAGTGTTGAGTTGGCTAAGCTAAATGGTGGCTAGTCGTTAGCTCGCTACCAACAAAAGAACCAGCAGGCTACTTTCGTTCAAGAGCTGTAATTGAACTAAAGTTACAGCTAACGACAATACGGTAATGTATAGCTCTTGTGTGAGATTTGCTGGTACATTTCGTCTGATGGTTAGTCAAGACAAAAAATTGGTTGACTTCTCCTCAGAATAGCGTAATCGAGTCGCCTGGGCGACGTCCTCATTTTCGGGGTAGGTTCAAAACGCAAGTCCCAGGCTTTGGATCAACTGTCAGATCGCTTAATAAATAAAGCCTTACATATTATTCTTACCTGTGTCCCTCGACTAAAGCCATGGCCAACGACTTGACTCTGTCCAATCTTTCTAATTATATTTCCATCACGGCTCTTTCGTTTTCCTCCAGTCCAAGGGGACTCGGACCCCAGAAGCGTCGCCATTATTTCTTCTTCCTGAACTGTTCCAAGCAGGAAGTTGCTGCCTTTGAAGAATGATTATTCCTTGTAAATTAGCGTCACCTACTGGCTGTCCATTGTCATAACTGAATCGTGAACGTGGATCTATTGGTGCATTACGGATACCCGCGCTGACACGTGAGCTGACATCTGACATTTCCCTTTCATCGTTTTATTGGTTAAACATGGAGATGTTGCCTACCACAGCAACGGATTCAATAACATTATTTTAAGCTACAACAGGTTTATATATGGATATTCTAGCGTTTAGTATTGCATCAAGAAAAAACTAAATATTAAACAATAAAACTCATTAGCAAAATAAATACAAATAAACGGCAGTCCATTATGAATTTGCCATCCTTTTTAATCGGCCCCCTTTTTAAACTTTTCGAGAAATATCCATAAAGGTTTGATTTGAGAGTCAAAAGTTGTAGTCACATTTACTTGTCCTCACATGATACCACTGCAATATTGCTTAACAAAAATAAGCCGACCCACTCAGCATTTAAAACTAAACAGCAGCAAATGTAAATACATTTCTTACATATTTTAGAGAGCTCCATGTCTTGTCTTGACGTTTCCACTTTACCATCCTAGGCAGTCCGTTTACAATATTCCCCAACATATCACAAATGAAAATTATGTTTCCAATTAAATTTTTTTCCATTTTGGTCATGTACAAAGTTGGATGCTTCCCTTTGTTTGATGTTGTCTTTAAAGGTTTGGCAAGCAAATTTACTGATAGGTCAGCAACATACAGTATGTCTGCATGTATCTTCAGGTGTCCCATCCTTTGGATTCTGTCATATAGAGGTAGGCGTTAATTGCCTCCCTCAGCCCTTCACTCACTAGAGAGTCCTCAGACTTTGCTCTGTCCTTTTTAAATATCATTGAACTGTAAGAAGAAAGACACATGGATTTTAAATCAGCCGTTATCCCAACACCGCTCTGCATCATACAAATAGGATGATAGTCAATTTAACGCCACTGTGACATATAATCTAGTTTGTCAACCAGAATGAAATTTGGACTGTAGGTGGGTGAAATCTTGTGGCTGTCACCGTTGTATGAAATTGAATGGGAGAATAGTGCCTACCTGGTAACGTCCCTCCAATTTAGGGTAGGTCTTCTGATAGTCATTGGTAAAGGTGTGATTGTCTCTGCACAATTATTTAAACCCTGTATGAAGCAAGGCTGCCTAAGTAGACTGCACAATCCATCCGCCGACTCTGTTGAAAGACACAATGAATAAAATCTCCTGCCTGCCTCTATTGTGCTGACTGTGTGTGCAGACGTTATAACTCTGTCTGAGACAGTCAGTCTTAATAACTTGTGTACATTATAAGTTGACTAGTTTTAGAAATTAGGCTATAATGCATCAATGCCTGCCAGTATGACTGCATATGTCATTAATGGTATGCGCAATCCTCACCAGAGTAGTGTTCAACAAGGTGTGATAGAGAGGCGAAAGTGTGGCTTGGTGTGATATAGAACCATCCATTTTGGAGACGAGAGATGCGGTAGTGCTTAACTGAACCCAGATAAGAGGGGCTGTTTCTACTTAAAACTGAGAGCGAGTAGGAGTCTGAGGGAGAAAAAACAAACAAACAATGTAATGGTACTATAAAACTAACGGTGACAAGGTAGTAATTCAATTTCTTATTGTTTTGCCATTTAAAGATTCAGAAAACGAACACCTGGAATAATTTTGGTCAACGTTGATAACTAACCTGCGCTTGTCTGAGACTCTCGGATCATAAAGGCCCCGGTCTGGTTGTGAAGAAGCAGTAATAGCTCCTCTGCCTTTAACCTACTGATACCAGTGAACAGCCACCTAGACAGGGACACATGTAATACAGCTAATGTATTTATTATTATTAGAAGAAAAAAACATTTAGAATCACTAAAAGTTTAACTTTTTAAAAACTTTTTGTCTAGGTTGGAATCTGCATGGGAATTTACTCCATGGCCCTCATCATCACCCACAGTGGGAGCAATGACATGTTGGACAGATCATGATGATGTTATTGAGTCAGAAATCACAAAGTTGTTCCAGCTCTGCCTCCAGAGGAGCACTTCCCCCACGTCTTTCTATTGCACGTTCTTCAGTTAATTCAGCTGCTATGGTAACCCAGAGCATGTCCATGGCCATGTGTGTGGGACATTCAAAGGGAAAGCCCTGTTCACTTTTAGGAGTTCAGTAAAATATTTTTCTTAAACATGTTAATCAAAGCATTATCCAACAACCTGACCCTAAAAGTGTCTTCTCACCTGTTTGTAACGTGAGCAGTGAAGTTGCTAGGTATGTAGCACTTCCCGCCCGTTGTTACGGATTTCACCATCATAAAGTCACCATCACTGTTGATGAAGACAATATCCATAGTAAATAAGCAAAAAAGATAGGCATTGTAAAACAATATCAGCTTCTTTACACTTGTGTATGTCACCTACTCTGAAATAACAATGAGTCTCTCCCCTATGTGCATGCCGCCTTCTAAGAGGCCGTCGGCTGGGTAGTCATGGAGGGCTACCACTATGTTTCTCTGGTTGTCTGAAAAAAAATAAGATATTGAGTTAACACAATCCCTCTCTCTCTCTCTCTCTCTCTCTCTTTATATATATATATATATATATATATATATATATATATATATATATATATATATATACAGTGGGGCCAAAAAGTATTTAGTCAGCCACTGATTGTGCAAGTTCTCCTACTTAGAAAGATGAGAGAGGTCTGTCATTTTCATCATAGGTACACTTCAACTATGAGAGACAAAAATTAGAAAAAAAATCCAGGAAATCACATTGTAGGATTTTTAAAGAATTTATTTGTAAATGATGGTGGAAAATAAGTATTTCGTCACCCACAAACAAGCAAGATTTCTGGCTCTCACAGACCTGTAACTTCTTCTTTAAGAAGCTCTTCTGTCCTCCACTCGTTACCTGTATTAATGGAACCTGTTTGACCTCGTCATCTGTATAAAAGACACCTGTCCACAGCCTCAAACAGTCAGACTCCAAACTCAACCATGGCCAAGACCAAAGAGCTGTCGAAGGATACCAGGAAGAAAATTGTAGACCTGCACCAGGCTGGGAAGAGTGAATCTGCAATAGGCAAGCAGGTTGGTGTGAATAGATCAACTGTGGGAGCAATTGTAAGAAAATGGAAGACATACAAGACCATTGATAATCTCCCTCGATCTGGGGCCCCCACGCAAGATCTCATCCCGTGGGGTCAAAATGATCATGAGAACGGTGAGCAAAAATCCCAGAACTACACGGAGGGACCTGATGAATGACCTGCAGAGAGCTGGGACCAAAGTAACAAAGGCTACCATCAGTAACACACCACGGCGAGAGGGACTCAAATCCTGCAGTTCCAGGCGTGTCTCCCTGCTTAAGCCAGTATATGTCCAGGCCCGTCTGAAGTTTGCCAGAGAGCATATGGATGATCCAGAAGAGGATTGGGAGAATATCATGTGGTCAGATGAAACCAAAATAGAACTTTTTGGTAAAAACTCAACTCGTCGTGTTTGGAGGAAGAAGAATGCTGAGTTGCATCCCAAGAACACCATACCTACTGTGAAGCATGGGGGTGGAAACATCATGCTTTGGGGCTGTTTTACTGCAAAGGGGACAGGACGACTGATCCGTGTTAAGGGAAGAATGAACGGGGCCATGTATCGTGAGATTTTAAGCCAAAACCTCCTTCCATCAGTGAGAGCACTGAAGATGGAACGTGGCTGGGTCTTCCAGCATGACAATGATCCCAAACACACCGCTCGGGCAACGAAGGAGTGGCTCCGTAAAAAGCATTTCAAGGTCCTGGAGTGGCCTAGCCAGTCTCCAGACCTCAACCCCATAGAAAATTTGTGGAGGGAGTTGAAAGTCTGTGTTGCCCAGCGACAGGCCCAAAACATGACTGCTCTAGAGGAGATCTGCATGGAGGAATGGGCCAAAATACCAGCTACAGTGTGTGCAAACCTTTTGAAGACTTACAGGAAACGTTTGACCTCTGTCATTGCCAACAAAGGTTATGTTACAAAGTATTGAGTTGAACTTTTGTTATTGACCAAATACTTACTTTCCACCATCATTTATAAATACATTCTTTAAAAATCCTACAATGTGATTTCCTGGATTTTTTTCTCATTTTTGTCTCTCATAGTTGAAGTGTACCTATGATGAAAATGACAGACCTCTCATCTTTCTAAGTAGGAGAACTTGCACAATCAGTGGCTGACTAAATACTTTTTGGCCCCACTGTATATATATATATACACTGCTCAAAAAAATTGAAGGAACACTTTTTAATCAGAGTATTGCATGAAGTCAATTAATCTTCTGGGCTATTGATCTGGTCAGTTAAGTGGGGGTTGTTAATCAGTTTCAGCTGCTTTGGTGTTAATGAAATTGACAACAGGTGCACTAGAGGGGCAACAATGAGATGACCCCCAAAACAGGAATGGTTTTCCAGGTAGAGGCCACTGAAATTGTTACCCTCCTCATCTTTTCTGACTGTTTTTCACTAGTTTTGCATGCATACAAGCACGTGGGGGCAATAAACAGTACTGAGTACCATTTTGAGTTGCTGCAATGGAATTTCAGCAAAATGGACTAGCCTGCCGCATCATTTTTTCACTTTGATTTTCGGGGTGTCTTTGAATTCAGCCCTCTGTAGGTTGATCATTTTCATTTCCATCAAACGATGTGGCATCCTTTCGTTCCTCACTCATTACCCAGTCCATATCAGTATAGATATCCAGCATGATTTTTTCCCCCCATTGAGATCTGATGTGGTTTCAAAGTGTTCCTTCAATTTTTTTGAGCAGTGTATATATATATATATATATATATATATATATGTGTTTGTGTGTGTGTGTGTGTGTGTGTGTGTGCTCAATGAATAGTTTTTGAAATACTACCAAGTCCTGGGTGGGATGTAACTTACCCAATGTTGTAGGCACAGTGTGATTCTCCATGGTTGCAAGATTGGATCGAGAATTGATGGGGCAGTTCCCCATGACCTGCTAGTCTTTGGTAGTTTTCGAATGGCTTCAGGCTGTGGGCTGAAGATGAAGGTACAGGTGCTGTGAGGATAATCTTAGCGATGTCATGAATTTTTTACCTTCTATGTGCTTACGCTGTAATATGTCCTCTTGGTACAGCATTATGGTACTACCACCCTTTCATTTTGTTATGACAAAGAATAGAAGAAAGCACAGGATGCAAATGAACCACAATAACCAACCATATCCTGTTAAATGAAAAAAATTGAATCTTTCCAACATACAATAATGAAGGATTATGTAAAAGGGAGATTCTAAAGACAAAAGCTATGATACATTAAACGAATACAATTATTTTTGAACATTGGCCCAGTTATAAACAAATTACATGGACCAGTCCTAATTGCTATAAAAACAAATTAACGCAGTAGCTGGCTTTTAAGCACCTAGATTTTATTTTGGAAAATTCCATATCTAGCATAAAGTGACATGGCACATGCTTTACCTTTCAGTATGTATTCCTGCTGATCCAATTTAAAGAAAGGACTGTTTGACAGGCAGTTGCAGGTCGCTCCGAAATCAGTCAGTGTGTCCTGAGTGCTCTGGTGAAAGTGTGATAAGTACTGTAGTAGTATGTCTAAACCGTGCACACAGTATAAGTGTACTGCAGTACGTCAGCTCAGTCTCCCCCACGGAGCATCTGATCAGTCAACAAGAACGAATCTCCCCCGTCCGCTGTGTTCATATGCAGCCCAGTCTGTTTATGCAGCTGTTTCTGGTGGGGGTAGATGAAGAGAAAACACCAAGACACTTCTTCCAATGGTTTTAAGTATGTCTTCTTCCTGTGTCGCTCAAAACTATGACGACCAGTCAGAGTAGTGTGTGTAGTGTATGTGAAGTGAAATTGCGAGACATCCCTGTTTGGTGTGTACGCAATGCATGTGTTGTCTGTGAAATTTTTAGCGCTAGTGATGGGAAAGGGTTTGAAGTAGTATGTGAAGTGACATAATTTACAGTAAACTCGAATAGTATGTATGCCATCGCTGTCACATACATGTTTGTTTAGCATTGGGACAACGAACACGTTATTCCTTAAGCTGTATCATCGAATAATATTGAACATGTTCTAATAATAACCTAATGTGATTGACCTCCACCCACCGGACACCCGAAACTAAAGTTGAAACGAATCTAATCTAAATCAAGTACAGTGTGCACCCGTAAGATCCTGCCGCTTTTACGCATAGAAATGATTCAATCTGAGAACACCTTATCTGAGTTACGGAGTTTAGCTGACAGTTTGGGTTTATTTTCAGGGCAAGCTAAACATAGCTTGGCTGCAACTTTAAACACAAAGTTGGACGTCAGTCAAGGCAAGGGTGAAAAAAGTAACAACACAAAAGAGTGGTTGGAAACTAACCACAGTCCTCAAAATATTTTCCACCAACAGAAACCCAATGCAAGCATAGCAAACCGCACGTTTTTTTTTTTACTCCTGTATGTGTTAGTGGCGTTTGCGAACCACAGGGAAAAAAAATACACATCTGTGGACGCATCTGGACACAAACACACTATTATTTTCCATCTAACTTTATTTAGTAGTACAGTATAAATGAGTTGAATCAGCTGACAGTGAGAAGCTCCACTGAGCCCCTCATGGGACTGAACACATTTTCACACCAGAAAACACTCTACGGTTTGTTAAAGTGGTTTTAAGACTGTTACATATATCCGGCTTTACTAAAAACTATGAAAATGGGGCAACGCCAATGCACAACAGAAGCAATAAGAAAATGAATGTTAAATCAGTTACAAAATAAAAAAGAAACAAGAAATATGTTTATATAAGTGACTGAATCTACACATTCTCACTGGCCCTTATGTTTTTGCCGTCAGTGTACTTCTCCTGTTGAATTGTCACAATACAAACAGCTCTGTTCAAGGTGGAATCACTAGCAAGTTTAATGCTCTGGAATAGAATGTCCAGTTAATATTTTTTTTAGCAGGGTCACCATTACTTGAATGGTGAATTAACATAGATGCAGATAGTGAGGTCCCATTTTTGCACATAGGCCGAGTGATCAGTCTACATCCTACTAATCTCTTAGTGATTCGACAGTACATTGCAGCAGGAATAGTAGTGAACAACAGCACACAGCATCACTTCCACACAATGAAACCAATATAGGCATGTCTTCACAGTTCACAACAACAAAAAAGATTAATCAAACGACTCTATATTGTGTGCAATGTGCGTAATGTTATTAATGTTACCCAGGAAGAACAACAAAGAAAGGTTTGTATCTGGGCTACATTGTGTATCAGATATTACACATTCAACTCAAGGGCAAATCTCCAACACAAAACACATGGTAAAAAAAAATACAGGTTGTGAAAGGCAGAGAGTGGACCTAGGTGTCCTTCAAAAGACATGCACACAGAAAGTAGGGAAATGGTTGAGTTTGGGATTGTACTAATAGCCCATTGGAATACACAACATATCTGAATCATTCTTTACTTTGTTCCCTCAACTTGTGACTTTAACAGTGTTTACAGTATAATAATTAATACTATGCATTTGTATATATATCTATATATATATCTATAACCTCATATCTATCACAGAATTCATTACAGATCCTCCTGGTGTAAGTAGCTTCGGAGCAGGGTGAGAGAGAGACAGACGAGACAGAAGGTAGACATAAGTTACTGGAGGAGGGTGTGATGAAAGAGAGCGAAGGGGGGGGGGGGGGGTACAACAGTGGATGCTACCCAGTGATGATCAGGGGATAGGCAGGGAGGTTTAGCAGGAAACCTCCATGGTCTGGGGCCCGGCCTGGACGTCCAGGCCCCCGGTGTTGCCCTCCAGCAGGCTGTTGAGGTTGTTGCGACTGCGGCTGCTGTCCATGGAGGTGATGCTGGAGGAGGAGGTGGTGCGGGAGCGGGCCAGACGGGACATTCCGGCGGAGGGCACTAGGGCAGACACAAGCACAGCGCAATTAGCAGTCTCCTAGCGCAGTGTGATGGCTACAACCACGCTGAGGCGGTGCAGGGAACGTAGCGATGTGTCGCCTCTTATGGACAACCACATACTGAACATAGCCACAGAACTGAATAAACGCTCCCAAAAATCACCATGCGGAAAATTCTGGAGGGTGATAAAAAAAAAAAAAGAGAGAAAATAACTAAACTGCACAGTGTGTGTGAAAATATTGTATTGAACCAGTGTATAAACAAAGGACCAATGCACCACTGTAATACAGCACCAGCCATCAAACTAAACTGAAAGGAAGCAACACCAGCACTATCATGCAACAAAAGTGGACAGGCAGAACCAAATCCATGCTAGCAAGAGATAATGGACACCTACACAACGATGAATACATGTCAAAGTATGCAAACACATCCCAACTTATGGACCCAGCAGAAGCCATTAACCACTTTACTATTGAGTATTTCTAGAGCAACATACATTCTATTAAGGTTCTATGCATACATTGACATTCATCTGCAGTAGGCCTGGGTGAATGGAGGCTGGTAGGAGAACAAAGGGTTCTAATCCTACCAGTCTGGTAGCCGCTCAAGGACCTGGTACCTGATTCGTTGCTCAGGTGACTGAGAAGAACGTAGGGGACTGTTGGCATTCATGAAAGTAGGAGAAAACAGAAAGAGGGAAACAGGAAGAAATGTTGAAAGTAGTTTTTCTGTGCATCTGACTTCTTTTGAAGGCCAGTGGGGTAGTGGATACCATATCTTCTCAAACGACATGGGAGAAATTGCTGTCAGCAGGGCTCTAAACCACCTCAAATGACACTGCTGCCACCGTGTAAGAATACAGATCGAAATCACAGAGACGCAAATTACAAACTCTGGTGCAAACAGCTCCTTCTCTTTTAACTGGCGAAGTGTTAATCAGTGAAAAGCAGCTTTTGTCCCCCCAACACTTTCTCTGCTAGAACAAAGTATTTAAGCTGTTCTAATCCCAGAGTGGTATTTCCTCAACAAGGCATTCTGTGGAACTTTCTAACAGAACGGTGCCTCATTTACTTTACACCCGAGGCTGCCCTCCCACGTTGGCAACAGAGGTAGAAGGCCTAACA
This sequence comes from Aplochiton taeniatus, assembly GCA_017639675.1. Classification (NCBI taxonomy): domain Eukaryota; kingdom Metazoa; phylum Chordata; class Actinopteri; order Galaxiiformes; family Galaxiidae; genus Aplochiton; species Aplochiton taeniatus. Next base: position 35,740,718 of record CM030173.1, read on the forward strand.
GGCCTCATCTGGCAGGGCCAGAGCAAGAAAACCTTCATTCATCCGCTCAATCCAGGTTTGTGGAGAGTTTTTTTTTTTTTTTTCAAATAATTTGATAATATTTGGGCAAACCAATGTTTTTCTCGTTGCAGATGAGTGAGCAAGTGAAAACCTGGAGGCCTGTTTAAGTATGCGCTTTCAGTCTCCAGAGGAGATTGCATGGTTAAACAGTTCTTGATAAAAAAAGGAAAGCACACAATGCAAAAAAACGGAGAAAGGGAGAATACATCTCCCACGCAGGTTGAGCAGGAAGTGCATAGCTGTTTAGCACATCTGTGGTGCCACAGTCAGTCATGCTAGATACACCATAGCTCACCTACTGAGAATTGGGGCTACGACACACTGCAAAAAGCAGAAAGGAAATGGCGTTAGTGAGCACGGAGGAGCAACAGTCACCTCTCCGTGACCAGGGTGACAAGAACAGGGTCTTTTCACAAACCACTGGCTGCATTCCAAACACGATTAACCGGGGGTCTGGCAAACGCTTGGGGGGTGACGGGGTTTGAGAGACAACAAAAACAATCCCCACTGAAGCCAAGATTATCATTTCACGCACGTCAACAGGAAATGCATTGAGGAAAACAGCCCTTGACCACAAACACGTCAGTACATAGCTTGTTATTGTGTAAGCAACCTTTGAATACACCTATGCAAAAGTTTATGTGAAAGAAAAGTCAGAAAGGTTTACTTACTGTAGCCCATCCCTTGAACAAAATACTTGAAGGCCTCAGCCAGTTTCCCAGGCTGTAATAAAGATAATAAAGGTCTCAGAAAAAAACAACTATAATATTTACTGAAAGATTTATAATGAAGACGAGAACAAACATAGAAGATGAATGGATTCATGCAGTATTAGAATTCATTTTTTGGTTTAATATCCTAATAAAACATGTAATATATGAATAAAACATTAAAATTATATTACTTAATTTCAACAGTACATTTTGAATATACTGTTCAAGATAATGTCTCTCACCTGCACAACCTGGGGAAGGCCCCCACAGTCAGCCATCTAAAATGAACGGAGATAGGGCTTATGAGTTATAGATATGTCCTATTTAGATATTAAGCAATAGGAAAATTGGCTGTTTTATACCAAGAATAATTACAAAATGTGTACTTTCTCTTACCTTCAGGAGTGTAGTCTTAGTAGGATTTAACCTGGAGTTGCACTCCACCTAGATAAAACGAGTGTAAATATAAGAGTTGAAGTCTAAACACAAATTACAGAGGAATCTGGCTAGCAGCTGGATCATCAAGAAAGCAACCAGTTTCCCTGCCTAACTCTGGGGACGCCCTTTGCGTTGTTGGATTGGGCAACTCACCACGGCCTCCACAGCGGGAGATGTGTCTCCCACCACCAGCAGAGCTGGGCACCTAGGTCAGTGGAGAGAACGATTAGAAGACAACCACAAAACTACAAGGTCTGACCACAGTGCCAACAGTGTCATCCCTCACGTCAGTGTGTTGACAGTGTCCTCATTCAGGCCGACGATTGGCCTCTCAATCTCCAGATCGCGGCGACTGAAAAAACAAACACAAAAACACACACCCACACACACACACACACACACACACACACACACACACACATTACATACACACTTGTCACCTAAAGCACGGCTAAATGTACAACGAGCGTGTCTTTTGCTGCTCAAAGGAGGCATACGCAGTGTAGGAGGCACAGAAGAGCGTCAGGTTGTCCTGGTTGATGTCCTGGGCGATGTGCAAGCGGTAGGTCTGGATCAGCTCCTGGTTGTCCGTCAGCTCCTCCTGATGGCACACGACACACACCGGGCGTTGGCATGGTGACCCGACCAATACACTACCAGAGCCTGTTACGCTGGCATTACCATGAGTGGCAGAGAATGGCATCTACCACTAAAAGGACCCTTCGAAACAGATTTGAACAAGTGTAGCCTTCTATCATGCCCCTGAGAGATTAACAGCAATGTGTGTGTCCCATGAAGACTGATGAACTGACTCACAGTGCTGAAGTGGTGGGCCATCACCGTGTCCACAAGGTTACTGGTCCATCCAGACAGCTGCAGAGAAAAGGGGGGGGGGTCCAATTACAATCGAGTGCAGTGGTGACCTTAGAGAACGTCTGTATCTTAGGCACAAATTCCAACACCCTGCGATGACATTTACTTTAATTGGCCGAATATCAGTATCTGTGTGTGTGTGTGTGTGTGTGTGTGTGTGCGTGTGTGCGTGAGAAAGTCAACTGGAAAATTAGGCAATTAACGTACAAGTAATGTGCTAATTTTAAACTGAAAGGTCGGTGTTTAGTTACTACTACTGCAGCGGCACAACACCAGTGATACAGCTGGAGTGCCCTATTAAAGCCACCATGGAGGTGATTTACCTTGGAAGCAGCCCAGTCGATCCATCCCTCGGCACAGGGGTCCACATCAATCAGAACCAGGCCCTCCACAAGGGTGGGGTTGTTCAGCTGAGGGTGGGAATAAAAGGTCGGTTTTCAACATTACTATCCAACTAGGTTTGATGCATTGATTGCTGAAGGAACGTTAACCCGTTTCCTTGAAGGTAAACCCAGGGGGAATAGAGAGAAGCACTATGGGTGTCTAGGGAAATCTAGGGTCCGTTCCTATTCTTGTTTGGTGACTCTTTGTGGCTTGTGTTTACGTGTAACTAGATGCAAATGCATCTCGGCATCAGCTGCTATCAATCTATCAGGTGTAAACGCATTTTGGTAGCGACCGATTCTATACGATTGCATTTCAACATCATTAACTCAAAATGAACTCAAACCCCTGGGGAGCGTCACGTCGCGTTTCCTGATCCTGCATAAATTCATTCCTCTCCCCTGCCTTCCTCGCTTCTCCTCTTCATAATAAATCTTTCAAAGCACTCTCCCCTTCCTTTCCCCCTCTTAGTTTAGTGCAGAGATGGGGGCTATTTTAGCTCTGCCGCAGGAGTGGCGTAAGCAAGCTAGAAAGGATCCCAAGGTGATTCATCATCTTCTGAATGGAGTTGATAATAAAGGCAAGGTCCAATGTGTCTGTGTGGGTTGGACATAGAGAAACGATGCTTTGTCAGACACATAGCCTGGGGAGGGTTTGGTGAGAGAGCCGGAAAGAGTGAAAGAGCGATGGAGGAAAGAGATGAGGTGGGGTGGGGGCAGTAGCAGCTGTACGTCCCCTGCACGTGGACTTACTGCAAAGCGGGAGAGAATGTAGGCTCCTGCGCCGACGCCGATCCCAAGTACACTGTTCACCCTGCAGGGCAAAAGGATATATGGTCAGGGACAACAAATCAATACGCTGGCATATTATTGTGATTGATAGATAGCCAGAAGGGGAGATCTCACTTGAGCTGAGTCATCACAGAGGGTAGCATCTCGGCCAGTTCATCCATGGTGGGGTACTGGTATCTGGAGACGGACAAGCATGCAGATGAGTCAACACACACACACACACACACAGACACAGACACAGACACAGACACAGACACAGACACAGACACAGACACAGACACAGACACAGACACAGACACACACACACACACACACACACACACACACACACACACACACACACACACACACACACACACACACACACACACACACAGAACAGATAAGAGACCCACCCGGTGGGGAATGGCGGGGCCCCCTCCTGCTGCCCAGGTGCGTCAACGTGGACCACAGCAAAGTGCTGCGTGATCTCCTGCATGTCCTCGTAGTTAAACAAGGTGTTGAAGCACGACTTGTCTGCACAACAGGGCGACAAACAAACAGTTGAGTCCAAAAAGGAAAGAACCGGGCCCACGTAACATTCATAAAAGCATCGAGCTAAACGCTAACATGCTACGCCGTGGCGCGTCATTAGAAGGGCACGGCCATGGGGTAACACCCTTATTGGGCCGTGTGCGTCGACTTACGGTTGAGGCCGATGTCGTGGTAGGTCAGGATGACGGGCCGGTTGCCCTTGGGAACGCCCCTCATCGTCACATGGAGTACACCATGGGGAGTCTCAATGTCATGCTCCTGTGGCAAACGAGAGACAAGAGCACACAGGATATTGATAAGCAGTCTTTATCATGGCCGACAATAAATCCAACAGCAGTCAATAAATGCCTTCCATTACAAATCCAACTGTAATCTGAGGATCGGTCTGGTACAGACATTGAAATGGAGGGATAGGATCTGTTTGATGGCGCACAAACTTCATTAAAATAAAGAGCTTCCTGTTTTCAGAGAAAAGAGAGAGAGAGAGAGAGAGAGAGAGAGAGAGAGAGAGAGAGAGAGAGCAAAACAATCTGGAAGAGAGAGGCTTATTTTCTCCAAGGCCCTAACATGCAGCACTCCCATAAGCATGACTGCGCAAAAATCCCAGAGTCATTGCCTCCTCTCAAAGCAGCCTCTGCAGGGGGAACGGCATTCAAATTCAAAGCCCTGAAAATACTTTCACCCTCTCCCTATTCCTCTCGCTCTCTCTGTTAATAAAGGAACCACATTAAAAGCCTCTAAATCAGCCACCACCAAAGCCACAGAGAAGGGACATAAATTGGTAAAAGGATTTAGATCTAAAGTGCTAGCAAAGGACTGTACCGGATGATTCAGCCAAATTAGGCCTATTCGATGATACAACATAAATTCTCAGCCTGCAAGACAGCATGCTAGCTCCATCTTGGTATGAAGGAATTGGAGGCCATGCAATACACAGAGGGACGGGCATAGCCAGAGTCTGGCCGCACCCCAAACTTTACACCCCACTCCCTTACCTCGAGACTCGTGACACAAGCATCTGCTGACGTCACACACACACACACACACACACACACACACACACACACACACACACACACACACACACGGATGCGTCCTACAAGGTCGGCATGCCTCGCTACTGCGTACCAGAGTGTGTATGCGAGAGACAGCGAGAGAGCGAGAGCGAGAGAGCAGTTTGGGGCACATTGTGGTGTGGGCCTTGTCTTCAGGCCCGCTGGTCATCAATAATAGAGAGAGAGAAAGCCTCTGAGAAGGGAGTGCTCGGGTTGGAGAAAAAAGAACACCTTTTTCTGCACACGGTTCACAGCAACAGCACATAAAGCGCCGTTCTAGCTTGCTGCTGAAGGAATTTCTCGGAATGATCTGTGCCACAGTCTCCCAGGGGCGAAAGGTTCATTCTCAAGGACAAAGCAGCAGTATTTCTGTCCCAGACTTGATTGGAACGGGGTTCAGGCACATAAATGGCATAATTTAGCCTGACTGATGGGATGTCTGCTCCCGTATCGTTGAATGAACACTAGCAGTCGTTTAGGATGTCTACAGCATAGGATGGAAACAGCATGAAAGTCTTTCAGTTCCCGAGTGAGGCCTTAACAGCTAGAATGCTGCAGACTTTGAGGAAGAGTTTAGGAAGGACAGGTTGAAGGACAAACAGTGTGTGTGTGTGTGTGTGTGGGGAGGGGGGTGGTTACTACACAGTCTAAACACACACAAACATGCACAAAAAACACACGCAGACATGCACACACAGGCAAATACTGAAGACATTCGGAGCCAGGAAACGAAACACCAATATTTCTGGGATAGCAACAGAGGAGAGATATCAAAACACGTGTATTAAAGATGAAGAAGCCAGAGTACGAGAGATGAGAGAAAGGGAGGATGAAAGGAAGTGGAGCATGAAAGGGAGAGACCAGGGCAAGATGAGGGTGAGGGGGCGAGAGGGAGAGAAGAAAAGTGCTGAAAAGAGGTGCAGGCCTAGTTTTCCTGCAGACAAACACAGACGTGGAAGCTGCGTGCATGAAGATGAAGGGAAAATATAGAAAAAGAGAGGACAGGTGAGGAGAGAAAGAGAGAGATAGAGAGATAGAGGAGGGGTGCAGGATACAGCCTTCCAACTCTCTGCATTCTCTGAGGTGGTATTGATCCACGAGCTGAGCACACAGTCGGTTTCCGATTATCGTCCCCTTTATACACACACACACACACACACACACACACACACACACACACACACACACACACACGGGTGGGGTGGGGCTGCTGGTTTGGAGTAGGAAGAATACAGGGAGAGAGAGACGGGAGTAAGCACTGCAACGGCTACAACTGTTACCCTTTTGCACAGTAAGACTCTCTCTGTGTGTCCGCATAAGTCCGTGTCTGTGTGTACTAAAGTCCGCATACACACAAACACTACCATGTACCCCCCCCCCTATAAAACACACACACACACACACACACACACACACACACACACACACACACACACACACACCATGCAATTGAAGGATAAACAACAATTAAAAGCCTGGTGGGATTATACACACTGTTGGTCTCTGGCAGTTGAGTTATTACTGATGCCATGTAGCGAAATGAGAGGTTTATGCTAAATCAGCTATGCACACGCACACGCACGCGCACACGCACACGCACACGCACACGAAAACCCAAGTCTCTTAGCACCCTTTCCTATAAAGCAATGCGGAAGCACACAGCAACATGCAAGCACACTAAGTCTAACAAATCTAGTTCTTGTCTTCAGAGACTCTTTTTAACACATGCATCTTTTATATCATCACATTAGAAGGCATCGCTGCACCAGGCTGTGCAGACCCACCCACACACACAGACACACACACACATTCTCACCTATAACTGAATGAAAATGCACACAGTGACAAACACGTTTAGCACTCAGGCACGCAGAAGCTATCACACATTCACAAGGAAATCCAAGCTACCGCCTGCCTACAGAGAAATAGCCTCAGCTGCTGAGCCGTCTGGCTGGAGGTGGCAGGCGTGCCGGGGAGCACCGGGGAGCCGGGGGCCGTCTCATCGGCAGGCTCTGGGAGACAAACGACAACAAAGGCTCAGGCAGAGCCGCGCGGGGTGTGCCCGCCGAGACGCCACTCACCACTCCATTCCCATGGCAGGCGGTCTGGTCCAGGTCCAGAATAGCGGACATGGTTCCCACGCAGGAGAGGAGGCGTTTGGGTGTGCTGGCTTGGGGAGCTTTCAAGATCTCCACACGGAGGGAGGGAGGGTAAGCGAGGGAGGGATGTGGCGCAGGGGGTAGAGAGAGAGAGAGAGAGAGAGAGAGAGAGAGAAAGAGAGAGGAGGGAGGGAGAAAAACAAGGACCAGCCGCACCTCCGGCCGGCCGGCTAGATGGAGGTAGCAAGAGGGAGGACAGGGAGAGAAAGACAGACACACAGAGGCAGAGGGAGGAGAGGATTCTGAATGACAGTAGGGGGATGGCTGAGAGCAGGAGAAGGAGAAAAAGAGAGAGGGGGAGAGAGAGACAGAGAGAGAGAGAGGCGGGGGAGACGGAGGGAGAGTGAGACTGCAGTTAGCGCTTGGTAAGCACAGTGCGTCCGCACATCCAGCAGGGCCCGCTTCTAATTGGATTGCAGTGGGTCAGGTGGGCAAAAGGGGGGCGGGTTTAGAGGAGAACAGAGGAGAGAAAAGGGATGGGGGATGGAGGAGGGAGGAGGGGGGTGCAGGCTGAGCCCAGGAGACAGGCAGAGTTGTGACGTCACACAGAGACTGATATAGTGGCGGGGAGAACAGAGGGGGAGGCTGACTTTGACCACTGAACCTGCATGGCCTTCTGCATCAGCACTCTGGCTGCCCATTCTTACCAGACGCTCACTATTGGCCCGCCGTCCACATATCTTCCTGATTTAAGATGCCTATTTGTGAGTGTATATACAAATAAATAGAGAAATCACCCTGCCCACGCTGGTGCCATTCTGCGTATTGAAACTGACACGCTTGCATTTCAAATTAAACACGTCAAGGGCTCAAAAGATTAGACTGCCTAACATTTTGCCTTCATGAGGTTTGATGCACTGAGATTTGAAGGAAACGTGAGGCTGCCCTTCTCTGTTCCTATCGTTGCTGATTGTTTATAGATTGTCCGCTCACTATTCCTTCCAATAATTCTGCAGTAAGCAACAGCTGATGCTTGCTGGGTGGGGAGATTCATGGTGCTCAGCTGACACGAGGTTTTCTGCACTACGTGACTGACTGGGTAGCCTATCAAAGGTGTTGAATGGATGGAGCTCCAGAATGAGAGAGATTCTATTGGCCCCCCACCAATCTTCCTCTGGTGCGCCAAACAAACTAGGTTGTGTTAAGTCATTCAGATAACGTTGCTTCTCCTTGAATATTGCTGCTATTGCCCCGCAGGCCGTCCCATTATAACAAGGCCAACATACTGACATAGATTAACGTAGGCATTTTATGCCATGACCTACATCAAACAACTGGGTTTAACCATAAATAGATTTCACGATCAATGGATGTGAGATGTGGGCAATCATCCGCTTTGGTAAGGTCTGGGCTGAGAAAGGAGGGGGCCTGTTCCATCAGTCACCTCTCCATCAGCGTGAGATTCATTCTACCGTTAATTTACCGTCCCCTTCTCCTGGCAGATAGCCCTACGGATGAAAAGAAAGATGAAGCGCAAAGGAGGACCAGGAGGAGGGAAATTAACTCATCAGGTTTTTTGAAGGACACTGATGATGTTTTCTCACGGCACTGTTTTAACCCCCATCTCGGGTAACTGGTAATTCATATCAATCCAAACAGGGGCTGTAATCACTGTACCACAAAAAGACATGTCTTAACACAAAAGGTTGGTATGGTGCATAAAAGTAGTGTTATGGCGCCCTCTCCTGGGCTACATAAGAAAATGAAGGCATCTGCAGGAATGACTTGCAGTCCCAATAGTGACGAAGACGAGCCAGTCATTTGGTTCAGACATGGAACAAGGAACATGTGTTTCCGGTGAACAAGTGAACCAAGGTCAAATAAGCCTGGGTGGAAAGATCACCTGATGTGACGGTCTATTGACTGTAGTAATGGTCGGGATAATTTGTGGGCACCTTTCAAGACACTCAAGGTCACTGCATGGAAACGCTTAGCCAGCATGAATCGAAACCTATCAGTATAACTCATGTTACTATTGAACTTCTGTGGATAATAATTAATCTAAATATGATAATATACAATATATTTGCATGTAAGGGTAGGGTAAAGCACTACATTGTCAGATCAAAATGAACCAGATTAAAACCAAATAACACGAGTAACATATTCCGGTCTTAATTTCTCCAGATATCCTCCAGAGGCAAGAGTTAGTACAAGTACATTGCCCTTAAGTGGGCAACTGCAAGAGGGATGCACTTTTCTGACTACCTGATCTGGGCTTTCTCATACCTCCTTTACTTAAATGTTAAACTACTTGTCAGTGACCTTGGATAACAGCGCCAGCAAAACGACTGCAGCGCAAAGTAACAAAAAATCTGTTATAGTGGATACAACCATCCTACAATATCTTAACCTTCCTCTTTGAATTAGTAAACAAAGCAAAAAATATATATAAACCTTTGAAATGAATAGAAAGATGAGGACATCCTTAAAGCTTCATGAGAAGGATTTTGAAATCATTCAAGTGTAATGACATTGTCTAAAGCACACAATAGGTAGGCCTAATAGTACTAAACTGTGCCCCGCCCTTCGATATTGCAGGTCTCCAAAAGGTTTGTATGCCTGAACTCAGCTTTTATTGTCACACAATTGCTTTCGTTGTCACATAACTGCTTTTATTGTCACAAAATTGGAACTCAAAGACCTGAAAACACCATCTGCTTAACATTTGGCTGCGAGCAGAAATTCTTAAGGGTGGGTGGGTGGGGGGAGTATTGACGCAGATCTTGTGGTCCCCCCCACCCTGTGACATTAGATCACACCACACCCTCCGCTTCCTCCCACTGTCTCTTCCTCCTTCCACTCACGCAGAGCAGTGAGGTTATGACAACATGGCAGCACTGCAGCAGTGACTGTGGAGCGCCTCTAGTGGGAGCACTGGCATCATGAAGAACGCCACAGCCGGGATACTAGACCGGCACGCAGACGAATGGATGAATGCTCGGGATGTGTGAGGGAGCGAGTAAACGCAATAAGCAAGATAAATCAACCCTCAAAACGAGCCGGTGTGCGAGTGGTTTCTGTCTAGGCCTCTGTAGCCACACAAGTGCCTCAGGTCTATCAGGGAGAAAAGGAGGGAAGTGAGCTGAGTGTGAAGTGCAGTGAGCACAGCCTTGTCATGAGCGTCGGGGGGGGTGGGGGGGGGGGGGGGGGGTGGAATGGGTGGCCTCGCACGCAGGTCCACATGGAGGGGAACATGCTTACTCCTCCACCTGCAGGGGCTATATTTAGCCCGGGAAGGGTTGCAGGGAGCAGCCATGAATGCAGCAGTCTCTGGCTCCGAGATGAGGAGTTAACCCTTTCCAGGCAGCCTCCGACCACTCCTCTCCACGGCGTTGAGAAACGACCCTTGCGTAATACAGAGGCTGAGAACCGCAAGCCGCATGCCCCTACCGCTGCGTAGCTCATGCGTCGTGATCAAACGATACACTTCAGAGGGATTCGGATCCATTTTCCACTGAATGAAGGCCAGTGGTTGCTGCCCATACCACCCACAGTGCTATTTTTAGACCCCCCCCCCCCCCTAATAAAAACCCTTTCGGACACGTGCTCTGTACTTCCAACATCTGAATTCTGCCTTCTTCTTAACCCGCTTCTACTAGTCTTTGTCTCATTGCCTCGGCTGTGATAAAACCCCGTCAAGCACAATGACGAGGGTATTTGAAAGGGAGCGGTGAACGCGTCCAGAAGGAGTGTTCTCTGTGTTAGTGGGGCTGGTGGGAGGCAGGAGCACTCTGCAGGGACTTGTAATGGGTGGTGCTGGTGGGCGGTGCAATGGGTGTAACGGAGGCCGGCCATTATTGGCCCCTGTGTTGATTCCTGTGGCCGGAGGGCAGTGCTGCTTAACGAGTCACGACGAGCCCTGTGATCCCAGCTCCACGGCGGGGCCATTAAGACACAGACAGTGAGCGGCGCACAGTCCGAGCTGGCCTGAACACCGTGTTACACCTGTCAGTAAACGGTTTACCCGGCATTAATTGACACACAAGAACCACAGTCGTACTTTTCATCATACCGGGTATCAGAGCGCTCTTCTAGACAGTGTGGAGGACCAACGATGGCCGTACGTGTTGATCCAACGAGACTTGGCCTGCCTAGTCTACTCTCAATGGTTTATTAAAAGCCCAGGGGCTGAGAGGTACACCCCATGGGGACAAGCAAAAGCATAGGCCTATAGACAGGGTGATCCTCCAGCCACTACTAATGCCCTCACACACACAAGAGCAATAACGAAGCAAGCAAAAAAACGAATCAGGTCAATTTCCAAATGCTTTTTAGGTTTTCAATCCATTCTTTACAAAGTCAGACAGACAATATTATAATATGGCATTCTGACGCGAGCAGTGACCATCCACTCACACTTACTGGAAGCCCAACTCTGTTCTAATGCCAATTTGTACAGTGTTTGTGTATGATCATCAACTTACACACTTTCTTAGCCAGCCGCAACAAAATGAGACCCCAACTATACATACGCTGTGCATGGACACACACACTCACCTGACAGTCAAAGTCCTGGAAGTTGCGTGAATTCTGAAACAAAGAAAAGAGAGAATATCATGACAAGTTCTTATAAATATCGTAAATATTATCGTTTGTGGTCTTCTCAGTATTCACTACAGACGCTACAAAAACGTCACTGTGGTCATGGTGTATGGCTGTGCACTTGCGGGTTATTCCCCACTATTTGTGGGCTATGCTCAAATATATAGCAGGGGAAGATACAGGGGCAAAAAGGTGGAATATCAGGAAGTGGCAGTTTTCCATCGCCTTCCGTAATTAGTTGTTAGCGAAGTGGCCACTAGGTGGAGTGACAGGTCAGCTCTAGTCTCATGCATTCAGATGTGATCACACGGCTTCCACCTGGCCCCATCTGGGAACACTTGCTTAATCACTAAGTCAGCCAGGCTGCCTATCAACCGCTTAAGGGACACGACCTCTCCCAGCTTAGGGCATTCATACTGTGTCAACTGCCTGACGCTTTAGGCAGAACAGCCCCCCAAGTGCCAGTGACATGAAGGACCGGAGCACCAGAGTGTTGAGTAAGCGGGGGTTATTTCACCGGAATAGAAGATGCTCCGGGGATGGAGCAGGCCCTTGAGAGGCGCCAGAGAAAAAGCTTTGATCCTCCTACCCCACCCCCGTCTACCCTTCCCTCCACCCTGCTTTCCTCTCTCGCATCTTGCCTCCCCAGAAGAAAAATCTTCTGAGCTGGCAGTGGAAAAAAAGGAGGCAAGTTTCTGCAGTCTTCTCCTTTGATCTCCCTCTCTCCCTCCCTCTCGCTTTCTCTCCCTTCCTCCCTCCCTCCATCCATCCCCAGCCGCAGCCCTTTCTTTTCATACTGACTCCCTCTGCTTTCTTCTCTTCCTTCTTTCTCTCACGTGTGCAGCAGATATGATGAATAATTCACTTTCATGACAATGCACTGGCTTGTGCGTGCCTGCGTTTTAGCGTGTTTACTGGTTCAGTTGAAAGTGCATGATGCACCTCTGGTGCAGGGTCTGTGTCCATCTGTGTGTGTGTGTGTGTGTGTGTGTGTTTGAGTCTAGACCGCGCCCTGTAGGTGCTCCTCCTCCAAACGCCTCACCTTATTGTTCAGCAGGGGTTTAATCTCGGTCAGCTGTACGTCCTGTAACTCGTCCATCTTCCTCACTCGAAACCACTCTGAGGGGGAAAGGCAGGGGAGAAACAACAAGGTGAAGAGCCTGTGTTGTCAGCAGGCACGCAACGGTGAGCAGGGGTTTGAGGACGTTGACGTACGGCCGACGGACATGCTTGTCACCGAATGTCTTTGGCCTCCACGGAGCAACTATCGACTAAAAAAAACCTACGGCGACTGGATTCTGCGTTTACATTCGTGTCAGCTGCAGGGCGTCACGGTCATAAAGGGAACAGGTAACTCACGCTCACGCTCGCGCTCTCCCTCTCTCCCACTCCCCCCCTCTCACTCCCTCCCTCCCACGTCCTCTCCTCTCCTCTCCTCTCGTCCTCCCCCCCCCCCCCCCCACCACACACACACACACACACACACACACAGATTGATCTATTCGTCAATTTTGTCAATTGAATTTCAATTGTATTTGTTTTGAAGTCGCTTTAATGGCATGAAATTAGAGAGTAGGCCTAGATATTTTTCACCTAAATATTTACTTCTCACAACAACCGACAAATCAAAGAAAATAATCTATGTCACTATCCCTCTTACGCTGTGGCAAAACATTCGCCATGACTACCCCCCCATTTCCCACTCAGGCTCCAGTTGCTGTGACCTGCACGTGATGAAGCATAAGGAGCCATTTGGGGGGTTGAAGGGCATTCTCTCCATCCATTCTCGCGTAAAATGTCACCTCTGTCATACGCTCACCCAGACCCCACACACACACACACACACACACGATTCAGTAAGCCCCGCCTGTGTCTTTCTCTCAAATACTCCCTTACCCAGACCCCCATTTAATAGTACCAGGTCAGGTAGTGGGGGACACGAAATCCCACCTCATTCGTTTCCCCCTTGAGGCTAGCTATTTGTTCCAGCAAGTAATTACAGGGCGATGACGCGGATGTGCAAACATCCCTGGTCCTTCTCCTTCAGCCTACCACATGTCTGCTCAAGGTGAGGACAGGAAGTGGTGTAGTGTTACCTTGCTGCCTAGGAGACAGGCTCATGTTACACACAACAGCAGCCGGTATCTAAACTGAGAGCCGTGTAGGAGAATGCTTACAACAGGTAAAAAGCTGGACAACAGAAACAGTAAATATCATACCCCTAGTGGACAATGTGACTCATCCACAAACACACACACACACACACACGCACACACACACACACACACACACACACACACACACAAAATGTATAGAAAACACAGGAATTCAATACAGAAAGAACAGCTTTAAAAATGTCACTGAGAAGATTGGCCAATAGGAGTTGACTGACACAATCACTTCCTGTGTCTCAGCCCGCCTCTCTAATGACCTTGGGGGCTGGTTTCAGATAACCTTCAAGGTTGGGTTAGCATTGTCTTCTCACAGCTCAACCAACCAAAGCAGGCCCCAGTGATGACATCACACCAGTTTGAGTCAGCAAGATTCCATGTGGCTCTTTCTAGACATGCTATTGAGTCACTAAGGCATGGCCAGGCTCTAGTTAAATATTAGGCTAAATGTACTACGGGCAAAAGAACACATTACCTACTTGGTAGCTGATTTTCACGGAAACAGCGACAACCAAGAAAGGCAAGAAAAACAATCCTCATATGATATTACCTAAAACAGCAACCAAACAAAAAGTATGCATTTCAAGCGTCGGAAGCACTTAAGTGTGGCATTGAAAGTGGCCCCTGCAAATCCCGTCGACAAATCCGGCTCAAGGGGAACTAAATAACATTTAGACAAGCAGTGAGTAAATAGAAAAACAAATATTCTGCGTGCTTGAGCAGATTGAGCCAATCGGCCGGATCAATCCAACACTTCCTCAGGGTGCCACAGAAAATGTAACGGAAGCCTGTGACCGCGGCCAGCTAATCGGCTAACACAGCCCCCGTGGAGAGGGGTCAGGCTAGGCCTAAACCCCAAATGCAGAGTGACAGGCTTGATTTTGCACCTAAACGTCGCTGACCCATTCCAGGTTACCCGGACAACCAGACCTCTCTCCCGGGGTGTGACTTTGGTTTCTTCAATGGCCTGTGACATGTCCTCTCCCAAGTCCCTCTCACGTGTCTCTCCCCCTCACCAACCCTGAACTCCAGTCATTTGACGGGATACCGGCACGACGTCTCCATCTTCCAACTGCCTCCCTTCCACTGTTTTGCCGCGTACAAGCAGCTGTTGCCATAGAGACGAAGCTGCTGGTGTTTATTCTAAGCTAGGCCGGCCTCTAGGGACAGATGTGCGCCGGAAAGACAAGGGGAACAGATCGAGGCAGGGAACGGGAAGAATGCGCACAGACAACATTGGAGAGGATAAACAGAGGCTCGAACATCTGCTTTCAACAAGGACAACCCCTTACGGTCTCAGCGGCTCCAAATGCAAGGCGACTCAGGGGGATGTTAGGTCAGATTCGGTGGCTGGGAAAATATTACTTTGACAGTGAAAATAGTTGCAGTGGCCATGTTGAATTCCTCCTGATGTAGCTAGCGACGGCCAGACTGCGCTATTAACGTGGTTGAAGATGGGGGTTGGGTGGGTAGCTTGAAACAGCTGACACTACGTAACATGTCAATCTGGCCCAGTTATCTGGGAGAGCAGAATGTGTATCACTCTGCTGAACTTTATTCGTGGAAAGCATAGCACAAGCAGACGAGAGACACAATAACACACTCAACATCTCCACGGCACGGCACAGCCCACCATAGCACAGATGCTTTGGACAGGACTGTAGGGGAAAAACAGCAGTAGAGATCACGCTCATGTCAGAGCAAATCCACATGAGCACTACTTGCCCCGTTCGTGAAAAGGTCAGGTTTCAAACCCAACCATAATAAAGTGACAAACTTCACAATCCAGACATATACTTGTGAATCAAAATATCTATATGTTTTAGGATCATCAACCACTTAACTAAACGACTGCTTCATTTTCCATTTAGACAAAAGGTAATAGCCTATAGCCATTTAATGTTAAAATAAAGAACAACCTATTCTCTCACACACACACACACACACACACACACACACACACACACACACACACACACACACACACACACACACACAGAGAGAGAGAGAGAAAGACAAAAGGGAGTCCTGTAGCCCCCCTGTCAGCAGCGAGCAGTGGATGATTAATGAAGACGTCACATCCTTCCTTCTAGCCCTCCCCCCTCCCTCTGCCCTGGCTCTCACTCAGTCAATCCTTCTCACATCTCACCTTGGGAGAGCCAGGCAGTCTGGGAGGCAGCATGATGGAACATTGTCACCTGCTAGAACGGCCAAGACAGACTCCGAGTAAGTCACCTTGGGTGACTCCTGTCACCGTGGCTGCCTCCTCATCGACACGGCCGTCATTGTGACTCTACATCCACCTTGCTTTCAGACCACGTTGACGTCAGCCATCTGAATTACCCATGCTGAATGTCATCCTGGCGACCCCGAGTAACCTCTGTGTTGCCATGGGTGATGTCGGTCTAACGTACTGGACGGTCTCTATGTTGAAAGCGTACTAGGCTTTTCTTCATCCTCCCATGGTGGCCCTCAATTACCCTCCCCGTGGTGAGGTCACCTGAACTGACCCATCCCAAAATCTGACCGGATCAGCACCACCAGTACTCTACATAGACACTCTCTTTGCAAGCAGGATGGACCGGTAAAAGAAAGCTAGTGGTTTGAGCCCCATGCTATCCAGCTGTCTGCTGTCTGCTGTCAGTCCGTGCCTAAACACTTTCCAAGTCCCAATTATGGAACAGCACGCTGCCCGTTCGACTGAGGCTGTTTTTGAGTGAGCAATAAAAATCAACAAAAGAGAAATGGGCCACACAAAAATTCCAGAGATTCTTTTCCCTGCCTCCCGTGGATACTGCCTTTTGTTTCCACCTCTGCTCTTCTTCCCAAGTCTTTCTCTGTGTGCTGCTTTAAGCCCCGGACCGTTGTCAAGGGACACTACTCACGCCAGGAAAGAGGCACGCCTGTAGCCTATTCGTCAACGTGTCACTATAAACTCCTTTCAGTTGGCCTTGCTTCCCCGGCTTCCCCCTGCCGGTCCCACCATTTACAACGCTTAAGCGAAAAGCGCCGCCAGTGAAGGCAATAGGCCCTAATCCCCTGTAGAGTTTAATTCTGTTTTGAGGGACTGTGATTGGGCTCAGATCCAGATTATTCCTCTATCCCGAAACGGCTTGGTAAGAGAATTAGTGGAGGAAAATCTCTTATTTTCACAAATTTCCCCTTCCTTCTGTCACGGCATTAACAGGATGGGAAAATATAAGCCTTATGTTCAGGTCCAACTCAGATGGATCCGGGCCAGGGACGGTGTCAGGGTAGGAGGAGAGAACGGGACGGAACGAAGAGCGCGGACGGGTTCTCTCACCTCCGTCAAATTGGGTTTTTCTCTTGGCGGCAGTAAACGCTGGAAGAGGGTTCCCTACGCACCCGAGCAGTCTCCTTAATTACAGTCTAGTCCCAATCAGAACAAACTGTTCTCCAGGGGACGCTCACTCCAGAGCTCCAGATACCGCCCGCCACGCAATCACTGCCCTCCTCCATTCACCTGTCCCTCTCGGTCTCTCTCTCTCGCACTCACTCACTCACTCACTCACACACTCACACACTCACACACTCACACACTCACACACTCACACACACACACACACACACACACACACACACACACACACACACACACACACACACACACACACACACACAGGACGGATAGAACCGTTATAGTCTACTGCCACTTAAAACACCACAGCAGCAGCCTACCACAGAATACACTCACTTGCACATTGAACTCATTTCATAGATGGTCACCTGTGGCATACAGAGTGCCAGAGCCACACCCACAAAGACCTATGACATACTACCCCATCATATCAACGTTCGATGATAGTCCTACAGAAAAGCAGGGCTTCTCTACCTTAAGCCTCAACACTATTTTAGGGATAAAACAACCAGCTCCCTACATCGTTGAAAAATAGAGGCCTTCTCTGTCCCTCCCAGGGCTAATTAACCCATAATAATCAAACTCTTTAATTCCTGAACCTTCAAACCAAAAAGCCCTCATAATCCAAGCTAATATGTTTGGTACACTGGATGAATATTAAGTGCAGACAAACCCAGACACCCACCCACCCACCCACAACCCTCAGTCGCACTGAACAGCCAGTGCTTGAGAAAGGGGCGGAGACATATGACCTTGTTGTGTGTATCTCTCTCATATTAATTCCGAGTATCTGGGTCTCTTTCTTTCTCCCTCTCTCGCTTCAGAGAATATGCCAAGCATCTGTCCTCTGAACTGTCCAGAAATTTGGCCCATGTCCCGCCCCCTTGTCAACCCTAAGCCTAAATAGTTAGTTTTACCCCTCAATGTTTTTTTTTTTTTATTGTTTTGAGTTCTCCATGAATTTGACAGAAAACGCTTTCACTAAATCACATGTTTATGTATGAGCGTTTGTTTGTGAGAGAGAGGGCAGACAAAGAGAGGGAGGCTGGTAAGGCAAGTTTGTCATTGGCATGCAGCAGACTCTATGCTTATTAGGCTGCCCAAAAGAGAACCCCCCAACAACTCAAGTCACTATGCTTATTAGGCTGCCCAAAAGAGAACCCCCCAACAACTCAAGTCACGTGCACACGAAAACCGGCCCAGTGTCCCATATAGGCCTAGACACGTGGGTCCACAACGAGATGCAAATAAGCCACCAACAGCTCTCTCCCTGCGTCAACACTTCAAGACTCAGCTTTTATTAATCTCAAGGGGCTTTTAAAAAATTGCGCTATTTCTTTGAAAGCCCTCTTTATCTGCTAATGGTCTTATGAGATAAAAAAAAAGCATTTTGCCATATTGATTTAAGGGCTCATATTGGTTGGCACCATCAGCAGTCTTCGCTACGTCGCCACACAGGACACAGATCCCCACAAAGAAGCTCCTCGGCTTTCAAAAGTGCTTCATGTCTCAAACAATTATTCGACACAATTTCTGTAGGGAACTTAATGACCAGATTTATGGCACTAATATCAGGCCCTCGTAGACCCGCAGTGCACTTTCCCCTTTAGAAGTGGCTTTGCAGAGCAGCAAAATGGAAACTCCATTTAACCGTTAAATCGAACGTCGTGGACTCATAAGTACCAACCATGGCTCATGTACAACCGTGACATGCTGTCTGCCTGCTACGGAATATTGTGTGTGTTGGCCAGATTTGCCATGATCCTCCAATCAGACTACAGCCTCTCCCAGTCCTGGTCTATTTCCGTCTTCATACATAAGTCATGGACTGGTCTGTGCGCTAAGCTGCATATCACTTTTTTACTGCGCCTTTTGGGTGAAAGGGATTTCATTCTTGGAAGCGCTGTATCTATTTCTCTCTCTCTTTTCCTCTCCCACTCTCTGTCTTGATACAGTCCAAAACATTCCTCACATGCTGGGGGGCTTGACAATAGATGGCACCATTTATATTGCACACACCCTCTGGCTCAATATTATGATGTCCGTGGGAAGCACTGCATAAATAAAAAACAAAAACCAACGACGTACCGCAACTAATGTCAAAAAAGATGTGCAGCTACTGACACATCTGCCGTTACCGGTTATAAGTCAGGCCACGGAGAGGTGTGAGCCTAGTTGAACGACTTGCTAGCGGCCGTGCTCCACCTGCTCCTCTCCTGCTATAAATAAGGCTGAATGGGCAAGCCTGTCGGCCCTGCACTCAGCGCTGCTATTAGAGAACCTGGCTGTGCTCGCTCACTTACCCTGCTACACTAGGCTAGCAGCTCACTTACCTGCCGGGCTGTCTGTCTGTCTGTCTGTCTGTCTGTCTGTCTGTCTGTCTGTCCATGGGGGGGGGGGGTTCCTAAGGCTGCTCACTCGTGCGGACGAGGGGGGGTGGAGAGGGGCATGGATAGGAAGAGGCAGGGAGCGGGGCGGGGCTAAAGCGAGGCCGAGACCAAGCAGTTGCACACACAAGGTGATGGAAGTGACTGGGGTGTTCGTGTCACAGTGCCTCCTAATCAAGGGGACGGGGGGGGGGGGGGGGGGGGGGGGGGCTGTGAGAGGTGCAGTGCCTCCAGGATAAATGGATGAGGGAGCCAGAAGATTAGTAGCTCTCGGCCAGGCCCCCAGGACCACAGAAGGTCAGCAGCCAACAGCTCCAGAGATAACAAAGATTTGATCTAACAGGCGAGATCCTGAGGCTAGATAGAAAGACTTGATGGGTCTACCCAGAACATGGAGGAGGCACTGGGTGCTGGCTCAGGTTAAAACTGAACGTTTACAGAGCTCAACTCTTCCAACGTGAGCAGCATGGTGCACAGCACTGTCAAGACATGAGCCCCACCATTGTTCAAGAGCCATCCCAGTAGTCAGTACGGCTGTTACACAATAACCAATCATTGGCAACTCAATTTTCCAGCTGGACACAGTCAGGTGGCTCCTCGTATAACAAGGCTGACTGGCTGGCGCCTTTCTCTCTCTCTGTCTCTGTGGAGGTCGGCTGTGTCCTTGGCAACCACGGGGGGCTGTCAAACCCCCTACCCCCTCCCGCCCCCTTCATCGAGCCCAGGCGGCGATACCATGGATACCAAATGACCTTTTCACAATAATTTACATAAAGCCAATCCCCTCATTCAACCAATCAAAACAACTTAGCGACTATATACGCGGGCTTCATTCACGGAAGCATTTGCACTGGGTTGTTGTTTAGGAGACACACACAGCCCTGAAAAGGAAGGTAGGCCTAATGGAAAGGATTGTGGAGTTAGTCTTGCTCTGTCTTGGCTGATACTCTATCATATTATTTAGACTGGGACTTGTTTAAGTCCCCTTTATGGTCACGGGTAACCCTAACCCTAACCCTAACCCTAACCCTGCTGCATCCGGCAACCATACAAAAAGGTGCAAGCTCAAATTCTCAGTTTCTTTCTCAAATGTAACTCACCTCCACATCCCAAATCCCAGCAGGCTCGTGGCTCAGTGGTGCACTTCACCCACTCCAGCACGGTCCCAATTTACCTGAGTGCCCTTTACTCAGTAAATGAGCGTTGGCTGTTTGTTGTTTCGTGCTCCCCTACGCTTAGACCTTAGCTGCGTCTTTCACAAAACGCAAGGCCAGGGAGGCCTCTCAGAGCGCATCCTATTCTCCATTTGCGAGGTCGCAATTACAACCTTTTTACAATCCTGGCTGCTTCCAGACTCAAACAACCCCAGGACAGAACCAGTGTGCGTGTTTTTCTCGCCAACGTCTGGTAAATATGCATCCTTTACAGCCCCTCCTTGCAGAGTGTGTGCGGGCAGCAGGTAAGCCAGCGTGACCACATCTCTAACCCCTATCGATCGGTCCCTGAAATGTTAAAACTGCACCGCTCCTCCCTCAGTCTGAGGTACATTAGCAACAGGCCACGGCAAAAAGGACAACACAGTGAAAACAGTATTTACTTTATAATGAGCCCCTATAGAAGACCTTTTCCGGGCACTTTGACACACTGCTCTGTCTGTGTCCAGGGTTTATCCCTACTCTGTTGCAGCGGTGTGTTTGTCTACGTGCAGACATGCGAGGTGTGTTGATAATAGCAGAGTCCCGGCGGTGAAGGACAGCCCAGGGTGTCCAGAGGTCCAGCTTGGCCGGTTTCCATCTCCCTGGATCAACACGCCAGCCACCTGTGCTCACCCTCCCTCACCACCACCTGCTGCTGCTCGTGTTGCTGACGCTGATAAAGAAAATAGAGAGAGAGAGAGAGAGAGAGAGAGAGAGAGAGAGAGAGAGAGAGAGAGAGATAATAGAGAGAGACAGAGAGACAGAGAGAGAGCGCTCTCCCTCCCCCAAAGGTGTGATCCAACAGATTGGAGTGTCTGAGAGGCCCCTGGACTGGACATTACTGTTGCCGCAGACAAAGCAGATGGTGACAGCCTGTCTTAACGGAGGTTCAGATCACCCAACAAAGAGATGCCATCTAACCTGGTATCGGTCTACAGAGCGTTGAATTAGGAGGCCAAGCAGATAGGGAGCTGAAGGGAAAATGTGACATAGGCTACCAAAAATAGCAGTCATTCAAGGCTTAAGACCAAAGCTTGTGGGATAAAAAGGATGCAACCTAACTGATGACTACTATAGGACACAGAAAGTTATTCTAAACAAGTCTTCAGACACTTGGACACAACAGGGCTGTGTATACATCAATTCGTTCCCCTGAAGGTTTCAACCAGCTAAAGGCTAGCTGACCGTCCAGCTCTGGCAGGGCTTGTATTACAGCCACAGCTCAATTACAAAAGCAGACCAGCCCAGCTACAGGGCACAGGGGAGAGGTTGTGGCAGCGAAGATGCCTAATAAAATGGGAATGTGAACATCCAAACAACAATGTGTAGTAGTCCTTAGTTATTCTTCAGGTACCCACATGCAAAGCGATTTAAATAGAACTATGCTGTGTAACATTACTAATGTTTTAATTGTGGTTGGCACACTTGTGGGGATGGTGTTATTGCCAAGTCAAGCGCCTTTCCCTCCTGTGGTCCCTGGGGGTTCTGAATGGGCCTCCAGCAGTGACTGACAGGGATGCTGAGGTGATGCTGAGTGAATACAAGGCTGCCTTACCGTCAGCACCCAGCTTAACCTATTTAAAATCCTTCATCCCCACTGTGAACACCAATCCCTGACAACCATCCCTCAAAGTCCCTTTCACAAATCTCAGACATCTTCATCGTCTGTCCCTAGTTAGAAAGTCAGTTGTCAACTATGACTGCTTTGCTTTTTACATTTTTTTTCTCCCTTCGTCGCACCTTTTTCTTGGTCTCCCTCGACAACTCATGTTAGAGACATCAAGAAGACATTGCAAGCAAATGGATCTGAACAATCTTTGAGGAATAAATAGCCTGTACTATTAAAGGCCTAGTCATTTTGTAAATGATCATAAATCATAAATCAGATTAAAGTGGAAATAAGTATCCACAGATGAGATCTTAAAAACAAGCAAATTCAAGTCTTCAAGACAACACACTGGGTGTAGTTTCAGCATTGCTTCAGTAATGCACTGGGAATTTCCAACATCTTCAACCTCTCAACATAGAACCAGCTAAGCTAATCATCAACCTGCCAGAATTCATGAAACTTCCTGCAGTGGGTAACTACTGACATATCACTTGAAATAGAATTTGCAATTGTGTTTCAACAACAAACTTCAAACTATCTGTAAATTAGGCTTGTTTGTGTGCGTAACAATGCCTTTTTTAAAGTCAAAGTTGTTCAAATAAAAGCATCAGTAAATAGTTTGTCAGTCTGTAGTTGGAACCATTGTTAGGAATGATAACAAATACAAACATGCCAGTGTTTGTTGTGTAAGCTCAGCCATAGTGTACATTGTTCAAGTTGTCAAGGAACCGTATCACCGGAATTACAGCAACCTGCTGCCCAGTCCAACTTCCACCTGTGTGACCTCTGCATACAGGTGACTGAACAATGTCCTCTCATTCAACGGTACCACAAGAAAATCTGTACCTACGTCCCTTACAGCTATGGTTACATTTAGGTTACCAAATAATACCTGCAGCGCTAAATATAGTGGACTGTATACATGTACTTTAACTAGTTGAGGGGAATAAAGCTTTTTCTACCAGGCCTATTCCGCATTTGTACGGTAGGCCTACTGTAGCCTACTTGCAGGCCCATTACAAACTTGGCCTAAAAGATACTCTTATATGGTCAGATTCGTGAATGACTGGATAGGTCACCTGGTATATCTATTTTCTACATATGATTTTAAAGAATCAACAGCCACCTAATTGTTGCATATAATTGTAGGATTAAAGTACACACAGCAATTGAAAATGGCTTAGAATTTAACTTCTGTGGGCTCAACGATGTATTACAGTGAACGCGAAGACCGGGGCAACAAAATGAAATGAATAGAGCTAGAAAGTAACGACGCACGCATCGCCAACTGCAGTTCTCGCACGCACCTTCTCACGACTGGCCACTTCTGTATCAAATGGTTGTCAGTTCAGGCCTACGACTTTGATGATTTGAAAAAGTCAGAAACCTGATCGACAATGTGGCTTTCTATGTTCATGTAATGATTACAAAAATAAAGCAACAGAAGACAGGAGTACTGGGACCAATACATCTATGGTTAGGTGTAGAAGAAAATACTGCGAGCTTGAATCTTCTCCGGTATCATCGGCCACATCTGTAGCATATTTGGTAAATTACAAAATAACCGTTCAGAAACGTAAATTCATACATACCGCGGTTAAAAAATGAAGTTTCTTTTCGAGTGAAGTCAAACCCTACTAAAATTGTGGTTAAACACAACGATTGTATAAACTGCACGCTCTCCTTGCGTTGCCTGCCTCTTTTCTCAGCGAGTATTCCGATGTCTCTCACTGGGCGGAACTACACATTGCGTCCGACATTACCGGGGACAAGCAAACAGCCAATACGAGGAGACAATACAGATAGTCTAACGCCCCCAAGAGGTTAGTTGTAAAGATGCTGTCCAAATACTTGACACTGACAGTTCTTAGGACAGTGGCCGATTTATCATTTGCTCTTTCCCATCATTATGTTGACCTACTTCTAAGAGATTAAGCGATTAGAACGGACATCAACTTATTTTTTACCCAATCTAATAGAACAGGGGCACAAATCGACTGTGTAGAAACCATGTTACATCACTCAGTGGCAACCTTTGTCTATAATTTCAAGCTCCAATTCCAGCTGTACAAATCATGAAGGACGGTAGGACCACTTACTTCAAAGGCTGTTGAACTGTAAACACAGCACAGATTTGACAGCTGAATTTTAGTGGACCCCTATCGTTTACAAAAAGCTAATGTCCCGACTCTTCACTTTCAGGCAGTTACTTTCAATGTGTTCACACAAGCCTCTTTGTCAGTTATATCTGGCACTACATTGTTTCATTTAACAGAAGCAATATATTTGACAATGAAACAAGCCCACATAATTAGTAAGCTATAACAATGTAAGAGTTTATTTATGTTCCAGCATTTCTGTTTGCAGTGTTTCCTGACATCTCTTTGTGCAGCCAGACAAGTGTAGTATCAGTAGTTTCCTTTGGGAGGAAATGTTTAAGATCATTATTTTCAATACAAAGATCCCAGATAAAGCATCTTTTTGAATAATGTATTTACACAGAATACAAAATATTGCAAATAAATGAGTGAATAGGAAAGGAAATATACAAATCAGCCAAAGAACTTGTCACCGACAACAGATTACAAGATGCTAGGTTCATAACAGACAAGTCCACAAATAGTTTCAGAGAATCATAGGTCAAATGCTACAGAGACGGCATCGCAAGAGCATCGATAACATGGGAAACCTGATTATATAATAAGATTCTTAGGAAAATCACAGAACAAATATAACCATTAAAACATGAAAGCGAAACAAAAGATCAGAAAAATACACTCATCACTGTACAAAGAGTCTAAAATAACAACTGGCTAGTTACGAGGCCTTGCTTCAGCCCAAAATAACTTCACAGTGTATAACGAAACAAACCCTTTATGCCAGTCATTCAATTGCAATTCTGAATGAGTAAAATAAGGAAGAAATCTTACTAAAAGCAGTTACTTGTACAGTGCCTTAACTTAGGAATATAATATTGCAAGGCTGTGCTCTGTACACGTCTGCAAACATATAACTTGTAAGGAAGAGTAAATTCAATGGAGGGGGGAATCAAAATCCCTATGTTAGTTAAAGAAAAGGTTGCTAAGTTCAACAAAGTTGAAAAGGTCCATTTTAAATGTTGCGTGTCCGAAAGTTCAGATCAAGGTACACATTACTGAGATAAGCAGGAGCATCTCAAACATTTGCGCAGTCAAAGGCCTTCAAGAGGTTTTGCTCGTGTCAATGCAAAATCCCTAAAACAATCACCCACCCAGATTACTATTTTATTTCAAATGAATCTGATGTTAACAGTTTGTATTTGTTTTAGCATGATAGTTTGCTTACTTTCCATAGACATTCATATAATAAATACTAGTTATATGATTAACGTCTAAAGCTGGGGTACTTTCCACATACACCTTGGAGGCCTTTTTCCCAGGAAAGAACAATACCTAACCTCACGCTTCAAGAGCCACCAAAACCCATCAGTACATAAGTGCTTTGGACATCCAGACATCACTTTGACTAAACCATAGGCCAGCGAGTGTCCGCCCCAGTGCTGGATTTTCGGCATGGTCTGCGTATCCTGGTCTTATGATTGCGGAAGCTCTGGCCAGCCACGCTCTCTGGCGCCCTCATGTGGAGCAGCACAGGGCAATCTGCTGCACCTTGCTCAGCTCTGACAGCAGCTGCTTCATGCGATGTTTGAGCTGCGGCAGGCGGGCCAAAGGCTCCGGTGGCTCCAGCTCCCCAGTGTAATCTAGCCAGCTCTCCAACACTGAGGACGCAAACGAGGAGAAAAACAGAAGGGCGTTAGCGAAAGACGGCTCTCTTACCTCCGACTGAATAGCCAACGTCAGTATTAAGGCTCGGTGAAGATCTTTGGAGTGAAGGCTTACCATCTAACTCCCTCTCGATGAAATCCATCCTGTGGTTGACCTCGTCCTGGACGGTGTCTATGTGGTCCAGCAGGTTGATCTGCCACTGCTGCTGCCCGCTGCAGTCTTTGATCCCTCCAGCACCGCACACCGTGCCATCCTCCTGCTTCACCTCCACCTGTGCCCACCGACCAGCGTTTGGCGTCTAGACACGGGGAGACACACACACACACACACACACACACACACACCTTTAAAAATGTAAAGGCTTCACAACTGCGCTTATAATATAGCCACATTCTCACTCCACTGCATAATAAAATGTAAACTTTGAGCAGATATGACTCAAGTCCAGCCTTTCTAATAGGGAAAGACCCTTGAGGACGGAGCAAGTTTAGGCGCTACTCACCTTGTTGCTTGAGCCGAGGGCTTTGGGCCGGTTGGTCTCCAGCAGCCCTCCGTAGCGCTGCTCCCTCTCCAGCAGGTCCTCCGTGCTTCTCATGCTGTCCTCCAGCTCGGAGCCGCGTCGCGTCTCCACCACCAGCCTCTGCTCCACCGCAGGGTAGTAGGCCCTGGGCTTCTGGTAGCAGTGCTCGCTCAGAATGTACGAGTCCTGGAAGGACAGATAGGGAGAGGACGAAGACGAGGAGGAGGTGGCGGCTTGACTCAGCTTTTCCAGGGCGTTGGACATCAGCACCTCGCCGCGGGTCATGTCCTCGTCGGGGGCGGCGGGGGATGGGACCGCGTTGGTGCTGGGGCAGGAATCGAAACTCTTCCAGGGCCTCTCGGAGCACTTCCAGGGCTGGCACCACAAACGCAGGTCTGGGTGGTTCTGGTTCCTGAGGAGATGCAAAGGAAAAGTGAGCCTCCACTAAACAACCATGTAAAGCTTAAAGCGTGCTTGAACATTTGGGTTATAAACAGAAATACAATAGTAGCAGAATTTAGTTTCTAACCGAGAAACCATTAGAAAAAGGAAAAAAAAAAAAACATTTGTGAAAATGATATTTAAGTTTTGTGTTTTTTCCCCAAAACCATTCAAATAAATCGAATTTATTGACGCCCGCATTTCACCTTCTCCGTTTTTCTTCCCGCTTTCATCCCCCTGTACTCACTGTAGGAGGCTCATCTTGAGCTGGAGGCCACTGAGGACCTCCACCACACGGTGCACATCCCCCAGTAGTTGGTGCGTGGCAGCAATCTTCTTGGCGTTCTGTTGGGAGTAGTTCTCGTGCAGGAAGGACAGGCCATGCATGTGACCGTTGCTCAGCCAATCGCGGTCGTACCAGTAGCGCAGGCTCTGTCTCTTACCTGGGACACAGATCACATAGAGGCATTGAACCTACACTGTATTCTTTAGAGGGAGCCAACAGTCAGCATGGACATCATTAATTTGGAGGCTGTATGATAGCCTGATAGTGATCCTAGACAATGTATGTCCACTGATTGAACTAAATAGTTTGGATGACAGTTGCAAAATCAATTATTACAATGTTTTACGAAAAAACCCTGGAAGCCAGATGACTGGTATCTCACCTGGTGGATCTCTGCAAATGTAGCACGCGTATTTGTCAGGCACATTCTCTTCCAAGAGGCCCATGCAGGTACCATGCTGCCAACACAGACACTCTTCGCACTGGGAAGAGACACACACATATTTTATGTAAGACGCAAACATACGTCCATCCGCAAACCTATTGGACGGTGTTAGGGCCACGCTAACCACTTTACCTGTATCATAAAGTCATTCTCCTCCTCCACCTCACAAATGCAGCGCACTATCTCCTGATCACTTGTTTCCAAGGCAACCGAGTCCCCACTCAAGGGTGGAGTGGTGACGTCCACCTCCACCCCAAAGTCCTCGTCACTCCAGCCACAGCTGTCAGTGGACCAATCACTTACGGTATCCTCATCTAGGACAGAGCACATCCGCAGCAGGAGCTTAGCTACGGCAGCACAATCGATTTCTACAGGAATAGCTTTTTAAATAAAAAAGAAATGATTTGGTAGCGTATAAGCGTACAACAGCTACGAGTGTACAAAAGCAAGCACTAGCAGGAGCAAGTAGGTTTGGATTCAATCAATGAACCACGAAACCGATTTTTATATGACAGCAGTTCAACTTAATTCGATTGTCACGCCACAGTGTATTGAATTTAGCAAGCCCATTGAAGGGGATACAAATAAAATTGACATATGGCTGATGGATTGATTCCAAGCATAGATAATGGAAGAGGGAAATCAGACACACACACACACACACACACATTCAAACAAACGCATACACAGATACCCACCATTCCCATGTATCTGTTCTGACTGGCTGTGTCCGGGCCTGCGTGGGTAGGCCTCGGGCTTGTGATTGTGTGAGAGGGGGAATTTGTGTGGCAAATTCAATTTGGACTGAAGACCCAATATTGAGATGTCAATATTCTCCTCACTACCTGTGTGCTCTGTTAGCGCAGGGGGAAGCAGACGCAAAACAAAATGTCAACTTTTGGAAATGCCAGACAAGAAGAGGCACAATCTGAAGAAACTGAGCTCCAACAAACACTAAAACCAAATCAAATCACCCGCAGATTCATAAATTGTGGAATATCGTGATTGTTTATGGCCAGTAGATTCCCCCAACGTATGGGGGAAAACTTCTGTGGGTATAATTGCTATTGTTGGATCAAGCTAAATACACTAATAAAGTGAATTTATACTGTATGGAGTAGTGATCTTAAATCCACACCCAGTTATGTATTTAAGAGCAAGGCTGTGCTATTATCTTGAAAAAGGAATGAGCATAAAGTACAAAATGCACAGGTGCAAATGATTGAATACAAGGGATTGTGCTCATTTAATTGCGTCTGTCTCATTGTTGAGCAAAGAAAAAAAAACATTGGCTGAATACATGATTTGTATTCACCTTTTCTACTCCTAGTTTTGAGAGTGTCACTTAATTTGGCAAAATACGAAAAAATGAAGAAATAATGGATTTATTATTCATATGTACGGCCATGTAGATGTAGTTGGTCAGTGTTATCCGTCCCACACCGGATTATTTAAAATGGACGTATAAAGCTGTGGTCAAAGATGCCTGAGAAAGGAGCCATTGTTAAATGAATGAGGATATAACAGATGCAGCTCTACTCTCTCACAGAACCTTAGCCCCCCCACCCAGAAGAGTGAATGAAGTCTTTATCTTTCAGGACGTTTGCCATGCCCACAGTGTAGCAGTGCACATGCAATTGCATAGAGATGCAGGGCGGCCCATGCAGATTGGTAGAGAACCCTTCTTACCAGACTTGGACTTCTTTTTCTTTTTCCTTTTCTTCAGTTTGATTTGAAGGAAGTTTTTGGGTTTCTTGTCTTTTATTCTATCTTTTTCTTTGACCAGTCCTGTCCCAAAAATAAGTAGAAATCACCGGTTAGTGGGATACTGACAAAATAATATAAATATTGCAGCATTCATTTTACAAAGGGACTCATTTACTACAGCTCGTATGGCAGTCTGACTAATGCATAACAACACATTTGGACACGGTACGTAATCCTCGTTTGATCTTAAATACATTTCCCATTTTCTTTCAGCATCACACAAACCTATGTCGAAGCCACTCTTCTCCCCCTCTTTTGTTTGTAGCTGGCATCCATTTCTGTCCAGCTGGTTCTCTTTGCTCTTCTCCCTCAGTAGCGCCCTCTGCTGCTGACCCTGAGTATTGACAGCAGGGGGCGCCGACGTCCGCCTTCCTGATACCTTAACCTCACTGCGAGGCGATGGGGGAGCTCCACTACCATTGTGAACTGTTGGGTCTGGGAATATGAATAAATACAAACTAATTATATACAAGGTCTTCTATTGTGGTGACAGGCTATCATAATGCTGCGATTTCTTTCCCCTTTGTCTCTTTGTGCAGAGGGAATTACATTGCAGTGGTGCGCCGCACCCACTAAACACAATGCAACACTGTCATAGAACTCTCTCCAGGTTTCATGACCACATCAAACATACATTGCCACGGACTTACGAGTAGAGGCTGAGATGGTTCGCCTTCTCTTTGGACTCTCCACGGCAGCAGTTTGCTTCTCTGACGCCCTGGTCTGGACACTCCTGGTGGCGCTGTCATCTTCCTCTGGAGGGTGGTCCTCTCCGTGGTAGTACTTCATGTGGTAGTGAAGTAGCTTGGCCTTGCGGAAGGACTTGGTGCAGCCAGGAGCACTGCACTTGAAGGGGTTGTGATCCAGGTTGATGGACAGGACAGGGGGCGGCTGGTTTTTGATGACTCTGTACACTTAAGATAAAAGCAAAGGATGGGGACAGTATAAGCAAAGAACAAAGTGCAGAAAAAACAGCACAACTAAGCCTGATTAAAGGGGCACTCACATGGTTCTCTGCTGAATCTGTTGGGGTTATGGAACCCTTGTTTTCTTGCGGCTGATAAATTCCAACACAAAAACACGTATTATTTACTAATACAAGCCTGTCATTTAAGCCAAACAAATAAGATTGTGTGCCAATGCTAATTGAACTATTGTGGAGAGATGTTAGTCTTACGTTTTACTGGAGGGGCAGGAAGCACCACCCCTGCAGTGTTAGAGTCGTCTGGTTGGCTGGCTGGCGTCTGTTCTGCCTTACCATTTGATAAGGCAGTTGTAATCGCTACAGGCACTTGTCCCGTTTGTGTCAACACCTCACTCTGCGAGTCAGTATATGGCTTAGTTTCAGTGGCTTCTGTTTCCCTACCTATTCCCCCATTCAGTTCAGACACTTCTTCTGTCCCGCCCTTATCTTCTCCCCCCTTCACTCCGTTTGAGAGCCCCTTCTCTTTCGCTTGATCCCTGAGGTGGTTGTGTCCTGCTTGCTGTGAGGAATGGTCTTCCTGTTTTACCATGGGTGCTTTCTCTTTGCTGCCCTCTCCCTCGCCACCCTTCGTCTGGGTCTTCTCCTCTTCCTCCCCCTCTTCCCACTCGTCTTCATCGTCAGTGTTGCTGTCCTCGTCCTGGTCCGACGTACTGCGCCTGGCTCTCTTGGTCTTGGGGCCTCTGTTCTCCGGAGGCCTCCTGTCTCGGCCGTTCTGCACGCCGTTCCTCAAGCCGGACCGAGACTTCCCTCTGCCCGCTCCTCCTTTCTATATGCCAACAGAGAGAACACAAGATCAGCCACCGCATCACAGGGGAGACATATTAGCATGTACCCTTTGAGAACTGGCAGTGGGATGTCAAGTTTACCTCGCCCACAAAAGGCTTCACATGGATTCCTTTGACAGTCTGGACCACTCCATCATAGAACTTCACCGTGTAAGATGCTGAATACATGCGTAAGGGATCAGATCAATGCAGTCAATTTACGGCAGACCAGTACGTTTAAAAGGTTCAAAGACAGAGAAAAGTTATATAATCCAGACAGTGATCACATATCCTCACCATCTTTATTGACGCTTAAGACTTTGGCGGGGTAGAAGCGGCAATCTGACCAGCTGGCCAGTACCTTGTCATTCACATGAAATCCCTGAGGAACGGTACAAGCACATTAATAAAAAGAAAATATATGTATTCAATAATGAAAGTGATTATTCAAATGTGTATTTTGAAAATATTATTGCTACAAACATGTACGCATAGATATAATAACATAATTTAAGGAGTAACCAAACTTTGCATTTGAATCCAGATATGACATGTGTTATTATATTAAGGCTGGGTAAAAATATTGATATTTCTATTCATACATTTTTTTCCGTCAATCAATTTCCCTTCCAAGGATGGCCAGGGCAGCGCCCCTGAATCGAATCAAAGAAATCTGGCCACATTTTGGATTTAAAAACAAAACTGAAAAAAGAGCAGTTCTCAACAGAGCCCTCTTTAAAAAGGGCAATATAGAGATCGAATACTATGGCAACGTGTCAAATCTCAGGAATAATTAGTTGAAACATTGCCTAGAGGTTTTTCAGTTTTAGTCTGCATCCAATCAGTATGCAGATGGTTGGCTTAGTGGCTTCACTGAAGTTGGCAAATAGAGTGGCCTTTATGCTTGTGATAACTGGAGTAACAGTACATTCAGAGATCTGTCTGTGGCCATCACTCCTAACTGCATTACCAATGACAGGGTAAAGAAAAAAAAAAAAACGTTTGCATAATTATCATAATGCTTTGGGCCCAGTTGTCAAAAGCTAACATTCATCTTTTTTTTATCCACCATGCAATGAAAAATGAACTACCAGATGCAATTCCCAGTGTTAACACATTTATCTTACGAGAGATATATAGATTGCATGTGATTCTTATGAATCATCGAACCCCATCAAAATAGAATCGGGACCTTGCAAATGATGGAGTAAGTAGACCAGTACTAATACCCAGCCCAAGACTGTAAATATACTTTTGGTAGTAAAACTTCTCATTTATCAGTTAATTAAACCCTGCAAGGGAGTAGAAACTCCAGTGATAACAATCAACAGAGCGCATAATTCAAAATGCAAAAAATAAAGCAGGTACTGGGACACTTGGTTACTCTTTAAATAGAAGCTAAAATGATGTTCAGTGGGGTGAGTGTATTGTGTAATGTATAGTATAATATAGTACAGTACATAACCTACCGGCGCAGGACCGTCCTCCTGCAGCCCCTGGCGCCTCAGCTGGATCCTCTCCACTGGTCTCAGGTAGGGGCTGGTCCAGTCGAACCACTCGTCGTAACGATGGCTCCACTGGCGGTAGTGGATCAGCACCTTCTCGTCATCGTAGTCAATCTTCTCTATGTTGGCCGCATACCTTAAAGCAAGAAAATGGGAAAGT
Source organism: Aplochiton taeniatus (assembly GCA_017639675.1). Lineage (NCBI taxonomy): Eukaryota > Metazoa > Chordata > Actinopteri > Galaxiiformes > Galaxiidae > Aplochiton > Aplochiton taeniatus. Next base: position 35,773,649 of record CM030173.1, read on the forward strand.
TGGTAGTGAGATTGGGCGAGGAAGTCAAGGGTTCGAACCAAGAATAGCACAGAAAGTAAACGTGTCGACAAAAGCAGTAAAGCAAGAGGGAAAATGAGAGAGACATGGGGGAAGAGAGAGAGAGAGAACAGAGTTGGCTGGATACTATTTACACAAAGAGAGAAAGATAGAAAGGGAAACAGCGAGAAAGATAGACAGAGAGAGCGAGAGAGAAAGCATACTAGCATGACTCACCAGTTTTTCAGGCTGTCTCTTGCTTCAAGCTGAGCTCCCACCTCAAATGTTATCCCTCTTCTGTTAGGGGGGATCTTACTCATTCTGTCCACATCCAGCCCTTCCTCCTAAAAAATTACAAAGACAGATAGACTGCGTAGTTAACTCACTATCCTAACAGACCTTCACTTAAGTGGGCCGTCAACACACAGAACCGCCTACACGCAGACCCAAATGTCATGGAATTACCGGAGCCCAAGACCCATATCTTATTAAAAGAGCTGCACAGACAAACTATGATTAACTAATATTCAAACATGTCTGGCAACCTGCTTTTTTGCATTGATTAGAGAGGGATTAACACATTTATAGGGAAGAAAATCTGTATGACGGAATGTCAGATGTCCGTGACTAAAAAGGGGAATTCATGGGGAAGTCTAGAGCTAGGCTACTCCTGCAAGGGGAAAGAATATAGGAAGAAGATAAAGATTTGTGAAGGATAAATAGCTTGCACATGAAGTATTATACCAGAAAATGGTGTCATCGCCTTATGGCCAGAACAGGCTGTCATTGTATGGCCTAGTAATTGCAGCCTTTTTGATTGTCCCTCCTTGTGGTGTAGCAGGCCAACAGTTAGATGGATGCAACTCAATATATATAGTAACGATTGTATTTGAATGAAGAAATTAGAAAAATGTATTAGCATATATGCCTCCTGCAAAAGTATAATTAAGGGTAGCTATACCTTATGTTCCTTAATGTGGATAACATGTTTGCAAACTAATGACGGTTGAAAAGGCCAAAGTCTCTCTTGGCAAAATATACACTTCCTTCAGCACAGATCGGCTTAGAGGACCTGATGCGGGATTTCCAATCTGCTACATTCATTCCTAGCCTAGGCAAAGCAATAACGATACCGAATATAAACAGGACCGACTAAACAATCACGACATATAAGTAACCACAATATATTCGGCCTGGTAAGGCTAACTCACCTTTGGGGAGAACGTTTCAGAATAATCCATTTTCTATGCAACCTAGCCGGATATCTTCACACTACTTGGCAACCCACGTGCTTTCTGGTCTGGCGATCCCAAGTATTGAAACAATGGGAGACATGGCAATGGTCTCAGAAATTAGTTGTTCTAACCATACACACACATGGATCATGCTGGCGTATAATAATAATAATAATGATAATAATTAAAACAATGTATAAATCCTCAGATTCAAAAACATTTACATGGACATATCTAAACGTAGTATCTCTTTGTTATTACCGAGAATAAAGTGGACTGGAAACGGACGCGACCTATGCTGACGCAAATGGAGCTCAACACTACTCTTGACTGTTTACGTCCGATCTCCATGCTAAGGTCACAAAATAAAATAACCGATTCGATTAAAACACCTTATGTTCTGCATTCGTACAGTTATCGGCCCAACCAACGTTACAAACTATACAGAATGTATTCTGATGTGAAAAATGTATATATATTTCTTAATGTAAAATGTATTAAAGCACGCACCATACGTTTCAACTTTAACCCAAAGGTGGAAGACTGAAATGTAGAGCTGCAATTTCAAACAAAGCTAGAGATGGCCAATATTTCATTGTAAGGTACATCGCCGATGCTACTTTTATTACTGTAGCCTAACATTTTATTGTCCGATCGCTTTTATAACAGTGGGAGGGGCGTCAAATATCACTGTAGTTCGTCAGTGATTTGGGAAAAGATTATTGGTTGCACTCTTATATGGGGGCGGGTTTAAAGAACTTACTGGCTACTCAGGCTGTCATTCACAGAGACCGCCAGGGCCTGTTTCTTAGGCCTGCTTCCTCTAGTTGTGTTTTCCGAAAATATAAGCTCGAAGCGGCGTGGAGACTCGAGGCTTAAAACTTCTTATTGTGAAGAACTGCAACTTCTTAAAAAAACATACAGAACCACAACCCTATTAATAGTAGAATAGTCAACAATAAAATAACCAAAGACACTAGAAAGAGCGGTCGGGCAACATCACTACGTTTGTTTTGAACTCAAAACCATCACGCTGAGCCACATGCGGCATCACAATCTCCAGCTAACGTAATACAGGGAGAAGGCCTTATTATGCTAATATGTCGCAGAAGTTGCTATTTGGGGCTCAATGAAATCGGGTTTACTTCCATACCTTATTTTCCTGTCACTCACTCTCTGATTTGGTGTAAAATGTGCAATGTAATCCCCTCGCACTTGTTCTGCCGCCTCAGTTTCTTGGTCCAGGCTTCAGGCAGCGCACGCAGTTTAATTTCCTCCGTTGCATTCTCTACCGGCGCGGGTTGAGTGAATAGCAAGAAAGTACGCATGTGCAGACTTTCATAAAGTTCATTCGCAGAGTCCGAGGGAAACAATGTCACCAATTCTCAAAAATAACGAATTATGTGTTTATTATGAACGTGTAGGCAAAACCTTCTGAATGAGATATATGTTACATTTCATACGTCATATTATATTGCATTATTAAACACACCTCGACGATGCGATTGCGAAAGTTGCTTTTGTTGAATACTGACAAGGATCCACACATTCTGCAGCGTGGTGATACCCTGGACCATGTAACGTTACCTAGTTTCAGCGTAGTTCCAGGTGCTGTTTGTAGTTTAAAACATACTGCATGTGCATATGTAAATGTGAGTTGCCATAGGCTACTGTGATTTATAAATGACATAAATAGAAAAGTCCTATCATGCAGTATTGTCATGCTTGGTCAATTTATTCTGTGAACACTAATGTTTTGGAAGCATTCGAGAATCATAGAATATTTTCATACCAATTGAGTTTCTGTGTTTTAAAAGACAGTCTGATGTCTAAACGCAAGAACTCAGTTACCCAGTCCACAAACAAACCTTTATTTTTTATGTATAATTCCACAGGATAACAGGGTAATCAAACATACACACATAAATGTAGAGTGGTTTGAGTCCTATTTTAAAACTAAGGCAGGCAGATACTTACAATCGGGAAATTAACTACATGAATTAAAAACGATGTTCGTCTTTTGAACAACATGAAACCTAACTCTTACCCTGGCCTGGATCATTTGAAAATACAGTCAAGGAGATATTATTTACAAGAACAATTTATTTACATTGGCAAAGGGTACAAAGTTTTATCTACATTCTCAGAGTCTTTGACAGCTGAGCAATGCTCTGCCATTGATTTTGGAGCCAACAATATAGTAATAATAATTGTTTAAGTCAGAGGAGACAAGAGCAGCTGTCCAATACTACACCCGCGTTATAAACCTGAGCCAAACACTGTATGCACTACAAAGAAACAATAAAAGGAAACATGTCAGCACAGATAACAAAAAACAGAGGGATTCATTTTGGCAGACCACATACTAATAACACTGTTTTTATGTCTTTGTTTAGTGTTTTGGATTATTATCTTTAATATTCTATTCTTTTGAGCAAAATATTTAGTATTAGGCTCCAGGTACATGCTGCCAAAAATTCTAAATCAAGTCTAGTTTGTGCTTTGAAATGACGGCCCTGCACAATATATAAAATAGTTCCGGTGATTTTCTTGTCTTGTAATATGAACAATATGCAATTTTTTTGCAACCGCTGCTTCTTATTAATGTAGCTACTAAAACCTCATAGGCAAGCTTTTTAATTAACATACTTTTTTAATCATTCTCTTCATATTTTTTGTATAATAATAAAAGGCTGTCTTTATCACCCACACGCAAACACTAATGTACACACAAACACACTTGTATGAAATGGAGATAGATAGATGGGTAGCCAGAAAATTATAGGCATCAACATAGCTTTTAGTCAATATAAATAAGGTGGCAAACCGTGGATTTGTTAGTCTGGGAAAGTTTCTAGATACAAATATCAACTTTGACAACTAAATATTGCAGGAATCGTATTTTACACAGCTCAGTTATCCAATTAAATCGTAGCACTACACATTCAGTAATAAATTGACTGTTAAATCTGTATTCACATGCAGTAAAAAAAAAAAAAACACTGATTAGAACAAATTAGATTACAAAACAATTCCAACAATGTGACAAAAGTTATTGTCCATCACTGAGGGTTTGGGGATTAGAATATACAATGATTCCCAAGTTAGGTTTTTTGTCCTTCAAATATGAAAGTAGGACAGCCAGTCCTGGGTATCATGCACTGTACAGTCAGCGTGCCGACCTATTTGTGTGCTTTTTGTATCTCAGATTGATTGCCTGAAACAATACACCATATGTTTTTCCAGTGTGTTCTTTACAGAGACAGTGTACTTTTTGTATAATCATAGCTCGTTTTAACTCGAAAGGTTAAATCTGATGGGGTAGTCTACCAAAGTCTACACAACCCCCTCAATAAAGCTAGTGTCGAGGTGAACAATAAGCATTCTCAAGAAGGACATCTCCTTGCGAGTATTCTCGAATATGATCCTTGGGTCATCAGACTGGCAGCGAAGGCAGTTTGGAGCCATCACCATGGCAAGGTTATTCACGTCCATTTTGGTGACAGACACGTTGGCAGGCTGAGCAAAAACCTATAGCAAACAGTGTAAAGAAGGGAATGCGTTGAAACAGAGAACATATCTTTTCCTTTTTTATTAGATGAAAATCACAAAAGAATAGCTTTCTAATTAATCTTAATGTGAAGGTAATAACCTGCAGGAAGTTGATGAAGTAGCAGAGCACCAGCCTGTTGAGCTCAGGTAAGCATTGCACCACAGCAATGGCTGCCACAGGGTCGTCATAGTTACTGACACACTGCTTGTAGAAGTTCATTGGGATGAGGGGCTCCTCCAACTCCCGATACCACAGCTTCATCAGAGAGGCTGAGGTATACGGAAACAGGGTTAGGCACACCGGAACATATTGGTGACTCAATGACACAGGCTTCCGCGCACACGATAACATACACCAAGACTCACCGGGGACATTGGGGTCTGAAAGGTTCTCTGGGATCCTCCACTGGTCCACCTGGAGCTTCAGTGCATTCACCTCATCAATGTCACCAGGCACCCTGGAGAAACAACATGTTTAGTTGCGCTATGTGGCCACCAGAGGGACACCTCCTCCCATTATTCAACCTACTCCTTAGCCTATGTCAGGTCCGTTGGGCATGCCCAGACAAAGTGCTAAAAACCAGGCCCCATTTCCATTTCTTTGAAAGTTTATAACAACAAACAAATGATTGGGTATCACATCAACAAGGAATAATAAACTCAGTCAGTTTCAAATGAACCAGTGGCTTTACTTTGTTGTACCAAAACATTTAATAACTTTAGCAGAGAAACTGGTCAGACGAAATCCTAACAGAAGAAAAATGAATTAGCTAACTCACATTAAACTAAAGGGCACAGAATTGTACTACCTCTATGGTTCTAACCCCAGCTAAAACAAAAATGTAAACACATACTCTAGTATAAAATGAAAAAAAAACAGTATTTGTATCCAAAGCAATACTGGGCTTAAGCTATGTTTGCTCTGCTGTATCTTTCAATATACACAGGATAAGTCAGCTGTCAAGTCCACCACTTCAAGAGACCACCCACTAAGACTTATACACTGTATGTATACTGTATTCACACACACACACACACACACACACACACACACACACACACACACCCAGCTGTCGGTAGATCAGTCTCACCTGAAGATGCCCTCAGTCTGGGCTCCTCCCAAGGCTAGTACATATTGAGAGAGCTGCACCTGAACCCAGGGCAGTTTCCTGTCTGGGAAGAGCTCACTCTGCCGCTCCATCACCTCCTCCAGGGAGCTGCCGAACAGCGAGGGTGTCACGATGGCCCGCCTGCTGTGGTCGATCTCCTCCACAGTGGGCTTACGAACACCCTGAGGCCAGGGGAGGAGAGGAGACAGGGTGAATGCATGTCTAAGGCTATAAAATTAGTCATGATTTTGTCTACTTGAGATTAAATCTATACCTGGATGTTTAAAAGGAGTGTGACTGACTGTGACTGTGTCTATATAATTATACGCAGGTGTGTGCCTGTATGCTTGTTTGTTTTGACTAGGCTTTTTTTTTTATCCTTAAACCATCATCTTTAAATGTGTTAATTATACTGTGGTTATTTAAAGGAGTCGACGGGTGCAAATATTTTTTTAGAGAAAGAAGTCAAATCCCCTACCTTTTTGCCTCCGGTGATGGCAACCTTCTGCAGCTTGCGATAGCAGAACTTGGCATATGTGCTAATAGGTAGACCTGTCGGGGTGAAAAGTGAAATAGTCAAACTTTAGGGATTAAAACTCTGAAACCAAATGCCACAGGGGGAACAAGTCATACTTGCGGCATATCTTTCCAGCTACAATAACCATTGTTTCATGTTACATAGAGGTGCATATATAAAATGTTCAAGCCCCCGCTGTAACGAGAACAAGTAATTTGCGTTTCCCACAGATGTCAGATAGTGTGGGACAGGCTGGGGTAATTGGAGAGGCATTTTGACTGTGGGACTTTGGCATATGGGGATTAGAGCATGCCTGTCTGAACTGTCAGGCTCAGGGACGATTTACTACTGTTGAACAAAAGCTTTAGAGACAGGAGCCAGCCTCCACATCCTGTTCCAGGTGATACATCAATCGACATCTAGGCCACAGGAGACCAGAAGAGAGACTTGCCTGCTACCTGCCTTCCATGCCTAGGCACGGGCACATTTCTGGAGTGAAAGACATCAGAAGGATTGAATTCTATTCCGAGGTGTGTCGTTCATCAAAAGTTACCGTGATCTGTTCACTATTACCTGTTGTTATAGAAGTAAATTGGCTTCTCAAAGCTTGTGAGAAATTTGCAGAAAAAGTCAAATTTACAAGACCCTGCATCTACAAATATAACTGCAGGCCATCCCTACCATCTTTTATATCCATAGTTACTCAAGTTTACCCTAAACTCCAACCCCCATTTCCTCTCCAAAGTACTCAATCACCCCCATGGGGTCTACTCCCCTTCACAGGCCCTTGTCTCTCAGGTGCACGAGACAGTTCCAGATGAAGAACCTCATGCTGCAACGGAAAACCTCCATTCCGGAACGTTCCCTCGTTCCAAAGTCCCTGGATTTATAGCAAACAGGTGACTTCCATCCATGTTCACAAAACTTGTTAATCTACCTTGAGTTTGACTATAATTATGGCTAATTAAAGAGATCCTACTGATAATTTCCTCTTGATCCTTGAGAAAACACACCGGTTTTCCCAGGGCCCCTAGCTTGTAAGTCGTTCATTATTGAGAGTCAAGCTAAAGTGGGGAGCTTTATTCTTCCCCTGCTAGCGAGAGAAAGGGGTTTGCGCTAGCGGTGGTCCATATTAAAATGGCATAGAAACAACAACAAAGCAACCAAAGCCCATGTGAAATCCACCGCCATTAGGAGATTGAGTGTACTGCTCCAGACTGGGAATAGGTTTAACACCTGTCAACACACAGGCTAAGACAATATGCTAACAATAGCTTTTGGGTTTTAATGGTATTAAGCAGACTGCCTCAGTCTCGTCTTGTTAACTGTACATGTTTTGCTGAGCCTAGACATGGAGGCTGACCCAGACCCATCGACGTGTTTGCCAAGCCCTGCCCATCTCCGTCCTAAGGAGTCCACTTTAAAACCAAGTCCACGCCAAGCCATAGGTCTTCAGTTCCACCAAGCCACTCCAGCCCACTCTATTCACAGCTGTTCCATGCTGTAGTCACACACACACACACACACACACACACACACACACACACACACACACACACACACACACACACACACACACACACACACACACACACACACACACACACACACACACACACACACACACACACACACACACACACACACACACACACACACACACACACACACACACACACACACTCCAATCCCTCAAACAGGCAGCAGCTCTCATTATGCTGTTTTTGTGGATGGAAGTCATACTTTCTTTCTTTGGTGGTTGGCCTGCATGGTGAGCAACTTCCCATTTCCCTGAAGTCATTATTTGATTCTATTCTGGCTGAAGACCTCTCGCTGAGTTAGTCACTAATGTGAAGGGGACGCTCTCCTCACGGCCTTCTGGTTAGTCACTTCAGTTGTTCAGCCTGTAGGATTGTGTCGGAGTCATTTGATGTGCAATGTGTGTGACCACCAGTGTGGTCACTGCAATAGTACAAGTGGGTTCCTCGTTGATGACATCATCAGAGCTGACCATGTGGGTTTCCCTAATGAGAGCCTGTGCTAGTGAGTAGGCTTTTCTTAAATGGCTGATAGACATGCAATGTGGGACTGCCTGAATAGTATATTCATTGTGACCATATGATGAGTTTTGACCTTCTAATCCTACATATTTTTTCCTAATACTACTTTCCATGAAAACCATTCATTGTTCCTAAAAGGGAATCATGAGCCTGTATGGTTGTCTGGAAAAATAACAACATACATAATTTTCCATCTAAATGTTCCCTCTAACAGGTGCCCTATGTTTGATTTGTAGTGTTTTTTTTTCTCTCACATCAAGACAGAAACTGATGAGAGCAGAAGAACATATTTTGGGCTCCTTTTTTTTCTTAACGGGCTGGAGAGAAGTATTATTTTTACCTTCTTCCTCATCTGTGTTCTGTTTTCTCTTCTTTCGGTTCTTCTTCAGCTTCATCTCTTGCTGTTCCAAGATGAACTGAGTAACTAGAAAGGAGAAAATGTAATTGGGTCAACAGTCTGGAATAAGATCAGATTAGCACGGCCATGATGTTTTGGGGTTCAGGTCTTTGTCTTTTATGTCCAAAACAACTCTACGTAATTACGCAAACAAGTTCAAATGAAGGCATCCATTGACTGTACAAGACACAAAAACAGAGGGAAGAAAGAGAGAAAGGTGACCCACCCTGTTGCTCAGTGAGAGACTCACGTTTCTTATCGTTGGCTGGTTCCGTATGCCTTTGGATGTAGCCCTCCAGATAGCACCGGAATTTGGGCGAGGGAGCAAAGAAGGCCAGGCTGACGGCCATCAGCTCCCAGCCCGCGGCCAGGCTCTTGGGACTGGTGTTACCCGTGGTCTGCCTCACCAGCTGCACGTACAGCTCATCCCTCAGCCCCTGCATGCCCCAGCACTTGGTGACAATGAGCAGGGCGGAGTGGCGGCGGTCCAGGCGCGAGGGCCGGTCTCCCATGTAGGCCTGCACCAGCTTGAACATCTCGCAGGCCTCCTTCCTGACGGCGCGGTCGCTTGTCACCAGCATGGGCTTCTTGATGGAGCCGCGGTTCCACGACAGCATGTTGGCGATGGAGACGCGCCGGCGGAACAGGCCCTGGGTGTGCATGTTCAGGTGCTTGCTGGCCCAGTCCTCCATGCCTGAGTCCGGGGGCGGCGGCTGGCGCAGACTCGCATAGGAGAGCTGGTAGGCTGAGCTTTCTCCACCACCTCCTCCTCCTCCTCCTCCTCCTCCTCCTCCTCCTCCTCCTCCTCCTCCTCCTCCTCCTCCTCCGTCGCCTCCTTCCCGGTTGTCAAGAGTGGCAGGGCGGTGGGGGCCCAGCAACCCGGACCGCCCGTCCACCATCCCTTTCTTCCTGCTGTCCAACTGAGCCTGCAGCTCGAGGGTCCCCGCCTAGAGGAGGAGAAGAGACAAGGATAAGATAAGAGGGGGAAAAGGGAGACAAGGGAGAGGAAGAGGAAGAAAAACAGAGAGAGAGGAGGAGAGAGGGGAGGGGAACGGGGGTGTCAGTGCAGCCGAGGTATGTACTTGTACTGTATCTCTGTAGCTGCAGTGTCTTTGGTGAGTGTGCTGGACTCTCTTTCCTCTGCTCCGCACTGCTCTGCAGTGCTAAGGCAAGGGGGGGGGGGGGGGGGATTGTTGCAGGATCGGCACATTAATTTCGTAAAGCCAGGAAAGAACTGCAAGAAAAAAAATCTCCAAATATCCACATGGACCCTGGACTCCAGAGCAGGTGACCAGACATAGCAGGCCCTGCCTCTGATCTGCTCCGACCCGCCAACCTCCAGCCAAACCGTGTCTTAAATCTCCCCACCAGGACCTCCTCCAGACGCATAATGAGGTCTCTGCCCGTGAAAAAGCCCCAGTGTCCCCCATTTAGCGAAGACCAGTTCTCCAGCTACGGCCAGGAACAACAAGAAACTCGGGCCAATTTAAAGTAGGAATTTACTATCTGAATATAAAAACAACATTTCAGCATATCGACTCAATGTGGGCATGACGTAACGCGGAGTTGGAGCGTGCCAAAACGTCTGGGCTTTAGATTTAGGATCTCTCGATCAAATGGAGCAGATCTCCGTGGTTTGGCTTGGGTACTGTGCCTTTACGGTCGTAAGGAGTCGGCAGTGATAAACGGGTGGCAGGCCGGGTTCAATTAGAGAGATCCAATACAACCAGGGTCAGCTTTAACTGCTTTACTGCAGGAGTAATACCTCTGATAATTTCGCTTTCTATTTCATACAGATAACTCGCAGATGCGCTATGACACGGTGGTAATTCAGCGGTATTAGATTTAATAAAGATAATATTGAAATAAAGAGCTCGCCAGTGAGTTTAAAAGTCCTTAAAACCAGACTTCAAAATCCAGCATTCCCTGTGAGGTACATTACACTGTGAAAGGACTATTGTTTTAATTCAGACTTTGAACCACAAGCTTTTCACAAAATAGTAACAAATCTTAAATATGGAATCCATAGAATAATAGAATAAAACTTCACAGAGGCAGAGAAAGCACACACAAGTTTTTCTTTGTGCATGTCTTCATTTGAAACGTGTAGTGTGTGTAGTCTACTTCTCCTGTGTTTGTAAGTTCGTGTGTATGTGTATGTGTGTGTTCCATAATGCATCCGTCTGAAGAACATTCCAGGACAGGCTTAGGGGGCCACTCTCCCTTCTTTGGCAAGTGCATCGCCTAACTGGGATTGCTACAGTAATGCGGAACTCTCCTGGTACCAATCCTCGTTCAGCACGTCTCCCTGCCAAGCCCTGGCCATATGGGCCACAGCGGCCTTCCTTCCTGACTAGTGGACGTAACGTCCTGGATGTCTCTAGCCCCGCGTGCCTGCCTGATGCCCAGGAGAAGAGCTGGCACATAGGCACAGGGTGACTGCAGGCACACGACGAAGGATGGTTAGAGGGTGAGCTTCAACCCCCACTGGGCATTGGGGTATTATTCGGTGTATGACTGTTGGCAGGGCCTACAGTGCAACGTTTTTTGATCAGCTGAACATTCAGAATATGAACGTCAAGATTTGGTTTCCTAAAAAAAAAAGAACTACCACTCTGCACTCAGACTCCCTACTAAGATTTGATGTATTCCTTGTTTACACCACACAGACCTCTGTATCCAACATAAATCAGTGGTGAAACTCATGTCTAAAGGTTATACATAATGTGCAAGAGCATGGGTGCGATACTGTTGAAGGGAGTTAGGAGATTAGAAGTAGTCGTTCTTGGAGCCTGGCTTGTCTACCCCCACAGTTGCTTATATAACTGTTCAGGAGAGTCTAATAGTTCCCTTAACTCAAATCACGTGCACCTGCAGTAATAATTCGACCTCCTGACAACAAGATATTAATCTCTATGGTCAAAACCCCGTATTTGTACCCTTTTATATGCGTTTAGAGTTTTATAATACCATTTTGTTAAAATATAATCAAATATTCAATTCAGTTACTTTCCGGTGTAAACAACAGGTGGGCTGGGATTTTCACGTGTTGACAGAGGAATTCTACATTGCAAAAGGATCATGGCAAAATGAAAAGCTATGCTACCCAAATAATAATGCCCAGAAGATTAGCTTGGCCTCATTCTTCAACAGTAGAACTTATTTATTTCTAATCTAGCAAAAAGTAGCCCTGGAAAAATATCAGGACCACTACTCAGAGAAAACAAGGAGTCAAAATAACCCCATCTTAGGTAGACAAACCATACTACAATGAACATACAGTTAAGGACTAAAATACAGCCACGATTTTCCAGTGTAGTTATGAGGTCTATTTAGTCGTTAATTTTTTATTCTTACCACCCTCTGGGTCTAGGCTCCTCTCTCTTTTCTCTCTCCGTCTCTCCCTCATACACACACATACACACACACACTTTAACAAAGACCACTACGCACAGACCTGTGGAGAGTCTGGTCATACCTGTGAGGGGGGTCCAGGGGTCTCAGGTGAAGACAGACTGGCCTGGCTGGTGATGCTCTTCTCCAAGGTGTCTACTTTCTCGTATGTCCTCTTCTGCCTTCCAGTCATCTCCAGTGCGCTCGCTGTCAGGCTGCCATGGTGTCCTGCCCTGCTCAGGGAACGGGCTGTTCCTGCGCTGGTGATGTCCTCACGAGAGGAACACCTTGCGGGACCTGGGCCTCCTCCTCCGTACCAGCGGAGGGAATCCACTGGGGAGCGGGTCCGGGGCACGGGCCCCCTCTCTCCCACTTCCGCCTCCACTCCTACCCTCACCTCCCTCATGGTGTTGGACCGACTCACCACCTCCCTCATCTCTGCCATCAGCCTCTCGTTGAGAGCGCACAGCTCCCCGCTGCTGCCCACCGATCCCGGCCTGCCCCCTGCCCCGCCACCTGCACCCACCCTCCTCCTGCTCTTCCTCCTCAGGCTGGGGGAGGGGCCAGTGGAGTAGCCAGAGTCCTGATAGGTGGCCGTGGCCAGTGGGGGCGGGGTGGGGAAGTCCTGCGAGGCCTGGCTGCTCTGCCTGCTGTGGCGAGCCTCCATGGCTCTCTGCACGGTGGCCTCCAGGGCCCGCCATGTCTGCTTCTTCTCCAGGGTGTTGGGAACCGAAGTACCAGGCTCCCTGTCTCGGGGCTGGCCCCGGACCTGTGGCTGAGACTGGGCCTGGGCCTGGGCCTGGGCCTGGGCCTGGGCCTGGGCCTGGGCCTGGGCCTGGACGGGGGGCTGGGGCTGGCTCAGGAGTGGGTCCGCTCTGGAGGTGGGGGAGGGAGTACGTGTCGGTGCTGGAGAGCTCGACAGCTGCCCCTGCTTGGGGTCCACGTTGACCATGTGCTTGATACACTCCAGTCCAGCTGGGCTGTAGTCCGAGGCAGACGGGTTCCTCTTGTGCCTGGAGGCTGAGTAAGAGGAGCCAGGGTGCTGGAGAAGCCTGGGCTTCTGGAGGCTCTGCGTGGGGGTGAGCCGGGACAAAGAGAGGCCATTGTGTGTGTGGGCCCCTTCCACCTCCATGTCTATAGGGGGCTCGTCGTAGATGGGACACTGCGACACTGGGTCGTCATAGAGCGGGACGGTGGAGGCGTACTGAGGGGAGACAGGCCGCGGGGTGCTGGTCTGAGACCTGTGAGGCAGAGGGCTGGGGTGGCTGGAGTCGCAGGTCACCAGGCAGAAGCTGCCGTTGCTGGCCTTCCTCAGGTGGTGGGCCTGGCGAGGGTCGGTGGCCATCTTACCAGAAGGGGCGGTTTTATAACTCTGTGGGGAGTTCACGGGCCCCCCAGGGGGCTTGCCGCTGGAGGGCAGGAGGGTGAAGGCGTTGGCCTTGTTGCTGGGGTGGGGGTGCTGCTGCTGTTGCTGGGCAGGGATGGGCTGGCTCCGGCTCATGCTGTTCACCTTCACCAACATGGCCGCCTTAGAACCTGGTGGGGGCTGCCATCTTTGAGATGGGTCCCTGAGGGAGAGTAAAAGAGGAACACAATGACTTATGAGAATTCCATGAAACACATCGAAATGCCTTTGGTCTGGCAAAACACTCTGTCAACAAACAAAAAACAAAAGCATTATATTTGGTTTGTCTCTAAAAGCTCTATTACCCTCGCAGGCAATAAGTACAACAATTCAATTGGGAAAACAAACTGTGATTCACATATTCCTTTCTAAATATTTCACTGGCTGAGCAAAGCCTTTTTGTTCCCTTTTTAGCTTACAAGTCTGTTGACGTCAAACTCGTGAGACAATAACTCCAGTGTGTGTTAAAAATCAAGCGCCTAAAAATACAGCAGCTCGTCTGACCAAAACAAATCAAGAATTTCAGCTCCAGTCAGTGCCTAGAGGTCGGAAGAGAAGGCCATACATTCACCATGTTAAGCACACTAGTATTGTGTTGTCATGCTCGAGACTTAACCACAGCTTCCTCCATATGAGAAGCTCAGTGGAAATCACAACTGGATGGAACTTGATTTGAGTCAGAGACGCATAAATATGGTCAACTCTAGTCTCTATCTGCCTGGAGGGCAAGAGGTTAAATATCGTCTGTCTGGTTAGTAGTGGGGCTAACTCCACACTAATGGCACAATGCTAATCCCAGAAGTACTGGAAACTAATCTGTCCATTAATCTGGTCACACCGCTCCGCGCCCCCCCCCCCCCCAGAATCCTTAATGGCCCTTGAAACCGAGTGGCAACTCCACAAAGTTTTTACTTAATCAAACAGGCAACTTCTCGCTTGGGACAAGTAGTGTGTCTGAAGCCGGATTTAACACCCGCCCCAGACAGGGCTTCAAACTAGGACACCGAACGTAACGCAGAATGTACAAAAAGAATGATCACGCTAAAGTTGATCATCTACCGTTTTTGTGCCAAATCAGAATCAAAGGTCAAGTTCACTTTTATGACTCAAGTAAATGACTAAAGATAAACTATTATAAGACTGAAAGGTGTGACTTACCTTTCTCCCTCCTCCCTCTTTACTGTTTTAACATTAACCCACACTACACGTGGACCAGTCTTCTTAAAAATCTTCCTAAGCCCTTCTAACTAAAGCAATCCATTGATCACCAACGCCAAGCTGCGTAGACTGCAAATCCTGTTTAAAGGGCTCTTTTTCTCTGAGCTCAGGACTCACTAGACAGTGAAATAGTGGGGCAGGAAGAGGCTGGAGAAGGAGGAGGAAAACCGACGGACTGGTCACCCCCCCCCACCCCCCTCCGGTCGTCTCTGTGGAACAATACAGAAACAATTCCCCTGAGGGGGGACAGCTTCTCAGACCAACGGCTAACTTCCTTTACCCCCTTAGACACTGAGCAGAGCTACTCCCTCTCCCTCACTCCCTCCCTCCATTTGTCTACGGGTGAGTCACACCACCTCTGCGGTTTGAATGTAAACAAGGCTCTTGTCTTCAAACGGTTGCAAAGATATGGCAGTCCTGGCAGCCAGGCCTGTAAACAGCTGGGTCTAAGGCCACCTCAACACCGCGCTTGGGAACACTCCCAAGGCCTCACCTCCGACGCAACAAAAAAAAATCTAATCAAGGCGGTTTACTGCCTGGAACGAACACACACACACACACACACACACACACACACACACACACACACACACACACACACACACACACACACACACACACACACACACACACACACACACACACACAAAGACAAGGTGAGCAGAGATAAATAGGGCCCCCTGCAAGCCTTCACTGTTTGAGCTGTTAGTTCTCACAGTGGGGTCTCGGTAAGGGGGAGCCAGAGGAGACAGCCGTAAACGTTGGCTGCCACTGTTTGTCTTCTTTTGAAATGCAGGAGGTTTCCTACCCTTGCCATGTCAGAACAAAGGGTGGTGGTGTCACCACCTCGACACCCCAAAATCCCTCTCCGCTCACGGCCAACTCAAACTGTTCGTTTACCATTTGTTTGCTGTGCTCGGAACAGTTCACAGCGGACATCAAGGAGAAAGGGATTGAAAATAGTCAAAGGCTAAACCAGACCACACACACACAACCACAATAATCACATTCCACTTTCATTAAACATGCTTAAATTCAAGCACACGATCAGGATACGATCCCTTTATGGACGCCTCTTACATTTTGTGTGAGTGAGCCTTTCTAATCTCTTTTTGAATGCTTCTTGGATGGGCAGTCTCCATACGAAGGGTGACCCTGAAAGAGAGCCGTGGTCACTACTTCCTGCCCAATGAGGCCCCCTGGAGGGTTCTGGAGGCTGACTCCATATGGAACACAAACAGGAAATGCCTAGTGTAACGCTCATGCACTGCACGGAGGCCGGAAATGAAGGCTGAACTTTGGCATATAGGACGGCGACCATGTAGAACTACGGACATCATGTAGAAGAAGAAACGCTGCACCGCCATGAAACCTAACGGGTGTTTCAAACCAAATATGCTGAATCACTAAGTGTTTAAATATAAAATAAAAACATACACCCTACCACTGTTTGTGTGTATCCCCAGTAACACTGACTGATGGCATACATATCAGAACGACAACAGCATGGCTGGCTGTGGTTGGATGGGGTGGATTAGGACACATGAAAGTGGAGTGAGTAGCGCTGGGCTGGACCTCAGCCTCTCAGAGATCGGGGATTTCATCTGGCTTTGTCTCTGTTGTTCGGTTGCTATTGTCCCAGCCGGGGTGGTGCCGGGCTAGTGTGTTCAGCCCTCCAACATCGGCACTTTATGTGGAGCGTCAGCAGAGCGCGGTGAGATGATTATCGTGATCACATGGGGCCGCTGGCCAAGTCCAACAGTGGAGGCTGTATACGGTCCTCGGCCTAACTGTATAGCTCCTCTAATCACATTACACAGCTAGAACAACACTCGTATATTACTGAACCTCATGTCATCCAATCCAAAGTATGATTACAAAACCTGACTGAAAGACAGACAAATAAAGTACGAGGATGAGAAAATGGGAGTGTTGGGGGAGGACATTGTGAGAACAAGAGCAGTTTGAGTGAGAGAGAGAGGGAGAGAGACAGAGAGAGGAGGGAGAGACAGAGAGAGGAGGGAGAGGGGAGAGACAGAGAGAGGAGGGAGAGACAGAGCGAGAGAGAGAGAGAGAGGAGGGAGATACAGAGGGGAGAGACAGAGAGAGGAGGGAGAGGGGAGGGTGAGAGAGAGAGAGGAGGGCGAGAGACTGTAAATGAGATGAGGATTAGTCGTGGGAGAGTGCAGAGAAGGAACAGGCGGGAAGGCTGGCATTCCTCAGGGCTCACTCGGGGGTCTTTGGGGTGGTGCGGAGCCTCTTACACAATGCATGGCTGTGCCATCGTCACGGAGACGCTTCTCTAAACAGCGGCAATGGAGTGGAGGGAGGGAGGCAAAGGGGAAGGGAGGGCCGACCTGAAAAAGAGCCGCTCTCAACGTAGGGATTCACTCAGGCAGACTAGGTATTACGCAACATAAACGGGCAGGCTTTCTGTGTCAGCGTGTTTGCTTTACATCGAGTATTAAAAAGGGCTACTTTAAAAGGGTGTGTTACATACCTGCCACAGAGCCTGCCTGCCAGAGGAGAAGGATTAGCGACCCACAATCTATCGCACAGATTTTGAAAAGACAAGATTCCTTGCATTTAGAGGGAAATCCCACGCATTCGTCTCTTTGCTCACTCCGCCGTCCCGATGACAATTTTCAAATGTGCCATTCACCCGTGCCCCCCACACACACATTCCTTCCCACCCTAGCTAGCATGTGAGACCTTGAGGAACACAGGGAAGGGAAGATAACATGAAGTTGGAGCCCTTTGGAGCCCAACTGGGTAATTCGATTGGCCTATGGGGCAGCAAATCAACTTAACAGTCAGCGAATTTCAATTAGTCTCGGCAGCTCTTGAGTCTCACGCCTGACCACAGCCCATGTAGCTCCAGTCCGCCACCGCCGCTCTGAATATCACCGGCCATCTTCTGCTTAGGGATAGAGTGCATAAGCTCAGTTTTCTGTCTTAGCTGCATTTCCTTCTGGTGTTACGGTTGTTGGAAAAGCCATCAACTGAGTCACTGCGGCGGATAGGGCTATGCATTGGGAAGTTCTAAAATACCCCCTGGGATCAGAGAGGTCTCCAAAACAAGGTTTATTATTATCATTTGCCGGACAGGAAGAGGAAACGAGGTCAAACAGGCCAGGTTCTCCACACAAACACCTTCAGAGCACGGGCCAATGAGATCACTGAGATCTGCACGGAGGAAGGAAGCAGAGAAGGCAAAGATGATTCACAAAAGACAATGTCATGGCCACTGTAACAGCGGTTTACTTTATGACTTCAACACATGCAAAATGAAGAACTTTGCCACACATTTAGAAACCGACGCATAATGGGTAACATCTTCATATTTTAAACACGTCGTCTGTAAAGAAGCTGAAGAAGAAATGAAGAAAGAGACACAGGACCCAGAGACACCTCAAGAGGGGGGTAGTACCAGCTGTCCTGTAACAGCTGAAGCGACGCACCTTCTCACACTGAGCCAAGATGTCTACCAGCTGCACATATCTGTGTCTCCCGGAGACCCACCCTACTGCCACCCCAGTTCACTAGGGATCACTTGGGTGAGGCGAGGCTAGGCTAGGGGACTGTCACTGGGACAGAAACGCTGACTGTACGAGGCCATCGTGGCTTGACACCGGGGAGTGAGACACGCCTCTGGAACGAGGACTCGGCACCTCCATCTGTCCGTGTGAAAGCGGACACCTTTAGAAGGCACTTTTTGGATTACAGTGACATGCAACTGCATCCTCTTCACCACTGCCTATATGACAGGGAGCAGCTAGCACAGAAAGACACATAAACATTCGAATGTGACGCTTATGCTGTTGCTTGTCACAACAGGTCAGGTAGTTGATATCGTGCCAATGCACATTGCCTACGGCTATAATAGGTCTGTGTCTGTTCTATTCAATTCTATTTAATTATTTTTCCATAAGACCCCTCTACTATGTGGTTCCCATGCTGGCTGGGCCAATGATTACAGTCTGTGACCCGGAGCCATGTCACAGGCCAGTTTACATGTGGTGCCATTGCCCCTTCATAAGAGTCGCTGGAAGCATTCCAGCACATCAATGTACCATAAAGACTCCCTAGCCGAGTAAGGGAATGCTTAAAAGATGTCTAAAATAAAACAAAGGAGGTTGAACACACTGCTCCAGTTAACGGCCATAAAACAGCACGTCTGTAATCTAGATTTCAGACAGTGTCATAAAGTCTGCATTTACAAGAGAGAAAAGTGGGACGGAGAGAGAGAGAGAGAGAGAGAGAGAGAGAGAGAGAGAGAGAGAGAGAGAGAGAGAGAGAGAGAGAGAGAGACGGAGCGGGAAAGAAATAAGGGCATTGCCACTGAAAACTAGAGCAAAGCCCTTAGACAAATATAACCAGCTTGCCAGTTCCAAGTGTCACTAGTACAAAAAAACTAAACAACAGACAAACCTACTTTTTTTATAGCCTGAGTTAAAACGTTGAATGACAAGCGCTGAAACATCTTACCAACCAGAAGGGCTGAGGTGAAACGAGTCTTATTTCCAGTCTGTGTAAATCTCTGCGGCTTGGGGTACGATGAAAGTCTAAGAGGTTTGTGTTTTGCCCCTATAAATATGCAGTCAATGTGTGACTCATTAAAACATAGAGCAACTTGAATTGGTCCAGACTCCTCCTTTTCTTTAAAAATCTACTAGTTATTCCTTTCAGTGACTCAGAGAGTGGCAAGGCCACATGTGACCATGTTGAGCTTTTGTTTACTTTTGCTTTCTCTTGAAAAAGTTGAAAACTTTGTTTTTTTAAGTGGAGGGGGAACCCCAAAATGAAAGGTCACAGTAGGTGACTTCAATGTTTAAACTAATAAACAAAACAAAACACGGTGTAGTGATGAATAAACAAATCTGACAAGACAGCACAATCTGAAACGTAGACACAATTAATGTAACTGGAGGGGTTTTTAACCCGTAGCGACAAGATTATAAATGCCTGTGTTGTGGCTTGTGGGAATCTCTACAGGGTATAGTTTGCCACACATGTTCAAGCTGGCTGATAATCCGGAACAGCAAGTCGGCCTATTTGATCTGAGGCCCGCCTCTGACTGAATGCAGTTCCCTCTTTAGATCTGTGCTGTATCATTAGAGGCTAAATGACAGGGCACAAGTAATTTGGTGCTCACTATTCAACATACCTAGACTTCGTGTTCAGAGAAAGCTCTCAGTTTACCCCGGGACCAATTGGGCCTGAATGAGGGCTTTTCATTCTTCCCTGGTCCATTACGGCTCGTACAACAATGGAGGCCTGTGACCCTGGCGTGAACCACCTCAGGTCATCCCTGGGTTGCCTCACACCTTGCTATCCTATGCCCTTAACAGGCATGAAACGACCCCTCGGGCTTTGTCTGTCTCCTCTATGAGCAAAGTAGTGTTGGGCCACACACAGTGGGCAACACACGGCTTATCTACGGTGAAATCCTGTACAGATGCTACAGGCGCGCCTACGCATGCACATAAAAACACACACGCACACGCGCACGCGCACGCACACGCACACACACACACACACACACACGCACACGCACACACACACACACACACACACACACACACACACACACACACACACACACACACACACACACACACACACACAAAAACCGATGCAGATGTTTTGAGTGTGATGATCCGTTAAACCTTTCCAGCTTGTATCATGTGAACATAGCAGCTTGTCTTACCTCTCCAATCCACACGTGATGGATATGTTTACCTGTGGAGTTGAAGGTATTTTCCTGATGAGCTCCACAGGCTAAAAATACCCTGAAATTCCCAGGACATGTGATAAGACTTTGCCAATGAGTAACATATTTTGTCTACCATTGACCACGCAGACATACGCAAACCACCCACATACTTGCATAGACAAAGTATCACATAAGAGAGACGAGATAAATGAGAGGTATGGGCCGAAGGAAGATTAGAGATTAAGAGAGAGAGAGAGAGAGAGAGAGAGAGAGAGAGAGAGAGAGAGAGAGAGAGAGAGAGAGAGAGAGAGAGAGAGAGAGATAACTACATAGATTGAGAGAGAGGAAGCTGAATCAACAAAACAGTACGCCGAATAACACAGATGGTGTGTTGTTGACCAGCTTGAAAATTCAACAACCAACTATGACCCCTACTCTATCTTATTTATGGAGAAAAACAAAGGAAATGGATAGTGGAAAAACTGCTGGTCATATTTCCGATGGACTTTCTTTTTTAAACTAACAATTTCCCTTTTTCAATATAATTTATATGTATGTTTAACATGCTCTGAAACTGAGAACATAAAAAAGAAATAAGCTTGCTTCTGTAAAATGACAAAAGAGGAACCACTCTACTAGCAATTGACTAACAGCAAATCCCTTGACCAGAATAACGTTCCTATAAATACAAAACAACTATCGAAGTCACAAACACTTTACTCAAGAAATATTGAGACTTCGTTTTTTTGGTGTTCTTTAAGGAGGCTGGTATGGCAGTGTTTACATTTTCATCCTAACCTTTACGGCTCACCTCTCCCCAGAGGTCGAACAGCTGTCATTATCAGTACGCCTAACGCCAAGCTGTAAAAGAGCACGGCCCTGTTCCTCCCTAAGCCTAAGTGTCATACCATAGTTTGTTTTCCTCCATTTTGGAGTTGTCACATTCCAGCGTCTCTCATCATTGCATGGTGATATCTAATTACTCGCTAAGAGGGGGGA
Organism: Aplochiton taeniatus; assembly: GCA_017639675.1. Lineage (NCBI taxonomy): Eukaryota > Metazoa > Chordata > Actinopteri > Galaxiiformes > Galaxiidae > Aplochiton > Aplochiton taeniatus. The sequence continues at coordinate 35,795,247 of CM030173.1, forward strand.
AACTAGGGAAAAGACTGACCACCATATGGCTTAGTGGGGTGTAAAGCCATGAGGCTCCTCAGCTCCACTCTCAGAAACACAGCTGTCCATTGTTTTGGGGAAACAGAGAGACTTCTGGGAAAGGTTGGGTCATAGAGGATGGCCTTGGAGAAACAGGGCAGAAGACCCCTCGAGAGTTAAACCAGACTCTCAGGAGAATCTTCCAACGATTACTTCCCCTTGTGCCTTTACGTAACCGCCAGGGGTCAGGGGTCAGGGGTGAGACCTCCAACAAGGTCAAGGTGAAGTCTGAGACAAACCGAAGCGCTAAAGTCACTTTAAAAAAAAACTTTGGAAACAACAGGGTTATCATGCTATCATGTGTTAGTGCCCACCAACAGATAACACACTCTTAAAATACAATGTCTCGTGTGTTTCGGTGCGTAAAGAGAAATATATTTTTATCCCTAAAAACATGTCAAGAAGGGGAGCCCAGCCACACGTTCCCGGTAGTTAAGCTTTCACCACTGGAGAAGCTACAGGCCGTGATGACCTGGAGCCAGGGTTTGTTTTTGGAAAATGTAATGAGCAGAGGGCCGGAGTGGGGTGGTGGTGAGTGCACAGAGGGGCACTGAGACTGTCCTAGTGGCTGTGGGCCAGGGGAAACAGAACTGGCATGCCTGGAATCAGACTGGGCGGGAGACGTGGCGGTCGGGAGCCGGCCGCAGCGCAGAGCGCATGACGGGGTCTCTGAATGCCTCACTGTTAGGGGGCCCTAGCCCGAAACTACGGCCACAGCAGAGAGGGGGGGGGGGGGGGGGGGGTGTCATGCACTTCCAGGAGGACTGCACTCTGGGCTTCCCATTTGGTAGCGATTTGCTTAAGAGCCGGGCTCGCTAAGGAATGTTCAGATAAGAGGCGTTGAAAATTAAAAAAGGCGGTTCGAGATCTGTCTGACTGGTCAAAAGTCAAAACAATCTCATAACCCCCGAGCATTTGAAAGTCATTACGAGTCGATATGCCCCGTGCTGCGATGGCTATCACATTCCTCCCCCGTCCGAGATATAGGATCTCCTAACGATTAAGCCCAATTACCCTCCACCGCTCTTACTGTAGCAGCTAACACGCACTGGTTATAATACCCTGGCCAGACCTATACAGTACCTCTGGGGCTCCTTGCTGCTGTCGGTGCCGCTGCGGTCTATGCTGCTGCTGCTGCTGCTGCCCTCTCCCTGGGACCTGGCGTCCACCGCTGGCTGGGGCTCCAGGTCAGCAGCCTCCTTGTCGCTGGGAGTCTCCGGGGGCCCGGTCTCTCTGTCCGGCTCGGGGAGCGGGGTGCAGCGCCCCTGGCTACCCACGCTCCCTACGCTCCCCGCGGTCCCCTGGTGGCGCCTCTCCGCCGCGGCGCCGCCGCCGCCGCCGTTTGGCGTCGGAGCAGCGCTTCATGGCCTGCAGCTGGGACAAGGGCACGATGTCGCCGCCCTGGGGGCGGTGCCAGACGGTGCGGCGGCCCACCGAGTTGTAGTAGTAGAAGCGGCCGCTGTGGGGGTCGAAGAGCTCCCACCACTGGTTGCCGTCGGCCTGGCGGACGGGGGCGCCCAGCGGGGCTTCCCAGCCGCACTCGCCGGAGGCCAGGTTCACGTACATGCGCTCCCGGGAGCGGGGCTCCAGAATCTCAACCCAATCACAGCTGAGGACAGAGGAGAGTGCGGTGTTACTGCTGAGCAGGAGACGAAGGCGTTCGCTTCGACAGCATACCCGCGGTCGTCAGTTGTGTTCATGGTGGCGTGCGGTAACCTGAAGGAAGACGACATACGCCGACGTGCCCTGCCTCCTCAAACAGACAACAGACAACTAACTCACAGTGTTCGGCAAGAACCCTGAAAATACCAATTTACACATTCGCCCATATGGCCTTATGGAGGGTGGTTGCATGTTTATAACCCCTACGTTTGTCCATCTGTACCTTAGAGAGAAAGAGAGAGTGAAGGAGGGTGAGAGCGAGAGAGAGAGGGAGAGAGAGTGTGTGTGTTTGTGTGCGGTTTGGCAGTGATGTCATCCCTCTGGTGGGCCAAGGAGCAGCAGGACCAGCAGTGTGTGTGTGTGTGTGTGTGTGTGTGTGTGTGTGTGTGCACGCGCACTATGTGACTAAGAGACAGGTGGACAGCCTCAGCGTGGCATCGGAACCAGAGCTAGCCCAGGGAGCAGGAGCAGCAGGTCCCAACACAACCATCCGCTCCACTTCATACACAAGCAGCACCATGGACAGAGCGGCACCAAAGTGGCTTAAATCTAACTCGGCAAAGCCTAAGCTGAGTGAGAGAGAGGGAGGGGGGGAGAAAGAGAGATAGGGGAGAGAGAGAGAAAGAGAGAGGGAGAGAGAGCGCCTAGTCGAGACAGTAGTGAACAGACTGGGCCACAGACAAAAGGCCTCTTGTTGACACACAAATTAGGCTGTGAATTGTAGGACAGTTTCTTCTTTGTGTTATGAGTTGTGAGTTATTTGGCACAGATTAGAAATCTCTAACGTACCACTACGGCCTGTTAGCCGTGTTGTACCTCCTTATCTACTGGGGCCCTGAAAGGGGAACACGCATGAGCGAGACCATGCAGCTAAAACTGATGCTATATTCAGGTCATGCTACCCTTTCGAGAGCTCCATTAGGTCTCTTTGATCTAGTTCCCTAATGCAGAACGGCCTTAACTGTGCCAGTGAATCCACTTGGGAGCGTTGAGAACAGCCAGCATGTGTCCTTCCACTGGGCCGAGCACCAGCGACCGAGGAAGGGAGTCGAGGAGACAAGAGATAGCGACACGGGGTATAGGAAAATGTCTAAGTATGGATACATTCAACATGTCCTATAACTCACTCCTCTCCCTCTGCTTGGCTCTCGCTGCCAGAGGCCACAACGGCCAACATTACATATTTTGTCCGACACCAAGTGAATTGTAATGTCTTAGAAGAGGCCAAGTGGAGGGAGGTTGTTTTATTAGAATCCCGAATAGCTGTGGTGTCATTGCTAGTCCCCCAACTGCAGAAAGGGTCTCCTCCTCCTCCTCCTCCTCCTCCTCCTCCTCCTCCTCCTCCTCCTCCTCCTCCTCCTCTTCGTTCAGGCAGGCACACAGGTCCGTCACTAGCCAGACTACCTGTGGTGACAGGAGGGGCCCCGCAGCCCACCACATGCCCACGTTTGTTCCCTCTATCCCTGCCAAGGCAGTCCCCTGCCTGCCCCGCTATCAGAAATAGACAAGGGAGGAGCCGAGAGCCAGCCAGGGCCTGCAGGTCGGCGAGGCCTCACTACCAGGCGCAAAAGCTCGACACAGATCGCCTTGGCCCCGGCGCGCGCGCGCGCGCACACACACACACACACACACACACACACACACACACACACACACACACACACACACACACACACACACACACACACACACACACACACACACACACACACACACACACACACACACACACACACACACACACACACACACACACACACACACACACACACACAGTCTGAATCTAATCCAACGGGACACCTCCAGTATTTATCCGATGTAAGCCTCTCTCTGATGTTAGTAGCCAGCATCAAGGCGTGGCTCTCCATGTTTGCCCTTTGACAGGCAGGTAAACATGCGGAGAGCCTGGTGAGGAGATGGGGCCTGTGTGGGTCCATGCTGTACACTGGGAGGCCATCTGGTCCTGTCACTCTGAAGCAGCACACCGTCAGCTCTCATGAGTGGAGACCGCATGACGCGGGGAGGAAGCCGCATGGAAAAGAAACATCTAAATAGATCTAGCCCAATCGTTTCTCTGAAACAACAAATATAGATAATATTACAAAGGTTTAGACTTGAGGGAATCAAGTGGGTGTCTGTGAAGTTAGACGGGAGGGATCCCTTCAGGGATGGATGCTTACAAGTTTGCAGACTGACAAAGATGACAACAGTGAGACTGTGAGTAGTGCCAGTTCTTCAGAGGTTTTACAGTAATGGATCTATTGCTTAATAGGCGGCAAGTGCTTAAAACAAAGTGGCATTCAAAGAGGAGGCCTAAGTAATCAATACGCCCCACCACACACACACACACACACACACACACACACACACACACACACACACACACACACACACACACACACACACACACACACACACACACACACACACACACACACACACACACACACACACACACACACACACACACACACAAATAGCTTTTCGTGGATTCCACCCTGTCAAAATCATGTGTTCGGCATTACAATATTGCCACAAGCAAAGAGGCTGGGGGTGAAAAGACATGAACACACGTGCACAGAGCCACGCCACGTGACCGCTCCCACAGGAAACGGGGGTTCAAGGGTCACTGGCGAAGGCCAACGCTCACCGGTAAAGAGCAGTGCGGGATGTAGTGGTTGCATAAGGACTTTTCCTTCTGGGTAAATAAATAATAGTTAGTGCCGGGAGTGGCAGCGTGGGGCTCTGCTGACACGAGAAGATAAGCAGGAAGATAGACCAACGGAGGTCAGGCTCCGCAAGTCTAGGAAAGTTCTGAGAAAACTTAAGCAAGAAGGATTCGCTGATTTATCGGGGGGATTTGTGAAGTGTGACATCCTCTACCTACTTTGGTTTTACTGCGAAAAGCTGCTTGAAGATGTTGTGTGTGAACACTATACCTGCCCGGGTGGTTGTTACCGCAAGGCACTAAAAACCGCTCCAATGGCTTTTTACTCATTGCGGAGGAGCCAGGGAGACATGAATGTAAACCCCGGGCCTGGAACCACTGAGCTAGCTCAGTCGCTCTGACGAAATGTTCATAAATGGTTTGGAATGCAGTCTGCACTGCCTTGGCAAAGTTAAACTCCTCAGAATGATTTTATAAATGATCTAAAATTAACTAATTACACGTGCCTGTGAGACCAATGAACCTGGTTTAGCTCAGGTTTTACTCAATCTAATTGAATCAGACTTGCTTATACCAGTGCCTCACTGCCTTCAGTGAAAACTAGGAATGGACACTATGTGAACCTGAGAGAAAACACACCAACCACGTCAGAGGTATGGCCATACTTGGAGGCAAGTGAAAAAATATGTCTGCTCGCTGCGGTATTCAGCACTGATTCTCTTGATCTGATAACACCTTCTCTCCTCTCCTATGGCACACACGGCCATGTGGGTCAAGGAGACGATTTAGCAGCCCATGGTTATTCTAGGCCTAGGAGGACTACAATTAAGGCAAGTGTATAGAAAAAACAACTCTCGAAACTGAGCACACAACCCTGCTCTGTAGCAACCCCCACCACCCCCCAACAAAAACACTACACTGCGCGTGCACGCACACACTCAAACTACATCCTCCTGTTTTTTCCAGGCCCAATGTGCCAGAGGTATCATATAAAAGAAACAATTTCACCTATCATCCATGATATACAGTTCACGTCCAGAAATAACTGCAGATCTGAGAGTCATTTCCCAGAGAAGGGAACAACAGAAGTCCTGCTCATGGAATCTGCTCCATTGTTCTTCAACGACCCAGAGTGTAAATGGCACTTTTCCCAGCAGTGGAAAACATAGGAGTGGACAATGCATTGTCTAGAAATAGGGCAGCGCACAACTTTTCTATCATTGTTCCGCTTTGGCTTTCCATCAAAACCCGGATTCCAGCCCAGCTGTTGATTTCCAACGAAATGAGGAACTATACAGAAGTCCTTTTCTGTAGTTTAGCGTGTTGAATAGTAGACAGTGGTAGCACTTTGTAATCAGATAATCTAGTCACAGCTTAAGGCTAAGTGCTTCCTTACGCTTCAACCCCACAGTGGTATTCCTGATGGGCTTATCACACCACTGCTCTAACACAGTGAAATATAGAAGGCATTTGGTACATTTGTTTGTTTCCAAGTTGATTTGTAAAAGCGACACAATAGGCATCGGTTAGGAACTTTATGGCCCCTTACCACTGCTTTCATAAACTAACCTCTAACCCCTCCTAACAACAGGCTATTTAGAGCAGGGCCTCTGTGGCCTGGGCCTATCCCTGGAGGACCTGGGCGGACTGCTCCTGCCACACACAGATCTGCCATTCATCTAGGAAACCTTAGCTCTCTGTTTCCCTGGCACAGCAGCAAGTGCCAAAGTCCGTCTGGGTCAGTGTATTTACAGACCAGCCATTTGCCATACATAAAAACGTACTTTCTCCTCAGATACCGAGTTTAAAAATACAAGTCCTTGCGAAGCCAAAGAGGAAAACTAGATGGTCGCTCACCTTGCATTACAAGTTACGGAAACTGTTGACAGCTGTATAGTAATATTACAACACCTGTTACACACCTACAAAGTCATTAACTACACATTCTATCAGGACCTGTTCATTATAGTCTTGCAAGCCGGGGCCTGCTTCTTAATATAATGGAAGCAATAAGCTGCCAAAGGCGGACTTCTGTTTGATTATACACTAGCTTATGCATTAGCCATGTCCAAAGTCTTTTGAGCACGGGTGCTAGGCAACATGCTTATGTAAATATTGTAAAAGCAGAGAGTCAAGAGACATAAACCCAGGCTGACTTCCAGTAGCTCCAGTAGCCGTACACCTTGCCTAATGCACACTGTGCACGACATCTTGAACATTGTGTGCCACGACTACAGCAAGAGGGACAAAGGTAACTGTTCTAGAACACGAGCCGTTGTCAGTGGCTCTTGTTACAGCGAAAGGGATCAATGGCGGTCTGTAGTTATAACTTTAGATAACCACTATCGCAACACACTAGATAAACCATTATGAGACATCATATTTCCCGTTGTGTGAATACAGTATGACTATCAACACTAAGCAGTGAAGCTAAAATGTATTCATGTTTGGATGCAGCCTATAAATACCTGCTGAGGCGTAGAAGTAGCAGCTCAGCAGCTCGCTGACTATACACGGAGGGAATAAGGCCACTCACTCTTGTTACAGTGGCATTAGAAATCACTTAATTCCTCTTTAATTACGTTATAATACAATTGTTGCTGGACAGAGCATATGGTGAGATTGTCGAAAGCCTCCATCAAGCTAAAGCCGGTTAGTGTGCGGCGTTTAGCCTCGGCCAGGAGAATGTGGGCCACCATTGTGCTGGACACACTAGCAGGCTTCCACACCACACCCTGGCCTGAGAGAACAATGAGACAGAGAGCGCGAGAGAGAGGGGAGTGTACGAATGTTTCAGATGACAGAAAAACAGCCCTACACCTCTCTCTCTCTCACTCTCTCACTCTCTCACTCTCTCACTCTCTCACATTCTTTTGTCCTTTTGTTTGACACCTCCCATTCCTGCCGTGTCACCAGGCCAGGGGCCGGCTGTGTGGAAGTGTGGAAGTGTGTGTGCTGTACACATAATCTAACACTTTACAAGCCTGCTTAAGCACCATTGAGTGCTTAGTCTATTGCGGAGTAATGTACTTCCAAGAAACAGTTGGCATCCATCCCCGTAGCAACCCTGAGCTTGTTAATGCAAAGACGTATGCATCGTACACTGGTAACCTGTCGCTTGCATTGTGGTGCTGTGGTTCCGACCTCAAGCACAGACGCTTGGCCTCTATGAGACAGCTAAGCCCATTTAGAATGAACATCCATGGGTTAATCTGTCACCCCATTGATTTTGCTGTAATACCCTATTAAACGTCTTCTCCAGTACAGCCCTGAGGATAAAGGTAATTGTGTGTGTGTGTGTGTGTGTGTGTGTGATTGTGTGAGAGGGAGAAAAAGAGTAAGAGAGGGAGAAAGAGAGAGAGAGAGAGAGAGTTGTGGGTATGTGAGAGATAGGGGACCAGAGAAATAGTGGGCTCATGCCTCCGGGCATAGAGCTTCGTGCCTGGGACTACCCATGTGGGAAGCGCCCCATGAGGCATCATTTGATTGAAAGAGTGTGAATAGAAACACCAGCCACTGGCCTTAAGGGCCTACACTGTAGTGTCCTGTTTGTGAATGAATGGATGTTGTGACTGTAGCTGAAAGTCCTTGAGCGGTCTTTGAAGGGCGTTGCGTCGCCTCATTCTTGCCCGGGGGAGCCTGTAAAAATATGGCTACTAGAACTCTGCCTTTGTCTCTGCTGAAACAGGTTGTTCCCTCCTCTCTCTCACCCCAACTCTCTTCCCGCCTAGCAGAGTGGGTGGGGGGGTTAGGGGCTCAGGACCAGTTGTTGGTGTCCATTCCTCACATGTCCAACCGACACGGGTGCAGGGGTCGTTTTTTTATGGGGGCGCGAATAAGCCGGCGTTGTGTGAGCCGAGCGGGCCGCGGGAGACATGAGGGCAGGCAGGAGCGGCGGGATGCCAAGGAGGGGAAAGAGAGGTAAAGCGCTTTAAGCCTCAGCAGCCGCGAGACCACATGCCTGGCAGAGGGAGAGACACGCACACACACAGAGGATAGAAATGACCCGCGCGGGCTCTGTAGCCGGGGTCACCTCAAAACTACAGCAGGTTCAGATGACTCGAGGAGGAAAGTGGTGACTAAGGAGTAACTAAGTACTCCGTGATATACAGTCGTGTGGTAATGTGACCAAGCAGCCCTTTTACCCTGCTGTACAACAATGCTTACGGCTTGAGAGTGCTTGAGAAGGGTGACTCAATCTTCCATGAGAAACTGTTTTACACTGCCGATATCAGTAAACACAGGAAGTTCTGAGTCACCCAGGCGACTCTTACTGATAACCTGATGTTCTGGTTTGCATGTCCCTCTAATGGGAGCTCTAAGGTGTGCTGTAAGTGAAGCTGGGGTCTTGTTTCTTTTACGCAACGTGAGCCAGCACAAAGTGGACATTCCACAAGTTGGAAGTGTCGTGGTGGCTGGACAACGTCGGCTGTCAGTTGCCCTTGGAAACATGCAAAAGAAATTCCCGCTGGTCTCACTGTGAACGCTAGGCTCATTAAGGCAGTGAACCATACTGACTAGGAGCAAGTTAAGAAGTCAGAAAATAACCCAACTTTTTTTGGGGTTGTTTTCTCTCTTCTAAAGATGTGTTTTGTATTACGCAAGACCATAGGGTCTACGGGAAGAGAAAAAGATTGTCAAGCTGTCAGGTTTGTCCCTCAAAGAGTCCCGATTATATGAATTACAAAGCGTCTGTGGTAAACCCCGCTCTTATTCCTGACAGACCAGAACAATGAGCACTATTGTCAGATCAACAAATAGACTTCATTCAACGAGAATCGTCCCTGCAGCCTTTCCACAAGGGCCCTCTGCCAATCAGAGCCGCAGGGAGGAGGGGCTTGGGACATGTTTAGGAGTTCTACTGTGACCTGCTTTAACAGCTGCCCTAATCCAAAAGCAGAGACAGTTTCCCCTTCTCTTGGCACAGGATTAGACTCAAATTCACAAGCCGTTCCACCACTTCCAGCATGCCTTGCCTTTCCCATGCTACTTTCCAAGCAGCAGTTTTGCATGGCCAGATAAATTACTGATACCTCTTTATGTTTTTCCCCCACTGCAAACAAACAAGGTCTCTTATTTTCATATTGTAGGACAAAACAGTATGTAACGCTAATCGAGGCCTTACCAACCCACCAACAAAATGCCTACAACGAAACACTACACTGTAGTGTAGTGCACGCCACTGTATGAAAGCCATTGTCCGAGCCCACCATCTTGCACATCCTCCCACTAACGCTGCGGTATCAAGAAGTAGTGCTGGAAACTTCCGGTCCCATCATCTCTCAGTAGGACAGTCAGTCAGTGGCTGTGTGAAACACGAGACAGCTACAGGGTCAGATTTCTTTAAGTCCCCGTTTTATAGGGGGCAAGCCTTACCAAAAGAAGCTCCAGGCCTTTGCTGCTTTAAATCCCTCTGGTTCCCCCTTTGGCCTAAGAACACATAGGTGCTTTATCAGGTCAGAGTCAGAGACAGGACAATACAAAGCATGTGCAGGAAACGGAACGAAACAGATCGAGAGAGGAAGGGAAAGGGGGGAAGAGGATCAGGGTGTTTACCAGGCTCCCTGTCCAGCACAGCAGTTGTCAAACCCAGGAACAATGGGGTCAATTGTCAAGACATTGAGGGGAATTAACTGACTAGGACCTAACTTTGATTAATGGACCACTCCATTCATTGTACACACATTATCCATGTTTTATCTTGCCTGACAGTTTTAGTTCAAATTGTAACAAATGAATGCAAATACACATGAATTTACAATACGAAATGCTTTTTTTTTTCGGCAGTTAAAAAAAGGGTTTAAAAAAATGAATGGGTAGCGCTTCAGTGCGTACCATCTGCATGTCAAGCAAACATGCTCTATTATTGTGACCTTGTGGGTCTAGGTCTATAGTGTGTGAATAGACTCTGTTGGAAACTTCATTTGAGTTTAACCAAGTACTACCCCCCCCCATCATCCCCTGCTGACATGACAAACGAGGCCTGGGTCGAAACCAAGGGCAGAGTTACAGGGTGAGAGGGGGGTCAGAGGTGGCTGACGATACACGCCGGAAAAGAAGCGCTTGGAGTGCGCCTTTCAGGAAATGGCCCGTTGACGGCAGGACCCTCAAGGATCAGAAAGACACACAGCTCAGAAAAGATGTTAGCGTTTGCCATGGGACTATGAAGATAATGACCTCTCGCTGGGGGTCCAGGGTGTAGTTGGAATGATATGGCCAGGCTGCCATACCTGGAAGTAATAATAACTACAACGACAAACTGAAAAAGTGCTGCTTACAACAGGCCAATGTTTTTGTCTCGATAGACACCATCGAGCCGATCCGTCTTCAAAGCAATTGCTGGACGGATTTCCTGCCTCAGCATTGTCGTGTAGCCCGACGTTGAACTAGTGTAACCTTGTTGGAGGAATGCAGTGTCCTGTCCTCTTTTGTCAGCTCACCATTGTGAAGCTAGCAGAGTACACAGAAGAACAACATCCTATTGTCGGCCCCTTTTTCTTAGCTTACAATCCCATCCCAGTAAGATGGACACAGAGAATTTGAGATTGTGAATGAACACCCAGCGTCAAGTGTGACCTGTGAACTAAATCATGTGAACTAAACTTAGTTTGTTCTAACAGGGATGCGTTGTGAGGCATTTTGTGAGGTGGATTTCTAAAGCCTAATTTAGCCTCAAAGGAGAAGACAAATTTAGTTAAAGTTTTGATTTCTTTCAGTTTTGACGGTGAGGTAGCTAAATTCACCACACAGGTCTACAACTCTCCCCACCGTATAGCCCTAAACAGTTCTGCATCATATACTAATCTCAGATTGTTTCTGCATTCTTTGTATTATTCTTTAGCTTAGCGTTTAGCTTTCAGCTCAATGTCAAATGGAAGTCCAGAGTGGACATTATTTTCATGTTTAGACCTACATTATGAAGTGTTTTAGTATCACATGGACAGAGAAGTGAACACACATGCAGAACCCAACACCAAACAGATGCTCCTAATCACACGCAGTCACCAATATCTTGTGAATGGTAGCACCAGCTGAACAGGAAAGACTAGTATACTGCTGTGCTACTGCAGAACATTGGTTGGTAGGTGATAAGTCAATGCCATTCTTCAGACCACATATATGACTTTTCAGTCTGGCCAGCTAGCTTCTGAGAACCTTAAGGTGACTCATGTTGCTAAAGGCTCTACCAGAGGGCCTATGAAAAACATCACAAGAAGCGCACCTGCAGATACAAAGGCTCTTTGAAATATATATATATATATATATATAATGTGAAGCTTAAATGAAAGCCTGGGAGCGAGAATGAGAGAGAGAGAGAGAGAGAGAGAGAGAGAGAGAGAGAGAGAGAGAGAGAGAGAGAGAGAACTTTGAGGTGTGGTCAATGCGAATATAATGCCCAATGAAATGTACTTCTCAAACAGCATAAATGTAGTCCCTATGGTTACACTTCCAAACATGCTACATGTCTTCCATTCACTGGAGAGCTGGCTAGCAAAAGGAAAGGAAAGAGACAACCACACTTCTATAACCACCAGTAAAAGGGGAGCAAATGGGCTATGGAATATTTGCCTTCCGTCTGGGACTAATTTATTGGTCTGTTAACCAAAGCAAAAATCTATATTTTTAGATCAGTTAAAACAAATGTTGGAGCAAGCTGGTAGTCATAGGATCCCTAACCGGTGAAAAATAATAATGCCCCCCCCCTAAAGAGTAAGAATTGCTGTCAATGTCAGGACATTCAAATTAGGCATTTGCCAGTTTTGCTATAAATCACGAACAACAAATCTACTGGTTAAAATGTATAACAATCAAAGCAGGCACACAAACTAACAAAATAAAACCACATCAACTATAAAACAAAAAAAAAAAACTGTTTTGTTACACAGACCTACCATGGATCCAGCTTGTGAACAATCACAAAAGGTTGCTTCCCGGCATAACTTTTTCATGCAGCAGCGTTTTCTAGAATAATGTTCCATTATCAGTTTGCAACTTTTTAACATCGAATTTTGCCCAATTGTTACATTAAAACAGTGAGTGAGACACAACGTAATAATTTTACTGAACTGAAGGTAGGCTATACCACACCAAACATTTCAGAGATTTGCGTGGCAGCGGGAGCAAACGACCAGCCTATGCTAATTATGTTAAAAATGTACACCATGTTTTGTTAATTGATGGATGTAATTTTGTTGCTTACCTTGTCCCGGCCATTTCCTTCACATTTTAGCCTACGTGACGCGTAAATAAGGATCAATAAATACTTTTACTGAAGTTGAAAGTTAGTTTTACAAGCACAGAACTGTCTGAGTGAGCATGGGACAGTTTTCCAGTAGTGAATCCGATACGGAGTCTCCGCCTCCGAACCAACGTGAATCATTCCATGGGATGGGGGGTTACCCCCGACATCGGCCTTCGCTATCAAATTATGCACTACACCCCCGCCTCGCACCGTTCTGTCTGCTCTTAGTCATATAGTTGTAGCTTCGGGATTAAATTACCAAGTAGTTTAATTAGGATTTGTGTTGCAGTACACACAGTTATTTTAATAAGTAGTTGAATAAGCAACGAGTAATGTCAACATTCTTCTTGTTTGAGAACTTATCGCTATCTGTGAACCGTCACACGGACGGCATCCATAATCGTGTATGGAGACACCTGCTGGAAGAAAAAGGAAATATCTTGACATGCAGTTCCAGGAGGGAAACACTTTATTCACAGTTACTCACTATAAGCATTCAGGTCTATTGAAGTCTCTCTCTAAAAAAAAAAAAAAAATGAAAAAACGACGACAATACCTACAGTAAACAAAAAAGATAATAGGCCTATGCTAGATTTCATATCATGTTGTATTACATTGTACTGTCCAACATTGTGTACAGCATACATTCATTCATTTAATCAACAGTTATCTTATCACAGTGGTCTTTTAAGTGCTTTTCTTAAGGAAATCTTTTTTACAAAATTGTTTTGATGGTAAGCGGAAGAATACAGCCAATATCAAATTAGTATATGGACAAGACAATTGAGACCATTGAAACCATGTTCAAGCAATGTTCCTAATGAATCTGATATGCCATTCAAAGCATATCAGATACAAGAAGTTTGCCTCCTCTTCGGTATTATAAAAAATATTGTAAACATTTATATTAATTGCACAACATACATTCAAATACATACTGTACAGCAAGTCTTTATTTATGTAGTTATCATATAGCACCAGCAAAAGCAAGCTGCAAACTAAGCTTTATTGGAGACCCACTAAGTGGTATTGAAAGGGGTAAAGGACATCCACGATCTAACATAAGCAAAGCATGATCATTCTACCATTGGACAAATGTTTGTAGGTTTAGTTTGCACCATTTACAAGCAGTGTGCGTGGGGGTAGTCCTATTGTAGGCTTGGTTAAGGTGTGTCTTGCATGTAACAAGGATTTAGGCAAAGCCTGATAAAATGTTCCTCTCTCAGCCTTGAGAACGATTACATTTTCAACTTAAAACGAGTTATGATACACAATGTGGCAAATGTCCAAGGATGTCAGAAAAAAGAACTGTGGAAAATATGTTCTAAGTTTTTAGGAACCCCCCATGCCATTGGAGTGATGTTTCCTCTTATAATGATCATGGTTTGGTGTTATTTTAAAAAGTCATATTCCAATGGGTCGATATGCCTAACTACTTTGTTTAACACACTGCCCATGGGAGTGTGTAGCAGCAGCATGGATGTGTGAAACCTCATCTTTATTGGTCCCCGGCCAGGTCAAGGTGACACGAAAGACAGCTGGTTACAGACAATAGACAAATACAAGAACTACACGCTTTTTTCATGTGTGGACGTCCCACAAACGTGTAGAACTGGGAAAGGGGTTCCGCATTGGAGAACAGTAACGGTGGCTATCCTGTGACTGTATATGAGTGCCTGTGGGATAGAAACAGAGACAATGGGCGTCGATGGAGTTCTCAGTTGTCTGTGGAACACAGGCTTTATTCTGACTGGGTGAAGATGACCGGGGCGTTAGTGTTTGTATAGGACCAGCATCTTTCTCCATCCGTTCTAACTGGAACAATAGTATCTCAGGTTACATTCCAGTGAAGTCTGTACAAAGTCCTCTGGTTCTCCACCCCCCTCCTCTTCTTCTTGTCTTCCTCCCCTAGCAGAGCCTCGCATGGGGGGTTGTGGGATATGGGTGGCTAACCAACCCACCCTTCCCAAATCTGCCCTCTGTTTGGAGAAAAACAAAATTCATGAGTGATTGTTTCACAGCTACCAATCACTGGAAAACTGTGGCCCCAGTTGGCTGGCCATTTTTCCAGCAGCACTGTGAGGGGAAAAAACACTGACAGAAGAACACTAAGACCAAAACATGACAAGAGACATCACACCTCATGTATTTTGCATAATATCACATATTTATAAGGATGTATAAAACCCAAAAGGGCAAAACACTGAAATGCGGATAAAAAAAAGGATTTACATCAATAATAACTGACTATGACTAAGGTAGAACATGGGGAGATTGTGTTAAGGGGGCACTAAGGGACATGCTGCTGGACCGTCTGACAAAGCAAGAGATTTCTGGACGGTAAAGGGTTTGGCTGAACTAAAGGGAACATATGGGGGATGACAAACTCACAGCGATTTGGAGGAGGGCTTCTTCACTTTTGGCCTCTTTCGACGATGAACTGGCCTGAAGCATGCACAGCACGCATACAAGTTTTTGGGGCAAAGGCGCGTGCATGGCGGGGTGCACACGCACACGTAAACACGCACACAGGTAGACAGACACACACATACACACATACACACCACACAGGAGAGACAAGCAATTAGGCTCCAAAGCAACAAAGGGAACAGAAGCTGCAAGCAGGCTTGCAATTTGGCATCCATCCTCGTGCATAACAGGCTTTGATCACAAGAATCAAAAACCATAGCAGTTAGTGCAGACTCTAAAAAGGTTGGAATTCCATTTTGATCAAACTACCCCAGAATCTAGTCTCATTTACTTGGGGCAGAGACAGAAACATTACCAAATACTCTCTGGGCTGGCTGTAAAGTTTCTTTTCACTTTCATTCAAGCTGTAACACGAATTCCATCTGCGCCATTTGTTAAAGTCATCAACAAAGGACATGAGGGAGGGGAAAATACCTGTATTCACTGAAGGAGTTTCGCTCTTTCCCTCCTGAAAGAAAGAAAATGGATTTAGCTGCTGACAAGAACGAGCAGAAACATAATTTGTCATGTTCCCCCTGATCATTTCCCTGGCTCACCCTTCTCTGGGTTGCATTGCTTGTGCCCCTTGCAGCCCCGCAGATCCATAAGCTGTTGGTGCATTGAATTCAGGGCATTGCGGTCCAAAGTGCTGACACCGTTTATCAGCTACAGACAGAGCGAGGGAGTTGAGAACAAAAATGTGAGCAAAAGCTTGGCCAAGTGACAGTAAAGAGGATTTACTTTGGAAAGCCCACAGAAAAGCATATGGCCATCTGATACCCCCTGGCTTGACAGAGACTGCAATAGCAATCATGTCATACGTTTAAAATCTGCTTATGTTTGATTATCTCTGGGTGTGTGTGGGTGTGTGTGTGTACACAACAGATACCTGGTACGGATCCGTGTTGAGATCAAAATACTCTATGAAACCAGTGGCGAACTCGCAGAACAGGAAGTTGTGTGTGTCGTTGATAGTCCTGAGGCACCAGTAGGTGTTGTTGTTGGCACTGGTGCACGCACAGAATGGCCCCACTGACAGGAAGGGAGGGAGAGTGGAACAAGAAGATTAAAACAGCTTCAATGTCATACTTTCCAGAACAAAATACTGAGGCATCTGGTCGCTGAAATTAAACGACGTTCACAAACCAAACCCCTTTAAAAAAAATTTTAGATTAGCACGGCGAAGTATTTGATTTGGCTTGCAATGGCTTACTTGTCCAGAAGGGGGCAGTCTGCCAGTGCTGGTTGTCATGAGTGAAACAGGTGAGGCCTGGCATGCTGCATGTATCGTTGTTACGGAGCCTTTTAAGCAGTTTGCGCAGCTTCTTCCTGCGTTTCTGCTCCTTCATCATCCACTGTTTCTTTTGTTTAGAGGGCATTCTGATAAAAAAAAGAACAATATACATTATGGTACAGATGCAAATTCATTGAAGATGTATTATGCTGTCTCGTTTGATATGCGACCCAACTGTTTTATTCAACAGAATAAGTACAACACATAATGATTCCTTTGCTCCTTACTTAAGGGAATGGATGTGGCCTGCATGGAGTCTGAAGGCTCCTTTGTTCTTGAACAGGTAACTTAAAGAAAGGAGACACCAATCTACTAGTCATACAGTTTCTGGATTAATGCCAATGGAATAATTGAATGCAGAGCAATCTTTTGGTTTAACCAAACCTCGGGCTGTTGCACTGGCACTCCTCCGGTCGCACCTTCTTCAGGTGGCCTTTTACCTCGCGCAGGTTCTTTATTTTGGTCTGCAAGGTTTCAATCTGCTCACAACACAAACACACACACAGACACATACAGACACACACACACACACACACACACACACACATAAATAGAAAAGGCCACAGCCATACCAAGTTTACTGAGCTTCAATAATACCCAGACGGAAAATTGAAAATTTGAGACGGATGATCCAATAAAGGCAATACCTCGTGTTCGATGTGGAGTTTATGGTCCTTCCAGGCCTGCAGTGATTTGTAGAGGCCACCATCACACCTGACGGTGTCATTCAACAGAATGGAACACCTGAGGGGTAAACAGAGAGAAAATGTCAGAAAGAAACAAGCCACTGTCAGTTATTCATCAACATTGTATACAGGAAAAACAATAATATTTTTGCACACACACACACACACACACACACACACACACGGCCTAAAACACACACACAGGCATGGCCTAAAACACACACACACACACACACACACACACACACACACACACACACACACCTGTAGGTGACCTTCAGAGAGGACGGTGGATTGAGACTGTTGCTGGTGGTAGGCCTGACAGTGACTCCCATACCACTGAACTCCTCATTATCCTCTTCCCCCACCCCAGGCTCCCTCCCTGCGTCTGCGGTCCAGCTGGTGTTGGTGGTTCCCACAGGCCTGTAGCCCTCCTCCAGGTCCACTGCGTACAGGTCTCCATCCAGCTCAAACGGTATGGAACGGGCCCAGCGGTTCTTGCTCACGCTCTTACTGGACTTGAGCTCTAATCAAGGAACAAAAAGGCCAAGGTGAAGGGAAATAAATTAACATTTCATGTAAAGAAAAACATTTGTTATGTTAATTTGGACTCGATGCCATTGCAAAATGGATTTCTGAAATTAGTTTGGTGGGAGCATATGTGTTATTACTTTTTACCACTTGAGGGCACCATACGCCGCTATTTCCCAAAAACTGACAATTTGCCCAGTGATTAATGTCTTAGTTTAAAGGCTTCGTTTTTTTTACAGCAAGGACATTTAAAAGTCACACCAGATCTTGAATAATACCAGATGCTTATTATAGCAACAACAAAACTAGTTCAATTAAGACTGAATAGGCTACTCACTCTTCTTGGTGAGCAGTTTCTTCCTCTTCAGACCTGTCGTTTTGAAGCCCAGAGGACCACAGTCACAGTCGTCAGAGTTGGAGACGCCACGGTACATCTGAGAGCCTGCGCTGGCCATCAGAGCCTGCATGCGAGGCGCGTATAGACTGGCCATGCCAGGCTTGCACTTATACAGCCGCAGCTTCCCTGATGGGTCCTCCACACACTGCCACTTCTGCGGTAAGAGAGGAGGATGGATGAGGGATTGTGTGTGTGGACACAGAGGTAGGGCCTGCACGAGTCCATAGGTATCAGGTACACACACACACACACACACACACACACACACACACACACACACACACACACACACACACACACACACCTGTCCAGGCTGTTCACAGGAGGTTTGATACTCGGCTTTTTGACACAGGTCCTTCACCCTCTGATACTTGGGTAGGAAGTTCTCCTCCTGTGCCATGTCCTTCCCATCAGCCCTCTTGTGCAAGGGCTTCCTGTGTGGACAGGAAGAGAATCAGAACAGCCCAGCATGTATCGAGTTTGACAGCGCTGTCTTTGTCCTCAGCGTGAAAACATACTGTGCAAAAGGTCAATCAATAAAACTCACCCTCTCTCCACCAGGAAAGAATCCCTCCACATTTTCCCCTTCTTGTTCAGCTGGAACCTGAGACAAAACGGGGAAAAGGTCAGCACTGGCCCATATATGGGGGGATGGACAAACATAAGGGCAATTTCAAATGTCATCCTTGTGCTGAAATGAATGTTGAGCGACATGTTTGTGTTTAGTTTGCTATGTCTAAGTCCAAAACCATAATGCTAATCGGACAGAGCAGGTGTGGTCATTACTCCAAATGTCATTCTTGTTTTTCTCTAACAAATGTCAAGAGATCTTTCAAATCAAAAGCAAATATGTCACAACATCCTGGAACATCCTGTCTTAAAGTCCACAGATACAGAAGTGTGCGTGTGTACATGTGTGCGTGCGTGCGTGCGTGCGTGCGTGCGTGCGTGCGTGCGTGCGTGTGTGTGCGTGTGTGTGTGTGTTCCTTAAGCAGTTGGATACCTGTTCACCGGCTTGTCTGTGTCCAGCAGTTTGAGGATGGACTTGCCGTCCATGTCAGATGGGATGTCAGCTCCAGCCATGTCTAGCATCGTGGGCGCCAGGTCAATGTTCAACACCAAATGAGAGTTGCTGCAATAGAGGACAAAAAGGTTTGCTTTAGATTTGTTTTTCCTTTTAAAATGTTATTTTATTTTTAAATGTTTTTTTTCCCTCTTGCAGTTGCTCAAATAAAACAGCAACCAACATTTGAATAATATTCAGAGTATGATATACAAATTCTTTCTAAATTGTGAATTGTTTCTTTTCTTTGCATATGCACTGAAAATAGACAGCGGATCAGTAGTAGCTGTTGCATGCTGTCGTGCTGTTAAAGACTGCGTCACTTACATAGCCCCTGGTTCCACGTTGGGTCCTCGGATGTAGAACGGCACGCGGATATCAAACTCGTAAGGCATGGACTTGCCCTTGACCAGGCCAAACTGACCGATATGATAGCCATGGTCTGAGGTGTAGATGATATACGTGTTGTCCAGCTCCCCCGTCTCCAACAACATGTTGTACACCTGAGAAAGACATTTAACATCATTCAAAAAACATCTTTGGACAAACATTGGACAAAATCTTCCACAGCAAATAGGTAG
The DNA here is from genome assembly GCA_017639675.1 of Aplochiton taeniatus. Classification (NCBI taxonomy): domain Eukaryota; kingdom Metazoa; phylum Chordata; class Actinopteri; order Galaxiiformes; family Galaxiidae; genus Aplochiton; species Aplochiton taeniatus. Next base: position 35,814,900 of record CM030173.1, read on the forward strand.
CCTTTTGAAAAGCATGAAAGGCCAGTTGATTTAAGGTGTCAATGAAAACAGCGTTATGCAAACGCTGTGAGAAAAAATGAGCACAGGTCTCCCAGGACCTTGTGTGTGTGTGTGTGTGTGTGTCCCACCTTCTCCACGCTGTCATCCACAGACAGCAGGGTCTGCATTCTCCTGCGCTGCAGCATATTAGTGAACTGCATGTGGATGGGCTTCATAGCGCCAGTGTAGCGAAGGATCCAGTGCTTGTCTTGGTTGGGGGCGTGGTTGTAGCTTGGAGTTCTGGAAAGGGAATGGATTCAGGGGAAATATGAAGTAATTTTTCGAAGAAAATATTTTAATACATTATCACTATGTTTGAAAAGCGTTGGTAAGCCAAAATGAGAAAATATTCTTTGTGTTGAAATGAGTCCCCATTCTGTTGTTTAGTATTGTATTTAGCTATATGACCTTGCCCGACATAGTTGAATATAATTGGAAATTTGATTGTACAAAATGTACAGAGGTAATTCGTTTTTTTAAAGTCACATGTCAAACAATAACTTCTATCCAAGTACCCAGGCGTGCAGATACTTTCTAAGTAGACTCCGGACTATTTATTTAATTTCAAGCTGAAAACCATATAAAATGCAAAGTGCTGAAATACAGATCAATGGGCCCATACACAGAGAGGACAGTTTGATCAATATTTAACTCCAGGCAAGATAGAACTTTAATTATTTCAAAATAAACACTGCTAAATATCTAATGAGATCTTAGAGGCAACCATATTTAACAGTTAAAGCACATTGATTTGACTTTTAAGAAATGCTAAACTTTCGCAGCACTCTTGACAAAGAGAATATTTAAATAGAGGGAGAAGATCAGTCGCCTGAAAGTGAAGGTGAGGAAAAAAGCTATAATTTAAAATAAGACATTTATTTTCTACCTTTTCCTTTGCACAGAGGTATAAAAAGTGACACTTCGTTCCAAAACTTTTCTCTCTAATTCTCCCAGCTAGGGACAGAACATCCACAGTCGGAAGAGGCAATTAAAAGTCGATATAAGGTCACAATGGGCTGATATTTTCTCTCTCCAAGTACACTGTGTATAAAGGCTGTGTAGCGTGCATTAATGATGCTGGGGGAATTAGCTGTAGCAGGAGAAGAACAGGGAACAGTGAAGTCTGGCTCATTACCAGCCTGTACCTTCCTCTAGGGACCCATAGAAGAGACACCATTAGCAAAGAGCACTAGACAGCCCACCAGGTGAATAGACAACGACCTTTGGGGGATCAAAACCCAATGTGTGTGTGTTTGTGTATAAATGTGTGTGTGTGTGTGTGAGTGTGTGTGTGTGTGTGTGTAGGTGATGTTTATGTGATCATTACTTTATATGGCTTGTATCTATCATTAGACTTGCAAGTACAATGGTCTAACCGACGCGATTAAAAGAGACAAATCCAATCTAAACAAAGCCGGAGACCAATTCAGACAAGGGAGATAATGAGAGGTGGCTCTGATCTGACGCAGCATATTACAGCCTTTATGCAGACAGGGGAGGACAGCAAGGCTTTTACCAAGTTACAGTACATAAGGACAAGTCAGGGTGCAAACATAAAAAAAGCAAGTGTCTGGGTCCAATGGACCATGTGGACGAGGAAGGCTTTTATGAATGGCCCTCAATGGAATCAGAGCAGCTTAAATGTGCGATGGAGTCAGAAAATCAGTTCCTTCTCTTTCCCATTGCTACCATTCAGCATCATTCCATTGCCGTGTGTGTGTGTGTGTGTGTGTGTGTGTGTGTGTGTGTGTGTGTGTGTGTGTGTGTGTGTGCGTGCGTGACCATAGGGGGTGGAACAGTATGTCTGAACCTTATTCAGACTCCCCTCAGTAGGTTAGAACCCTCAGGCCCTTACATGTGCTGTGAGGCGTTGGGGAAGGCCGTGCTATACTGTGGCGCTGAGTCCTCCGGTCCATGCGGGGCAGCGTGGCTCATGACCATCATGACGGGCCGGTGGGGGAACATCCTCTTGGAAGCACGGAAGTAGTTAATGCTGTCATCGGTGATGAGGTCCGTGAGGTAGTCCTGTGATCGAAGCGTTACAAAATGCCTTGAGGTAAAGACACATGGGGTGGATCACAAACATCTACAGCCAATCTTGAATTGGCAGTCATATCAGGGTTAAGCATTGTAATATTTTCTGTGTATCATTTGAGAGAAACCATCCAATGGGTGGGAACCTTGGGGTAGTTATTGCCATGTTTCTCGCGGACTCCGTTCCTGCAGAGGGAGTAGTTGTAGAAGCGGGAGTTCTTGACCAGAGCCACCCACTCCTTCCAGCCAGGGGGCACATAGGAGCCGTTGTACTCGTTCAGATACTTCCCAAAGAAGGCTGCCGAAGACGGACAAAATCAGTAACCCATCTTCATTTGTGAGCAGGGACAATCAATACCAACAAAGCTCTCTGGTGTGGTGCGTGTCCATTCCTATTTGATTGTGTACAAACGAGTCTAAACAAAGGGAGTCTAACGTAGCCCAGCCCGCTCACCGGTCCTGTAGCCGCTGTTGTTCAGGTGGACGGCGAAGGTGTGCGGCTCATGGTGCGCCTGCCAGGAGGGCGAGGAGCAGTTCTCGTTGTTGGTGTAGGTGTGGTGGTTGTGCACGTACTTCCCCGTCAGGATGGAGGAGCGCGACGGACAGCACATAGGGGTGGTGGAGAAGGCGTTGGAGAAGTGGGTGCCGCCTTGCTCCATTATACGACGGGTCTTGTTCATGGCCTGCATTGAGCCTGGGAGGGGGGAGAGGGGGGAGGGGGGAGAGGAAAGAGGGCGGGACGAATGAAAAGAGGGGGGGAGGCAGGAGGAGAGAAAACGGAAGATGTGCGGGAAGTCAAATAGAGGGGGAATAAAGGATGTCAGAAGGAGGATTTTGAAGTAAAAAGCGGCATTTGGATATGAAAGTTCAAGAGACAAGGCCGAGCAAGAGAGAGAGAGACAGAGATAGGCGGATTAAGATCGAGAAAACAGGGAAAAGAGAGGGGGCACGAGATAACAGGGTGAGGGGCAAGAGCGCAGACGAAGAGAAAGAGGAAGAGCGAGAGAAAAAGAGAGAAGAGACATGGCGAGAGGGTAAATCTTGTTTTTGGGGGAATCCAGCCCATTTGAATTCATGTGTACTAAAGGGCTTTCAGGCTGATGCCGATTGTTTGGGGAAACAGATGCTTGACCATAAATTCCGGCTTTTCAATGGTGTTCCCTCACCAGCCATCACAGAGGGACAAAGGGTGCCACCGGGGCCATTATGCAGCCACTCCAGCCCAATACGCAGTTTAAGGGCTTAAACGGGTCGGGAGATGGCCAGCGTTTGGCACATGGACAATGGATGCCAAAGGCTGGCCGCCCACTCCATGCCAGCAGAGGCAGACTTGGCCAGGGGGGGGGGGGGGGGCCCTTGACTCTGAGTGAGCCGATTAGCTCGGTAGCCAAGGGTAAAAGGGGGGAGGTGTATTTTACTTGATCTCTCTTCCCCCGATGCCCTGGGACGGAAACCGACAAAATGGCTACACGCAAATATAAGCACCCACACGCACACAAATAACCCTCGAACCTACCCAGTTCGATGTCTTGGTCGTCGGTGAGGATGAGGATGATGTTGGGCCGGATGTTGCGGACGTGACGGTCCCTCTGTAGGCGAGACCGCAGGCGCTGGCCCGCTGGATAGCCCGCGCCCTGGGCTGGGGGGAGAAGCCCCACCAGGAGGAGGAAGAGGGGGAGGAGGGAGAGAGGAGGGAGGAGGGCGAGGGGGGCACGCGGCCCCCACCTTGCCATCCCTCTGCCCCTTCTCTTTTTCACTGCAGCACCTAGCAGTCTGCACCTGCTGCAGCTCCTTGGCTCAACCTGGGAGACAAGAGACACAGGCAGGGGTGAAAAGGACACGGGAGAAACACACACACACACACACACACACACACACACACAGCTACAGAGTAATCAGGCAGGGGAGAGTACAAAGAGGCTCGGCTAGACACAACCATCTTGCACCGTTGAGAGATGAGAGACCTTTCCGGTGTATAGTTATCAACTCATACCCCACACTGACGCTCTCACATGGGAGCACACCGACTCTCTCTCTCACTCACACACACACACACACACACACACACACACACACACACACACACACACACAAATAAATCCACGGCAGCAAAATCCCTCTACACAAACCCCCCAGATGAAAAATAACAGATGTGGGTCTAGCGGAGCCATTACAGCCTGCTCTTCCGTACAAATGCTCCCCGTTTGGGCTCTGCTCCTCGTTAATCAATCATTAATGATGCATTAGAGCGGTGTCACTGCCCTGGTGTAATGATCTCTGCTGATGAGCACATGGCTGCCAGGCTGGGGCTAATGGGGCTGGGCCACGGGCCAAAGCTGGCCTCGCCCCCCTGAGAGAGAGACAGAGAGAGGGGGGCGGGGTGGGGGGCGGCTAAGAGGGGGTGGGTTGGGGTGGGGGGTGGGGGGGGGCTGGAAGGGGATAAAGATAGCCAGAAGTGAAAGAGCAAAGGCATATGAAAGGGTTGGAGAGGGAAGGTGACATACAGGAGATGACTAAGTTGAGGGAAATCCGAGAGAGATTGAGAGAGAGACAAAGAAGGGAGAGAGAAAAGAAAGAAAGAGAGAGAAAGTGAGCGACAGAGAAAAGGGGAAAAATAGGCAGACACATCGACAGATCTAAGGGCCAGGGCCCCAGAGCACAATGGTTTGAAAACAAGTTTTGTGAAATTGATTGTAGACAACATCGATGCCAGTTCAATGAAGTCAATTACCAAGACGTGCTATAAATTACCTACTGCTGTGGCGTGTAATGGAAAAAAAGCATTATGGCGATACATAATAAACATCCGTGTGCTGCTCACTAAAATGCTTACTTTCTAAAGCCTCGGTAATACGAGAACATCTCGTTCTCCTTAGCATCCCCATTGGGTTTGTTGATTATCTTTCTTCAAGCAGGCACAGCAAGACTCTTCAATTGCTTGTATGAATTCCAACAGCAAGAAAAAAAATATTCCTTTTGCTAGTGCACTAGCATGCCACAGATTGAACCCTCAACTTTTACATATGCGATGTTCAAACAGAATACAATATTCATAACCAATTACATTAAAGATAACCTAGAACGGAACCATCTACAACCCAATTGGCATCTTAAAGGTTGTTCCCTTCAAATAAAAATGGCCTGCTATGAGCATGCTTAGCTGGGTGTATGTATGTGTGTGTGAGTGTGCGTGTGTTCTCACAGGAACTGTGTGCCCTTCATCATGATCCTTCTATTATAAAGACAACAGCAGCAACAACAGCAGTCAAACCCCAAAGCCTTGACAACAACAACATCGCTGGGATGCCCTGCCTTCGCCATGGGAACGGCGGGGAGACGGTGAGGCACACATGCGCACGCTAAGCACTTTTCCATTCACAGCGGCAGAGATCTTAGACATGAAGCAGGTCAACACTCTTTTTAATTTCTGTCCTACCTCATGTTGTTGATGGAGAAGTTAATTGCAGACACCCTCCTCTGTCTCAAACAAAAAAGCCGTCAGCAGCGGTGTGATGAAATCGACTGTACCCATACAGAAAGAGTCCTCCTCTCTAGAAACATGCCTCCCCATCTCTTCCATTGTACTCCTTTAACATGCTCATTTGGGGTCCTCCCCATCACTCACACCCGGGCACGCATGCACACACACACACACACACACACACACACATGTATATTCATATATCATCACCTCCCTTCCTCCCTAGCACGTACACACACATAGACATAGACACACACACACACACACACACACACACACACACACACACACACAAACAGCTGTGTTTGCTCTGTTTTAATTCGTGCTCGTCTCTCTCAGGGCTTGGTTCCCTCCCTAGAGAATAGAAGAAGTCTGACCCGGGCCTGCTGGCTGTTTTAAATTCTCCCTGCCTCTCGGCTGCTCTCCCCTCCTTAGTTCCAATCTCTCTCTTATCCTGCCATCGCTGGCATTGGATGAAAACAGTAAAAGGAAAAGCATTCAGGGAAGCCCTGGTGAAAGGAAGAAATACACTCAAACAGCCCAGTCGTCATACAGCAGCAAAATGCTTCCCCAAAATGGCTGCCAAGATTTTCCAGCTGAATGGAGAAAGGGTCCGTTTTGCTCAAATCAAGCCCATCCCGGCATCAGTGGTTGAAATAGCTGGGCTGAACCAGGGAAATGAATTGCATATAGACATCATGTATTAGAAAGACCTGGTTCAGTTTCTGACACCTCGATGCTACATCAATAACAACCATGTAAATGTGGTATTATTGACGTGGCCAAGCTGGGGATCTTTTCTGCTGTCATTCTCTTGGGACCTCCACATTGCCCTGATAGGGAGGCTAATTGGATACATTGCCCTTTTCTTAGTTGCCTCTGACACCCATTTGTTCTCTCATTCCCTCCATCTTATCCTTCATTAACCTACGGGAAAATGATTTATCTCCAAGTGGGAGATGTTAAATAAAAAGAAAATAAAAAAACGTATTCCCAACAGTGACAACCATCATTAACATCCACACTCAAAAGACACAGTATCCTCGATAATGTAAAAAAATCTGTGCGTATTGTGGGAATGGAAAACAGTATTCCTGTGCAGAGCCAAGCTCTGGACCGGTCAACAAATTCACAGAGAAAGAGAGGGTTTGTATGCTTTCATAATGCAAGCTAAGGAAATCCAGCTTAACATTTTTCTGTAAAGTGCGGTGATTTAAAGCCCCCCCTGTTCCTGATACTCAGAGAAAATGTTGCCCAGGCCAGCTCTTTACTCCAAGTGAGTGGCCGCCACGCGACACTGCTGATTCAGCGAGATGCAACGGAAGGAAAGCAAAAAGTTGCCATTTTGACAGAAGCACAACGCAACATGAGTAAATATGACTCTCCGCAGATCTAGTTAAGCGAGAGAGGAAGAGAGAAGGAGGAGATCACACAGAATTCTGTCTTTCAAAACCGTGTTTGAGGATCTTTCATTGAGGACGATATCAGGCTATATTAAAATGTGCAGGGAAGTCTGGAACTTGGATAAAACAGAGAAACCAAGTTTCTGAAGCACTGAAGTCTCCGCCATGTGAAGAGGCCATGAAGGAAAGCAGCTCCGCATCACTGGATGAAAAGTTAATGCCCGCCATCTTTTATTGATAAGACTGAATTATAAATGCCGGGAACCGAGAGCCGCCCGTGTCACAATGGGCCGTGGCGATGAGACTGCAGAGGAGAGAACACTGAGACCAGTCCAAGACAATGAGACGGACCCAGGCTCCGAGTTTTAGTGAAACTTCCCCAATCCCCGCAGATGAAGGAAGACACTAAGATGATGAATCTTCTATCTGACTTTGTACAGGATTTAATGCACTTTTCTGCCTATAAATAAAGCACCCTGGTATTTGAAGTGGGCATAGTCTGATTCATGCTATCCGTGTTCCCTGGAAGGGTGTGAAATGGAAAGAAAATGAGAAAAGGAAGAAAAACTAGACTCATTGCATATTGAGAATGGGCGAGTCATGATGGTGAACTCTTATAATTGAATCAGCTCTCTGTCTCCTAATGCATATAAAATATGAAGTAGACCACATGCATTAAACCAGACTTCTATGACACGGAATAAAAAGAGAGAGTGAGAGAGAGAGAGAGAGAGAGAGAGAGAGAGAGAGAGAGAGAGAGAGAGAGAGAGAGAGAGAGAGAGAGAGAGAGGGAGAGAGAGAGAGAGAGAGAGAGAGAGAGAGAGAGAGAGAGAGAGAGAGAGAAAGACAGAGAGAAAGAAAGAATGAAAGAAAGAAAGAGAGGAAAAGAGAGGGAGAGGAAAGCTCAAGGCAGATAGTCTGACAAGAACAAAGCATGCAAGATTTAACTCCAGGCGTTTTTTTCCCAAACATAAAATCATGGCTGGATTCATAGAGCAGGCATTACAAGGAAATATGGAAAAATGAAATAGAATGCACTAGAACAGAAAAACGACCAGCCTGTTTGGCATTCTTAATACCCAACAAAAAAGAAAAGGCAAGGAATGTCTAAATAGTGCATATATCATAGGGTTCAATACAGCTTGTTGCGACACTATCAACCCTTTCCTTTTAGTCTTAATTGAGGTTGGCAGAGCTTTGAGAATGTGTGACTTGGTTCCCATTGGGTTGTATAGATGTGGACCGAATGTGCAAACCCTCCAAGGATCCTTGAATTTACCAACAAAAGTTGCCATTCAGATGCTAATTCTGCAACGGTATGCCTCTATGCAAGTGTTACTTTCTCTGGGAGGAGTGTGTGTGTGTGTGTGTGTGTGTGTGTGTGTGTGTGTGTGTGTGTGTGTGTGTGTGTGTGTGTGCGTGAGCGACGTGTGTAGTATGGTTGGGAATAAGATGATATGGAATGCGTGCAAGGAGGAAGACATACTAAATACTGTACAGAAACAGATCTTTTCCACGATAATGTCACAATATGAGAAGTATTCAGTCTGCAGCTTTTTAATTTCTAAAGTATTCACCAACACACCAAGCAGTGCACACATATGGATTGCTACAATAACCCTGCATAAATATCAATCTCAATTGATTTGCACATATTGGAATCATAACACTAACAGGCCAACCATAATCACATGGTGCATACCAAATGTACAATACATGCAGTTGTATCCAATGCATAGATTTGAATGCCAATGACTGTTAACTTATTGACTTAATGATCAATAAAACACTCATTTGACGACCTCTATAACTACAACCCACACCCTCATGTAGAAAATACTGAAATCCCATTCAATAAAACTAGATTAGTTCCTTTGGTTGGTCAGTCAAATAGTGCTTACACATTCCTTTGAACAGCTTTCTTTCACTTCAGAATACCTAACTTTAATAGCCTAAAATGACAAGAAATAGCACGGTGGGTGCCCTCATTCACAGAGAAAGAGATTTCATTTAGATTTCCCTGAGGTTCTGATAAGCTCTTCCCTGTTGTTTAAAATTTGACGCTCGGAATCTGCACTGCAATTTTCCATCTGAACACACAGACACAAAAGACTAGAGGTCAGACTCTGAAAAGGCCTCAAGAAAATGTGATTTATAGTGGATGAAAAGCTGGAGGAGTTTTCACAGTTACTGTTACACCTTGTGCCTGTGTGTCTGTGTGCGTGTGCGTGTGCATGCGTGCGTGCGTGTGTGTGCGTGTGTGTGTGCGCTCGTGTGTGTGCGCGTGTCTGTGTGTGTGTCTGCGTGACACTCTGCTTCTTGCCCTATCTGTTTCACCGATAGACTTTCCCTCAGCTCTCCACATCACTTAGAGACAGTGAATCTCAGACAGACAACTGGGCCTGGCGGTAATCTGTTAGCATCCAACACGTCATTAATCCTGCAAATGAGTCCGTTTATCTGCCTTTTTAAATCTGTGCGGTGTTACGGTTAGAGGAACACACAGCACCTCCCAATCTGCCTGCCCCTCACACTCCCGTTATCTTTTAAATACCTTGGATGAGACAGCCGAGACAGATGAGATGAGGGTGATTGGTTTGGAGGACAGGCGAGGAGGCAAGAGAGGGAACGGGAAGGGAGGGAAGGGCAATATCAGCGAGCAGGAGAGAGGGAACGGGAAGGGAGGGAAGGGCAATATCAGCGAGCAGAAGAGAGGGAGAAAACCGTGTTGGAAGGTGTCAGACGAGACAATAAACCCGGTCATGATGAGTTTTCACTAGAGAACAAAGAGCTTAAAAAGACTCCCTGGATCCACTCTGTGGACTGCAAAGGCACATCACACGCACACGCACACACCCACACAACAGCAAAATCTCAGACATCAAAATTCTCTCCACCGAGGAATGAGAAGCACAAGGGAGCTGAACAACAGCTAATTATCTTTGAAATCTCGAGGAAATGAACAGCTCGTTCTGGGGAGATAATGAATGGCTGTAAACTCCACTTGTTTTCCCTCCATCTCGGCTTCACCACAGCACAGGAGGGACATTGTCTCAGCTTCTCTTGTCCTTCTCTTATCCACGTTTTCAAACGGAACAAGGGGACATTTTTAATCACATCCACGTTGCCTTTTTGCAGTGGTCCAACAACAACAACGTTAGATAATGTTGCGAGAGGGACATTCATACATATGACAAGCTCTGAACTCAGTCTCTCTCCAATAAAGGCTTTTAAGTTGGTCCCTCCCTGCTCACCACTCTAGGTATCCTATGGCAACAGGGTGGTATGCCGGGCTAGCGTGGTGGTCTGTGAGCGGTAAAGATTTTTGGGGTGCTTTGCACAGGACCCACGGCTGTGTGGGGTGACCCCTAAGGGTCAGGGCACTTAGCCCCCCCCGTCCCCCCGTCCCCCCCCCCGTCCCCCCTCTGTGGCCCAGCGGTACGCTCCAAGAGAGCCCCAAAAGAACATGGAGTCGGAAGAGAAAACACCAACAGAGGGTTGATTGTCCCATCCGTAGGGTTTCACAACCCCCACCCCCACCTCCCCCTCTGCAGGGTTTGAGGCACAAGAATGAGAAGCTGTCAATGGCGTTTAGTAAATACTTGGTTGTTTTCACTTTGCATGGGTTTTATTCAGACGTCGCGGAGAGACTCGGAAGGCCTTTTTCGCAGCCTGCGAGTGTTCTCTCGTTTCCTCCGCTATTGAATTTTGTATGGGAAAGCCATCTGCGACGTGTCCACCTTCGGGGGACAATCGTCCGTTTCCCCGAGGCAGGGGTTGACAGCTGAAACAAGCGAGGGAGCCGGTGGACAGGACGGCCCGCTGAGTGATAGCTGTTTCTTATTGGCACTTATTGAACAGAGGCAAAGCCCCCCTACGGTGTGTCACATGTCAACTAAATGGATTACAGACCAATGAGTCCAGCCTCCTTGTTCTGTTGCTGGTACTAGCTTAGCGAGAGTCAGTTACTGATACATGATCCCTCGCTAGCTACTAGGCCACTCAGAAAGAAGTCTAAGGCACAGTGAAATATTGAGGGCTAAAAATGTGTAAACTATACTTTTTATTAAAATAATTAACATTATTATGTTTTATTATATCGACATAATTGACTGCTTAAAATGTACAAATCTCTAATCCCAAGATAATGTTATGGTAGAGCACTGTTCCGCAATAGCAAATGGTCTCAATGCTTGTCTGTTTTATGTACAGCAACTTATCTACGCTGTTCAAATTCAATCAATGATCATTCCCAGAGTTCCACAGGACCAGTAGCTCTTTAGCTGTCATTTATATTGTTTTAATTACAAGCCATTTCTCTTCTGTCATCAAATTAGTGTGTGTGGAGGGGACTAGTCCTAATGGCCTTGACTTAATGATGATTACAGGCGATATTGGCTTCACATTTCAGTAAACAGCCACTGCTCACTCATGAATAAATTACAGAGGACACTGATGAATCAAGGCAATGAGAGGGCTGTGCAGATGAAACGTCCAGTATCTAAAGTCTTGGGGTTCATGTTTTCCTTCCAGGGGGGGCCACTTGTAGCTCCAATAGCTTCCCACTGGGCCCTGGATTACTTGCCAGCCTCAGGCCCTGTCTGGGCCCCTGGGGACTGTCTTATCTCGCGTTAAGCATGTCCTTAGGGAGTAGAGAGGCAAAGATATTTTTTCCCCCGCTTCTTCCCTTTCTGCAGGGTAATCTCGCCCCCCCTCCCCCTCCAACTCTTGCCGTCTTTCTCAAGGCCTTTGTAGGAAGATTACGGGGGCTTAGACACACACACACCCCTCAATCCCTGTCAGAACCACACAGGGGTTTAGACCCAAAGGGAGACGAGAGCACAAAGTGTTGAATTAGAAAGGGGTCTCTCCCGATGCCCACTTATGGGCCCCCTCTGCCCCCTTCGATGAATCACAAGGCCTTCCCACTGTTCATCACATGTTGGTTCTGCATAATTACATTAAAGAATTTATAGTCATAACTTTAAAGTGCACAGCAAGCTAATCCTACCCTACGTCATAGCTAACGTTGCACTATATCAACACTTAGGGCATTCCCTGGACACACTTACCACTGAACTACTGACTACAACTACCACTTTAGTTCCAACGGCCTTCGGGCTATAGACGAGTGGGTCTGGTTGCATGTGATATCTGTCAGTGTAGTGAAGCGGTTCTGTCGTCGCTTGCATGCACAATGATCAACCAGTAAAAATCTGAGTACAAGTAATGTAACCAGAGCAATGAAATAGGTGATTTCAATTATGGCTATTCAAAACATTCATCTGCAATACTAGTCCTGACAGGCTGTAATACGTAACTAGAATCCTTATCACACCCTGTCAGGTGAAAAATCACACATCAGCGGCGTCACATCCCACGTTGCTCGACACTGAACACACAGTCTCCTTCTCCGCCGTCCTCTCTCTCTCTCTCTCTCTGCCCCCTCCTCAGGGCAGCGGCCTAGGCAGGCCATCTGTCTCTCCTGACCTGTGTTTAGGCACAGGAGACGCAGCGGGGGAACAAGGGTGGGTTAAGTGTCCCAGGAGGGGGTCTCTGGCTGTTTGCCCACCCACTAACGACAGTCAGGCTGCCAGCGGCCTCCCTAACAGCTCGGCCCGACTGGTTGTGGCGCGGGGCTATTGATATTGTATAGGGTTGCAAGACGCCTGGCAGGCTTTTAATGAAGGCACCGATTGATCAGGCATCAGTGGCTCTCCTCTGGCCTCTGCAAATTGCTATCATGTCGTTGTTAGAGCTGGGCCTTGCGTAGAAGGGACTGTTGTGGAGGAAGTTAAGGGGGGGGGGGGGGTTCACACACTCACGCACGCACGCATGCACCCACGCACGCACGCACGCACGCACACACACACACACACACAAAGTAAAAGAGTAAAGCTAAAGGGAAGTAAATAGGCACTACTCCTGTGTCTGCATGTTCTGACCTTGAGGCAGTAATTGGACCAGAGGGACCAGTACAACAGAGAAAGTGAGAAACAGAATGAGACTGAGAGTGAGAGAGAGAGAGAGAGAGAGAGAGAGAGAGAGAGAGAGAGAGAGAGAGAGAGAGAGAGAGAGAGAGAGAGAGAGAGAGAGAGAGAGAGAGAGAGAGGGGTAAAGAAGGAAAGATGGAGACCAACAAACTGACCGCCATACCTGCTAACCATCTAATGTTTAGCCCCCACCCCCACCCCCACCTGCTCCCACCGCAGTAACCACAGCCCATGTGGAGGTCAGGCCCAGCCAGGTCCCCCAGACATCCTCCATTAGGCCCCTGTCAGGATGCCATACAGCTGTCAGAGCCCCTTTGGGTGTGATCGTGACCCTGCTACAGCCTTAAAGACCTCCGGGGACCCCTGGAAAAAGAGAGGGACAGAGGGACCCAGCTAAGTGCAAATCAAAAGCAAAGTGAAGTGGTCATTGTGTTTACCTTTCAATGGGGTTCGGAGTGGTCTATGAATGAGACCATTGAGACCCAATGCAGAAACGCGATCAGAATGTAGAGATGGGGATTGAGTACGACATTCCCATCATTTTTGCAAAGAGTTGAAATTAATTAGAACCAACTTAATTAAAATTAAATAATATCACAGACAGGAAATTATTGCCATAAACATCTCTGACAGATTCATGTGAGGTTCTCTCGGGAATTAGTTTCAGATGAATACATTAAATAAACCTGTTCGAAGCTACTTCTCTTTCCGCAATTCCATTAAATATGAATTAGCGTGTCTCGGATTAAGTTCATCAACCCCCGCGTACTAATTAGAGTCATGTCAGAGCGTGGAGCTCTGCCCCATTTTACTAATACAGTAATTACCTCACCGATGGCCAACTCCATATCGCGCTATGCTATCAATTCAGATGGGCCATAAAACAAGGCCAGGACAGGACAGACACCCACCAATTCAAGCATGGGGGGAATTATAGAGGCCTATAACCTTTTACTGTTGTTCACGTGCAGCGAAAGGTCAATCAGATTCATTGAAAACGTTGCGGATGGGTGTTCTCTCTTATTGAACGGCGCTTAGCGGCGGGGGTGTGAAGACCGCTGGCGCACTTCGACATGCAGAGCAGAACCGCACTAGGGCCAAATTAATAAAGAAGCCAATTTTAAACGCCATAAAAAATACGATTAATTCAAACTGCAAGTTGGCAGCGTGACAGATATGCCATCCTTGCCACTGTTTTAATATGTTACGGATTAAATTCAAAGGAAAACTTGACATACTGTAAACAGAGGACTTACTTCTGCCTAATGTCTTAAACTTTCCAAAATATTGTTCTGTGTTTCATTATGCAAACAAAACAAAAAACATTTTTAAGTCACAAATGTTTTTAAAACCTATTATGGAATTTTTCCTGCAGCAGGAGAACTGGGGATTTTGTCTTTTTGTCCATATCCAGACTAACCAGGTTCTCAGCACTGTTTCCCCAGATAGCCTAAGTTGACCGAGTGGGTCTGCAAGTACACATAAAAGGTATTTTCACTGACAATGTAAGTGTTCGTTTTTTTTTCACTGAAAGTATAGAGGGAGAACTTTGCACAGACATCGACATTCCACACACACACAGACAGCTCACTAACAGCACACAGACACACACGCACGCGCGCGCGCACACACACACACACACACACACACACACACACACACACACACACAATCTTTCTGCCTTCGTCTCTTAATCAGCCCGTTCACTTCCTACACAAACACATTTGGTCCAAGCCTCCTAATCAATTGATCTGAGCTCAGAAGAATAGACACAAAGAGACGGGATGAGCTGCGTCTGACTGGGTCTGTCCAACAGTGCCCAGCTGGCAGGACGAGCGCCGTCTCTGTGTGTGGCCAGTAGGCTGGCACACTCTCAAGGGCTTTATTGGGGTGCCTTCCTGAGCAGCGGGCACCATGCCCGATGTTGACAAAGCCTGCTATCGCCTGCTGTCAGCCCATTCTGTGTGCACCCAGTGGAGAGAATCAATTAGGCCTGCTCACAACAGCCCACTTTTAATATTTGCCTTTTTAATCAGTGGGCAGGGGAAGGCAAGGGCATGGGGTTAGGAAGCAGGCCAGTGGTTTCCTGTAGCTGATCTTTAAACTGAGGGTCGACAACATCTACAGTACCACATAGTTGCCTGTGAGTATAAAATCCCTCATTCGGAGGAGATTTTGCCTTCACATCAGGCAGATTCCCACAGTAACGTAAAAAAAGATTTTAAAAAAGTTTAAAAAGCACCTCATGCAACTGCCTGCAAGATATGTTAAAAAAAACTTCACGTTTAAGGCTTTTTGTGAAAGGCCAGCGATCGAGAAAAAAAAAAGATTGAAATAGCCTCAGAACCCTTTCTTTGAAGATTTTTTTTTACAACACTCATAGTTGTATCAGGCCTTGCCCAAGGCTCCCTCTCTGGCAGCAAGGTGAAGAAGAAGAAAATGCGTGGTGAAGCGTGCCTCCATCCTACGGCTTGAAATGGAGACCAGACATCAAGCAGAATAACCAAGAGACACGTCATTCACCTGCCTTCTCTGCCTCCCATCACCCCGGAGTTAGAAACTTTCAAATGTTTTTCTCTCACTTTCTGGTCACCCTTCAGTCTCTAACTTACCACTCGCCTCCCGATCAAATCAGACGGAAATCGGTCTAGAAGCCGCAACTTTATCAGCGACAATTGCAGTCGGAAGTGAATGATCTGCGACGAGTGGAAGTTAATTGTTGCACGGTCAGACGGATGTTATTTTCAAATGATTATCCACCAGACAGTTGCGTACACATGGTCACATCTGCTGGCTGCTGTGCCTCCCTACCGCTGTGCAACTGTTCCGACACACAGAACTCATCTGTTCCCATCTATCAACGCTGCTCTGACACAAACACGCACTCGGGGGTCAGACACTCCACAGTAACAGTCATATGCAGTTTCACCATTAACACTTGATTATCAAAAACAATTTTGGTCACATTTGCAATTTCAGAAACACATAATTAATTGTTATTGCTGGTTTAACATGATAAATGCACACATGCTATATATAAATAAATAAATATATATATATATATATATATATATATATATATATATATATATATTTTTTTTTTTTTTTTTTTTTTTTTAATTTATTTATATATAGCAAAACTGAGTTTATCTTTTCTCTAACCATTATATGACAAGGAGTAGGCCAGCACATTTTTGAATATAATATATAGTCTTGGGCTAATGTGGTTGACAGTGGAAAGTGTGGCTCAACTCCTTGCATGGGGCGCTCA
The DNA here is from genome assembly GCA_017639675.1 of Aplochiton taeniatus. NCBI lineage: Eukaryota > Metazoa > Chordata > Actinopteri > Galaxiiformes > Galaxiidae > Aplochiton > Aplochiton taeniatus. The sequence goes on from CM030173.1 coordinate 35,831,121, forward strand.
AACCCACAGAGGGTGATGTGATGTTCCACATATTGATTTATGACTAGCTCTTGGACATTAATCCTGCTGGTGGCTGTTCCACTCGGACAGGCCCGATCCCTTTCTCCCCCCTCTTCCTCCTTCCCCTTCTCCGCTGGGAATGACACATGGACAGATGAGATCACCTAAGGGCGTCGCGCCGTGGTCAAAAAAGAACCACCGCAGCTCTTTATGATCATCCCCTCGGCCTTGAAGTTGGCATCACAATGCGGACTGCTGTGACAGTAAAAAAAAGAGAAAAAAAAAGAAAGAGAAAACACTTGCGAAGAGAAATGGAGCGAAGTGATACCTTCGTGAGTCAGAAGGAATCGGTTCAAGGTGTGAATTGTGCCTGCCACTGATGAGTCTATTCCCCACGGTGAGCGGCGGCAGGCAGGCGGTGTTGACAGAACCCCGCCGTGCTGTTTGTCTCCCCTGAGGTCCACAGCATCCCTGGTAATATTGCATACTAATAACAAGGCAGTGCTATTTCCACTCCCTGGGAAGTGCAGGCTGCTAGCTAGGCAACCGTCCAGTGGAACATCACACTCTGTGAGGCGAGCCACCCACACACAGTCCTATGATGTTCACATCATAGACGGGACGCACACACATTATACATACAGAGGGTATAGCGTGCAAACGGACGGGCAGGCACGCACGCACACAGTCGCAGACGGGCACACACACGAACACACGCAGACACCGAGAACAACAATTCCAAATTATAAGGGGGAGAGGGAAAGAAAACGTCTTACCTTCCTTTGGACAGAAATCCTCTCAGATGTTCTCCTCACGTCCTCGTCTCTTCCTGTTCAGCAGTCAGTCTTCCCACACCAACAACTTCTGCAAACAAACACAAAGTCAGGCAAATATCAGAACAACTGGACACAAACAGAGCACTTGTGAACTCCGGCTATAGCGCGCCGCCTTAACCCATAGCGGAAGATGAATACCAAGGGGATAAAGCTGACTGTGACCATTAGCACACCCCCCCTCCCCCAATCCTCCATTATGGCTCTCTGGTGTGGGTCTGAGTTATACCGCCATTACGGCTCATCCCTACCAGATGCCACAGTCTATTGTCTTTTTCCCCCGCACTGACAGATGCCACACGCCATTCTCTCCAAGCAGACTGCCACACCCCAACCCCTGCTCCTCTCCCCTCCCAGATGCCCGCAGGATGATCACACATCTGCTTTACATTGAAACTATCTGATGATGACCACTGCGGTAGGCTCATAGAACAGCAGGACTTTTGTCGTGCCATTGTGTTTCAAATAAAAGCAAAACGTCCCTTATAATATCCCATTTTACTGATGTTGTACTTCCTTGGAAGAAGCAATAGTCGGAGCTAAGACCTCAGCTATTAATATAATAAAATTCGATCAAATATTATGGCCTATTTTAATTTTCTGAAACAGCCCTAAAATAAAAGGTTCCCCTTGTTCTCCCGTACACCATCTGTAACTCATCCTCGCTAATCCAACAAGTAAATCTCTTAAAGCGTTAAACTAAGTGTCAAACCTGGACGGGATGAGGAGTAGTATTCCAGTCACCAAGTTCTTTTTATCCAGTGGCTGTATAAACTGTCTCTGGTTCCACCACCTGCCTGTTTCACTGATCCTGTCCGAGGCTTTGTTCTCTCTCGGCTGTGAATACACGTTGACAGGGTTGGAGCTTTTGGATATGTGCTTTGATTGGCTGGGTGTCAATGTCAAACCTCCAAAATCCTCACAGTCCTGCCAAGACAAACTTTATGTTTCCACAGCCAGTCATTTTCAAATTGTCACTGGTGGGCCTAAATGTCAATATTTGCTTCCAGTGAAATGATATCTGTCACAATGCCATTACAAAGTTTGCTTTTGGTAGTTTTGTGTGCGTATGTCTGGGTATGTCTGTATCTGCTCTGATGTACTAAGAATACCCTTTGAGCCACACAACTATCATGCCAGAGCATGCTCATGACCCCAGCTGCTCTGTGCCCATGCCAACTCTGCCAGCCACTTATGGGCATCAAAGAGAGACAAGGCCAGGCACCTGTGTCTGTCACTCGGTCCAAAGGAAGGAGAGGAAAGGAGTGCAGGTCAGGCGGATGTATACAGTAGAATACTGGACCACAAAAACGGACAGCCTGAGCTTGGACAACACAAGAATGTTTTATTGGCCCAAGCAGATACGGCACAAGCCCTCTCAGTTTTCAGCAGACACATGCACAGAATCACCCTTTGGGTGACAAAAGTAATTTATTTCCTCTTTCTCTCGCTAAAATATAGGACTGACAGATTTAATATAAATAAGCCGAGAGGGGGAGGAGGCGGACGAAGGGGGGTGGAGGGCCGTGGGTGACAAGGCGATGTGACAAGCGTGGCGCAGAGAGAAAATGCGACACCTGGCCTTGTCCTTGATGTGGATAAAAGGATGATACATCAAAAACTGACAGCACAAAAAAATGGTTATTACCTAGAGGATAGGAAAAACGAAGAAGCGGCTATTTTTGTCTTCAGCAAAAATACTTTGCACAATTAATTATAAGCCGCTCGCTGTAAAGCACTCTTTTGTTCAACCCGGTCATATTTTATTGATTAAAATAGTCTCACATTCAGAAATTCGAACAGCGACGTTGAGCGTTTAAACACTGAACTCGAAACCCAGCCTTAAAAAAAAAAATCACATGTAATCACCAGGCTCTGTATGGTTTGAACGTGACGAGCTTAAACGAGCGCTCTCGGCCTGTCTGTGCCTTTTTTTGATGCTGATGGTGTCTGACCGGGGACTAGTGAGAGGGAATGAGAAGCAGCCCGGGGCCGTGTTTCTGTGATTGGCTGCGTTATGCTTCCCAGCCAGGAGCCTGATTGATTTCAGTAGGCTGGAACCCCTCTCTCGCACTATTGATTGCTTGGCCCCGACTCGCCTCCAATTAAGAGTTCACTAAGCCGCCACTGTGGACTGCCTCTAATGAACACTCCCTTCCTGCCAACTTCTATCCACTCTCCATTTCTCTTTCTTTCCCTCTCTCTCTGGCGCTATTCTCTGTGTGTCTGTCTGACAAATTTTCGCTATTTTTCCTCTCCTTCAGCTGCTGCTCAGTTATGGCGGAACAATAACAGGTTCATCGATCAGCGAGTGTGATAAGGTGGAGTAGCGCTCCAGGGCGCCATCCAATCAAGTTAAACAAGTAAATTGCACAGTTCATTAAACATAACCATGGATAGACATTTCAAATCTCCTAACATCACAGTAACGAAGCTCAGACCAAAGCCTCAGTCTGAGGATTAAAGCTAATCTCACTACTTTGGATATTGAATGGTAGAATGAAATCAAAGGCAATCATCAGATCAGACACAGTGTAAGTAGTTGGAGAGCGAGCGAAAGGACGAGACACGGTAGAGAAAAAGAGAGGGAGGTCTAGGCAGGCACAGAGCTCGGAGGGTGGGAGGCGGAAGCCCTCTCCGCCCAGGCCCACGAGTGTCTTGATCTGACCACCTTGTGGGCCTCTTAACCACACCGGTTCAGTCACAGGTCACCCAGGCCCCAATGCACCCAGCCCCTAAACCTCTAATCCCCCTGTTTTGGCGGGGTGAGAAAATCCAATTTCAGAGATCTGTAATTCCATAAAACCTTATTAGGCACCACAAAGGCTGTGTTGCCCCTGGGGACGTTGAAGAGGGGAGGCACGGCTCCCACTATAAAGGCACGCTTAACACCCACTGGGAGCTGAGGGGGAGACCAGGGCGTTGAACTGAGGGACATGGAGATTAATGGGGAGTCGATTTGTAGAAAGGAGGAGAAATTGCATTCACAGCGAGCGAACAATCACCTCGCAGATTCCTCTAAACCACATAGCCATCCGCCAAAAATGTATTGTATGTAACAAAATATACCCTATAGTACCAAAAAGAAAAAACACACTCAACGAACACACTCTCACCGGTTTGTATAACCCAGCCTCACATACCTAGACTGCATTAACGCATTAAGAATGACTTTTCTTCACAACATTATTGTCCACCGTGCACAGGGGTGTTTCCACCATGCTCTCCTCATTTAATCACAGCATCAACGAGCCGTTTAGCACGGCTGTTATCTGAGAGCACTTATTGATGGTTTTGATCCCTTTAAGTAAAGGAGGGCGTGGCCGATTGTTTGCTTGTTTGTTTGGCTACTTTGGGGCAAGCCTTACCGACAACAGAAAGAGATCCAATAAGCAACTAATGTTTAGTGGAAAGGGCTTGACTAAGGAGGAAATGACAGAGGAGGTTTGAGAAGAGAAACCGATCAATACACGTAAAATGATGATGTTGAAGTTTCCGAGAGAGGGCTGGGGATGTTGTAAATGAAAGACAAACTCAGGGTATTGATTAGCATTATCATTGTTAAGGATATTAATGGTAACATTAAGCCCGCTCTAACTTTGTTAAGACAGGTGCATTACCAATAAGGGTTTATTTATTGGACGATGATAAATAGCGCCTTTGGTCTATGAGGGGATTGAGCCAAATCTGGTGGTGTTTGAAAACCCTTTGGTCTTACCAACCAAAGCCCGTTCTGTGTAAATAATTGAAAACCTTGACTCATGAAGCTGCTGACAACCCAAGGGTCTAAAACTGATCAAAGGGAAAAAATGGATGCCGCAACATTATAGAAATCCCTGCCTTGAATCTTAACTGTCTATGGCACTGTAGGGTTGGCTGTGTCCAGTGTGAATAGGAGCCTCGAGTGGCCTTTTCTCTGGGGAGAGAGGGCTCTGAAGCATGCACTCTGTGGCCTAGCAGGGTGTCATTACATTTCCCAGTGGGACACCTCAACCACGACACAACTTTGAAATAGCAGATGGAAATCAGATTGTACACACGTGTGTGCGCATGCACACACACACACACACACACACACGCGGGGCCAGTATGAGTTCTCACATCCCCACGTACATATACCGTGCACGCACACACACACACACACACACACACACAACCACACACATCAGGAACGCAGCCACGGACATACATACAAGCGCAGCTGATTACGAAGATGACATGGACGCATGCACACCTCTGTTCCTTATCTTCTCTTGCTTGATCACACTTATCTTTTCCCCTCACACACGCCGACCGCACTGCGCTCTTTCTGCCCGGCGTCAGGAGAGAGCCACTTGAAAGCTCTTATCAAAGAGGCCCTCACAGTCTCTATCATTAGCAGGACAAGGTTGGCAGTGCTGAGATTCACCCAGCAATCTCCTGATACCTACTCATCGGGATATCTCCTCACAGCAGCTCATACATGCCGATGCACGGGGAGGCTTCCTATCTGGAATGGGGGGCCCCACTCATTACCTTTCATGTATGTCATGAAGGTGAGAAAGACAGAGAGTGAAGGAGACAGTGAGAGAGAGAGAGAGAGAGAGAGAGAGAGAGAGAGAGAGAGAGAGAGAGAGATAGGGTTAGAGAGAGGGAGAGATGGAGAGAGAAATAAAGCGGAGGAGAGATGGAGAGAGCGCGGAAGGAGGGAATAGGAAGTAGGATTGGAAAAGTCGGGTGAGGATTGTAACGACAGTCGGGGGGCTAAGCTACGTCCCCCAGGGAGAGGAAACTGCAAGGACGCCCACTGCCATCCGCGGCAGTGCTCCAGAGCCAGGGCGGTGAGTAGCAGAAGCAGCCCCAGGCCCAGAGAGCCCCGCGGCCCACGCCCCTCCGGCAGAGTCACCTTGGAGGGTGTCACTGATATGGGCCACCTGTCAGCGCGGGGCGGCCCCAGAGGGCAGGGTCTGCGGTGTGTGTCTACAACGGGCCTGTCGATTGCACTTCCCCCTGACTGGAGCGATGGGCGACATGTCCTCTGATTTAATCAGCAGCTTGAGTCAACAGCCTCCACAGGCCCAATTAGCATACGCTTCATATTCATGTGTGCGCCCCCCTTCCCCCCTCCACCCCAGCCCACTTCCACATTTTCGGGCCATTTTGCAAAACAGCGTGTCAGGCATTCTGTCTGAACCATAACGTTTGGTCCCAAAAGCCGTGTTAAGCATTCACAGTCACCAGTCACAGTCGAAACATCAACAGGTCTCAAGGCTAAGCCTCCTGCTGTGCTTGCTAATGTGTGTGTGCGTGTGTGTGTCCGAGCGCACAGGAGACTGTAAAATTGGGAACACATAAAAAAGAGAGATATGAAAGCCATATTTAATGCATGCCTGTGTGTAGTCTGGAGATAAGAGTATTTGAAAAAAACGAAGTGTTCGTGTGCCTAGGTGTGAGTACTGTAAATCTGTCGAAATTCATGAGTGTGATACATGCGTGTGTTGCTTGTTGCTATGCGTGTGTTGCTTGTGGCGGTGCGTGTGTTGCTTGTGGCGGTGCGTGTGTTGCTTGTTGCGGTGCGTGTGTTGCTTGTTGCTGTGCGTGTGTTGCTTGTTGCTGTGCGTGTGTTGCTTGTTGCTGTGCGTGTGTTGCTTGTTGCTGTGCGTGTGTTGCTTGTTGCTGTGCGTGTGTTGCTTGTTGCTATGCGTGTGTTGCTTGTTGCTGTGCGTGTGTTGCTTGTTGCTGTGCGTGTGTTGCTTGTTGCTGTGCGTGTGTTGCTTGTTGCTGTGCGTGTGTTGCTTGTTGCTGTGCGTGTGTTGCTTGTGGCGGTGCGTGTGTTGCTTGTGGCGGTGCGTGTGTTGCTTGTTGCTGTGCGTGTGTTGCTTGTGGCGGTGCGTGTGTTGCTTGTGGCGGTGTGTGTCGCCGCATGGTGTGTGATGCTGGGCACGT
>CM030173.1:35842878-35875378 GCA_017639675.1 Aplochiton taeniatus
GCGAGTAATGTGGCATTTGTCGCCTCATCTTGTCAGGTCTAATGTATTCTGGCCTAATTTATTTGTTCCTCTGCCCGCCCTCACATCAGGATCTACCATTATGAACATGAATAGTTAATAAGGAAGTTATGAACAACCATTTCTTTCCAACAATTGGCTCTATGCTCCAAGCTATTATTATAATTCATTCATGAGCATCCATCAACTCTGTAAATGATCCTGAATCTGCAGGAGACTGAGGAACACGGCGGATAAATATAGACAGACAGATAGGGAAACAGACAGACTCAAAATGACAAAGAAGGCCAGCCGGCTCACCGGTGTTCCATTCTGTCGCTTGGTTGTCGGCAAGCGGGTGGCAAAGTAGCCTGGTCTGGAGAGGCCAATGCATTTCCTCGGGGTAGACAATTAGGACAAGCTTGCTTGTCCCCATGTGAAGAAGGGAAGGAAAAGTTAGACCATATGAGATCACATAAATCTAGGTCCAGCTGGTTTATCGGCAACTCATTGAACTTCATAGAAAACCAAACAGTTTGGAAAGCAGATTACACGAGGATGGATGAAAAAAGGGCGGGTTTGTTTGTGAGTCCTTTATTGCGCAAGAAGTGTTGATTCCGTTGACCAATCACCAGTCCTCCCTGTGTTAGCGATAACTTTCCATACCGGTTCATTGTGCTAGGAACCTCAAATGAAGGGTCGCCAAAATCAGGACAGGCCGGTTATTTTCCGTACCACCCACAACTTTTGCCAATGGAAACGCGAAACAACCGTTCCAATATCTAACAAACCGATACAGAGCGGTTGGTTGGAAATGGGCCAACACACACAACCTTTACGCCTTGTTCCCATCTCTGTGTGAGTGTGTGTGTGTGTGTGCCAGGCAGTGCAGCGGTTGAAGCGGTGCCGACCGTGGGATCATCAGATCAAAGAGCCCCCCCCATAGAGGACTGTGTACCAGAGGAACACAAGCCTCTGCGGAGAACAGACGTCTCACATCGCTGGCTAATTAACAAAAACCCCTTTGACGCCTTGGAATTTGCATACTTAATGTACAGCATTCACTGTCATATACGCTACCCATCACAAAGCAAATGGCGCCCATAGGTTTGTCTAACAAGGCCCCCCATTGTCTTCAGCTCAAATACATGTGTAATCACTTTTGAACAGCAGGAGCAATTACAAATAGGTTGAATTGTAGGGCAAAAGTGGACCGATTTTCTGGTATAAACTCACGGATCATACGCGCACACACACACACACACACACACACACACACACACACACACACACACACACACACACAGAAGGGGAACAAAAAACTCTGCCAAGAACCCTCTTGTATAGACAGACAACAACTTTGTTGACAGGCATGGCCATGGCAGCCTAAAAATGTCACCACTCAGGAGAGTAAGAGCTGAATTATAAATCGCAGGGCCTTTTAAAGGCTATGTAGATTAGCAGGCAGTCATGTTTGCTGCCCTCAATAATTAATGAGCTGTTTGTGCCAAAGACGGACCTCCACTTTTTTTTTTTTTTTTTGTATTCTGTGTGCAAACAAACACTTTCTGACTTGCAAGAGGAAGTAGGTAGGGTGTTAGGCAGGGTCCTGAGATGCCCTGTCTGGGGCATGACGTCAAGCTGAAAGGACATGTGGCTACAGGGAGTACTCCTGAGTGGCTGCGATTTTAAATTCAGATTAAATCTTGTTACACTAAGAAGACACAGGTCGGCTATCTCTGAGTTTGTTTCCCACCCCCACCCCATCTTCCCAAGAAGAGGCAATTCATTATGATTATCTGGCCGTGTCGGGAGCAGGATGTCATCGCTCACCGTGAAGCCTTCTGGAGGTGTCGTGGGCTCAAATTAACGAAACATCCGGGATGGAAGGTAGCTCCTTGAAAACACCAATGACATATCTGCTCTCAAACCATAATCCATTCTATAATATTGTTTTTTGAAGTGTTCACCTTGGATTATGGCATAATGGTTATTATTACACCGTATCCTGTGAATTTTGAAATGCAACTTTCCTTAATTGTATTCAAATTGTACACATAATGTTACAAGAACCTGCTGACTAATAGTTCTTTAGTTGTCAAAGGACCAAGAATCACTTCACCCCCAGGTTGTTTGGCCATCTCTCTGCAGCAGCCCAGAAAAACGCCCTGTAAGCACAGCACAGACAGGTGGGAGGGTTGAGTAACACCTCACTCTACCCCCAAGGAGCTAAATGATAAATTGTGTAAAATCATCTTTGGCACCTCAGATAAAAAAAACAGGCAGCAAAGAGCCAGTGCCTCAAAAGGCACCCACAACAAAATAAAACAGGATGCAAGCGCGAGCAGGAGAAAGCCATTAGAGAAATGGTCCGTGTGTGTTTCTGTGGTTCTGCCACGGCTCACATTAATTAGCTGGAGTCAAATGGGGGAAACGGCAACACAATAAATGGCCCGGCTTCATCTGCCTCTGCTCAGATGTGGCTGACAGGCCTAATCTCCGGATCGAGCCACTCACCTTCCAGAATTATTAGATTCTGTCAAATCCCATCCCAGCGCTCTGCTGCTTCCCCTTTGCATGACCGTGCAGGAAGGCTTCCAACCCGACTGATGACATGTCCCTATACGGTTAATTTGGTTTCTGAATTACATTCTCAAAACAAGATGATTCCTCCCACACAGTCTCTTCCATTCTCATTTGGATGTGACAAGATGGAATTGTGGGAGAGGGTAATTGCATCGTGGTGTTACGAAGGGAGCGCAAAAGCAGGAGGATTGACACAGAAGAAAGAAATAGAATGTGGTGTGTGTGTGTGTGTGTGTGTGTGTGTGTGTGTGTGTGTGTGTGTGTGTGTGTGTGTGTGTGTGTGTGTGTGTGTGTGAACGAGAGGGGGAGAGAAAACTGTAATCCCAGTTCAAGCTCACACTTTATTCCAATTTTAGTCAGTCTGATTTTAATGCACTCTGAGACTTTCTCGTCTACCAGGGAAAAAAAAACTCATTAAAGATGTGACAAAACGAATTCCAATGTTCAAAAGACATATGCAACTTCCTGGCATCGTTTGAGCTGCCGCAGACACAGGCCAGAGACGTGCCAAATTAGGGGTCGAAAGACCAGAATATTTCAAGGTGACACTCTCTCCGATGACCGATATCTAGTTTAGATCATAGGAGGATGTCACCTTTAGCTACCTCTGAACCGCGCTGTCAAAAATATCGATGTGTCCGCCTTCTTGCTCTTGCCCTGTGCGCCGACCCACATAGACCGAGCTGCCAGTCTGAATCCCAAGGGCCTCACAGACTCACAGTATCAACCACCACCTCCCCCCCACCCCCTCCCCCCCTCCCACCACCCCGCCATCTCTTCCAATTCCATCAGATAGAGCAGAGATAACCTTTCCACGAATAGAGGATAGGAAAGAAGAGGAGAGGGCCGAGGGGAGGGCGAGCCGACAGAGAGCCATTCCAATCCTGCATTGGGCAAGCGTCCATTAACCAAGCACTCAACACGGGATGGCATTTGCTGAGAGCATCCAAATGCCATGGTAATCAATCAGGTTCCAGAGTGCCAACCTTATCAATAACCTACGCAGCCACACACACACACACATTAGGCATCAACACATGCCCGCACACACACACACACACATTTTTCAGCAAAGGTAGACTCAAAAACTTTGCTTATATTGAAGGGTTCAAGCCTAAACTCCTAACACTATCACAATAGCCCATCAACAGCACAGAAACGCCAAGACAGTGCATGTGCTCTGAGGGAAATGCAAATAGCTTTTGAATAACTCAGCCTTAATTGACAGGCAAAGAGTGCAGTCATTTGGCAAGCTGGTCTGTCAATAACACATTTTTGATTTTGTACTGGCTCGGAGGCGTTGTTATTCCATTGGCCTAGAACACTCCCTTGTGAAGTGAATGTTTAAATGGTTCTGCGCAGAATGTTGTTCGCTACAGAAGTGTCCCCTGAGGAGAAGGCACTGAGAAACAATTGCCTCATTAGAGAGTGACTACACCTGCAACAACAGTACGATTGAAACAGAGTCAAAGGGTGAAAGTCAATGCATGATGAAGATTCAGGGAAAGCCTCCAATGATGAGGTTGTTCCAAGTCAACACACTTGAGCGGGATCCTTTTACTTATGAGGGGAGGTGAATTCACACCATCTATACACTTGAATGACTTCAATACTTGGAATTCCACTTACACTGTGACACATGTATCCCAAACCAAAGCTGCAAAAAGAAAGCACATCAGGGAAATGTGGTTACAAGACTATTTCAGCAAGCACCAACCTTTCAAAGTAGGCCACAAAGAAACTAACTAACAAGCTGATAGTCAGACAGAGATCTCTAAAATATATGGGGCCTACACGGCTTACCCGATATAAACTAAAGTTAATTATATCTCATACATTTATTTAAATCCCACAAATATATGGCATTATAGAAGCCTCTTCCAAACAGTAATTCATGTTTGTGTTATTGCAAGATAAATTGTTTATCTTTAGTTTAGTTTACATTAAAACATATTGGCTCTCAAACATACGTTCGTTTTGTAATCACCTTCTAGTTAACAGCCAGCGGTTATTGACTGAACCTTGCACCACTTGATGGGGAAGCCTGAATGGAAATTAGCTGTATCAACGGCTACTACCGCCAGTACCTGCATGTAGAATATGTAGATTCGCTTAAATTGGCTCGTGAACGGTAGAAACGTAGTACGAGGTTTGAACTGGTGAAATGGTTCTCCTATCTGCACTTCTTCATGCACAAATGAAATGGGAAGCACGCAGACTGGTTTTCGTTTGAGCGGTTAAAACTGATATGGAGTATCGTCTCCCCCTAGTGGCGACAGTGTGCTAATAGCGGGAACTGCCTTGAATGTGTATAAGTTTAATACAAACACAAGAGGGCGCCAGCTTAACATTCTAAAACTCAACAGCCAGATTTAGATAGCTGTGGCCACCCTCCAGTGTGGAACTCCCTCTAAGTGCAATAATGAAACTTCGCCTTTCACATAAAAAACACTGCTGTTAGTTGCCCTTTAATACCCATTCTGATATGTGTCAGGGTAGAAGCTATTGCAGGCAGAGGCAATGAGAATGACTTATCCTACCCTTTCATAACATTCTCCTGTCATTTAATTTAGTTCTAAACAATAAAACAAACAGCTAAGCTAATTACTGTACTATTTCACTATGGTGAAATAAAGCAAGTGTACCCCAAGTGTCTCAACAGACTGGAGGACTTGCGATCACGTAACTCTTCAAATGACATCTATGCTCAGTAAGATGATCGTCGATCTTATGGCCACCCTCCTGTACATGATGCACATTGGTGTAAATGAGACATGACAAGAGCATCTGACATCCATTGCCCTGGAGGCCATAGGTGCAGAAGGAACAATCTGCTCCGATTACATAAGCCCATCCAGGAGCGATGAGAGAGTGGAGTTTGGTAATAACCTGTGGATCACTTCACTCTGAGTCAACATCAAGGCTCTTTGTTTATTTTTCATTATTTCCCAATGGCCCAGAGCTCCTGGAGGCTCAAGTTCCCATGACCTGAAGCGGGAACAGTGGCATCCTCGTTCAACTTTGCTAACTTTGGAGAACACCCTGATTAATTTTGATACTTTGAAGAACATTTTCATACAGCATATGAATTCAGACGCAATTTTGTTTACCTAGTATATTAGATAGCCTCAGTACATGCCACAATAGTACCCAGGTGAGGCTCAACCCGCAGCCAATAACAGTTTGTACCTCATAACGTATATTACCGCCATCAACTTGGGGGTTGTTGTTTTTATGATTATTTTTATTGTTAAGACAAGCTTGACACACACCATATGAAACAGAAAAAGGTCTGAATAAGGTACTGTGTACTGTTGTAGTGGAAGAGGTGGACGCGTGTACTGTGTTTGTGTGTTTTTCCATTCTGGATTAGATTCAACTTTATTGTCATTACACAGAGCACAGTACTGAGGCAACGAAATGTCGTTTGGCATCCAACCAGATAAGTGCAAAATAGCGGTAAAGTACAGATTGTATATATACATGTGTGGCAATAAATCGTGATTTGAACATTATATATAGAAAGGTATATGGTACAGTACAGGGTAGGTACATAATACAGTGCAATAGAAAGTGTATGTATGTCAGCGAAAGAGATATATAGTGGGAGAGAGAGAGAGAGAGAGAGAGAGAGAGAGAGAGAGAGAGAGAGAGAGAGAGAGAGAGAGAGATAGAGAGAGAGAAGGGCACCCCACACACACCATGCCATTAAGGATGCCATAAACCAGCGCCAATTCTACCTAAGGCATTCTACAGTTTGTAACAAATGAGGTTAACTCACTCAAGTATTTTACAACAGCGGTGACAGCATAGTAAAGTGCTTTACACAGTGAATGTGACAGAGTAGTTTGACAGATGCACACACACACACACAAACACACACACACAAACACACACACACACACACACACACACACACACACACACACACACACACACACAAAGGCAGGTTGAGACAATGTGTCCTATATCTATATGATTCAGTCTGGTGGCTGGCACAATAACAGCATGCCTCTTATTGTGGGAGTGTGGGATTGTTCCGTGCTGGTTCTGCCTCAGTGAGCTCCTCACAAACATAGCCCTCATCCTCACTGCTATCTCATCTTAATGTCCCAACAGTCTTCAAGGTTCAACGCCCTCATTGATGGAATGTGACTTTTAATTCTGCTCTTAGAGATACTTTTTTTTGAAAAAAATATATAATTCTTTTTAGGAATTAAGAGGAATTAAAAATATAGACAAACTTTTTCCATACCTAGCGTTGGTGACATAAGGCACCAAATGAGATGGCAAAAAAGTCACACAAAAAAATACTGTGGTCACTTTTCTCTCTTTCTCTCGCTACATGGAATAATGACGTGTTGACAGTAGTGCTGCCCCAGTAGTTTGTATGTGTCACACAATGTTCTGCCAATGTGTTGGACCCAACGAACACACTAAGACACACACAGCCAGCTCATTGTACAAAGCCAGAACAGCATAGCACTTTGGACCTGGGCTGTGGCAACTCACAAAATATCCAACCCACACACTCACACACTTACACACATTCTCTCGGTTTGTTGCACAACTTATAAGTCTCTGATGGCCAGTGTGATTCAGCACTTATCCTGGCCAACAGAGGAAATCACAGGATCCCATTCAGCTGACTGTCGCTGGTGTACAGTAAATCACTTGCACATGCTGCTTACAATGAAACACAGAAAAAAGCACTAGCACTACTAAGTATTGTCCAGGAACACAATTTAAACGCTCTTTATGATTCCCAAGTGACTTATTGATTGGTGGTACTCAGTGTCTGTGCGTACTACCTTTTGTTTTCAGTGTCAGCTTGGGTCAGCTTGGCACTTTATCAAGCCGTCAGCGAGAGAGGTAGAGAGAGAGAGAGAGAGAGAGAGAGAGAGAGAGAGAGAGAGAGAGAGAGAGAGAGAGAGGTTTGGGTGCGGGGGGGTGGTGGGAGAGAGAGTGCAGCGAAGCAGGGAAAATGATCCACCTGACCTTTGTCATGTGTGATACCCAAGCCCAGCGGCCTCCGTGCAGGTGAGAGCAATGCCGCCTGTTTGCACCTGTAATCTGAAGAATTGAGGTCACCTCTAGCCCCACTCACCTGGGAGTGCTTTGCTGTGTCTCTCTTCTGTTTTGTCGTCCCCCCCCCCCCCCCCCCCCTGGTCCCAGACCACCCCCTCCCCCTCTGCCTATCCCCCTTTCCCTCCCACCTTCCTCGGTACAGAAAACAAGGGTGGGAACCAGAGTGGATACAGGTGGTGAATGGGTGTGAGAGCTTCTCCAGTGTGAATGCGAGAGATTGATTTCATAGTGAGAGGGCCATTCAGACACGCTAGGAACACTTTGTCTATTTGTCGTAATGGCTTCCAGAGAAGGCAAACAGAACCGGTGTTATCCAGATGTGACTAAGAGAGACTCTCTTTCTTTCTGTCGTTCTTTCCGTTCCTTATCCCTTTATTTAATGAATATTACCTTGCGGTTCACAAGTAGCCACAGTAATTTGTTCCATTTGAGGGCCTCAAGGGGAGGAGGAAGTGAGGCGACCGGCAGGCGAGCAGTCGTACAGGTTTGGGCCTTGTCTGGGGTATCACGTAGCCTGCTTTTACGACCTGTTTAACACCAGAAACCTGAACACAGCCATTTATCCCAGAGTGTACGGCACAGTGCGAACGTGATAGGGCGAGAGTGGCAGTAAAAAAAAAAAAAAAAAAACATGTTCGTTACCAGGGAGGAAATCAGGGGAACATGGAAAAAAGTAGTCCCCTGTTTGTCGGCAGTAAATCACAGTGGCGCTCTTGACGCCTTCCACTATGGATGTACGGACAAAAGGTTTTTTCTCCTCAACTTCTCCCATTTCAAGATGGACGCTATTGTGATTGTATAGCTATACCAGGGCAACCACCAACACACTCTGTCAGAAAGACACACACTCATACACACAAACAAACACATTGATACACATATCAGGTATACAAATCTCCCTATCCAGAAATGAAGTTCACCCCTACCTGAAATTAAACGAAATGCATTAGGCAAGGCACTCAACCATCTCTTGTGTACAAAGGACCATAGATCATAAAGCTGTTTTATGGTCTAACAAAACAAAGATATGATTGTAACGAGAGTAAGCCACAAGAGCACATGTGCTTATGTTTACAAATTAGACAGACTGACCCAATAGGCTTCCATTCAATCCTACTGAGCTCTGCCAGCCGGTCATATATAGTATATGCGGAGTGTACATTGACGTCTTGTAAAACAAACCTAGAGCGTTTTAAACACTGTGTCTATGTATGGTAGAAAGAGGTGAGCGAGAATGAGAGTGAGTGATGAGGGAGACAGAGCAGGAGAGACAGAGGGGGAGAGAGAGAATTGGAGTGTCAGGATTAACAACCTAACCTAACAGCACAGAGCTCTTAATCTTTACAGGGCCTTAAGGGGGACAAATCAGCATTTGTCATAACAGCTCCTAGAAAGAGGACTCTGCACTTATTGCTCCCCCTAAAAAAACAAGAGTGTTGGTCTGAGAGCGTGTGTTTGTGTGCGTGTGTGTGTGTTTGTGTCTCTCTCTCTCTGTGCGTGTGTGTGTGCGTGCATGAATGTTTGGGAACGAGGGAAAGGAAGGGCAGAGAGGAGGGGGGGGGGGGGGGGGGGGGGGGGGCTGTACAATGTATCATGTTTATTAAACAGCTGTTTATTATGTTTGTCTGAGGTGGCTATGTTTATATGACCGTTCTCTGGCTTAAGAGGCCACTCCACAGTTCCTTGAAGGATCTCTGGAGAGTCCCCAGTGAAGACATGCACTCCAGCATTTGGAGCGACAGCAATAACAATACCCTCGTAGGATTTCTTCCACATGCCTCGCTGTGAGGGCGAGTCGTTTGTCTGGTTGGTCCAGTGTTGAGTGTTTTTCCAGGATGAGGCGAGGGGGAGGGAGAGAGAGAGAGAAAACAGTAGAGATGAAGAGATTGACAAAAGAGACGGAGAGAAGAGGAGAAAGGAGAGGAGCGTATTTTGTGGACCTTGCCTGTTTGGATTGTTTTGCGACGTAAAGGGCGTTCCAAACGACACAGATACCTCAAATACACTAGTAGTGCATTTCAACGTAGCCACAGCGGCTCTAAAAACAACAGAGGGAAGACAGCGGCAGAGCCTGGCGACTGAGTGGCTGAGGGACGGTGGGATGGATGGACGGAGAGACGGAGGAGTGGAAGGATGGGAGGGAGGGAGGGAGGGCTGTAGAGCCACTGAGTCTAGACTCCAGATGTGCAGGCAGCAGTAGTGTGGCTGTGCTGGCCCCCACCACCGGGCCTGGAGCTGCTGGCTGCTCAGGGAGTATCCCCATGCACATGTCCCCACGCCGCCCCTAAATCATCCAGGCCACAAACCCCCCGCCCCCCTCCACCCACCCCCCACCCCTGGACCCCCAAAACAGACCGGCTAGCGACAGGCGGACGCCGGCAGGCCCGCCGCGACGCACAACGCCAATAACCCCCGCCTGCCTCTCTACTTATATAGTATAGCATAGGATTCCAAGTACCGTTACCACTCTTTTCCATGTACTCCATAACTGGCTCCAATTGTTTCTGATGCCTGTGAGAAAAAGCTCAGTAATAGACAATGAGTGTGTGTGTATGTGTGTGTGTGTGTGCGTGCGTGCGTGCGTGCGTGCGTGCGTGCGTGCATACGTGCGTGCGTGCGTGCGTGCGTGTGTGTCTATGCGTGGCTGTGTGCGTGAGGCTGTCAGGGAGGGTCCAACCCGTGTGGCCAGCATGAGATTGAACTCCTCCGATGAGTGTGGAATGCTGTTCGGAAGGATCACTGCTGCCTTCTCGGCCCTCCTTCTGTCCCAACGCCACATGTCTCCCGTTGTGTTCAGGCGCCGCCATGGCACCATCCCGCTCCGTCAATAGCACTCTGCTCCCACACTGGGCTCAGCGCGGGTCCAATCCGAACGCCACTCGCTAAATTCACACAATTACAGATCCCTCGGTGAAGTCCGGGTGTAATCTGTTCCCACCAGCTTCCAGCACATAATTAGATGTTTGACTCGGAGCCGGGCTCCATTTATAGTAAGCAATGCAGACCACAGACGTGCACTTAAAAACCACTCTTCCACATTGGACTAGAAAGGGTTATTTTAAAGCCAGTTTTCCCCCATTTTGGGTCGCTGCACAGGAGTGGTCCGAGGCCTTTGCCAAACGTCTTGTTCCCCCCGGACCAGAGTCACCATGTGTCACCACAGCTGATCCCCGGCCATTGAGCCAGGCACTAAAGTCAACACGCACTCAGCTGTTTAAACAGCCAGCATGTAGACGTGTAAGCTGTGTTTAAGTTGATCAGGGTGCGGACGTCCTCTAAACAAACAGGTGAGGGGAGTGGGAAGCGCCTGGGAAAGGGTTCCGGGCCTGGGCCACCGCGCCGTGTGCACACAGACGGGGCTGTGGGCCCGTGAGAAGAGTGGTGGCTTCCTCTCGCCCTCTTTTGTCTCCGTGTGTGAACAGGTGAGCCACCCGCGGTCGGCCTCGCTACCAGCAGACGCAAACACACACACACACACACACACACACACACAAAGCTCACTCTAGCAGATAGTCCAAACATATTTACACTGCTAAATACGTACTCAGACACTTACAGAAACAGGCACCCACATACATCCAAAGACAGAACGAGCAGAGGGGGAGGCGAGCGAGAAAAAGAAAAAGACATGAGGTATGAGACACACCTTCACACACATCTGCACACTTGCCCATGCACAAACAAGAAGATCCCAGTGGCCGTGGGCCCGCGGCCTCCCCCCTGTGTTTGTCTTGAGGCTGTTTCTACACCTTGATTGTGTTTTTCTTTGCCACAGAGTCCTCTCTCAGTGCCAGGGCCCAATCCCCTGAGTGTAGCATCAGGAACAACAGCTGACGGCCATCAGCCGTCGGATTCCTACTGACCATGTGAGGTTAACAGGGATTTAACCTCTGCTCCCCAGGAGGCAGCACGGCTATGTCTCCAACGCAGTCACTGGCTCATGCAGGCGTGTACAATTGGAAACGCAGTCATCGTTGTTTTCAAGCTATTCAGGCAGCATACTGTATAAACCTGCAAAAAGAAAGTGAATGAAAGAGAGGAAATGAGAGAACGATAGATGGAGAGAGAAAGAGAGAGAGAGGGGGAGGAGTAAAACGAAAGAGAAAATGGCTGTTACATTTGTTTAAGAAAAAGAAAGTTGTTCTTTTCCATGTCTTTATGAGACTCTGGACTTTTTCCAGGAAGACCGTTTGTTTTCCAAGGAAACATGGGTTTCAGTTGAACCTAATTAAGCCAGAATGGAAGATCTCAGCGTGCTCCACGCAACCCCCTGCCCAAACCACAAGGGGGCCACCAACACCATCTGAGCAGCTCATGAGACCAAGGTCCATTAGAGTGTTTCTGTGTGTGTGTGTGTGTGTGTGTGTGTGTGTGTGTGTGTGTGTGTGTGTGTGTGTGTGTGTGTGTGTGTGTGTGTGTGTGCGCGTGTGTGCGCTTGTGCGTTCCTGCGTGTGTGTTCCTGCGTGTGTGTGTCCTGTGTGACCTGCGTGAACGCCTGAACAATCCCGAGGAGGGGACACAGGAGAGCAGACAGGCGGTGAGGGCCCTGACTCTTCCAGTTAATTAGTAGCAGGGAACGGCTCCAAACAGGCCAGGCAGGGCCGTGGTCACGTGAAACGGCTGGAGGGGAGGACGTCTTCCTGACACCACAGATAGAGCCGTCCAAAGGGCTTATCTGTGTCTAGCCTCTCCTTATCTGATCTGACCCCCCTTCATACACCTCCTGTTACTCTGGGGTTTTATGTGCTCCTATCTCTCACTGTGTTGGAATCTAGACACAAGCTTTACTAAACGCTGGCCTTGGGTGGGTGGCAACCAGGTGAGGTCACCATCGGTTGTAGCCCTACAAGACAGGATGTTGAAATGCATTTGTTGAATCTGTTATATTGATGTGAAAATCGCAAGTGTGTGATTTTGTCTTTTTTGTCTTTTTTTTCTGAATGCAAATGCATGTGGCTTTGGCTGTGTTCAAGTATGCATTTTTATTTAAGTGCATGCATGTGTGCATGTGTGTGACCACAAAGCAGAGAGCTCAGGTGGTCACTCATGTTTTCTATTATGTCATACCACCTTGTGCTTCATATTTCATAAATCAAAGCCATTGCAAAGCAATTATGCTCTCTATACTTTTCTCCCTTGACATGACTTGCTGTGGGCTGGTATGAGCAATTTAGCTTCAATTTAGCTACAATACTGCAGTAATTGTTGTTGCCAACTATCTCCCTCTGGGGTGACCTCCCGTTCAACACACACGCACACACACACACTCAATGTTGACACAGCTTCGGCAGGGACACCCCTCCACACCCTGACACCCCCCTCAGCACTCCAGCCCCAGAGCGCTGCCCCCTCCCCCTCTCCCCCCCCACCCCCTTCCTCCACACACACATACACACACACACACACACACACACACACAGTTCTGTGTGAAGCAGATCAGAAGCCCAGCTCGGAGGCCCCACACCTGGGCATGTTTGCGGAGGAAGAGGGCCCTGGGCGGGCGGCGCTCCATGCGCCTGTCGACTGGCTCCACCATGTCTGGCCAGCTGTGCTCCTGGCCTGGCCTCGCGCTGTGGGGGCTGTGCAGCTGGGAAAGGCATGTTTCCCAAAAGAGGAGGAAAAAAAGGGCTGGGAGGGGAGGGAAAGGGAGGGAGGGAGGGAGGGAGGACACAGAGAGAGAAGAGAAAAAAAGAGAGAGAGAAAAAAATCGCTGGGCTATTTCGAGCTCATTACACATTCATCCCTCTTTTCTCCTTCGCCATCTCCTTTAGAATAAAAAAGAATGTCCACTAGGGTTTAAGTTAAGCCCATGATACTTGGAATGTATTTGAATTGATGTTATTCATTCAGCTGGTTGAACATAGTTTAATCCTGGAGACAAAGCAATCCTGGCAGAGATGGATAATTACGATAAGTGTAGCAATGATGTTAATGCTAATGGTGACCAGGCTCCTACTCCACTACATTTGACAGATTCATCGTGCAATTTTTTTCATCTTAATAGTTCTGATCGACTAAACTGGGTATAACAAAGTTACTCTCACTGAACAGGCAGGACTTGTGTTCATTGAATGTTTGTTTCTCATGCTATTGCAAAGAAAAACTGCTTATTGTGATGTCACTCACACTTATGTCCTTATGAATCTGAAACCCACGCTATTTTAATCTGATGGAATGACATTACTTCCTGAAACGATAGATTACAGAGGCCAAGGCGACGAGCCAACACTTAGCCAAACCTCCGACCCACAAAAGGCAGCAGGCAAACTGTGTAATCCCAAACACTCTTAAACTTTTGCTATTTGAGATGTCACCTCTTCCCCTGTGTGTGCTTAGCCTGTTGCCATCTGTAGGTCCTGAGGGCTGCCGAGCCCAGCAGTAGCACAGGAAGCCGCAGTGTACACACACACACACACACACACACACACACACACACACATACACACATAGTGAGAGAGAGAGGCCTCGTGTTCTCCTGTCACTCAGCTCTCTAGGGAAGGAAGCAACAGCCAAGCTGAGCCAGGGCCAGTTCACCAGGGCAGGGCCCGGCTAGCTAGCTTGGGGGGATTCTGTTAGGACATGCCTAGGACAGAGAGCTTTGTCCTGGGCATGAGTTACTCAACCTCCTCCTTCAGATTAGGGCTGGGTCTTTATAACCGCACAGCCATGCTACTTATGAGGTACTGAGATTGTGTCATAACAGTTTGTTCTTGAGTAAAAAAGCCTGGTGTCCCTGACAAACTCTCAGTCTGCTTCAGGGAGCATCAACTGCCTTGTTAGCGGTTTCTCTCTGTGTTAAGCCACGTTGTCTGGATTCTAGGTGATGGTGATCCTAGCAGTTTAGACGTTAGGCAATTCGTTTTTTTAGGCGGCCGTAGACTTCAATGCACATTCTCAAAGGCTTATTAGACCGCACGTTGAGTGTTCAGGTGGAACAACACCAGTAATTCAGTTGAACTGTTTACTGCCCTGCTAGGTCGTTCCCTCTGGAGAACCTCAAACATACAGCATCAGCCATGCAAACAGGGGACGTGCACACTAAAGCCATTTGCCCGTCGCAGACCCCATTGAGCACGCTGACACCATGACGGCTTCCAAGGGAACCCTGCCGACAGAGGTGATAAGCCCATGTGGCGGCCATGTCCCCCTTGGTTCAAAGGAGACCCTCACAGTTTGGCCTCTGATGACAGGGAGACATACCGGCTATGCCAGAAGCCCGCAGACATCCCTAGGCTGACCTGGCCGTCCGTCCGCCCCCCCCCCCCCCCCCCCCCCCCAGGCTCCGGGCCCTCTCCCCAGGCTACACGCTGGCCTTCCTCCCCTCTCCCCTGCCCTGACCCGAGACCTGCTGCCCCGCTGTCACCAGCGGCATAGGTGGCCAGATGGACACACAGGGAGGAAGGAACATAAGGTGAACATGTGCTGCTGGAGGTTCGGCTATAGGAAGCTGTGCGGATGGAGAGAGAGAGAGGGGGGGGGGGGGGGGAGAGGGATGTTAGGAGACAAAATACCATGGGAGCTTGGTTTGGCGGGTCAGAAGCATGGCCTTTCTCAAACACGGCAATGCTCTCAGATCCGTGATTCACACGCATGAATATGGAGCGTCATATGAAATAAGTGTAATAATAGCTGAAGGAGGTTTTAGTCAACCCGGACACTTAACATTCCCTTCTCCCACTCGTTCCGTCTCTAACCCACACCTAGCTTCTCCGTTTCTGAATCTATCTATCGCCCTGAGTGTCTCTCTCTCTCTCTCTCTCTCTCTCTCTCTCTCTCTCTCTCTCTCTCTCTCTCTCTCTCTCTCTCTCTCTCTCTCTCTCTCTCTCTCTCTATCTCTCTCTCTGTGTCTCTCTCTCTCTCTCTGTCTCTCTCCAGGCCTGGGTTTGCTCATCCAGTGAGGGCCTCCGT
The DNA here is from genome assembly GCA_017639675.1 of Aplochiton taeniatus. Classification (NCBI taxonomy): domain Eukaryota; kingdom Metazoa; phylum Chordata; class Actinopteri; order Galaxiiformes; family Galaxiidae; genus Aplochiton; species Aplochiton taeniatus. The sequence goes on from CM030173.1 coordinate 35,858,458, forward strand.
GCTGCGGGCTGTCCGTGCCATGCTCAGTCAGAAGAAGCCCAAGCTCCATGCACTGTCCAGAACCAGTCTCTATCAGTACCAGGTCCCACAACCAGTACACCCTCCGCATTCTTCCACAGCCCGCCCAGTGCAGGGGTAGAGGCCCTGGGGCATGGAGAGGAAAAGATAGGCAGGGGAGCATCAGTTGTATGAGGAGACAGCCTGGCAAGTCACTCTAGCAGACAGCTTTGAACTGTACTTTGGGTCTGTGTCTTATACGACAATATTTTGGGTTATCCATCCCTCTCATTTTACACTGTGCGTCAATACCACCTACGGGTCCAACCCTCCAGCAAGGTGATCCATCATGAGGTGATTCGATTCGGTGTGCTCCGTATCAAAATAAACGTGCTGTCCTGCCGGGTAGATGGAAAAAACAGCATGGAGGGAAAAGAAGACAGGCAGGAGTAAGACAGAGAAGAAAAAAAAAGAAATCCCTGACAAAAGCAGAAACGCTGAATTATCTCCCCAGCTGTCTCTGCAACAGGAAGTCTCTCCCAGAGAGGCGGCTCTGGCCGGCATGATCACAGAGGCAGGGCAGGAAGTCACACAAAAAGACAGGAAGTGAGCGCCAGCTCCAGGAAGTGAGTTTTTGCAGCTTCGGCTCCATGAAGTCTGGACCCCGAAGCGAGGGAAGAGGGAGGGAGCCCAGCTGAACACCAAAGTGGGAGAGAGAGAGAGAGAGGGAAAAGAGGAGGAATGGCCCAGAGGAGGAGAGGGAGGGGTCAAGGAGAAAGACGCTCTGGGCGTAGGGAAGGCAGTGACAGCTGTCTCCACACAGCCAGCTGTGTGTCATTTGCTTAGCTCTTATAAAAACGAGACCGGCACCAGGGAGGGATGTTTCTGATGCAGTGGCGCCAGCCAGCCTCCTCTGCTTCAAAATGGCATCCAGGGTGCCACCACAAACGCCCTCTCAACCTACCGCGACACACATGTACACACACACACCAGTAAATGCACCGCTTTGTGCAATGCATGCATTCTGGTTGTTTTTCCTTTTATTTTAAGCTGTATTTGTTTTATTGATTATCTTTCAAGTAACGATTTTATTGTCATGGATTTGGGTTACAGTGATAACAGCAAACCCCCACCCCACCCCGACGCACACACAAACACCTGTGTTCACACATTTAGTGACTAAACTTGCCGTTTTGCATGTAAATGGTGTGTGTCGCTGTGCTGAGGAGGTGCTAACTTCCTCTGTGGTGCACCTGGACTGCCTGGCTGACGGCTCATCTGCATAAAGAGAGGGAGAGAGAGATATAGGAACTGACAAAAGAGGGGGAACACAGGAGAGGTGTTAATGGCATAAGGAGTGGTAATAGTGGGGTACTTAGGCAACCATTGTCATCTCGAGGCAACAGAGGGACACGACCTGTGTCACACATATTTGAAGGGAATGTTGCATTTTGAGGACCATTTTTCTCCCGTTTCCCTTTGCTTTCTTATTCAGCTTGTCTATGTTATTTTTATAATTGTTTGTGTAATAACATCTCAAAGTTACGCCACAAAATGTACAACACACGGTACAACACGTAAAAACTTCTCCCCTGAACAATGAGTAATAGCATATCTATATACAGTATTCTGTGGATGGGGTTCCTGTATGCTAAATATAATAATCGCACAAACATTGAGTCTTGTTTGTGGATTTGAAATGCTTGCGTGTATGAAAACGCTTTTATAGCTTTGTTAGTGGCTTTAGATGATGATGAATGATACTCAACTAGACAAAGTTAAATGCAGTCACCGTGCAACAGGCCTTCAAAAGCTGAACATTACCAATAGGGGCCACCATGCAGTGACCTCTGTATGTGTTCACATAGTATCTTGATCTCCCTCTCACTTTAAGCTTACCTTCTACATGATAAACCGGGGAAAACACAAGTCCTTCGTTTAACAACTAGGCAGACAACAGTATCTACAAGAACACATCAAGGTCAGCGCACAGTTCATTCAAAAACCCTTCAGGAAAAAACGGACTTTCAGATGCGATTCTGGCGTCCAGGAGACAGCATGGGACACAGTCATAACATTTGGGTTAGAGCTTTCAATAGACATAATTCAGAACAGCTTTAAAAACAAAAGCTGATAATATTCAAAACGATTGCTCTCGTCCTATTCAGAGAATCAGTGTCTTTGGCTCTGTATCAACCAATTGCCTCTTGGCCTATATTTGGTAAAATCGTCTGCTTTATTGATTTCAGTGATGGAATTTTGGCTTGTTATTTCAGTCTTATTTTCAGTTAACTCTGTGATCACCTTGCCATTGCGTTCCAGAGGGCTTTCACTGGCGGACACAAAGAGAGAGAGGGCATTAGTCCACAAGAAAGCCCAGCTTTGGCTTCCTAAAGAAAGCAGAGGTTTAGCTCTTTCACTTCCACAGCATTGTTATGCTAAGGCAGCCCTGGGAATAGAAGTGAACCATTAGCATCTGAAGAAGAGCCAACATCTGAGGGAAACATGTCTTTAGGCCCGGCAGAAAAGAATCCATGCTGTCTCTCCCTCTCATTCTTTCACTCACTCACTCACTCGTTCCTCACTCAACTCTCATCCCTCTCCATTCGAAGGCCCATTCTCTTTCACTCACTTTCCCCCTCTTGTCCCATTTGGTGGGACGAGGGGGCTTCTGGGAGTACAACCCTCTGCCTAATCGACGAGCACAACTTGACGAACGGCACTGACGAAACGTGGCCAAATCAATAAAACGTATCAAACAGAACAAATTCATTTATTACAAGGCCCTTTTGCCGTGACGGAAAACTCCAATGAAGTCATTATCTGGGTTTCCGTCTGAGTTTGTGGAGAAACATATGAGTGTGTGTTTGGAGTCAAAACCATAAGGCACTGCGTGTGGAGGGTGTAGTGTTCCTCAGAGTGCGGGCCTGTCGTAAACACCAGGGGTGAGGACACCGGCCTGCTTCTCCAGGGCAGGAGTCAGAAGGACAGCTGTGGAGTGAGTCATAGCCCACCACACACCCACGTCATCCTGGGTAGGAGCCCAGTGAGGCTCCCCTGAACCAGGGCTGGTTCTGGAGCTGGTGCAACACTAGAAAGACAACGAACAGACACTGACACCCACACACACACACAGACTCGTCAACCGATACAATTCTACAAAAACTGTATTGACAAAACAGTATCAGTGGCTTGTATCTCCGAGTACAGAAAAACAAGGGCTGCTGATTCATCTCAGTATCACCTGGCGGGAATGAGAATATCATGTTGACCTCGTTTCCATCTGTCTATTGAGACATGAGGGTGGTGATGGGCCGGGATGATAACAACAACACATACCTGTGGCGGTCAGCTTTCTGGTGGTGGAGCCTCCAAGCACCATTAGCTGACTAATACCCCCCCCCCACCCCACACACCTTCCTATTCGGGGAAGACAGGAACCGCACCTGCTTCTCTGTCGGATGAATGCAAAACAGCCTGAACTGGAAAGGGGAGGAGCATGTGAGGGAAGAGAGGAAAGAAAGTGGGAGGATAGACCAGAAGACAAAAAAAAAAGAAGAAATTTCCAAGGACAGGATAGAGGTTGTGAAATAATATTGCGCATGTGGTCCGCACAGCTGCAGTGGGAGTGAATCGCTCCGTGTGTAAGAGCATGAGTCACCAGGAGAGTTCCTCACAACCAGGATCATACTTCAGTATTTCTTTATTATTCTCCCTTTGCCTCGCCCCCTTTATCACAGGTGCAGGCGGCGAAGCAAGCCAACAGATTATACAAACACACCTACACCCTTGCACATTCCACAGCCACCACAATGAACAATGCAGGATACGTCCGAAGTCTCCTCTCACCAACGTGAGCACATGTTGCGCAAATAACCGACGGCTCAGTCTCTTCCTGTCCCTGCAGGTGGCTTGCAGGAGCCAGAGCAACATTCCTGGCCGGCTGTTAAGTGACATCTCCTCTGCAGAAGCGTCCTCATCCTCATCCAGGAAAATGAGATGAGTCACAGAGACTTAGATCACTCCGTCAGAGGGAATATGGTCTGCATCTGCTGCTCAGTGATGCCTCCTCCGAACGCAAATGTGTGTCTTCGACTGTGTTTGGATCTAATGGACCTACGTTGCTATGAACGTCAAGCCAGAAGGGCAACAGCAGGGGGCTTTCTGCTGGTTTCTGTGCCGTCATGTTTCAAAATGTCACTTAATCATCGTTTTATATGTCGGTTGAAAGCTTTCAGGCTGTTTCCCATCGATTGGGGTGCGGGGGGTGGCTGGGGGGGCATTAGAATGTGCCTTGGTGCTAATTCTCTGGTTAAACTCCTGAAGTGCCCTCTGGGGCAGCAATATTGTCCCGGGTCTCTAAGGGCCATCCAGTGCTCCTCTGTGTGGTCCAGCATCCCTCCCCCCAGGAGGGGGACAAGGCCCCCTCTCTCTGTGTCCCTCTCCTCCTTGTACCCCTTTGATATTGGGAGTGCTGGAATGGAGGCGCCGCGCGGGGAGTGGTGGTGTTGGGGGGAGGGGGGGGGAGGGGTGGTCGCTGGGGGAGTATCCCTAGTTGCCAAGCGAACGCCATATGGGCAGCTCACTTGTGTTACTGGGGGCCCAGGGCAGTTCCCAGAATTCACATGATAATGAAGCCCGAGGCCATTCAGAGCGCCGGCCTAAAGCTGGGCCTAAGAGCTTTTGATAGCCCCCAGCAGCCTGTAGGCCTGCCCACCCCGGGCCCAGCCAGCTTTCCTGCCAGGCCCAAACCACCTGTTTGATTTTCCCAGGCCTCTGCCACAGTGGAGGGGAGACGAAGGGAGGAGGGAGGGGAGGAGAGGGAGGGAGAGAGGGCAGGCCGGGAGGGGCAGCAAAGGAATGTCTCCCTCTCATTCTGTCACTGAGTGTGTACTTCCCATTCACTTCCTCTTTATAATCCCCAAGCCCTCCCATCACGTGCACTCTGCTCCTTACACACAAGTATACACACACACACACACACACACACACATGATAAAGTAGGCATGTACAAACCAGACGTGCACACAAACACACACACACACACACACACACACACACACACACACACACACACACTCTCTCTCTTTCTCTCTCGTACACTCACCCCTACTGACCCACCAGCACAATCACTCTCCCCTTTTGTTAAGTCCTTGAAACAATTGTAGGGAGAAGAATGAAGTGTAAAAGTAGGGCACCTTCTGCCGCATTTAAGTTCCACATTCCTGGAAGTGCGGTCCTTGGTGAGAAACGGGCCGCGTCTTGGCTGAGCACGCTCTCGACGCGACGTGGGAAAAAAAAAACAGGAGCGTCACCCCTGGCCCTCACGGGGAGGCTAGCGGTGCCGCGCCGGGCTGAGGGACAGGGGGAGACGAGAGGAGGCAGCCATAGCAGGGGTGATGGGATGGATGAGGGAGCCAGGGGAAGAGAATGAGGCTTGGGTTGGCTTGCGGGGGTCTGTGTTTATGTGAAGGGCGCATTCCTTTATCGTGAGAATGGCCAGGCAACACCCAGCCATAACACAGGGACAGACAGACAGGGCAGATGGGCCTGAGGCTTTCCTTACTGTACAAAACAATAACAGAAACAGCTCATTAAGTCCACCGGCATCTCAGGAACCACACTATTTTAGAAAATTAAAAACAGACATATCAAAATAATATCTGATTTTGATTAATAAAAGATAAAAAAATGTTACAAGATAACTGCTGTAGTACGTTTTTTTGCTGGCATAATATGATAACTGTGATATTCATTTCATGCTCAAAGAAAATAAAAAAAATCTGCTGACAACTTTCCAGGGTGGAATATTTCCTCTATTGTGTAATCACTGGAACTGATGCAAGCAGAGCAACATACTTCCTGAGAGCACAGGTGTGCTGGGGACGCCAGGCATTAAGCAGGCAGTCACCTCCCGTTCTCAGCAGGGAGGCGGGGCAGGGCCTCACCCCTGCAGTTTAACCCGAAATGCTGCCTTGCTGGGGGCTAAACACCTGCACTCCACTCCCAGGGCAAGGGGAGGGGCCCTGGGTACTCCGGTACCTAGGCTGCCCGCATCAAACCACCTCAAACACCAAATAGTGCGTCTAAAACTGTACATCAATAGCCAAGGGTGTTGCTCTTGAGAGGTTTTTTTTCGGGATCAGGTGTAAGAGGAAGTCTGCATGGATCACAAAACAATAACAACTATATTTTAGGCCTTTTGACATGGACATGACATGCACACACACACACATGCCCCCCCCCCCGGACACACACCGGTTGCACCTGTGCAGCCCTCTAAGAAGGAACGTGAATAGACATTCAGATGACCACACCCTAGAAAATTATTAACTTCTTAACGCCGCAGTCTTGTTTTCTTCTCTAATGCTTTGGCAAACAGAAACAATAAACAGGAGAGGAAACTGGATCCGAGCTCTGACACAGCGTTAAGGTGGAACTTAGTGTCAAGAGCCTCAGGAGAGAGAAACAAAACCTCCCATGGCCCAAATAACCTGATTATAGCCGTGCCACAATCAAAACAAAAGTGGCGGGCCCAATCTGTTCACTGTCAATGGTGAGTCTCATTTGTCAAGCCCATCCAAGAGGTTGGTTCTCAGGCGACTCACACAATACCCAGTGACAAACAGGAGGGCTCTCCTTTTAGCACTGCTTGCCACCGGGAAGCCCATCTGAAGTATTAATCTTTGGGTGGAACAGCGGAGGAGAGGGCTCAGCTTGGCCCAGCCATTGTCCCCAGGCCTGGGCCCTGTGAATGGGGCTTTGTCAGCTCCCCAGCTGCCACTGTCCGGGCTCCATCTTTAGGCTTTGGCTCCCATGTCCCCTGGCTGTGCTGACTGGACGCCTCTGTGCAGCTGTGGGGATGTGTGTGTTTGTGTGTGTGTGTGTGTGTGGGACAGGGAGAAAGGTCAGGTGTCTGACCATTCATCTCACACACAAATATGTGTGGCCTCAGATGGACCTTAACCAATCTTTACCAAACTATCCTTAAAAAAACAGGGACATTTTGAAAACACTGGGGTACTTAAAATATAACAATAATTGAAATGCATTTAAATGATTATTCATCAGGGCTCCGGCGATGGGTCATTGCCATTGCAATTTAGTAAGAACACGTGCATATTGTATCGAGTACAATCCATTCACATCCCGTTGATAAGATGTACTGTAAGTTGTGAATTTGCACTGTGTAAAAGGCTTCCCAGCCGCGTGGTCTAGGAAACCCCAGCCTCTTCGCAGTAAGGAGTGTTAAACTCTGAGCAGCGGGGGCCGAGGCAAAGGAGACCAGTGGCACTGATGCTTTTCCTTCGGCAGCGGCACTTTGTTTGCCCTGCATCTCCCTCCCTGCTGGTGGTGACAGCTGGCCAGCAGCAGCGGACCCCGGCCCCCATAGACATCCTCCGTGCTGCCCAGCTGTGAACAGCTGGTCCCTCCTAACGGACCACCACACTGGACCGGGGCCCCGCAGGGTGGTGGTGGTGGGGGGTGGGCATCAAACTATAAGGGGAAGGGGGGCCATAGAGGGCAAACACATAAGCACCCTTCACAAATAGATGGGACAGCTAATGAACGGGTTCCATTGGGTTCCATTTACAGTTTCTACAGAGCTGAACCTATTGTTTGCTCTCTGGGGAGGGGGGCTGCTGCCACAATAGACCACCTCTACAGGTTTGTAGACTCTCTGGTCTCATCGTTACCTTTTCTTAATCGCTACACGGGTGATAGCGACCCCAGCGAAGCTCACCAGGCCAATCTGCGTCGCCAAACATCTGAGGTGGGTAAAGGGAGAGGAGAGGTTGGCCCCTGGGACGAGGTGGCGACGGAAGGCGTGGGTGTGATGTCCAGGGACGGAAAGGACTCGGGCGTTATTAGATTCGCAACAAGCCGTAACACTGTCTCCCATTGTCTGTCCCTCCACCCCTGCCCTCCCCCAAACCTCTGACCGTAGAGAACACTAGCCCCCTGCCCCACCCGTTCCCCGTCCTTTCCCCCACCCCCACCCCCACCCCCTGGCTAAAGCTCTCTCTCCAGGCAATTGCCACTGGAGTGGAAAGTATTCCAGAGCACAATGCCTATACTCTCAATGGGTGCTTTAGCATGCCACCAGTGCGCTGTCACCAGCAGATGGGGAGCTAATTAGAAGCCATTAAAGGGCTTTGATAGTGTGTGTGGGAACCAGGCGGAGGGAGATGGCCATCGGGGGAAGGGGGGATTGGGGTCCGGTGAATGCGCGCACACACACACACACACACACACACACACACACACACACACACACACACACACACACACAAGCTGTTGAAGGGCAGAAAGAGAAAGACCAAGCTGTCCCTGTGAGTTTGAAGGAGAGGGGCAGTCATCTTCCAGGGACAAGGACACAGGCCGGACACCTGTTAGGCTTCAAGGATCTCGGCTGGGTTCCTGGCCTGCACTGGCTATCAGACGGTTAATCTCGCTGTAGCACTGCCCCTGCACGGTTCTCAGGCTGGCAGGCCACTCCCGCAGAGGGAAACATACCCACAGACTGAGAGGCTCCAGCAGGTCTGAGCTGCTGATGACAAATCTGCGAACAGGGGCTGCCTTGTCATCCCACAGGATGTGACTCCCCACGGGTCCTCAGTCATTAAACGGGCTGGCCTCCCTAGGGAGGCGCCAGGCCAGGACAGAGCAGGGCCGACCAGCTACTGCAGGGAGAGCATGAGGGGAACCACTCATTAAAGGCCATCTGAGTTGGCCGAAATAACACACTGAGTCTAACCAACCGTCAGCCGAACTAGCCAGATCATATGTCGCCCGTTTATACCTGGCCTGCTTTTTAAGAGTCCGAGTTGTCTGAGAGTAGACACTACACGGCATGATATACAGTCTTCTGGGGGGAAAACATGGTATTGTTGGCAGCAAAGCGATTGTAGCTGACACCACACCGCAGACACCCCCCTCGCTCCCCCTCAAACACACACACACACACACACACACACACACACACAAACATAGTCCCAAGAGCCTCTCCACACACCTGCACACAGGTGTGATCATTATCGAACAAACAGGAAGAGCCACACTGGGAACTGGAAACTAATCCCACAGCTGCAGGGAGATGGCCCCTGTGTGTGCGCTTATGTGAGAGTGTGTGTGCCGGCACACAGCATTCTAGAGAATGGAAGAAAAAAAAACATATGATTGTCTTTGTTTAACTCAAGCTTAATTTACTCTGAAAAGATATGTTCACTCCAATGGGTGTATCATTGTATGTAAACTATTTATGAAATGCCTGCAAAATGCATATAGTGCATTAAATACAATCAGGAAATGTTTAGAGTAAGCGCTGCTTATTGTCCCCTTGTAACAACAACACCATCACGAAAAAAGTGAGAAAGCATTACTGGAATGTCCTATTTCCTCTGAACTAAGTCCTACACCAACTTTCCCCTCAATTCTTCCTGTGCACTGCTTTTGTGGATTTATTTTCTATGGCGATAAGAGAGCATATTAGCCAATACACTTCCGGTCTTTGAAATAGGACAATTTATACTACGGGGAAAACATTTTGTGCAGGCACAAACTAGTGAAAACACTAGCTATCGTACAGTGTGTTTTGAAAGAAGAAAAGAAAATGGTCACATTTGAACTATTTACTAAAAGCAACATTATTAAAACAAACTGTAAAACCAAAATGTTTTACAGAGAGTGGTTTAAAACCCCCAGTACTTTGCCCAGTGGGAATTGAAGTTTCTAAATGTACATAGGTTTGAAGCAGAACGATGCTTCATCAGAGGAAAGGAGCTCAAAGTAGGGTTGAGGATGCTGGTTTGGCAATTCTGTCAGTTAAAATCAGGAGCTAATATGTTTCACTTTTCTATTCCCTACTCTGCTTCTTCCCTCGCTCTACTCTCTCTCACCTTGCCTTGATGTGCTGTAAACAGGCTAAAAAGGGCCCAGCTGTGTGGAGTTATTGTTGGTGTCAGTAGGAAGTGCTGATAGCTTTCGCAGCTGAACAAAAGCTGGATGAGGGGAGAGGGGGGCGCTCCAGACACTGTGGCTCCAGCCTAGATTCTCTCCCACAATCCCTGCACCACACTCCCATTGTTCTGCCCACCCTGCCCTCCCTCCGCCCTGTCAGCTGTGACCTAGGACAGAGGGCAAAAAAAGAAAAGAAAAAAAAAGAAAGTAGGCAAAGTTTTTACAGGCTACTGCAACAACCACAAGTAACAGTTACATTGAGCTATAACAGACTAGTTAACTTTGTCAATAACAGTGGAAAGTTTGTCATTATTTTAGTGGCCAAATACTTAACATATCAGCAGTTGTAGTAGGACTAAAATTATGTAAAAAGTCTAATTTATAACTTTTAGAGAAAACTTTTTTTTCTTCATGAAAAGGTCCCACCACTTTAAAAAGTCCTGTAATCCAAATAAATCGGTCTATGACTCTATTTTTAAACTAATTTTAAAAAAGTATTTTATTATATTAACTAGTGGGCTATAACATTTCAGATGTTGGAAAAAAGCAAATAAATTGTAAATAACAAATAACAAATAAAACAAATAACCTATAAAATATTGTTGAAATATCTTATTCATTAATTGTTAAGTAGACTATTCATTCAGACACCTTAGGTAAAGTGACTGTGGAACTGGAATGAGCAGACTAGGACTGTGATTTAATTAGAAGGAATGCCACAATATCCTGCATATTTGCATTAAGTGTGGTAAAGGCAGGATTTCACCTCCCGCCCTCTTTCTCATGCTATGGGTTAAAGACACTGTTCGAGTGGCGGATGACAATGGCCGTTTGCAGGTGCGCAGGGCGGTAATCTCATCAGAGTGATTTAAGGTGATAAATGAATGATGATCTCCGAGCCAGTTTGTTCTCAGCGTTTGCGCGCTACGCAGGTGAATGGGGGAGTGCGAGCCTGTTGTTTGAGGTCTCCATGGAGACCGCCCGCACGGCGCCAGGCTGACAGGCGTCAAGGCTCGGATGAATGGGTGACGTCACGACGCTGGCGCCTGCCAGTCTGCTTCGGCTTGTTTGGACAATCTGGGGGAAGATTCAGAACAGAGCAATGCAATTTCAATGTGCACACAAGGCTGAGCACACACGGAGAACATGTGAAGGAATCCGTGAAGTTGCTCACAGGGGCTTCCTTCACGAGAGGAAAAAGGGAGTCTGTGCTTAAAAGTTTGGTTTGAAACGAATAAAGAAAGCTTTGAATGGAAGAAGTGAGAGCCTTTTGCAGTCAGATATCTTACAGGATTCATTTTAAATTGAATCTGCTATAGATTTTATACAAAATGCATGAAATTACAATGTTGAATTTTGTCAACCTATTAACTAAATTTGCAGTGATATTCATTAATAATGTTTAGGCTATTGTCGTATGAAAATAGTAGCCCATACGGCCAAAGTTGCCTTCTATAGTTTATTCTAAACACATTTTGGTGAGACACTTTCCCAAGTCTATTAGTGCATTTCTTATTTAAAGTACTTACATTTCACTTTATTGAACCATTGTCATCCACATCTGTGGTGCCATCTAGAATGGCGAGAGGCAAATCTGGGGCGCTATGGTAATTATCATAGACCATTCATCCTATTCATGTCCTCCCATCCCACACACATTCTCACAGTACATACCCATGCATTAAGCACCCTTTGACTGTCCCCAGGCACTCTACACCTGCAGAGTCCCCAAGCCACGGACAGCTGGATTCCCACATATCACCAGTAAAAGACACACATTTGTTTCCATTTGTAACGCCATCCCTCAAACAGATTGTAAATCCCGATAACCAGGCGCGCGCTTTTCATTGGCTAAGAATGCAGTTGTGGACCGTCCTCCTTGAGCAAATGAAGTACAGCCATTGGCTTCTCTCTGAAAACAGAACGCAATAGGAAACGCCCCTAAGGCACCGGTCGAGTATAAAGTCAGGGAGGTAAACTCATGTGGTTGTTGCAAATTGTCAACATTGCTGACTTGGTACTGTAAGAATATTCCTAAGTAAAACCCCGTTGCCCGAAAACTACTGCTTTTACACACGAGCTTTTTCTACTTCATATACCTGGGAAAGTACATCTACAGAAGCTATCAAGATGAAGGTTGTTGGATCTACATGCACCCTGAAGAGCAAGGTCGGTGGAGAGGACATGGTGCGGTGCCTGTCCGACCAGAGTTTGGCCATCACTAAGTGTAAGATTCCTCTACTGGACGAGCAGATGAGTGTCTTCCTCCAGGACATGAACAGTTGCTACAGCAAGCTGAAAGAGCTAGTGCCCACTCTTCCAACCAACAAGAAAGCCAGCAAGGTGGAGATCCTTCAGCATGTCATTGATTACATCTGGGACCTGCAAGTTGAGCTTGATGAGCCAGAGAAGAGCCGCCAACACTCGGTGAACGGCGTGCCCCGCACTCCGCTGACCACACTGAATGCAGAGCTTGCCAGTATCTCTGTTGAGGTAAATATCTGGGTTCATGGCAGTATATACACTTCTCTGGGAGCAGTCCATTAACTTTCCATATGTTGTGTTTATAATACGAATTGTAGAAATGTTTGAATTGTCGAAAATCACGTTGTAAACAGACGTGCGTAAAGTTATCTCAACGACGATTACGCACTGCTAACTTGTGATTGTTATCCATGTTTTGACTCTTACTATTCTAACAATCATGTTCTATTGTCATTTTTCAGAATGGATGCTCGGATGACAGAATCATGTGCCGCTAAAAAGGAGTATAGCCCCATCATTCCCATGCGAGCACATTGAAGAACGAACAAGGCTACTTGATGTGGCATTCGAACACATCACAACCTTGAACTGAGTAGGGAAGTTTGAAACTCCCATGCTAGAAAATATATTCGATGGACACTCTTTGATGAGAGGATATGTCATCCAAGGTCTCTGACTCTTCCGAGGTCTCATGGAGACTTGAGTGCAGTGGTCCAAATAGACTGGGTTAGCCGGGGGACCATGGCAGTTAGGCTACCAGTGCAACTAGCATTGCTTGTTGCTTGTAGAGTTTGTTCTGAAAAATATCGTTTATGTTACGTTTTTGTATCTTGTAAACATGTTTAAAATTCAACATTTTGTAAAAGGAAAAAATTAATTTTCTCAGATTCCTGAGCGACAAACTGTATTGTATATTACAATGCCACGTTACGTGAAATATTGTTTTCTTACAATGTACGTTATTTGTGTTTTTATTAAAACAAGAAATTATTTTTGAGCAAGACTTTCATTGATTTGATTTGTGCGGTCTCTCTCCATCTGTGTGTCTGTTTGATACAATGTTAATGAGAATGCAAGGCAAAGATATAATACACCTAATTATCAGTGAGAATAGAGGCCTATCAACAAGACTGGACTCATGGCCCTCTTATTGTGAAGGACATGTACCAGTTATTTACAATTGCAGGAAAAGTCAATAGGCTATAAATGTGATATATATCAATATGGGATGAAGTGGAAAAACGTAAAGCCTATGAAGTTTCCATATTCAACAAAATAGTTATCCACAAGTATAACCTCTAATTATATTGTTAATTTGTTGTTTTATGACTTGATAACATCAAATTACACCGAGTAGTTTCACACAATTGTATTCACTAAAAGTGATAATGAATAACTTATAATACATTTCATAAAACTATTTCACATATAAAAAAAGAAACAATACTTTTATTTCAAGATACTATTTTCATTTGGAAATGTGGATCCGATTGGACCTATAAAACGCCAAAATCAATAATGGTGTTTCAATATAGAATCTACTAAATCAAATCCTCAGCATTAACATTTGTCTTTAGGCAGGGCATGGGTTAAAACGGTTTGGAATGGCAATTCGTTATAAGATTTATTCTGTCTCCCTGGTGCAATGTTTTTCTCATTTCCCTGCGGTGCGATGCGCACAGCTGCAGCCCCTGCGTTCTGAGGCACGGCCAGTGTGTGATTGTGTTTGTGTGATAGCTTTGTGCCAAGGGCAGGGGAGGGCGGCTGGGCCCAGACTGAGCGGCGCCTCGGCACACCTGGGGAAGTTCAGGTTAAATAGCTCCACATTCCTCAACACACAGCTGATTGAAACATTAACAAACAGTAATCCACGGGCCAGGCCACAGATGGGCCGGGAACCCTGCCAAGTAAGAGACTTTTGCTCTCTGTTATATATTCCCACAGTACAGTAGTTATGTGCAAGCTATTTATAATAAGATACACTTTCAACATACACAACCTTCTTTTAAAAAACTAATAAAATAAACAAAGACATTTGAGAAATCCTAAATTGATCAATCTTACCAAGTTAACATTATGGCAATAATATTTTTTGTTAGAATGGTCATCACCGAAGTTGTCTCTAAATTTGTTGAAAAAATAAATAAAAGGTTAGGGCTAATCCTAATCCACATTAATCCTACAGGTTGGCTAATTCTGACAGAGTGTGATGAAAGGTGGACTCCAAGGCTATAGAGCCTGCACTGCAAATTAGTTTAGGTGAAAACCTACATTCCTTTATTGTCATATATTACAAGTAGATCATAAATAATACTTTAACTACTTACAACGAACCACGTCACTGTTAATTGGGTAATTTCAGTGACTTTTTGTGACTTTCTCTAGCCCTCCCCTGTGCTAAATTAGTTCAAATGCAGTTTATAGCTTGCATTGGAAACAAACCTACTATGACTGTGCAGCCTGTCTTTTGAATAATTCTTATTAACCTTATAACTAATAATTGACTCATAATTATTGGACGCAGTTTCCATACTTTTTGTGTTAATCACTTTGCAGTAGGCCTACAATATAATAAAAAAAAACAATATTGAGGTCCAAAAATATATGTGCATTACAAATCTTTTTGGTAGTGCTGGAAAAGCAAAGATTTTGAGTTCAACACTGAAAACCCAGAATAGCTCAATGCTAGTTTATTGTAGACAATTCAGGCTTGATGTTAAGCTGGTGTGATTATAATTAGAAACATGCATGATCTTGCTGGCAGTATAGCTTGAGGTACTCAAAAATCAGCATTGAGATGCACAAAGCACTGTCTATGCTGGTTCCCAGCAGGGCTTAATGTGTGGTATTATCATCTATTAACAGTGTTGCCAATACCAGCTTGTTTGGTGCACTTTAATGTTGATCTTCCTTATCATTTGTTTCTCCAGCCTGTCAGCAGGTAAACCAACTTTGCAATTTTTTTTTTATTTTTTTACTAAAGAACATAAGATTTAGGAAGAATAAACATATACATATGGAATTTACCCTTCAAAATCAAAGTTGCCACGACGCTCTGAGTATGAAAGATTAGATCGCCACCTTCTGATCATATTGCCTCATAACATGAAGATACAGGGCTTCAGAATAAAGTAGTTCTCCGCACAACATTCCCTAACTTGAAAAAACATTTACAATATAACCTGTCCTATATCATATACTTTATTTCCTGATGTGTATAGATGAAGAAATTAATCTCCACACTACATGTTTTTTTTTCCGGAAATAAACAGTTGGAGACAGGAGTGTTTAAATATAAATTTGTATTTACAACAATATCAACATCGAAAGGAAAACTTGTGTAATACATCATGTAAAACTGCTCAATTTAAAATTACAACAAACAAAATTCAGGTGATGATTGTTTGTTTTATACTTAATTGAAATTCTGCTAATGTAATTTCCTGAAGTGATTAACCAGAAAAAAAGAAACAAACGTAATTTCCTGAAAGTATGAGAGATTGATATGTCTTCAAGACATTCTATTGGTATTACTCCCTTAAACCCCAAAACAGCTCACTTTTTACAAATCAATGATAAGATGTGCACCCATGTAATGTTAGTATATATACATATACACATATATATATACATATATATATATATATATATATACACATACATACATACATACATACATATATATATATATATATATATATATATATATATATATATATATATATATATATATATATATATATATATATATATATATATATATATATATATATATATATATATATATATATATATATATAAATGTACACCGGCAACCTCAGAAACTATACAATGTAGTGAAAAAATATCTTTGGATTTTGCATGTTTGAAGGTAGATTTCAGAATAACAGTCAAAGGAAAAAAGGAGAATAAAACAAATCCACAGCAAGAGACACTGAAGGAAGAGAATCATCTTGGTTAAGTCTCCAGTCGGTAACTTAGGAAGACAAAATTGTACTTTATGGTTTGCACGCACGCACGCACGCACGCACGCACGCACGCACCTTGGTAGAAGAAAAACTCCAGAACACAGAGACAGAGAAGCCGTTAATTTCCTAATTAAACATATTGGGATGACAAAGCTTACACTTCCACCTGGTCAGAAACTTATCAGAAAGAAAAGTGCCTCACTGAAAGGAAATACATGGCTATATAAAAAAAAGCTTTTCAGACAAAAATGACAAACAGGGGAGGGTAGTTGCATAAGCAACATTTTAAGAAAACAGAAAACCAAACCACATTGACCTACACAGCAAGAATACGACCAAGTATTATACTCTGTGCAAAAACATGATCTATAAAAAGCATGTACGATACATTTGTAGCATATTTACAATTCATATTCACATAGAGATCATTTGTGACATCTAATGCTGCAGTACCGTTTGCTTAAGATGGGTTAAGATGCTCAGTTTCAGTCCAAAGCATAAAAAGTTGAAGGTTATTGCTCCGATCTGCATAATATAGAAATAAACTGTGCTTATAGCTTCCAATGACTTCTTTCTAAATGAGGCACATCCAAAGAAAACAAAAAACAAAAACTGAAACATTGTGGTGAAGGCATTGTATCTCTAGTAAGGCGGTAATGTCTGAGAAATATTGCAACAATCCTTTTACATTGAAGCCTCCTTTCCTGGTAAAGTGCAGCCACAACTAGTTG
>CM030173.1:35877878-36117878 GCA_017639675.1 Aplochiton taeniatus
CATAGAGGAGTCGGGCCCCGGGAAGGAGTCTGATGGGAGGCGCTGCTTTGGCCCTGGAGCCTGGCCCTGCTGTGGTCTCTCTGGACTGTTACTCTGTGGAGGTGGAGGAGACGGGTTCGTTTTAGGCGATGCATGACCAGTGTTAAAAAACCCAGACGTTTTTCTCTGTAACTTGTTCCCATTTGATTGAACCTGGATTCATCCTAAATGGACCTCAGGACCAATGCGTGCCCAATGCAGGTTGTGCTAAGGAGTCCCGTCTATTACCTGGCTGACCAGGTCTGGGATCCCCAGGGCTCGGTCTATCTCCTCCAGCGCGATGACGTCGGCCGTGTTGAGCAGGGAGTCCAGCTGGTCCAGCAGCGCCAGCTCGTCATTCTGACCCTCGCTGGTGGACGGAGGAGCCAGCAGCTCATCTAGGGGGTTCCCAAACTGAGCCCTGGGGGGACAGGAGGACAGGAGCTGGGTTACACTTAGCGGACTAAAGCCTACGGCTTGTGGTCAAACGTTGGAATTTGACGTGGTTTAATAGTCGAGATGGTATCCGTGTTCATAAGCAGAGTCGCTAGGGGGTGTGCACTGTTGTTCACCTATTAGGACCTCTCTGGGGTCTGTCCATGCCCATGGCATTGTCAGGCCACGATGGGGACTGAGGTGGGGGACCTTGGCCACCGAAAGGACTCATACCCATACTGGTCTCGTTGGGACCTAAAGACACGGGCATTTGCACATGCAGGTTCAATCACAAACTCTGGCTTACTGTTCACTTGGTTTGAGTTTAAAAACTGGTTGTGATAAAAAGTGGAGTTCCGCGCAAATCAGAGCGAAAGACAAAGGCAAAGAAGCACAAACTTCCAAGTACAAAGGCTTTTTCTCACAGCCTACATACCCGTCTCCATCAGTTGCTGCTGCAGCATGGATCTGGGGTTGGCCGGCACACTGTTGGACCTGTTGATCATGGGCCCACCCATCATGCCAGGCCGGCCCATGCCCGGGTGCCCTTGAGCGCCCACCGGGCTGGCATTGGACCTGGGCATCCCCCAGTCCCCTGGCCCAGCCATGTGGGGTCGCTGTGGCATCCCCATGCCTCGACCGATTCCTCCTGAAGGAAACACCGGGGCACAGAACGACGGGTTAACGCGGGACTGCAACTTTACATATTACCGACCGTCCACTCCTCAGGTCGCTACTGTGAAATATGACACTGGGCCTTTTTATTGCTGCGCCGTCATGTGAGAATCATTCCTCGATAGAAGAGGAAATTCAATCTACAACAGAATGTGGTGGTGCCATGATAGTACTGGACACGTCGCCAGGTAGACAGAGACATCTAAACAATAGTAGCCCGCAACAAAGGGAAGTCAGGTAGGAAATTACTTCTGACGGGACCGCCTCGTGGTGGACACACACCCATGCCTCCGGGGAAGCCGTTGGCCATGCCTCCGGGCCTTATGGGGGCCTCCATGTTTTCCTGTTTGACCAGGGTGGGACAGGGCATGTTTCTCCTGCCTGCCAGCCCTCCTGCTCCCCCTGCTGCTGCTCCTGCTCCTCCTCCAGCCAGGGGCTTCGCATCCACGGACAAAGCCCTCTGGTAGGACCCTCGCTGGGCTTGGACCATGGGACCCCGCTCACCGTCTGGGAAACAAGACGGCCGCACAAACATCATGTCTAGAATTCGACACGCAGTCGCTCCAAATAATACGAGGGTATCATATGCTACCCAGAGCTTTAGAAAATGACCTTTGTAAAGTCAGTGGGCTTCACGGAGGGGGGTCCTAGCCCCAGTTCACTTACCATGCATACTGTCTGGCAGAATCCCCTTCTTGTTTCCCGCTTCCCTTCCCGTTCTAGAGTCAGCCTCAGGATAAAACCCAGAGCTGTTTCTTCCTCCCAAAATGGTCTCCAGAGTTTCCAACTGGACAAAGAAGCACAAAAAGACTCAAACTTAGACATTCAGCAAGACAACATACAGTATAGTATGGTGGATGTTCAAAAAATCTCTATGTGCATGTCGCTACCAATACATTTTTTCCCCGGCCAGTTAGCCATACCTCATCGGGTGGCTCAGTCTTGACCTTGCCCTCCATCGGATGGGGGTCAGAGGTGGTGACCCCTGACCCTGGAGCACCTCGGCCCTCTATCTCCTCCAGCTTTGGCTTGGCCTCCCCGGCCTCTTTGGAGTCGTCCTTGTTGAGGAGGTAGTGGAGCAGGGCGTGGGTCTTCTCCTTCTTGGGGCTGTGTTGCTCCTGCTTCACATCAGGGCCGCCGCGCCCTCCACCGGGGTTCCCTGGCCCAGCCTCCGCCCCCCCTGCGCCGCCCCCCCCCCTCCAGGGAGCCCTTCCCAGTGGCCTCGGCCGTGATGCGGGCCACCTCGTCCGGGGTGTTGCCGTTCTTCAGCAGCTTGTGGAGGATCTTGTGCTTCTCCTGCATGGACTGGTTGGCAAAGTGGGCCGCTGCCGCCGCCGCCGCCGCCCCGGAGGAGGACACCGCCCCCAGGCCCTGCGGACAGACCGCGCCCGTGGAGGACGACACGGCCGTGGAGGAGGAAGGGCTGGTGGCTCCGGCCAGGCTCTCTTTGGCCTCGGGGGTGGAGCCGGGGCCTGGCGCAGGGTGGCCCGGCACCAGCTCGTCCGTCGGGGAGGTGAGGAGCTGCAGGAGCTTCTTGTGGCCCTTGGCGTCGGGGACTCGTCGGCTGGAGTCTCCCCCGACTGGACCCCCGTCCCTGCCGGCCTGGCTGTCCGGCCGGTCTGGGCCCTCCGCGGAGGGGGTGGGAGGGTGCGGCTGGGGCGGGTGCTGCTCCCCACCGCTCCCCAGGGAGCTGCCTGGGCTCTTGGAGTCCGAGTGGGGCTTACAGGGCCCGGGCTGGCTCTGGGCCGTGGAGTTGACACTGGGGGAGCTGTCGGGTTTGTGCGGCGGAGGAGAGCCGAGGGCCGAAGGCAGGGAGGAGGGATTGCCTACCCCGTCGCTGATGGCTTGGAGGGCGTTCAGGGAGCTGCTGGAGAAGGTGGTTCCCCCTCCGCCTCCAGATCCCCCTCCTGGATGACTCGAGCTCATGGGAGAGTGCATACCTGTAAAACACAAGAGCATCCGGACACTGATTACACAGTCATCCCTAGGTACAAGTCCAGAGTTATACTTCGTCACATTTTGAGAATCAAATTCCGTCAAATCTAAATGATGTATGCTCACACAACCTAAAGTATTCCCAAAATGGCATCCGCCCTCTAAGTAATACCAGTGCAGTGTTACAAACAGTGCAACGTTGAAGCTCCTACCTCCAGGTGAGAAGGGGCTGGCGCCCATCTTGGGACTGCCTCTGACCCTGGCACCCATCATGCTCTGCTGGGGGCCGTTCATACCGGGGCTGCCCTGGGTGGGACTGGTCATCCCCATCCCATAGCCCCCTCCTCCACCTCCCGGCCCACCTCCTCCGTGGAATGGAGCCTGCTGATGCTGCTGCTGCTGCTGCTGCTGCTGCTGGTGGTGGTGCATGCCATGGTGGCCCATCTGGCTCATAGGGTTGATCTGAGTGTTCATCTGATGCATGGGGTTCATTTGATGCGCGGGCCCCATGTTGTTCATCTGATGCATGGGGTTCATCTGGTTCCCCTGATGCATGGAACCCATTGGATTCATCTGGTGCATGGAGTTCATTTGATTCGAGTTTATGGGGTTCATCCGGTTGCCCCCTGCGTACGGCGGGGCCCCTCTCTGCGCCATGTGGCCCTGCTCGGGCCCGCCATAGGCTCTGTTCATGCCCATGACCCCTCCGGGGCCCATGTTCATCTGGGGGTTTGGGTTGCCCACTCCCATGCCCTGGGGTCTCATGCCTGCCGGCGGTGGGTTACGGTAGCCATTTTGCTCCCTGACGGAGAAAGATAGCGACAGACAGTGGGAGAGGAGGAGTGTTAGGAGTGAAATAGAACACAAACCACATTTCTAACGGCGTAAGATGGCGATGGTGTGAGAAAGCTGGTGTGCGCTCATACCGTTGCAGCAGGTGAGTGGAGAGGAAGGTGGGGGGCTCGTTGGAGCTGGGGTTGGGGTTCCTACAGAGGTCGCTCCTGGTCTGAGCCGTGACCGGGGTCCCATCGGAGAGAGAGAAGCGGTACAGCGGCGTCTCTGCATGGCCATTGTGATACGCTGCAAAGACCAGGGACACACTCCGTGATGAATAGACAAAAAGAAAAATGGGACAAAACACCTGGACTGCTCTTCTTAAAACGGGTAGGGCCAGGGTCTAAGAAAATCTTCCAGAACGGAAAGAAACAATGACCCAGTCAGCCAGTGAGCTGGGTGGAGGGAAAACAGCACCCACCCTCTTGGTAGTGGCGTTTGTAGGACCAGGGCTGCCCCTCGCTGCGATGGATGAACATCTGCATGCAGCGCCTCACCAGGTCCTCCCAGCCTGGTCGCATGGTGGTGTGGAGAGAACCCTGCTGCTCAATCTCAATCAGCTTACCTGGCAGAGCAACACACACGGAGTTATGCTATGGGTTTATGTGTTATGCTAAGTGATGTTGTTGCTACGCCAATCACTTCATTTGGATTTGTCATCAAGATAAGGCTTGAATTGATTACATATTTATTATAAAGCCAAGTACTTGGTTATATTTTGCACTAGACTCAGGATTGTCCCATATATTGGCCTGACTTCACATCACATTTTGTCATGAAATTAGTACTTGATCTTTCATTTGGAAAATGTCAATTCACGAGGCACCAGCAGGACAACAAGTGTAAAATTGGGATTTTGAAAGAAACAACTGGCGCTAGAGGAGAAACATTGTCTCACCCGAGATTTCATGGCGGGTGCTGAACCTCTCCGTCCTCTCCACGGCGGTGATGCGTCGCGCCACACAGATCATGCACGACTGGAGGTCTAAATTAAACACAGAAGACGCGATCAATGCACCGCCTAAACGGTCAACACACTTCTTAGCGCCTCAGCAGGATCCGCCTCAGACCAAACACTAGAACCCCCGTCACCGCCGGTCTTCCGTACCTTCTCCCTCCTCCATCATGGCGCGGGGCTGAGTGAGGGCGAAACACTGCATGGTCTCGTAGCGCTGACCGCCGGGACCCTCCTCGGAGGGCCCGTGACCCTGGCCGTGGCCATACTTCACCAGCATGCGGCAGTTGAAGGTGTGGCTCTTCTGCCGCGGCGCCTCTCCTCCCCACGGCCCTCCGTTGGGAGCTGGTGGGACACCCACAAACACAAGGTTACAACCTCGAGCACAAGCGGTCCACTTGACGAGCCGCGGGATCGGAAACGCTCAGCATCGTAGTAGCGGTCTACTTGTTGCCGAGGTGTGTGTGTGAGTGAGTGTGTGCGCGCCCGCGCTTTACCATTGGCTTTGGGCAGGTTCTTGTGCAGCTCCTCCCTGTCGTCCTCATGGAGGATGTTGTAGACACTGGTGCTAATGAGCTCCTCCTGTTTGTACTGCAGGTACTGGGTCACGTTGTCTGACACAAACACTATGCTGCCCTCCCGGTTCACCACAAACAGAAACCCATCCAGGGCCTACAACCCAGGGGAGGAAGGAAGGAAAGGAAAGGAAAGAAGCACTTACGTAAGGAAGAGTTATTGATGGAACTAATTGAATAACACACACCCGGACTCAGTGGCGCAACCCCAAGCACCCTACATTAACTTCTCCTAGATGAGACTAATTTGACAGCAAACCACGGCGCACATATGGAAGTTGAGGTAATTTCTGATGCCCTTTGACCCGTGGTGACTGTCCCTGGGCTGACCTGTAGGAGTAGTGGTCCCAGATGGTCTTTGTCGATGACCCCCTGACCTGTTGAGGACACGTCAGCCTTCTGGACGTCATCATCGCTGCAAGAGCTCTTTCCTGGGGAGGAGGACAACAACACTTGCTTACACTTTTATTTTTCCCAGTTTAGGATGTGCAGTTTGAATGGCCAACTTGACTGTTACCTACAGTATCTTAACAACTTAATAGTACAAATAAGGACTGTCAGCAGACACAGTAACCAAAGTATTTTTCTTTAGACCAAGGTTGTTCTCTCTACTATTTGCTCTGGGAGGTGGGTATCAGTGAGGGCCACATGGTCTTAACTGGCCTCACTTTCTTTACCTCCCTTGCTTACACTTTTATATGGATGTACAATAAGGAAATACAAATAATAAGGCACATTCATATTTTCTCATAGACTCATCCACTATGAAAATGGCTTATCTCACCAACCAGAATATACAAAAACGAAAAAAAGCAAAGTTTATGTAAATGGTTTAATGAAAATAAATGTTCAACAAAAGCCACCAGGTGGCAGCATGAGCAATTGTGCACATTTCTGACATGCCATTCTATTTTAAAATCACCATGCAAGTCCTCTCCAACAGGCCACATATTGGACACATAATAAGGGAGGGGAAATCGAGGCAATTCATTCCGCCGAAAAACATTGCTCTCTCTGATCCATATCTCTGAGAACGCCAGCTGAAATGGTACACAATGTCCACACAGGTACTTCTAATTTCACCTCCCTTCGTCATCCTAAGACAGTGATAGACCTGAGCAGGGGAGCCGAACGGGAAGGAGTGGAGATGGGTTATTACGAGAGGGTTCCAGGCAGAGAAAGAGAAGGGGGCTCCATCAGTCACCCTCCCGTAGCCATGGCAACCTGGCTGCACAACGCTGGGAGCAGCGGTAACCAGCTGTGGCCCTCTGGGCAGATTCCAATATGATATCGCTCCCCTCCTCTTTTCCCTTCTCCACTTAACCACAGAGAGCGCATCCGAATGGATCTTGGATAGGTTGAATCTAAAGCGAGGACCCTTCAAATAGCCTCATTCCTAGCCAGTCCTTTCTAATCTGCAAAGGACAGGTTGCGGGGCTTGGGATTGTTAGGGGGGGGAGATAGCAAGAATTGAAATGAATTCTGGCTCCCCCAAGTCATTAGTCTCCAGGAGAGGGAGTGGAAGGGCCTGGCACTAACAGATACAAGCACTGACAACCTTGAGCCATCACCAGCAGGGCTACGGGCTCAATTACTGGTGCGTACCGCCCCCCCCGGAATCCACAGCCCAACCCCCTACCCCCCCCCACACACACACACACACCTACACAAAGAGCAGGGCTAGGTAGAGCAGAAGGGTGGCCGTAAACCCAACATAATATCCTTGCCTACACCATGACTCGGAACTGTAAAGCATCTTTCTCAAAAACGCCTACCAAGCCTGGCTGGTGGTAAACTGGAGAGCCTGGTGGGCGGGCGGATGGGGGGGGGGGGGGGGGCGATGGCCGTGCTACCTTGCTCCTTGATCTGCCTGATCTGCCGGACGGTCTCCTTGAGGATGGCGCACTTGTCTGGCTTCACGTTGAAGCTGTCGATGTTGGAGAGGTTGGCGGAGATCAGCTCGGCCAGCTCCTCGATGTACTTGCTCTCCTGCTCCCTTCGACGCTTGTCACACCTGGTGGGCGGCGCCCAGCGGGAAAACAGAGGGAGGGAGGGAGGGGTTAGACGTGTCACCATGACAACCGCTATCTGTCCTCCCCTGAAGGGCTTGTGCAAGGGAGTGTGGGGTGGATGTCAGACGGATTTGGAGGCCGGGCTCCCACATAAATAACGTACACCACAAACAAGCAGGCAGACAGAGACAGACAGACGGACGGACGGACGGATGGACGGACGGACGGACGAGACTTACACCAGGCCCGGCGTGTCACAGCTGGACAGTTTGCGTTTCCGGTCGGAACACAGTGGCTCCAGCGAGTTCTCCCCAACTCCACTCATCCTCAGAGCATATCAGCACCTGTCCAAGGGAACAGCAACAAACGGGAAGGAACCCTGTAACTGAGCGGAGGCTTTCCAAGCTGCTTTGACTGGACACAACCAAATTCAGATGTAGGTTCCGGGTCCAAAAAAGTTGCAGTGGTGCCATTATCCTCCGCTACGCACCCAGCTCAACTCGAGCAGTTATCCCCTAATTCGTCGGATTCGAAAGCTCCGTGGCCTCTAGTTGTGTGAACTAAAGAATAGCCCAGTGCTTGCAGTGCAATGAAACAGATTTGCGCTAGGGGGGTGGAATATCCACTTGGCCCAGGAGCCACCCCACGCTCTGTGTGACGGGAGGGAAATCTCATCTGTTCCAGTGTGAGGAGCGACTGATGATGATGTAGTGATTCAAAGCCTCAGGGGTAATGGGTCATTCTGCGTTCAGCCAGCCAGCCAGCTAGCCTCTGCCTGCCCACTGCTGCTGCTGCTACAACATCCCAGTAGAGAACACACACACACACACACACACACACACACACACACACACACACACACACACACACACATCCAGGAACGCTTACATGCTCAGGCATGTCGAAGCATGCGAGACAGATAGATTAGGGTTTGCAACCGTCCCAAACAGCCAGCTTGTTTGTTCTTAGAAGAAGCCGTTCTGGAGAGGTTCCTAAAGTAAGGTCTGTTCACCTTCAGGCATAGTTCCTTTCTCAGAACTTGTCCCCCTTTTCTTATTTGAGCAAAACTTAGTCAGCCTTCGCTCTTGAGGAACTCAATCTGAGTTTAACCCATTCTCCTCCTCCTCCTTCTCCTTCTGTGGGGGGTGTAGTGTTGCAGAGAGAGGACGGAGACCCTGCCCTTGTTTTCCTGCTCTCCGGCTGGCCTTGCCCGGGGACTGACCCTAAAGGTTCATCATGGAGGAAACCTCCACCGCCAGCCTCTAAGGTCAGCTGCTCTTTCTCCTCCCCACCCCTGAGAGCCACGCACACACACACACACAAACCCTCGCTAAAGTATTGTTCCTGTATGAGAGGGTTAGGCTGCAAATAAACACAAACACACACACACACACACACACACACGCTTAAGTATTGTTCCTGTATGAGAGGGTTAGGCTGCAAATAAACAAAAACAAACACACGCACAAATATACTCGCTAAGGAATTGTTTCAGTATGAGAGGGTTAGGCTACAAATACACACCCACACCCACACACCCACACACCCACACACACACACACACACACACACACACACACACACACACCCACACACACACACACCCACACACACACACACTCATGGAATGAGCTCATCATTCCAGAGTGGGAAAGGGCTGAGCGAATGGGAGTTGTTATGCAACCTCCAGCTCCACGGCTGCAGGCAGGCAGGGGAGTGAAACCTGGAGCACAGTCCCAGACACACTTGGTACATAAATCTGAACTGCTTGCCCCTGGTATGTCTTCTTTTCTGCACTCGCTCTCTCCCTCATTCTCTGCCTGCCTCCCTCCCTCTTTCTCTCCCTCTCACCCTCTACCTCCCTCTCTGTTCTGTCCATCTGGCAGCTCACCTCTTTGTCCCCCCAGACGTCTTGTTCAGAGGCAACCTCAGCAGGAAGGGCTGTGTTGTTGTGTTGTTTGGAGGCTTACGTACACAGCAGACAGTCAGTATCCCAGCAGAGTCGTCAGACGGAGAGAAACCTTTTGGCCATTGTGTGGAGGACTTCCACGGCAATTGGACAACAACAACACGGAAACATTTTGTTTCCTTGTATAGATGCTGCCATTGCAAATAATCTTGGGCAGGGATAGATATCGCTAAATTATTTTGCTCTAGTAACTCAAGCACACCAGCCCCTTTTTAGTGGAGGCAGGTGTGACACATTTATTGTTTTTTTTCTTTCTTTGTATGACCCTTTTCAGTAAGTCTTGCCGCTTGTCAGACTTTTCAGTGAGACACCCAATAGGAGGGAAAGACTCTGCAGGCTAAACCAATCATCTCGCGTCTTCTGTCTTTCCTTTGGGTTGAGTGAGAGAGTGACTCAGGCGGAAAGGTGTGCTGATCAGCAACCCACCACAAATGACTCACAACAGTCCTGGCATTACGCAAATGCCCCTGATTCTGCCACTGCTGACAAAGTGAAACTTGCCCAGATAAGAACGCTGTCATGTTCACACACTTGGGTGCATAGCTTTTAAAGTGATAGTACTGGGAAAAGGGGTTTCTGATTCCCCATTGGAGTCTAAAAAGACGAGTAAGAGAGGAAAAAATCTTGACACTTTGCGTGTGTGTGTGTGTGTGTGTGTGTGTGTGTGTGTGTGTGTGTATCTGGCTCTTACAGAAGTTGCTCACCTGTTCCCAAGTGAGTAAATCCTATGTTCAAGCTCCATTCAGATTCGATAATGTGTCCTCACAGTCTCAGCATACCCTGTAACGAGAAAAGAGAAAGTCTGGGTGAGCATATTCTTTGCCAGGCACAATAACTAGTCGATTTATTCATTACATAACACCACATTTGTATTGGTTATCGTCATGAATGAGCCGATCACTCTCATACTGGCGTAAAACATAGTCAGCGCCACTTTGGGGAACACTTCCTCCACTGGACAGAAAACAGAGTGGGATCATAACCCCACGCCTAATCCTCGCCCTGGAAGTAGAGTGTACTGTGGTGGATTTTGACTGAATTTTGTGGGGAAAGTATCAGTTTAAAAAATGAAAAGCATGATGCAGGAAGCCAAAGAAGATAGCATCCTGTTTGCGTCTCTCTCACACTGTCCCACTGCATCATCACTTCCTCTTCCTGGAAATGTGAGCCCCGCATCCACGGCATTTACATATCTGTTGAGCTGTGAAGTTCCCACTGCCAGGGTTCCACATGCACCTTCTACAACTGGCTGCTGGCCTGCATTCTCTATCATGTAGTCAAACCACTTCCCAAAAACAATTCAAAGTCTTGCCTCGCAGAATATCCGTAATATGTGGGCTAGAGGTTACTTACACTCTTTTACTAATGCTTGATGACTTATTGCAAAAAAAGAAAAAAGAAAGAAAAACGAATGCCTCAGGTATCTAGCGTCTTTGCTGGTTCACATGAATTATTTAATAGGGCTTCTATATACACATACACACAAACTATTGTGGCATACACATTTACTGGAGTGAGCAGGGAAAGGGGCCACTTTAGCAGCGTGTTGGTGTGTGGGGGAAAGTGGGTGTGAGTGTGTACCGATGGGATCCCCCCCTTCATGCAGATCACTGAACACATCGGAGCGGCACTGACACCGCACTGCTACTGAGCTAAAGCTGCAGCTGAATAATTAAAGAGGGAAAGACAGACAGACAGAGAGACAGAAGGGTACACACACACACACACACACACACACACACACACACACACACACACACACACACACACACACAGGGAAATATAGAACGAAAGAGTAGAGAAAGATGAGAGAGGGGGGAGACGTAGACAAAGAAAAGTACACAGGGAGACAGAAAGGAAGAGAGGAGCAGACAGAGAAAGAGAGCGAGAGAGGCGTGTAATCAACCAAGGCGCCAAGCCTATCTTATTCGGCTTTTAAACAAACATGACTGCAGGTCGGAGGATGACTGAGCAAAAAATAGCCTTGACAGACAAAACTGACAAGAAGCACTGGTGTATGAAACGTGAAGTTGCGCATGCACGCTAGTACACCCGGACGAACAGCCAGCGTAAAGAGAGTAGGCCACAAAAAGGGATGGGGGAGGTAGACTCACATCCAGGCACGCCGAAGGTAGGCGGAAGGACATGGGGGGGGGGGGGGGGGGGGCTGGAGTAGTGGAGGAGGAGGAGGGGTAGCTAGAGGAGGAGGAGGAGCGGAGGCAGCCACACACTGGAATAAAAAAAAAAAAAAAAGAGGAGGAGGACAGACAGGAGGGAGCGGGAGGGAGGGGGGTAGTGCACGCTGGGCTGCGCTCCAGAGCTGCAGTGTCACTCAGTCGGGACCAGAATAGCGAGGACATTCCAGCGAAGCCTGAAATAAAGCCTGTAACCGGAGCTCCATGAGACGACACAGTGGCAGGCCAAACACCAAAACACCCAGGTCCCGCCCGCCACACAAAGACCTCAGACGGACACTTACACCCAGCGCAGCCAGCCACACACCTGACCGCGCGGAAACATGAGCGCCAGGCCTTGTTTGTTTTGTTTTTTTTGTTTTTTTACCAAGAGTAAAACTAACTGGTAAAGATAGGGATTCGCCTCAACATCTTATTTCAGAGATGTTGTAGCAAGCAGAGAATCAGAAGCGGTAGAATGAACATGGCTATTCCATACCACGGTCTCCAAAACGCAAAGTGTTCTTCAAAAAAGTGTAGGTTGTTGCCCTCGACTAAATACCAGTAAGCTATTTGCCAGCTATCTTGGGGAGGTTGAATTTGACTTGCTCTGGGCTCCTTCCGTTTTCCATTGGAGACATTTAGGGCCCAATACCCTAGTCCTACCCCATAAGATTTCCTTTGCAACCCCCTGCTCTGACCACATTCAAACACACACAGAGAGAGAGAGGGAGGGCGAGAGAGGGGGTAATAAAGAAACAAAAGGCGTCTACTGGAGTTTGGGACATCAAGTGCAAAAGGAAACAAGAGGGCAGAATGACTTCCTGTTTTTCTTCAAAGAGCTGCCCAAACTCCTTGTAGCACACTTCAAACTACTTGCCAAGTTGGTTACAATGGCAGCTCACAATATCCTAGTATAAATCCAGTCCGATTTGAAGACAACTCATTTCGCGCTTCACGTTGTTGAGCCCTTGTCTTTTACCGGCCCGTCATTGTTGAGGCAGTCAACCTAACGGAGTTTTTAGAAACCAAACTAACACAGGACTCTAATTGAATGTGAAGATGCCGCCAGACTGAGATAATATGGAGAGTGAGACAGAGTATGCCCATGTACAATGGGCTTACGAGCAGGGACGCAGACATATGCCATGCATGTGTGTACATGCGCAGACTTCTAAAAAGTTAAGCTGTAAAATCTTGAAGAGCCTCCATTATCCACGCTGATGCAAACTGGCAGCTACACAATTCTAGCCCAGCCCTGACTCAAGAGAAGCATATAAGGGGGCACACACACACACACCATAGGTATATACAGCCTTATCCCCTATCCCTTCCCTTTCTATAAAACTTTGTAAGAAGGAGCATAGGTGGATATAATTAGCCCATCCGCCCCTCCCTACCATACACACACACACGGACACACGGACACACGGACACACGGACACACGGACACACGGACACACGGACACACGGACACACGGACACACACACAAACTTTGCCTGAACATAGACAGGCAGGTCGCCCTGCTCTTTTCAGTATAAATAATCCAGTATAGGACTGAGTTGAAATTAACAGCTTCACCCAGTACCAATGTCCTGTCTTTGGGTGTAAACTCACTCTTCTTGTGCCCGTAACTCTTTAACACACTTCAGTGTGAAACTACTGTAAGTCTCATAGTGCAACTCAAATGTATTCTTGTTTTGTCATTTGGAAGTGTTTCTCTCCGAATGAGACCTCTGCCTTATATATGCATATGGCTTCGAGCAGAGGTTTATTTAGGATGGATGGGTTTTTTCCAGCAAAGATACAAAGGTTGTTCAAAACAGAAGAAAGGCATGTCCCCCACCTTCATTTTTCTTCGACGACACTGCAGTGTGGCGTACAACATGGCGAAATAAATGAAGATGGAGACAAAGAGATGACAGATTCTAGTGTGTGTGTGTGTGTGTGTGTGTGTGTGTGTGTGTGTGTGTGTGTGTGTGTGTGTGTCCATCCGCGCGCATCTCCCTCCACCGCTATCTATCATTAACACAGACAAAGAGCACAGAGGAGCAAGACAGGGACCACGAGGGTGGGCACACAAACACACACACCATAGGTATATACAGCCTTATCCCCTATCCCTTCCCTTTCTATAAAACATTTGTAAGAAGGAACATAGGTGGATATAATTAGCCCATCCACCCCTCCCTACCATACACACACACACACACACACACACACACACACACACACACCATCTTGCAACCGCGAGAAAGCCAAGGAAGTGGCTAACAAATCTGCGAGGCTGTGATCGCAGAGGGCTAATATTATGGAAATGAGTTCATTAATCAATGGCCCAACAGCCTTTTATCTGGCAACACAGAGGGCCAGGCCTGCTTGGGCCTCCACTATGCCCATTCAGATAAGACACAGGACACCATAGGGTGGAGGGAAAAAATCCCATCTCATCTATCTACACATCATGGTGTCAAAACCAGAACAGAATAGGCTTAACATTGTAATTACTTCTAGCCATGTGAAGCCTCTAAAAAGGAGTACCTAGACTGTCCTCCGCCACACACGAGCAGTTGTGTTTGCACTGCTAACTCTACCAGTCGCCTCATAAGCCAACATTCATTGTAGACCACGGGGTCTCTCTCTCTCTCTCTCTCTCTCTCTCTCTCTCTCTCTCTCTCTCTCTCTCTCTCTCTCTCTCTCTCTCTCTCTCTCTCTCTCTCTCTCTCTCTCTCTCTCTCTCTCTCTCTCTCTCTCTCTCTCTCTCTCTCTCTCTCTCTCTCTCTCTCTCTCTCTCTCTCTCTCTCTCTCTCTCTCTCTCTCTCTCTCTCTCTCTCTCTCTCTCTCTCTCTCTCTCTCTCTCTCTCTCTCTCTCTCTCTCTCTCTCTCTCTCTCTCTCTCTCTCTCTCTCTCTCTCTCTCTCTCTCTCTCTCTCTCTCTCTCTCTCTCTCTCAGCTCGTTGGAGTAAACACAGGAAGAGAGCAGGCTCTGTTCCACCATGCTGGAGCTGGGCGTTCCTGCAGAGCTCCTGCGGGGTCAAAAGTTTACCATGGTTTTAATTTCACCTTTCCCCGGCCAATCGCAGCGCCACACTGCAGCGGCTGAACTCCGACCCCAGCAAAGAATTTCACTCAGAAGAGGGTCTGATGCCAATTTCACCACTTCACCCCCCCTCTCCTCACTCCCTTTTCCCTGACTATTCCTTTGCTTTCTTTTTTTCAGCTGGCCAGTTTTCATTTGTAGAGGGAACTTAGGGAAGAGACAGAATATTCCAGGGGAAAAAAAGGTATGGAAGCAGCACAAGGTGGGCAATAGCCAAACTCTAGAAACACAAAACCATAGGAATCACCCAGTTCTTTCGTTCTTCACTTAGAAAAACAGTATTCAAACACATTTATGCCAACAATGCGAGTCTGGATTAAAAAATATATATATATTTAAATAAAAAATAATATTTCCCCTCCCCCCTCACGCGTTCCCAATCCTTCAGAACATATCCACCAGGCGTGGCGCTACAACATCCTGTGAGGATCCACAACATGCGCCAGGGGCTCCGGTTAGCGTGTGTGGCGTTCCACGGATGACAGAGGCGGGCCATGAACACATGATGTTCTGCACCGGTTCAATACCAGTCCTTTTTGTTCTGGGAGAGAGGGACACCCTCTCTCACCCGGCCTTCAGACCTCCCTGCAGGTCCGGCCCTGCGTCACGTCGCCTGTCGCCCCGTCTTCTGGTTAACACAATTAAAAGCGTGTTTAAATGACTTATGAGGGACAGGCTGGCCGCGGGGGTCACAAGGACCACGTGTTGAAAGGGAGAGGGAAAACCAGGGAAGGAGGAGCCGCCGTGGCTAGGCATGCCGCATAGCGCTCGGAATTGCTCCTCTCACAATCAAATCAGTCACTCCCTGGACACACACCCCCCTCTCGCTGCCATAATCCAAATGTGGGATTGTGTGTCCCGGTGGCCCTCTGCTCTGCTCCATCTGCTGGATGATTAAGCCTCTAAGCTAATCAAGGCCCTCACAGAGCAAAGCAGTGGGAGGCCGAAGAACTGATAGCATGAACGGTTAAGGCTGGTCCTAACTCACATGGCTTTCTTCCATATCAAAATACAGCATATACTATTTGGTGTTTAGGGGCCTCGTCCGGAGAACTGTTGACATTTTCAGACGGGTTCCATCGAGTTAAACACACTGAAAGACCGGCCCTCCTGCAACAGCTTGTCCAGGGTGTGTTCTGGGAAGAGCAGAGGAGAGACTCTCAGCTTCCCCGCTGCCTAGTTAGACGTGATAAGTGCTGAAGGCCAGTGGCCATTGTTTACACTTAGGAAATGGTGGCCTAACCTTTCAGCCCAAACGTTTGTGTGGGGGCTAAATGGTTGAAATGGCAGAGTGAACCTGGCTCCCAACTAATGTTCATACTTCAATTGACCCCGTTACATCATCAATAAATCAAAGTTTACCTACTTTTTGCCACAATCAGTTTGACTTAAACCCTTCTGAATGTAATGTAGTACATTTTAAACACATGCAAGGATTTATGAGTAACGCCTATAGTGTGATAGGTGAATGGGCAACACCACAATAAATTACAAGATACGGGTAATTAAAGCAAAAATATAGGTGTTTATTTCAGTACTCCAGATGCTTTGAGCCTGTGATTGACGCTCAGAGATCAAGGGGTCAGACTGTGTGTCAGTGTCAGGAGTGTGAACAACAATGACGTAAGCTTGCACGGCCAAAGCTGTATGCTTAAAAAAAAAACAAATCCTTGGCTGGCGCTGACATACTGTAGTAGAACTTGGTACTGCTGGCTGCTCAACTCAGACTAGTGGGGACCTTTCATTTAATAGTGGAATTCTGTGTTTCCTCTTGGGTTGCGAAGGGACGGAGGTAGGAAAGCAGTGGGTGAAAGAGAGGAAGGAGGGGAGGCTAGAATGAAAGCAAGGTGGCCATGTAACAGTTGAGAAGTTCATCCAGCGCATCTCTCTCTCTCTCTCTCTCTCTCTCTCTCTCTCTCTCTCTCTCTCTCTCTCTCTCTCTCTCTCTCTCTCTCTCTCTCTCTCTCTCTCTCTCTCTCTCTCTCTCTCTCTCTCTCTCTCTCTCTCTCTCTCTCTCTCTCTCTCTCTCTCTCTCTCTCTCTCTCTCTCTCTCTCTCTCTCTCTCTCTCTCTCTCTCTCTCTCTCTCTCTCTCTCTCTCTCTCTCTCTCTCTCTCTCTCTCAGAGAAAGCATCTGGTAGCATTTATCTCACAAACCAAACCTTTTTTTCACCCTCTATCGTTCCTTCTTTGCCTGGTCTCTCGCTCTCTCCCTCCTTCTCTTTCATTCCTTCTCAAACTTTTTAAAGGGGGGCTCTAAACAAAACACAAACAAGGTCTTTCTTACATTTAACAATGGTAACAAAACCGGGACGGGGAGCTACCCTCCCGTCGGCTTGTTCAGGTAAACCCTTTTTACGAGCATTCTTCGGCTGAGGGAGAGAAAGTTCCTAGGGGAGGGCTGAGGGGAGACAAAGCGCTGTTGACCCCCCTTTACCTAATAAACCATTGCCGTCTTCGTCCAATCAGGGCAGTGGCTACACAGAGGTACCTGTTCCAAAGCGTCGCTGGTTATAAATTGGACTTGGGTGCCTTGATTGCTTCAGGCTGCCCATTTGGCTTTCATAAGTGTGCACGGCTCACATATGGCTGAAACGGCGTGGCATTCGGGTATTACCTCAGAGTTGAATAAGAGGGGAATCGGCGAATGAACCAGTAGTGACTGCAAAAAGAGCCAGAGTGGACACCGAATTGGATTCGGCGAGGTTGCTGCCTTTCTGTGCCGTGAGCACAACCATCTGGCTGGAGCGGCGCTGGCTCTCCTCTCTCCTCTCTCGTCGGTTCACACACCTTTATGGCGGCTTGGAATATTTTAAAGCTAAGAACACAACTCCTTCGCCGAGCTGAACTTCCATTCACAGCTCTGCTGCCGGTGGGGGAGAAGCAGACATCCACCTTTAAACAGACAAACCACCCAGCCTCCCTGTTGTGTGTCCGGTGGAGCCCCCTCTGGTGTGAGTCACTCACCTGAATGCGTAGAAGAGTGCTCTGCACGGCATAGTTGTCAGAATTTGATGCAAAACGACAGCACAAAACGATTTTAATCACCGTACTTATAGCACCCGCTCCCTACCCAGACAACCAAACCAGCAAACAATACTCAAGGCCATGGAAATTAAAAAAAAAAATAAGGGTTCTTATAGGCTGCAAAATAGTATAACCGCCTAGGATTAATAGACAGGCAAAGCAATGATAATACAAAATGGCATTTAGATGAGCAATCACAAAGTTTGTGCCTATTCATAAAGAGCAGCAGTTTTGAAGTAGAGGGATCCACTAGCCAATGACCACAGCAGACCCCCGCCCCCGTCCGTCCTGTCCTGCTGTCTAGCAGAATGGTACAAAGGCCAAGAAATCACATTTCAATTAGAGAAACCATCAGGCATTGATTGCTGCCTCTGTGTGTCATTAAGAGGCCTCCCATAGTCACCACTCCTGTCCCTTATAATTAATCTTGCATCGAACACACAATCACTCATTCTACCACCAATCTACTGCCACTCGAAAGAAACTCCAAAACGAAACCGATCTCTCTCTCTCACACACACAAGTGACTGACGTCACGTTAGAAGAATGCCATCTATTCGGAGATCTACAGCGGAAAAATGCCGCTTGACGAAGAAAGAGTGATGCCAAAAGGTAGCCTGGGCCTATCTTTGTCCCGCATGCTTAATCTCCCTGCAGATCTTAACTTGAGCCTCAGATAGGGACTAGTATTGAGCAACCTGTGGGTCTCTGTTTTAAAATGTGCTAATACACCTTCCTCAAACAAAATACTAGAAAACAAGCAACGCTCAGACCACAGCCATTATTTAGCCAACTGGGAAAAGTGATCAGATGAGCTTCGGGTGGTTACGCATATCAACAGAATTGTTATTCTGTACCCAAGACCTGCCATCGATAGCTACAGAATTCTCCCCGCTCCCTTGAGAAAAAGTGATGAGTTAATGAGTTATCGCAAACACAGAGGCCAACGAACAAAGACCGAAAACCATGCATCCTAGTCACTTCTTCAGCCCATCTGCAGTCAAAGAATGGCCCAGAAGATTGATTCATTGTTAACGCCGGCTGACACCCTGTGTGAGGGGGAATGAAAGGGAGAGAGAGAGAGAGAACAAGGGGGCTCCATTTGCCAAAAATATGAGCAGCAACAGTTCAAGGGGTAGGTTCCCATAGTGGACACCTACAACTAAGTCCTAAAACCTAAGTCTAAAGACCAAGCCTAAAGACTAGGTCTGAAACACAAAAACACAAACTAAAGTACTCAGAGGAACTAGGTCCATGAAATTATTGATTTTTATGAACAAAAATATCAAGTGTAAAACCAATTTTCATGTTGTGATGTTTTGCTGTGCATAAGCTGTCAGCAATAAATATCAACAAGGATGTTAATAGGCAAAGAAGTATCAACACGAAAGCTCATTACTCTAACTAATTAACTTGTAACTAATTATGATTTACTGTCTGACTTTTTTTATTGCCAGCCAATACGAATCAAGTGTAAGCATTCAACCTAGGTTCCTCAAAAAGTGAATGCTCAGCAATAGCAGTATTCTGACCAGGAGAGCGCAGTGTAAACTCTCAGTGGCCCTGAAACCCATGGAACTGCTTCGGTATCCAGAGCATTCACACAACCCTCCCTCTCCAGATCCATCTAGTGCTTAAATGACAACACATACATTTTTTTCCCTGTTGGCCACTAACTATTTGTGAACTTGTAATACAAAACATCGTAGCCCCTTATTGCCAACAAATTTAAACTGTTGGCCAAACAACCGATATTCTCTTTAAAAGTCTACAGCAAAGTATGCGCTCTACAAGCAAGCTACAATGAAGTTCGTCAGTTCAAGTTAGGTTGCTCAACGGCCACTAGCCGCCAACAAGAAAACATTTACAATAAGTTGCCCTTTTATTGCCGTTACAAAAACTTCGCTGTCAGACAGTAGAAGTGTAGCCTATTGCTGATTGCAGTCCCGTAGATGACTACGAAGTAAAAACTCGACAATTTACAAACGGTTGTGGAAACGATGTAGCCACACGACTCGTTTAAACATGTAGCATTGCACTATGATCACAACTTGCAACTATCCAACCCTGGACTCAAACTCGGCTACTATGTAGCTTCAATGTAAAATGTGTGTTTCCTAATACGAACACATAGGTTATAGACATAGGTAATATCATAGATAGGCTGTCCCCCGTGAGAACTAGCCGTGCATGGACACATCAAGACACTGCTGGGTATATTTCACCAAAATCGAACAATGAATGGTGCTGTGTTTCATTGCTCACTTAAAAACTAACAGTAACAAACGCCAAAAGATCAGATTAAGCTCGCAGAGGTGGGTGGTTTCATTTCACTATGCTATCACGATAAAGCCAGTCGTCGCTCAACAACGGAAGATGAATAACTAACTACATATACACGCGAAATAGAGGGTGATTGTGATTTATAAATAAAAACATATTAATAAAAAAACATTTTCTAAATGTAAATAACTTACCGGCTTCAATGTATTCATTGAGTCGACCAGTAGGCTATTATTTGCCTCTATAAACTCTCCGCCATCTTCAGCACTGTATTTGTTTAAATGAGAAACACTCCCAAAGCGCAAGAAGCCAGCTTGGAGGGTAGAGATAGGCTTTATGGGTAAGGTAGTTGTGATCTTCCCCGATCCTGTTGTAGATTGGTTAAACGCTGTGCAAACGGACTACAATTACACGTCATGATTCGCAAATAGCCTAGGTGAGATTCAGTCAAGGATATTATTAGGGGAGATAAAT
Organism: Aplochiton taeniatus; assembly: GCA_017639675.1. Lineage (NCBI taxonomy): Eukaryota > Metazoa > Chordata > Actinopteri > Galaxiiformes > Galaxiidae > Aplochiton > Aplochiton taeniatus. The sequence continues at coordinate 35,898,343 of CM030173.1, forward strand.
AAAATGCATGGCCTAAGCTCAGCAGCAGCCCCGTACATATAATAAAGTCCAAAGTGAATGTGCACACATTCAAAGTCAAGCTTTTTCATAAAATATAGGTACACACTTACATATTTCTAACTCGGAAGCAACATTTAAGGCCTATAAAAACACATTCAATTCCCTTTTATAGGCAGAGCCTTTGCTAGTATTAGGCTACGTGATAAACACACGCACATGGACACTTCAGACAGTTTAGAGCGTATATCTTTGACACACACAATGACTCAAAGGCCCGAATACGATCGTACGAAGAAGGACTAAAACAAACAGTTAATAATATGTTATGGAATGCCTTGTATCGGTTAATTCCCGATCAATCCTTGACAATTTTGCAACCACAGGGTTAGTCAGACAGTAGTCTATAAAGTTTGCATTATGGGCATCTCAAACTTGCTTGGTGTTGACTCTTGGAGCTCTTGGTTAGGCTACTGTACCCAATTGTAAATACTAGTAAGGCTTATATTCTGGTTAACCACTTGGAGATTCCAGGGAGCCCCATGCACTCCGCAAAGAGCTATGGAAGATAGTCCAGAAACTGTCTCCATGGTGATTTCTCATGCACACCAGTGTAGAATTACAACTGTTGGAGAGGGAGTCAGGGCCAAAGATGGAGGGAAGGCAGGAGGAGAGGGGGGTGGGGGAGTAAAAGGGCATGGTTAAATAAGAGGGACAGAGTAAAACACTAAGTAATTTGCCCTGTCCTCCCTCCAAATAAATCAATCTGCCCCACAATCTGTTAATTCAAATGAAATTGTTCAAAAGGGTGTAGCTATATCTTATGAAGTGAAAAAGTTCAAATGAAAAATGTTTTTTACTAGGACTGAGTTTTCTTAAAGGGATTGTTGTAATGGCAGTGAAGTTCATTACCTTTGCAGTGCTATAATAATGCACATTTATGCAAAACCATGTATCTTTATTGTAGGCCTTTGTCAGGCCATGTCATGTAGGCCCAACCCAAGTAAACATTTGCTCTGCGTCATTATTTATCATGCTAAACGAATTAACTGACTAACTTAGTATTACTCAAAAATATATTAGTCAGCATGACAGACATGATTGAGTAGAGGTCAAAAGAGGATATTATGTAAAGACGAACCGTCACATTTTATGAAACTTTTTATTTTCTATAATAGGGCTTTGTAGTATTTAAAGTATTTAAATGTGTTTTAGCAGCTTGATTGTACGTTTCAGTGTGTGAAAGAGAGCGCGCCTCAATTACATTCCAGAGAGACCTAAGGGGGGCCCACAACCCTCTGTTTGTGCCCCTTCCCCCCACAACACACCGCAAACTGACCTCCCCCCTCTGTCAGCGAGTGTAAGACGCTTTATACCAACCCCCTTCCCACTCCGCTGCTGCCACTTTGAAAGGACAGGAGATAACAGTTTGAAAGAACAGGAGATAGCCCCCTAATCATTTGTATTCTCAGATTGCTTTACCTGCAAACAACCAATCGCGCTCCCCCCACCTAATTCCCACTAAGGTCCTATAGGCCCTACACCATAATAAACATGACAATTAGGAAAAATCATAACCTGATATTTTTATGATATAGCCTACTTTATTACATCATAGGCTAAATCGAATGAATAGAGGTGAACGGGACAGGGATTTGCATGAACATATATGGACATTTTCATGGCTTATCTTAAAAAGACTCAGGCACAGTCCCTCACTTAGACGCAGAAGGCCATCACTCATCACATTCATTGTGAGATATTTAGCATTGTCTATGGAACTGTAAGCACTTGTTCTAAGGCTCGTTTTTTTACTTGCTCACTGCTTTCAGGTAAGCTGAAGCAATAATTGGTAAAGTAAATAATGCAGGTTGTGAAGCCGAACACTTTTTCCTCGTGTAGCACAAACCCCATGCAAGGAGGATGGGATGACGAAAGATAGACAGAGAAACCCAATTGCCACATTATTTCCCTAGTGGACCGTAGACCATATAGTCTACAGTGTGAGTTGAGCGAATGCCAATTTAATATCCAGATGTGTTGTTCAAAGATAACTCGTTTTACGCACAGAAAGTTAGTCGGTAAATTGTGTTTGCTTTGTGCGGTCAGTGTTTACGACCAAAACAACTATGGTATTGTGGGATAGGCTCAATGTCGCCATCTAGTGGCGTGCTAATTAATATGATTGGTATGTTAGATTTGACCCGCTAAGTGAACACGATGGTGAGCGATTGCAAAATGAACGAATTATATAAATGGATCGCAAAGGAACCTGTGACATAAAGTGTGTACCTACCCATACCTTACCTAAAATAACAGTTGCAGGTTGATTTTGGCAGTTTTTAGCTACCGAGAGAACTGAGTTTCTGTGTGCAGTGTTACTCCGTGACAATTGCCAAGTCTGTCGAGACGAATGTTAACTGAAAACTTGCCCAATGTATGGGCTTTATTATTCGGGGTTGCAGTGCTTCAGTGGGCATTCGTACTGTTGCTTTCTCGTAACTCCCCACACTCCAAGTTCAACAGAGGTTTCACATTTTCTTTCCGTAAGTATTCATTCGCCTCAATTGTCACAATAGAGGGCGACAAAGATGGCACTGGTTTTACAATCTACAAATACCCTTATAGCCTTTTCAGCAATCTTAAAGAAGTTGACCGACTTCGCAACATTGATTTATGTTTTTACAACATAGTGAAGATTAGAATGGAACACAGATGGGTAGATTGGTAGCCTAGTCACTTGCCTATTGCATATCTGTGTTGTATTTAGGTTGAAAGAAGGATGCTCCAAGCACACAATTAGCATGAATTTGTGGTATTTTCTAGTTTTTTCTCTTTTACGCCACTGTCCCCGTTATGATAAAATCATTAAGTTGTTAAATGTTAAGGTTTTCAGCATGTAAAAGTCTTACCACAATAACCCCCCACAATTTCCCTACCCCCCACCATCCTCTTTCACATTAGGCAACAATTTAAATGAGAATATTCAATCTAATTACATGATGAACCTTTTTTGTTGGGATCTTTTGTAACGTAAATGTACAGATAAATCAATGAAACATACATAATAGCAGCACATATAGGTCAGCACAATCTCCTACATACCAGAGCCACATAATTATAAGTAAAGCTCCTAAGTACTGTAGGTTATGTCCTGGAGAATACAATGAGGATAATTAGACTCACCTGTCTCATCAAAAGGTTACACTGGGCCCATGTCAAATTTGCAATTATCATGCAATTTCTGGAGTGTTTGATCATTTTATTGTATAAACTCCAATTATATTTATACTCCTGTTCTACTAATGAGTCTTTAACTCCCCACAGATTGGGATTATGCTGTATTTGGAGTACAAGCCTCAAGCCCTAAGTTTAGTCCGTAGAACTCATCAGCATAAAGATTTGTCTGAAAATGGTTGATGTATGACTAAATGGCCTTGTATATTACCTCCGGCCATTTGAATGGCCTTTGGTCTGTTGTGTAATGTAAGGTCCCTGTAACTAAAGGAGGAAAGATTGGGCCTACCGATAGTCAACATTTAATTCCGTATTTAATCTGGCACCAAGTCTATTTGCTCTGTGCTCCTATTTATGTAGGCTAACCGGTTTTTGGTTTCACAGTAACTAGGCTACATGGTTTCCATAAGCCAGGACTTGACTAAGGCCCTCTCTCAAACATGCAGGCCTTAGTCCTGTGCTGTGTCCACATTGGTTCTGTCTAGTCAATCGTTACACATCACAATAAATCAATTTGATGAATATATGCTAACCTTTTTGTAATTTTGTATTGACACTTATGAGCTTTGCAACGGCTGATTCCATGGTTTGAGCTTATCTGTTCTGTCTCTATCCACAGCGCTTCAGTTGGCCTGTGTGGAACAAAAGACAGGCAGCCAGGAAATGCCTCAGCCAATCAGTGGCCTCCTTACATTTCTTCAATGAGAATGGCCACTCACAGGGTGGCTCCTATCCCGGTGGCGGATCGGCCAGCCTAGAGAGCAGTGGCTGTGCTGTGCTGTGCTGTGCTCTGAGCAGGGTGAGGGCTGAGAGGGCTGTCCTCCATGTTTTTTTCTAAGCATTAACATTACACACTGAGTTTGTTAGCCATGCATCCACAGAGGTAAGCCTGATTTTCATTCTTTCACACACTCTTTCATTAGATACCAGCTACTGTGTGTTAAATGTGTCTCAGTAATACAGGCTTGTCTGGAAGACAGGGAAAGGGAGAGAGTCTGATTGTCACCCACCAGTACAGGAGGAGCCTGGACTGAAGAGCAGAGAGCACAACCCATTGCACCAGCTTACTGCCTTTTCTCTAGTGACGGGGGCACTGACAGACAGCAGCACCACAGAAGGGTCCAAGAAGAACCCTTGTTTCTCTTGTCAAGAGGAGGCAGGAATTGAGCAGTTTAATCAGGATGGTTGTGGGTAGCAAGACTGTGTGGTTGTCACAGGCCTGTTCTGCCACAATGGCAAGCCTAGAGAGGGGAGAAGTAATAGCAGGGCCAGAGAGAAAAAGAACAGTTAACAGGGGAGCACCCAGTGGAACTAACAGATGGTTAACAGACAGCGCTGCAATAATTTAGGCCTCAGACTGCTACGCACAAGGAAAGGACTCTGCTGGTGTCCTATGTGCCAATTTCACAAGAAACAAAAGCCTTGCAATAGGCTCACTAGTCTGAGCAATTATGAATAGGGTATAGCTTAGACTTGTTTGAAGGTTTAAGTCACTATATGTAGTTCAATTGTCAAAGATTACTAAAATCAACTCTTAATTTTCATTGAGAATAATGACAAGGGGACTAAATATGCTAGGACTAATCAGAGCTTCTGGACTATTACAGACTATTTTCTGGTGAGAAACTGAGCCTCATGGTGTGCTTTAGTGCACGGCAGCCTTGCTCTTTGCTCGAGAGTGGCAGCCATTTCACAGAGCTTCCCCTTTCAGCTCTTCAGCTCTAGGCACTCTGGGTAGGCTGTTTCAGCCTGCTCTTATATGAAGGAAGAGGACAGAAGAAAAACACGACTCACTAGGAAGAGCATAGTATCTCTTCTTGAATTCTAAAGCAGGTTGGATTGCATGTCATTGACACGTACTGTAATGGGGTTCCTTTATGATGTTATTTTATGATCTCTGTTGCCTTGGTTAGATAGCCTAGTCTAATTAAATTGTTATTAGAAACAGTTGTTGAGGTCCTAGTCTTTGTGTTGAGATTGAAACTTGGGCCAGTGTAATGTCATTGTTGTCTGATGAATTTTTTTAAAGACCATAATGTCTAGGGTATTTCTCGGACTCAAATTTGATCAGGGGAATGATGGCACAAATTCTATTGCTATTTGTTGCTGTAACAAGCGCCATGCTTTAGCTTTTTGCTTTGGTTGCAAGTGCAGGTCTTTTCACCCTATGGCTGTTTGTGAATGGTGTTTGGTAATGCCCCTAATCCCTTCATTCCAGTCTGGGTAAAGGATTGACGTTGGCGCTGTCAAGTGTGCTTATGCAGCGAGGCAGCCTATCTGTGTGATAGTTCATGAAATGAAGTTCAATTATATCAATTTGAATGATTTACCATTCCTCCTACACCTGACCTTTACATGTGACCTTCATGCCACCTAAGAGTTTTCCACGTGAGCTGGGGTTGACTTTGTAGCCATACTGGTGTTCTATAGACATAGAATAACTCATCTTTATTGTCGGTAAAGGCGCATCGTCATACAATCTCAAAGCCCTAAACTATTAACAGTGATTTTTATTGAAGTACTTTGAAGGGGAATGAGGTGCCAGCGGCATGACTTGTGAACAGTTATTCCTTTTGGCCTGTGACATTTTCTGTCTCGTCTTTGTGTTCTGTGGTAAGGCCCTTCCTGCATTCCAGTGAGCTGGTCTACTGGCAAGCGGTGGGCTCTCTACAGCAGTGCAAATGGAGCCGTCTGTGCGCTGTGTGTGCAGTGTGCACATCAGGCAGTTAGGGAGGGAATGTCTTCAAAATGGACGCCACACACACAAGCTCAGAGAGAGAGAGAGAGAGAGAGAGAGAGAGGGAGAGAGAGAGGGAGAGAGAGAGAGAGAGAGAGAGAGAGAGAGAGAGAGAGAGAGAGAGAGAGAGAGAGAGAGAGAGAGAGAGAGAGAGAGAGAGAGAGAGAGAGAGAGAGAGAGGGAGAGGGAGAGGGAGAGGGAGAGGGGGAGAGAGAGAGAGAGACCGACACAGAGGGAGGGAATCTGATCTGCTCCCTCTCTGCCTGTGTAACTGCATCCCCCATGTTTGATAAAAGGCACACATGCAGTATGGTCTCTATGGGCTTTGGGGAAGAGAGGGACTTGGTTCCAAGGGTTTCAGTGATAGTGAGGAGAAAGCCTCCCTGCATTGCAGCACTGTGTCTGAGGAGAAAAGGAGCAGAGGAGAGCCTGTGTGGCACTCCAAGCCCGCACCCAATCAGGCACCTCCGTGTGGCGAGCAAACCAATCGGCAGTACACAGTCGAGGTTAAAGATTGACAATCGCTGAGAGAGCAGCAGCAGGGAGAGAAGGCCCTTCTGGAAAATTCTGCACCCATCTTCGTCCTCTTCCCCACCGGCCTTAATAATTGAGAAAAAAAAAACATAGAGAGATTAAAAGAGGCTGAAGAATCTGTATTCTGTGAGTAAAAAGGTATGCTGTGAAATTACTCTGTTGAGGCATGAATGTTAAGTCAGACTTGGGCGGTGGAAAGGGTTTATCAATATGGCAATGGAATGCATGCAGTTTGATGCTTTAACCTAAATAAGGTTTTTGGCAGGGGAAGAGGCATTGATTTTATTTCACCGGGCCTCTCTCAGCTCTCCTGGCCAAAGGATGAAAGGATATAGAGGTGGACTGTCTATTTGTGACATCCTTAGTTGGAAAGAGGAGGCCGGCAAAGCCAGCTCTGTGTGCTCTCTATCTCTGCAGATGCTCCCCCCTCGTACCTGTCATTTTCTCTCACTCGCGACGGAGGAGGGGGAGGGGAGATAATGAGAGATGCTGTACATAGCAGTTTATCCTGCTGCTTCTACAATGAGTGATATATTTGCCTTCTTCTACTATAATTATGCTCTCTTCTGGAGCTGAATAAATATAAAATGGTCATTTGAATTGTGCGCAGGATGCATCGAGAGAAAATGGGATTGGCACTGCACGGTGACTGCAAATCAACATTTTGTGGAACTGATACATTTGGTGAATTTAGAGGTGTTCCTTTCACACACGAAAGGATTGTAGAAGGCACATTTCTAAGCGTTGATACAAAAGGCTGCCATTGTGCTTTACATGTCTGTCATGCAAATTTTATATTATACAGATGCTGTATTCTGGTTTCCCAGTAACGTGCCTCTTTATTATTGGCAATATGACTCCAGGAAAGCCAATCTAATCACTGAAACATTGTTTTTACACAGAAATAGATGTCAGACGACCTTTGACCTTAATATCTGTATTATTCTAACCCTAGGGAAATCCTACATTATACTAGACTTTGCTTTAGAAGATCCCCATATCATTTATCTCCTACAATGAGAGCAGAAGACTTGCTTGCCAATGCCTTGCAGATTTATGATACCTCGGTCGCACAAGAACAGCTAGAGTCTGTGTCCAGTCAAGATTGGTTTGGTCTGAGTTTGCCTCAAGGCCAAACAGACCCTTGCGCTGAGAATAACTCCATTGTGTTGAGACTGGATAAAATTCTTATCACTGGCAAGTGACTTGGGGGTTATAGGAGACGTTGTCGGCCGAACATGTTTTACTCTGCTGCTCTTCTGAAAATTGAACAAGGCAGGTGCCTCTAATATTGACTCAAACCAATGGCTTATGGTATAACAAAGGTTCAACGCTGGCCGTTAATGTGAGCAAAGAACCACCGAACAACTTATCGCTACTAGCGTTAAGAGACTAAGCAGCATTGGTTAAGAATCAACAAAAAGCTGTATCTAACACTTCTGCATTGGTGCTGTAGAGGCCAGGCCTGAGTGTAATAAACCAGGAGGAATCTTCACTTGTAGGTTATGTCACTGTTGTTACGGGGGCTTTGACGATGCCTCTTTCTTTCCTCTGCGTCAGTGTGGCTGTGGCTGAGGAGGAGGGGAAGACCGAGCCGGATGCAGTAGAGGGGATGGAGATCTCTACACGATCCAAAGGTAAGAAGACTATATTAAATGACAGAATATACTAGGCAGTTCATAAAGCTGAAAGGTAATGTCTTCGATAGGGTTGTAGATTTGGTTAAAGGATTTTGGTATCGTCCCCTAATTTGTGTGGGAATGCCTGTATGTCTATGGGTTTGTTGAGACTGATCTGAGCTGAGTACAGATGGTACACAATGGAGGATTTTCTCACTGCCTCTGTTCACATTGCTGTATAATCCTTCCAATGACCCTGCTGTGTGGAAAAAGGAAAACCTCCGGTTCTCCATTGTTGCAGCTCATGGCCAGCATCCAGCGTTTTATGAGGCGACAACTATGCGTCCATCCTGGACATTAACCTTTGACCCCCCCCTTCCCCCTCCCTTAGTTTCAGACCCTGGGTCTGGGGAGCGAGCAACCCAGAAACGCAAGGTGCCGAGCCCACCGCCCTCATCCAATGGTCATTCCCCAACTGAGAGTTCTCCCAGCCCAATGAAAAAGAAGAAGAAACCGGGAGCGGTTTGCGGCAACAAAGACCAGGTGCAGAACGCACCCCATACACCCCGCTCCCCTTCTTTCTGCTGATACGGACAGATTTGCAACGCTGCATCTGCCGTGCAAAATGATAATGGGCTAAGATATACAACAATTCTGCTATAAATTAGTTGTGTTATACAACATATTGTTTTTATTGCACGGAGAGGAAGGTGCTTTATATGTGAATTATAATGTTACTCATTTTGGAAAGTGCTTTTCCTCAGTTGTTTCTTCTATTGCCCCCCCCCCCCCCCTCATTGGATGTCTTTTGAAAAGAAATAGTGTTTAGATTTTTTTTCACTTGATGTTTCACCTGCAATCTGTATATCTAGCCTTTTTTTGTTTTGAATTGTGCTTATTGCTCAGCGCTAAAAGCTATTTGATGATACATCCAGGGTTGGGCTCTTGTGCCCAGTGGGCCCTTATGTTTTTGCCTAATTATTTATTTTCTTCTCTCACATGCTGTAATTATTGAATATATTCCAACCGAGCTCTTATCAACATTGTGCATTATTAATCTCAATAACTTTAACTCTATGGTAGTCCTTTTAGTAGTAATGCATGCTTGAGATAGGGCCTGTACTAGGTAGTAGGTAATGCTCACCAGAACACAACCCCTTGGATGGCATCCTTTAAAATAATCCTGTCTGAAATTCTCAAACGGATTACAAGGGCACTAAAAAGACAAACTCGAATTTCGGGAAATTCTCCAAAGTTTCCAAATGCTGATCTACCTGTAAGATACATTTACATCTGCCCACATAGACAAAATGGAATGCTTTGCATCACTTATGGGGGCCCCGGGGTCTGTGTTTTGGCCATTGATTGCGCTAACCTCATGTTGAAAATCTGGGCACCTCTCAGTTCTCCTGTAATCTCACTGCAAATCTTTGACCCTCCCCAACCGTGTGTTTCTTTTGCCTGGATTCCAGTCAGAACTAAGACATGGTCCCTTTTACTATGTGAAGCAGCCAGCACTCAACTCAGACCCTGTTGATGTTGCACCGCAGGACGGCAGGAACGACTTCTACTGCTGGCTGTGCCACCGCGAGGGCCAGGTGCTCTGCTGTGAGCTCTGCCCCAGGGTGTACCATGCCAAGTGCCTCAAACTCCCAGCCGAGCCAGAGGGAGACTGGTTCTGTCCTGAGTGTGAGGTACTCACGCAGGAAAGGGTGCACCTTCTGTGTGTTAGCTAAAAACTATGTAACTGCTTATTTGAAAACTAAATCCGCAGGACATTTGGACCAATAGTTTTTTACACTGGTAGTTTATTGATCATAGCTTATATACCCTGTAAGTAATCTATAGGGCATAACATGAAATGAAATGCCTTTTTTTTATCATAGAAAATAACCGTGGCCGAGTGCATTGAGACTCAGAGTAAAGCGATGATGATGCTAACCCTAGACCAGCTGTCTTACCTGCTGAAGTTTGCCCTCCAGAAGATGAAACAACCAGGTGTAAGTGCAAATAGCTTTCTAGTGGATACAGTCCTTGACTTAGGATTCCCTTTGACAACAAATAAATCAGCTCTGAGGAAACATATTGAACCAGTCTTTGCCTTGTCTTTCTCCTTCATTTTCATTCTTATTTCTGATTTGCTGACAGTTAGTCACTGGCTTATTCTCTAAACCGCATGATTTTCTTTGCTGTTTAACAACAAAGGTTTTTGCTTTGACATACTGTTCCAACGGCCAAACTGACGGCCAAACACAATAGAATGTTCTTGTGATTTTTGTGAAGCAGGTTTCAATCTCTACACCCAAACTGAGTAGTTTATGTTTTGTCAATCTTTCTGCATTCCACGAGTAATGTTAAAAGCAATGGTCCTGATTACACAGGGAACTGCACCCTACACAGGGAACTGCATCTACTTCAGAGCTCTTTTGGTGTAACATTATGTTGATCTCCTGATAGCCCTGTAGAACCCACATTTGATGCTGTATGTAGCCAGTTTATAACTTCTAATATAGTACAGGCAGCTTGGAACCATAAAACCAAGGGGGCTAGTTTGTGGTGAGGATATCTTATTCTCTTTCAGGACCAACCCCGTTTGTCATCTCACTCCCCCCATGCAGCTTCCACGCAGAGAAAGGCTTTTAATTGGGTAATCAATCACATCACTAACAAAAAGACCCCATCAGATTTTTTTCCTCCCCTGTTTTTTTCTTCCTCTTGTTTGGAGTGGCTTTGCTGTTAGTGTATTTTTTATTTTATTTTTAGTGGGTGTGTGTCCGTCCCTGTGTGTGTGTGTGTGTGTGTGTGTGTGTGTGTGTGTGTGTGTGTGTGTGTGTGTGTGTGTGTGTGTGTGTGTGTGTGTGTGTGTGTGTGTGTGTGTGTGTGTGTGTGTGTGTGTGTGTGTGTATAATGTGGCAACTAAGGTTATGAATGCAGTGAGGGAAGTTTTTGAATTAGGACAGTTTATTTACTATCTATTCTATGCTTCTCTTTTGTCTACCCTTTTATCTCTAGACGGAACCCTTCCAGAAGCCTGTATCTCTTGAACAGCATCCAGACTATGCAGAGTATATATTTCATGCAATGGACCTTTGTACACTAGAAAAGGTAGAATATGATCTCGTCCTCAACATGTTTTGGAAAACAGCTAACATGTTCACTGACTGTAACCTTCCGTTTTTGTATCGTAGAATATCAAAAAGAAAATGTATGGCTGTACAGAGGCCTTCCTGGCAGACGTAAAATGGATATTACACAACTGTATAATCTACAATGGAGGTAACAGAGTCTTGATACCGACATGATACTTGATATAAGATTTAAAGTCTCCCTTCACTGAATCAATTTTTTTTGTTTGTTATACTGATTCAACTCCTTTTCCTAGGAAATCACAAACTCACGGCCACGGCTAAAGTAATCGTGAAAATCTGTGAACATGAGGTGAGAAAACTTGTGGCGGGAGAAAGGGAAGATTTTGTAAAGCGTACGGTCAAGCGGTTTTCACTCGCAACTCCCCTTTGACTGCTCTCTTGCAGATGAATGAGATTGAGGTGTGCCCTGAGTGTTATTTGTCAGCATGTCAGAAAAGAGACAACTGGTTCTGTGAGCCATGTGTAAGTTACTTTTAACTGAAGCTTTTAGTCCAAATGATTATTCTATCCATCTACTACTTGAATTGCTGTATTCTAACCACTTGGACACTTCTATTTTCGGTGTGTAGCGCAATCCTCACCCATTGGTGTGGGCCAAGTTGAAAGGCTTTCCATTCTGGCCTGCCAAAGCCCTTCGGGACAAAGATGGCCAGGTGGATGCTCGCTTCTTTGGGCAACATGACAGGTAAACCCCAGTGAAGTATTGGGGGAACTATCTGAACACTTTGTAATTCCCTGTTACTTCACTGTCACTTTACTTCACTGTTACGTCACATTTATATGTTTTATTTAATATTTTAGGGCTTGGGTCCCCTTAAACAATTGCTACCTCATGTCCAAAGAGATTCCGTTCTCTGTGAAAAAGACCAAGAGCATCTTTAACAGTGCCATGCAGGAGATGGAGGTGTACGTGGAGAACATGAGGAGAAAGTTAGGAGTGTTCAACTATGCCCCCTTCAGGACGCCCTACACCCCTGAAAACAATTTTCAGATGCTGCTGGACCCCTCAAACCCTTCGGCAGGGTCCATCAAGCCTGAAAAGCAGGAGAAGATCAAGCTTAGCTTCGATATGACCGCATCTCCCAAGATTCCCCTTGCAAGGAGTATTATGTCGGGGGCCGGGATTGGAGGAAGCACGGCCACCAGGCGGATCTCCATTACTGAAATGCCACGGTCCCCCATGAGCACCAACTCCTCTACCCACACAGGGTCTGACGGGGAGCAGGAGACAGGAGACAAGGGCCAGGCTAAAGCCCCAACCAGCCAATGCAGTGCTGGGGAGGAGTCCATGGACTGCACAGGTATCACAGAGGATTAGGCAAATTGTACCTTTAGCAGTGAAACAGAAAAGGAACTAGAGATGTTTACAGGCATCTGTGACAAAGTATAAATGTAAGGCATTGTAGTGTGCCACACGGGTGCTTTTATTTGTCTTTAATATGGTTCCCCACAGGATCACCTGCTCTTACTCGGCCTGGTCTGGCAGGCAGTACCTTGGAAAGCCCTAAACAATTCCACTCCCAAGCCCCATCCTTACACATTGTTCCCAAGCAGGAGAAAACACCGCCCACAGGGAGCATCCTCAACCTCAACCTAAGTGAGCATGCCTCACATCTGCAGACACAGACCATTCATATCTTAATAACAACACAATGAAATATAATAACTTTTGTCTGCAGTGGGGACTCTTGCAGAGTACCAAAACAAACTATATTGAATACAGATACACCTGTGTCCATGTATTGCATTTTCTCTGTCATTAACTTTCTGTTAACCCATTTTGCCGTCAGACCGCAGCAAAGCAGAGATGGATCTCAAAGAACTGAGTGAGACTGTTCAGCAGCAACAGCAACAGGGGGCGACGCCAGTCCTCACCTCACCCAAGAGACAAATCCGGAGCCGCTTCCAGCTTAACCTGGACAAAACCATAGAAAGCTGCAAAGCTCAACTGGGTGAGTGAATCCGCACTGCATTGACAAGTGACCAGGAGTTGAATCTCTCATTGAATCTCTGGATTGTGGGGGTCCTTGAGATAGTTGTTTGGTTTGCCGTATTTGAAAAATGCCACTCATCTCCAATGTTGTGTCCAGGTATAGATGAGATCTCTGAGGATGTGTACAAGGGCGTGGAACACAGTGACTCAGAGGAGTCCGAGAAGTCTGACTCTAGTGACAGCGAGTATGGAAGTGACGAGGAGCAAAAGTCTAAGGACAGCCAAACTCCTCGGGCTGAGGACAAAGGGCAAAAAGAGCCAGCTAAGAGGGGACTCAAAGACCAACCTTCCCCCAGCCAAGACAAAGAGGTCAAAAGTGAAGAGCAAATGGCTGCATCTGCTGTGACGGACGCAGGTGCCACCGTGTCGGATCCTTCACCTGCAGAGAAATCTAGTTTAGATTTGGATAAAGAGAGCCCGGACAAGCACAAAGCTGCTCCAGGATCCGCTTCTCCCAGAGAGCAGCCTCCGGTGAAGGAGGAGGGGAAAAAGACACTGCCTGTGGAGGACTCTGACTCGGAGAGGGAGCTGGTGATTGACCTGGGAGAGGAGCAGGGGGGCCGGGAGAGGAAGAGGAGCAGGAGAGAGAACACCACAGCTAAAGATTCTCCTGGTAGTAAGACAGAGGGTGAGGATCACATGTTTTCTGTACCAAAACTGAGACAAATCATACTGACCTGTGTAAATGTCATAGCAAAGAGTTTAATGTATTTTCCCCCATTTTTTTAGGTAAAGGTGCTAGTGCCTCCAGTGCGCTTGTCATGGCTCAAAATGCAGCACCTTCCTCAACGCCCAATGTGAAAGACGGCTCCCAGCATCCCTTGACCGTTCCTGTCAATGCGGCTTCCCTCTCGACTGCAGCTCCCACTACCACCACCCCTACTACTCAGCCAAACACAACAACGACCATAACAACATCACCAGCCTCTTCTTCAAACTCCACCGCCAACACGGTGAAGAAACAGCGCCCTCTGCTGCCCAGAGAGACAGTGCCGGTCGTACAGCGGGCTGTGGTTTGGAACCCCACCACCAAGTTTCAGACCTCCTCCCAGAAGTGGCACATGCAGAAGGTGCAGCGACAACAGCAGAACCAGCAGCCTGGGGCAACCAATCAGCTGCTGGCTCCATCACCGGGGCAGGGTAGCCAGCCACAGACACCGCCACAAACTCAGGGCATTTCTGCAACTGTGTCATCATCATCATCATCTTCAACACAGAGCACACGCTATCAGACCAGGCAAGCTGTCAAAGGTAGGTTAAAGAGACAGGTTCTCACACACAAATATTTAAAGTACAAATGTATTAAGTTAGTTATTACAGTTCAAGAAGTAAAATAATCCAAAATATTATCATCTAAGCCATAGTTGCTCACTAGTTTGGTAACGTAATAGCTGGTTATGTTTTTGTTCTAGCTGTTCAACAGAAAGATTCCCCTGTGGGCACATCCACCTCATCAGTTACCCTGGTAACCAGTTGTCCAGCTTCTGTTTCTGTGATGGCAGCACCTGGCTTAGGAGCAGTATCATCCTCTTCCTCTGTATCTGGACACTTCCACATCCCCACAGCCTCAGCAGATGCTGCTGCCGACATCGCTAAATACACTAGCAAAGTGAGTTGGCTGGGCTTGAAATAATGATCATTGCACCCAATGAAGTAAACGTTTAGAACAAATGATTTTGCCATGAACAGCATAATTATTTGTACGTATTTCATGGCGTCTCTTAGATAATGGATGCCATCAAGGGGACAATGAATGAGATTTACAATGACCTTTCTAAAAGTACTTCAGGGACTACAATAGCAGAGGTAAGTTTATTGTCCGAATCCTCATTGGATCACATATTTTTACTCCTATATCAAGAGTTGTTGTCAGCTTTATCTACCCCACACAGATTCGGCGACTAAGAATTGAAATAGAAAAACTTCAGTGGTTGCATCAACAGGAATTGTCTGAAATGAAGCACAATCTTGGTGAGGGCTTTTTCTATATGCAAGAAAAAAGTGCTCCTCTGACAGTGGCCAGATCTTATTTACTTGTGCGTTTGCTTCATGTAGAATTGACCATGGCAGAGATGAGGCAGAGTCTTGAGCAGGAGAGGGAGCGGATGGTGGCGGAGGTAAAGAAACAGACGGAGGTGGAGAAGCAGCAGGCCATAGATGAGACCAAGAAAAAACAGTGGTGTGCCAACTGCAGGAAAGAGGCCATCTTCTACTGCTGCTGGAACACCAGCTACTGTGACTATCCTTGCCAGCAAGCCCACTGGCCAGAACACATGAAGTCCTGCACACAGTCAGGTATCTTAAATGCTCTGCCCCCCATCCCACCAACACGCTGGTTGTCATACATTTTACAAGACGTAAACAGGTCAGACTGCTGCTGTGGATTTATATTGCATTAAAATTAATAAAGTAATTGTATTAAATTGGTAAACTTTTTTAAATGTATTTATGTTACAGTGTGCAACTTCTTTTGTTGTTTCTTCTCCACACCGTTTAGCAACAGCCCCACAACAAGAACCGGAATCTGAGTCATCAGGAGCAGACCCTCAAAACAAAGTCCCAGGGCAGTTTAGTACTGTGCCAATTTCTCCCAGGGAGACAGCAGCACCCTCAGATAAAGACTCTGACAAGGAGAAGAACAAGGACAATGTTACCGTCAGTCTGTCCTAACCCCAAAGACTGTTACGGCACTTAAACCTGTTTATTAGAGCAGGGACACCTGTGTCACTACATTCATCTCTTATGTAGGATCTCTTTCCACGAAGCTGATCCGTAGAAGTCCAAATGCTTTGATCCTCATTGACCAGAGCTATATTTTGCTCTCATGCCACACATGCAAGGTTAACCGTCTCGATTTTAAGTGTGTACAATGCAGACGCAAAAAGCAAATAACCACTTGAGGGAGCTAGAATCAAGTTC
Organism: Aplochiton taeniatus; assembly: GCA_017639675.1. Lineage (NCBI taxonomy): Eukaryota > Metazoa > Chordata > Actinopteri > Galaxiiformes > Galaxiidae > Aplochiton > Aplochiton taeniatus. Next base: position 35,914,528 of record CM030173.1, read on the forward strand.
ATCCAAGTACACGCAAGCACTTTCACGTTTAGCTTTCCTTAGCCAAACTAAGAGAGCTTCCCGGTGTCTACAACGCGCACACTCTTATGTTGTTTTGTATTTTGGTTACCGTCTGTTTTTCTTTTTTTTACTGTAAAAACACACTTTCATCAAGAGAATGTCAAAATGATGTATAATGGTCATTGTAATATTCCAAACAATTGATTTTATTGTTAATTTATTTTTATTTATACTGTAATGTTACCCATTGTAATTTGCAAAGAAAAGAATATCCAACATAATTATTAAAATATTATAATTTATATTTATCAGTGCACTTAAGAGAAGTAGCACAGAGATAAAGTTTTTTTTTCTTCTTTACTTTGAAATATTATTTTCTTTATGCTTCACTTCTTGCCTTGAAATTAGTCTACCATCTCTTAAAGGACATTCCTTCTATACATGTATGTATAGATAGGTTAACTTTAAAGAAATTGTATGAAATACCCATGTGCCGGCAGAATAAATCTTAACATAACAGCCTGTAGGCATTTCAAATTTACAATGTTTTAAGTTTTTACCCCTCACTTTGGACTACGTAGGCCTACACTCTGATTTATATAAGCTTACACTCCCTTAGTCCAGTTTCAATTACTAATTGAAATTTGTAAATATTTTTCTCAACGGCAGGTCAAAATCTGCAGCTATTGTTTACATTTTCCTGTAAATAAAACAAATTCTAAAATGTACATCATAACTTTGAGTTGTCGTATCACCAGTGAATAGGCTTGAATGTGTTGGCAGTCTCTATTCGATTAGGATAGATTCCAGTTAGGTTTAACTCCATCTGACTGGCATTACAGGTTTTTTCTCAATTGCTTTGACAAATTCCTGGAACAACACACCATTTTCCTATACATATTTTTTCAAACTCACACCCAACGGTGCAAACACCTAACTTCTGGGTCTAATTTAAACTTTACTCTAAGACATCACAAGCTGTCAAAAACACAAGACTACATGACTGTTTGTTACACACTGGAGGGACTAAAGTTTTTCACAAATGTTTAGACAAGTTTTCCGAATCTTTGTCTCACTTTCCCAAAACTCTAAACACAAAACCACAAAAACAACCTGTAAGCTACAACTCTACAAATCTCTAGCAAAAGCAAACACTGCATTGACACCATTTTATCTCTTTCCAAAATGATATATTGCATCAAAAGTACACACATGCCATCATATGAATAGATCCTATTCTACCATCCAACAGCAACAGCCCCCTTCATGTCTTCAACACAAAACACTACTATCAATACCTTACCAGTAGGTTTACGTTTTCAGTGTTACACTAGTTGCTGGTTGTAAAAGATTGTCACAGTAACGTACAATGACTCAAATATATATACATATGTTTATTTGTTTATTTATTTATTTTTTTACTGTATTTCATAATGTTGCACTTTACGTAAATACCCAACGGGAGAAAACTTGGTAAAACATTTTGTAAGATTAAATGTTTTTTTTTGGTAAATGCAATTGCCAATTATTTACATGTTTTCTGAATCTTTGGCACATCGTTTCAAAACTCTAAACACACTGTGGTCTTTGTATAGTGCTATAATGTAGAGAACTGTCTAGTGTTTTGCACAAAGTTTGACTTAGAATCGAAAATGTAGTATATATGGCAGAAATTATGCTTGCAATTTTGCACACTTGGTTTAAGGATTTGTATACATGAGTTTCAGATTTCGGTGGTTGCGCTTCAAGTAAAAATGTTGGTGTGCAAACAATTGTGAAAAACTGCAATTTCAAACACTGCAACCAAAATGTTAAGAATACGTTTTAAGATAAATAATTTGGAACTTAAAGTGCTCTGCAAATAAATCACGGCACTGACTATCCAGATAACACTGGATACTCGGTGAGAGAAATTCAAAACAGCACTGTAATACAGTAAACACCTCTCACATTAGTAGATAAGGGAACAGGCCTGCTACTGTATGCTATTTTGGCCCAAAACTTGACCTTTGAAAAATCACACTGACAAACAGGTCAGTCAATGTAGGCCTACAGTAAAAAAAAACAAAAAACTATTTCCTAAAGCTTTACAATATTTCCAAATGCAGCCAATGTACAGGTTCTTGACTCAGCACATAAGCCCTATTTACTGTTTTGGGTCTGCAATTCTGATTGTTGTGTAGGACTAAACAATTTTGAGGCACAGTGTTTACACCTGGTGTAAAGGAAAGGTGTGGTCATTCCATTTAGGTTGTAATGACTTGAGTTATTTATATTGAGAGCATGTGTTTGCTGAACGAACACATAGTGCAATGAATTCTTTTTGTGTAAGGTTTTGCAGAAAGAGTTTTGAATTTTGAAACCTGTGGGAACAAGTGAATACTGTTAGGGAAATGTGTGTGTTTGGGAATGGATGTAAGGGTAGGCCTATGTGTTTTTGTGCAACAGGAACCAATTTGTGTGTTTCAGCAATAGAGAAAAACGGCAATTGGGCCGTCCGAACACTGAAACAATACTAAGCTTAAAATGTTTTACGCCGAACCTGCAAGGGCGCTGTAGTCACAGTCTGAGAAAAACTAGTCAGCCATTCTGCGCGAGCATTGAGCCAACGGAAAATGGAGGACTGACCATTGAGTGCGACTTCAGCGATGATTGTAACGTAACGTTAGATAGGTGGGTGAAATGCAGTTTATTTAATACCTAAATATTCTATTTCGCTATTTTTCACAATTTACCAGTATCTGTTGTAAGTTAGGCTTAGACTTGTCAACATGGCTAAACTAGAGACTTAGCTTAGCAAGGCAGAACGTGGTGGTGACGCATAACAAGAAGCAAGCAGTCTCCGCGGTAACCTTGCCAGCCGACACTGAATGCATAACATTTATTACCTTGCTAATGACCTAGCGTTTGTGAAAAACGTGAATATACCTTGCAAAACTCTTAATTTATAGAAATATGCATTTGAAATCGTGCCAAATATTTGCTTGGCTAATATACAATTATTAGTATTAACTGGAGCAAATGCTATTATCATTACATTAGCTAGCTACTAAGTTAGCTAGCATGAAGGAACTGTCTGGAAGGATGTAAAGTTAGCGAGCTACTTTAAAGTTTGCTGTCTTAGACTGACTGTATGGTCTTAACCCAAATATACCGACCCTGCAATATTTGTAACATTGATTTGACGCGAACGAGTTGGACTTGCAACCTAATTATTTGGGTGGTAAGAAATATATTAAGTTGACAACGCCGTTTACCGTAATGTTGTTTTCTTGTCAATGCATAGTTACGCTCGTTCACACTATGTCGTGTAATGTTATTGCTAACGTGTAAGTTAACGCCTGGTTAGCTACTAGCTAACGTTGATGAAGGCCGTTTCGCGTTAGATATCACATCATGTATGCAGTGTAGGCTGCTGTTTGGTATTGGGCGCAAGATATGCAGCAGACCTTAAACACCGCGCTCACAACACTGATTTGCTTCAACTTGAAATCAGTACAAACAAGCAAGCCAGTTTGCTTCTTCGAGCGGGAATAATGTACTGGGTACTGATTACATGAGTTCGTATCGCCCAAGCGCACACAGCTAGCTTCTAACAGTTAGCTTAGCTAAGGTCGAAGTTGAATTATTTGTCACGTGGCATGCTGCGGTGACACCCACGGATAGGGTTTTATGGTTTGCAGGTATTGTTTATGGATTTTGAAAGTGCTTGTTACATTTTATTCAACGTTAGGCCTGTACAAGCCTGTCTTTTTGTCTGTAATACTGACCGTATGGATCTTGCGGCCTCTACCGCACTGCATGTAGTTAGTAGTCTGGCAGGCTGCGAGGGCCTAGCTAGTAACGTTAGCTAGCTAACAAACGCAATAGTCCGAGCCCTTCTCCGATTTCAGTCTACACACTGTCTTGATCTCACCGAACTTGCAGGAAGGCTATATTATTTGGTCCATTCATATGTCCTTTTCTTTATTCCATTGTTAAATCAGAAACAATAGGACTTCTAAATATAACGTAACAGTATATGACTTGGGGATTATTATTTAGTATTTTATTTATTTATACAAGGGGTACCGACTATTCGGGTTGTTCAAAAATCATTGTGTTACCTTAGGTAAACAAATGCATGTTTACAAGTTCAGGTAAATCTAGCTATAGTCGATCCAATTAATGTTTTTTCCACGACTGTTTGTCACAGTATAGTCATGGACATAGCAAGCACCCGTTGCTTCATTCATTGTACTCTATTTATCAACCATGCATGGCCCGTCTTTGTTATTGTTAGGACAAATAGGGCCCAACTGATGTAGGCCGACCTTTTAAGTTGACAATAGTTTGATAAGGTTTTGGTCATAGTTCCTTCAAATAATATTTTCCAAATATGTATACAATTTCCCCCAGAAGGTTTGTAATTCTTCCTGTGCTTACAGAAGCTTACAAAAATGAATTGTCATATAATTATGTAATGTTCCAGTTACTTCAGGCTGTGCACTGCTCTTCTGTTCTCAATTTGGCTAAATATTTTTGGATTTGAGGTAAAGTTAAGCCTCACTGTGCCTTGTTGTGTCTTGTCCTAGTGGCAGTCTGAGATTTAGCGTTTTCCTAGAACAATTTTCCTATTTAACACGATTAGTTGAGTTGATTTTTGACAAATGCAAGGCTTGCTGGAGTTTGAGGGGTTGGGGGCAGTCTTAGCCACAGAGGACCCTTTGCTGCAAACATATCTAATCTGCTATACCGTCCTCTTATCTGCAGATCCAGAATCTTAAGTTCCAGGCCTTAAATGATAATTGATCTGAGTCTGATGCAAGAAGAGACCTAAAGAAGCAGTGATACCACTTCAGGTACTATAAGAGACTATTCTTTTCACTTCTATGGATTTTGTTCAAACTGTAATATTACAAAATAGACGACTAATGGCCGCATATAGCAGAGAAGTTTTTTTTAAATCTTGTTTGTTAAAAAAACTTCCTGGCATATGACATTTTGAACAGCTTGAGATTGACCAACAAATTTGGGCTGAAATTGTCAAGCTAAATATAGGTTAAATCATAACATTTTCCGATTAGATGAGGCCAATATTTAGGTTTTTATTTAGGTTCTGCCTTTGATGATGATGATGATATGACAAATCAAGAGTTATAATAAATGATAGGTTTGCACAAAAATCCTTCATACCTATTCTTATTCTATTCTCAATTACCGTATTGTATTGGTATGATAAGTTGTGGACATAGGTTCTTGCTTTTTATACAGAATTTGCTACTTAGATGCGTGCATTGATTATGATTTGCTCATAATAACCTAATGCACTGTGGTAATAGATTGGAAAAAGTGGAAGCAATATCTATTTTTTTGTACAGTTGACAGTTAAGTGTTGCCACTGTAAATCTAAATAATAAAAAGCTCTCAAAGTACTTTTCCTTTGTGGCTTCATGTATAGATGCCCTAAAAGTATTGCTTTATAAAATCTTTGGTGTAAGATAATATAGAACTTAGAAGAGTGACTCACAGATGCTTGGTGTCTTGTGCTCTTCTCTTAACTATAGAAATTCTGTTTGAAAGTAGTGAGTGACTCCATCATCTATGGAGGAGAAAGTGAGCCCTGAGCTCTCTCTAGCTCCCGAGCCAGAGCAGAGCCATGCACCTATGGATAGCTGCTCTCAAGGTACCTTGGACGAGCTTCTTCTGCCGTTATCAGGGGTGTCTTTCTTACAAACACAGCTGCAATGTCAGATCTTACAAATTTCACGCTGATAAGGCGTGGTTGATAGGTCAGAAGAAAGGACATATCTTTGTCCACTAAGATATTTAGCATTCACACTTTCTTCCAAAGCATGATGATCAGGAAAAAAAAATCTTGACAAAATATACTTTGGTAAACTACTGTGCGCGCCAAACTGCACACTAATAAAATAATATACGTTTGTAGGTGGGGCATAATCTTATGTTGACTTTATCAACAGCTGTTACAGAGGGGAATAAAGAGCATCAAGAGCAGGTTGACAATGCCACGGACGAGAGGCTAGAGTACTCAGACACGTCTGCCAAGCCCACAAGTGAGGTCAGGAAGACCTGGGGATTCCGCCGGACCACTATTGCGAAGAGAGAGATGCCCGGGGAAGTAGCTCCTGAGAGCCAAGATGGCCCTGGGGCTGTGCGCCGCAGCGGTAGACAGGCCAAGCGCACGGATAAGCTGGAGGAGTTCTTGTCCACCAAGAGAGGAGGGAGGAAAAGTGCCCCTGCCAGCTTGGAAGGTGGCGACCCCCCGTCTCAAACCCCCACTGATGCAGAGACCGCCTCGGAGGCTAGCTTTGACGGCAATACGGACACCAAGTCAGTGGACGACAAATCAGAGTCGCCTGAGAGGAGGACGCGGAGTGGGAGTCGTAAGAAGGCCCCGGCAACAGCTAAAGGTGGAAGACGAAGCGGTGGGCGAAGGTCGATCAAAGATGAGGGAAGCTCTGAGAACGAGCACGAGGAAGATGGCGGCGGTGATGAACCCAAGAAGCCCCAGCCAAAAGGCGAGGAGGATCAGGAGAAAGAGGACACCGAGACAAAACCCAGGCCTGCGGAAGAAGCTGTCAACGATGCACAAACCACTAACTCAGAGCAGGACGCTGCGAAGGAGGTGGCTACTATCACCGGGAAGGAGGAGGAGAAAAGTGGCGAGGTGGAGCAGACCGAAGAAAAGAAGACTGAAAAAGAGATAGGGGTGGAAGTTGATAATGAAGAGGAGGACAGCAAAGAGAAGCCTGCAGGAACTTTTGCCAAGCGCACACCACTGAGAACCTACACCAACAAGAGGAAGGCCGCCAACAAGAACGCTACCCCCACCAAGAACGTCGCCCCGATAAAGAAAGAAGCAAAGCCCAAAGTAGCCCAAGTAGTGGCAAAGGCTACCAATGTCCTCGAGGATGAAGAGTCTACAACGTCGTCGTCCTCCTCCTCCTCTTCCTCATCCAGTGATTCGGAGGGTGCCGGTTATGATCCCAATGCACTGTACTGCATCTGTCGACAGAAACACAACAAACGGTAAGACAAGGCATTTTCTAGATTCTGCTCTATACTAACCATATCTATTTGACAGGTTCTGACTAGATGTATTCAAGTTTTTAAATGACGTCTCTGAATGTGCTTTTGACTTATGCAATGCTGCCTTTATACAAGGCCATGGTACTTCTGTCTGTGGCTGTCTTTCGCTATGGTCACTTATTCGTATTCTGTTTTGCTATTAAATCGGCCACTGTCATGCTCAGGTTCATGATCTGCTGCGACCGCTGTGAGGAGTGGTTCCACGGTGACTGCGTTGGCATCACAGAGGCCCGCGGCCGTCTGATGGAGAGGAATGGGGAGGATTACATTTGCCCCAACTGCACCGCTAAGAAGAGCCAGGTGGTCAAGCCTGCAACCACTGCCCCTGCAGGCACTGCAGAGAATGGCAAATCAAAAGGTCTGGCCGCTACTACTACTAATGTTGCCGCAGTTGCCTCGAAAGCAGAGCCCATGTCCTCTGTGGCGACGCCCTCGTCCAGCAGCCTGGGCGGACCGGAGGAGAGAACCGAAGGGGACCATGGCATTAAAGGCAGGATAGAGAAAGCCACCAACCCCAGTGGGAAGAAGAAGATAAAGATCTTTCAGCCTGTAAGTTCTGATTAGTCATACGTGACTTGTTTTTATAACTGTTGCTTCTATAAATGGGAAGCAGGTAGAATTACAGCATTATCACCTATTGTTGATGGCAATATTGTAGCTATCTAGCAATATAGGTACTGATGCCCAGAGCAGATAGTAGAGAGGTAAGTGCGGGATTTGCTCTGCGTTTTCTGACTTCTGAGTCTCTTTTAGCAGGCACTTGTAAAGACTGCAGATCAGAAAGGGTTGCTGAAGGCAGAGCCAAATGCAGACAAGTCTTCCCTGCCCAAATGCATTGGGCCTGGTTGTGAGAGGAACGCCCAGCCAGACTCTGTGTACTGTGGCAACGACTGTATCCTGAGACACGCTGCCGCAGCCATGAAGTCCATCACCGACGTCAAGGAGCCTAAGCAAAAAGACAAGCCCAAGGCCCAGAAGACGGCAGGCCTCAGATCTGCACCCAAGGTAACACGGGCTCCTTTGAAAAACAATTGAAAGAAACACGTAGTTGGATAATAGGAATACATAAAATGTATTTGTAGAATTTTGGCAACCTGAGTAAAACATGATTCCCTTTGTGATGGCAAGACTGCTTTAAAGAAAGGGCTGATAATATAATTTACTAGATTTTTACCGTAGTCAATGAAACAGCTTTTGATTGGTGTATATTTCAACTCTGTTTAATGTGTTCTGTCTCCAATGTCAATTGGTAGCAGTCGTCGGGGAAACCATTCTTCTGATGATAACATAATTAGCTCAATTCGCTCCGTCAGGCCTTGAAAATCGCGTAGTTTGTTAATTGTAAAACCTTTAGCTGCCTTCCTTGATAGTTTTTACTTTCGGCCATGGGTCCCTGGATGTCCCTGAATTAACCAGGAGTAACTGTCTTTATGCTGCAATGTCTTATTATAAAGGGTGATTGTGTGTCATCTTTTGCTTCAAAAAGAAAGTCGTAGTGCATTTGACAGGTAACAGGTTCATCTGAATTGTTTTCCCTGTTGTTTTCACAACGTGACCCATCCCCTTCCTCCCACCTAAGAGCACCACATCCATGTAGTAAATGTAACTTAGAAGTCCCTAAGTCAGTTTCGCCATTGATCTGATTGAATGTGTGTCCGCCCATCCAGAGGAGCTCCACCGGCGGGAGTAAAACGTTGAAGAAGTCTGCGGCGAAGGACGAGGAGTCTGACAGTGACTATGATGATGATGACGAGGACGACGACATGGATCAGGACGAAGATGATGAGGATGAACACGCCGAGGAACACCCACCGCCACCGGCTGCCTCGTCTTGGTCCAGCGATCATAATTACAATGCCGTTACGCCAGAAAAGACTACACCCATATCACCAACAGTGTTAAACAAAACGTGTATGTATCTCTTGAAGGTCTTGATAATCTATTCCTAACACATCTTATATATTCTCGCACTAAGGGGGGGGGGTCCATCAACTGAATTGGGTGACTACTATTGTGTGCATTGGCCTGTCTTTGGGAAACCACATTGTCTTATTTTTTATGAATGTGGTTTGTGTCTTAGCAACATAATGCTCTTGAGAATAATGACCCAAATGTGGGGACTGCGGTAATGGCTACAATATTTTTCAGAATAGAACATATTATATTTTATGTAACACTAGATTTGAAAATGCTCAGGCCTTGTTACTTAGTCAAACACACTGCTTTGGAGTGGGTAAGTATGTAGTTGTAGTAATTTCTCAAATGGGTAAGTATTTGTGGATCTAAAGACATTCCTCTAAATGCCCTGTGTATAACATAAGTTCATAAAGAGCATGGGAAGAAATAATTTATGAAACGGAAGCACTGGTCAAACCAATACCCACAAGTTATCAGCAACAAGAAGGTTGGGCCGTGTGCGCGTGTGCGCGTGTGTGTGTGTGTGTGTGTGTGTGTGTGTGTGTGTGTGTGTGTGCGTGCGTGCGTGCGTGTGCGCGTGGTGTCAAATATCTTTCTATCTGCCTGATTGAGTCTTTCCATATCCTGAATCTACTGCGCTGTCAGTCTGAAGACAAACCCTCCCTCTACTGTCTCCGGCAGGTAGGTCACAGTGACTTTTTATCCCTGGTTTTACAGGGCACAGAGAAGCTCATAGCTCACAGAGTGCTTACAAAGACAGGAATTAACCTGCTAGGCACATTAAGTATTTTCTGCTAGCCTTGAGGTTGAAGGCTGGTGTTACACATTTTTCCTATGACTTATTGAATGTTATGCATCCACTCCTCAGAAACTGGCAATTAAAAAAAAAATAAACGTGATATGACATATTTTTGGATGACTTGATTGATTGTTAGCGGTGTCGGATTACTGGGGATGTCCTGGCCAGCTCAGCTCAGACAGCACATGCCGTTGATCCACACCACACCAAGGGGATGTGAAAATCTGAAGCGTGCAGACTCCAGGGAACAGCTGGGAGAGAGAATCTTTTTCTGTTATGGAGAGAAGACCAGCTGTAGATGGAGCGCTCAGGTTGAGAAGACAACAAGAAGCATGCACAATCATAGTTGAAGACAAGAATATGTATACAGATTTACAGCAGATTAAATTTACTTGTGATGCACACATTTTTCTTAACTTGTATGCTATTAGAAAATGAATTGGGTATTTGCCACTGAGAAACGTTTCTGGCTTCAAGTTGAAGCAAATTTTGTCAACATGCATTTTTTCACTGCAATATATTCAAGTAAGAAGTTTAATCGTTGCAAAAGAGTCTGGAGCAAGATCAGCATTGTCTGTATTTTGTTTACAGTTGTGCCTGCATGCATGGTCCTACATATATCTATATTCCTCTTAGTTACAGGTGATGGATTTGAAAAAATATATTATCTAATCTTTCCTCAAGAGCTTGCTTTGCCTTGTCAGCAATCATTATTATCTAGGCGTAGACCAAGCTTTGTTTAAGGGAAGTGGAAGTGCTAATTTGTTCACCGAATTGCAAGTATAGGTTGAAGGGCTTTCACTGCTCCTTTAGTGTACCTACATTGTGTTGGTTATGCATTTTCATTTCATATAGGTGAAATTAACCCATTCAAAGCTGGATTGCCAACTAGTACCAGATTTCTGACTTTCCAATACAGTCTTTTTTCACATGAATATTTTCTAAATTGACTGACTCAGTTATTGCATCTAATCTTGGATACACACATTGGAGAGTTTTGGAGACCCAGGTGCACTGTTGATTTCTTTTGAGACAAATGTAGCCTGTATTTATTCTTGCAAGAATATATGACAATTTGAATATATATATATATATTTATCAAACCTGGTAAGTGATGTTTCTTTTCTAACAAAAGAACACAAATGGTTTTGAAATGCTCAAAATTAGTTTCCCGTTATTAATATGTGCTGATTGCATATTACACCTCGTAATTCTAGCATAGCGGGCAACTCATGAAATTATGTAGAGCAAAAGGAAAGGTTGATGTTTTCTTTACATACATTAAATGTAGTGTAACCTCTGCCATGCAATCTGCCCTGGACCTGGCAGTCACACTGAATATGTCTGGTGGAAATGCATCTGCTCTGTTTTAACAGAATCTAAGATATTGCAAGCTGTAATAAGTGCTACAATCTGCCCCCAAATAAAGGGAAATGCGATTTTCTGTCCATTTTCTTAATTAGGTTTTCATTACATGTAGTGATGTTGTATTTATGGCAATGAAGAAAACTTGGATTCAATTAATTGAGATGTCTCTTGCACTGACATACTTTATTGATTCACTTGTGCTATTCTTTGTTTCACTTGCAGCTTGTGATTTGTGATGGGAAATGTTGTCTTTGTTTTATGGATCTGCCTATTCTTTGCCATATACACTTAATCATACGTTTTCAATGGTCTATTTCTTTGATACCAATGCGTTAACAATGAGAAAATGTATTTTCAGTGCCTTCCAAAGAGGATAAGGACGGTGAAAAGGAGCAGAAGAAGGATGAACCAGCCCCCGTTGAGCGAAAGTCTGCTTCTTCAACACCAGTCAAAGGAAGCAAGAGGTCACCAGGAACCAAAGGAGCCAAGACCTCTCCTAAAGGCAAAAAGACCACGCAACTGACCGGCAGTGCCAAATCATCCAAAAAACAAGCCACACCCACCAGTAAAAAAGACAAGTCCAAAAAATCGAGTCCCTTGCCATCCCCCTTCCCTCCTGGCCCTGTCCACATCACTGGAGCTCTGCGAGTTACCAAGTCCTCTTTCACCATCCCCAAGAAGCAGCCCCAGCAGAGGGAGTCTCCGTCCCACAGCCAGTCGACCTCCTCCAAAGCCACGTCGTCTGTGAGCTCCAGCCGCTCCCAGTCGTCGTCCTCGAGGCCTCCTCACTCGACCGCTTCTGCTCCCCCTATGTCACCGACGCCTCCGCCCAACAACCAGATGAGACAGAACATCCGTCGCTCTCTGACAGACATTCTCTACAAGAGGTGAGTTCCCCCTCTAGGGCTGCATGCTTTTCATAGCACATTGGTATTATGTAGTGCAGTAAAATAGCAACACAAGAAGCGTGCTGGAGGTTATCGTTAAAGGTGTTATTGCTGGATATCCAGGTCCACAACCGTTTGTTTTGTTCTGTCAGGGCGAGTGATAGTGATGATCTGACCATGACTGAAAGTGAGGTGGGCAAGCTGGCGGTCGCTATCGAGAAGGAGATGTTCAACCTGTGTCTCAGCACAGACAGCAAGTACAAGAACAAGTACAGGTCCCTCATGTTCAACCTGAAGGATCCCAAAAATAAAGTGAGTCTGCTATGCACGCCCTCTAAGTGGTTAATGACCTGAATGAATGCTGACTGAATGTCATATTAGGGCCACGGTATTTTCCGATGCAACGGTTTCTTTGAAGTTATGGACAATTTGCTTAATTGTACGTCATGATTTATTTGTCTTTGCCTGTTGATGGGATGAATTACAGTTTGCATCATCATTTGAGATATGTATTGACTGAGGTGGTGTTGCTGTGATTTCCTCTTCCCAGGGTCTGTTTTACAAAGTGGTGTGGGGAGAGCTCAGTCCGTTCAGGCTAGTGAGACTGAGTGCAGAAGAGCTGCTGTCTAAGGAGATCTCTGAGTGGAGGAAGCCTGACACCACGGAGGTAATCCAACCAACTTACAACCTATTCAATTATTGACTTTACTTAGAGTTTAACACATTCTCCAAACTGGTAAATTACAACAATGTTGATACATGGATTTCCGTAGCAAACTGCGCCTACACATGTTATAATGTTCAATCCGTTCTTGCTGCAGACAGCCTCAATCCCGGTTCTTCTGTCCCACAGGCCCAGTCTCTCAGTGGTAGAACCCAGTCAGGGCAGCCCAAATCAGGCCACAGGCAGGAGTCTGTGCCCCGTGAAGTGGACATGGAGGAAGCTCCTCCATCTGAAGGAGACGTATGTATCTCTGGCACCTCTTCCTCTCCTCGCATGGTTTCCTCTGCAGTAAGTGGTGGCACTTTCTCTTTCCCTTTCCATTCACTTTTGCAAGGGTTTCTATTGCTTTTTCCTTCGTGAGACCACATAGGGTGTAATGAAATAAATGTTAATCAAAAATGAATGTACTACTGACACATTCTGTAGGTTCTCACAGATTCCCATACTTTTGAAACTTTCTAACCACCCTGTCCCCTTTTCTAAATCTCACTGCCACACAAAAGCTTTGAATCACAAATATGCTTAACATCATAAATTCTTTATATATATATATACACACACCAGTCTGTTAGGACTCCATTGAAATATATTTAGATTTGACTGTCTAGGGGTGTGTCCTTTTCAATTGTCCCCAGGAGCAGGAGGAGTTGAGTTTTGCCACCCTAGGCTCAGCCCAGGGTTCCTCTGCTGGGGGAAACAGCAGCATGCCAGACATCTTTAGCACTATGCTCAAAGACACCACTGCCGAACACAGGGCTCACCTTTTCGACCTCAACTGCAAAATATGCACAGGTAAAATTCCAACATTTATTTAGTGTGTCTAACTTGAACTGCTCTCAGTTTTGGCCTTATATAAGCATTTTCTTATGTAATATTATTTTATTTATTACAGTTTCTGATCTCCTGTGGTGTATTATTGTTTGTGGCTTTAGTCATGGTAGACCGAGATCATTATTATAACTTCAATATTGTAGATGTCATGTCAATATCTTCCTCTCAACTTCTCACTCCCCAGGTCAGAGGTCAGAAGATGAGCCCATGGCCAAGAAGGCCAAAGTGCCCAAGAAGCCAGAGGTGAGACAAGAAATACGTTCCTCCAGATCCTCGTCCGGGGAGCTTCCTCCAGTCTACCAGCCCAGCTCGGAGGCTTCACCGCCAGAACCCATGGTCTATCCAGAGAGCGTGAGCAACTTGCTGCCCCCATCCCAGACACCTGCTCCGGCCCCCGTCCCCGCAGTGTCCTCCGTCAGCATCACCCGCCGAGACCCCCGTATGGCCAGGCACGGCTCCGGTGTGACCGTTACCCATGCTGTCCCTGAGGCTCCTGCGGTGGTGCCTGTGTTAGCAGAGGTTCCTGTGGCCCCGTTGCCTGCTCCAGTGGAGGTGTTGCCTAAAGGGCCTCTGCCCATGCCGCCCGCCCCTCCACCCTCCATGGCTGTGGCCAAGCCTGCAAAGACTAGGTAGCTGTTCTCATTTGACTCTTTCAGCTGGTGCTATGCATTTATTTAATGACAGTTGGGATACAGCAGATAAAGTATTTTCACAACTGACAACACTAAGATTATTTTATGGACTAAAGGTCACAGAATGAGTTTGCAAGAATGAAGTTAATGTATTTATACAAATCAATTCCACAATCTTGTCTTTTTATCTATTCACAAGGCTGTCAGTTGGTGGTTTCTAAATGGTTTTTTTAATGAGATTGAGAAATTTATTTCTCTTGTCTTTTCAGTACAACCGAACCTCCTCCAGAGGGCGAGACGGCCATTTTTCTCTCCGGACAGGAGAAGATTTGGAAAGGCTTCATCAACATGCAGGCTGTGGCCAAGTTTGTCACCAAGGCTTACCTCGTCTCAGGGTCCTTTGAGTACCTAAAGGAGGTTTGTCCTTCAGCATTTATTCGTACACTTAATTTTTTTATATAAGCTTCTTATTTGCCGAAACATGATCGTTTTTATGCATGGCACACTATCTGACACTGGCAAAGCCTATGAAAGCTAATTCCCCCACCCCCCACAATAAGAATGAAATTGAATTTGACTTCAAATTGAGTGAGTTTAGAAACAGCAATGTTCTCCCTGTGCAGGACTTGCCAGATACCATCCATGTGGGCGGTCGTATCTCTCCAACCACAGTATGGGACTATGTGGGAAAGTTGAAGACGTCTCTCTCCAAGGTGGGGTTTTCAACTATCTGTATGCCACCTTTTTGTTCTAGTGTGCCACCGTGAAAACATGATTTTCTTGAACTTGTGGCATTTATGAAAACATTAGTCTCCTGGAAATGTGAGCTTGTAGATAAAGTGAACTTTCTTAACTGGAAAGGCGTTGTCTCCTATATTCTTTCTTCCCATTTGTCTCCCAGGAGCTATGTCTCATCCGTTTCCATCCAGCCACAGAGGAAGAGGAGGTGGCCTATGTCTCTCTCTTCTCTTATTTCAGCAGTAGGAAACGCTTTGGGGTGGTGGCCAACAACAACCGCCGCATCAAGGACCTCTATCTCATCCCTCTGAGCGCTAAGGACCCACTGCCCCCCAAGCTCTTACCCTTTGATGGGCCAGGTAAGCACTTTCAGGGGGAAAAAACAAACCCCTTGCTGATCTTGATGCTCCGTCACTGGTGTCAATGTGAATCATCTGCACATTTACTAATATTAAAAAGTTTATATGTCAAGGTTTTTGGTCTAGCTGTTTTTACTAGAGCCTGTCTTTGGCCTCTGGGGAAATACCTCCTAATAACTAAATATGAAAATAGAGCTTGTTTAATTAAAGTTGAAACTTTTGTGATGTGCACTGTAGGGGGCAGTCTAATGCTTTGGTTGTTCTTCTTCATGAACACACATCTGTTTTGGCAGTTTGTGTACTTTCTGTTTTTGTCTGACCTTGTATCACACCTTGTCTGTTTTGAATAAAGGATGTGGTGCATCGCAGGGTGGTGCTGCCTTAGATGAAAGTCTCAGCCTGTTGTTTTTTATAAGGCTTGGCTATTACTGTGTTGTATATTGTGTTATAATGTTGGACTCTTAGAAGGGTGTTTCATACTAATGTATCATAATCATGTCACTACTGCTGTAATGAGTATTGTCATGCTGCATCTTGCCGTGATACATGCGGACTCCTACTTGAAGATCGAAGAGACAGCATATAACTTTCATCTAACCTATGCCACAATCAGCACAATTGTGGTAAGTTATGAGAGTATGGGCAGCCTTCAAGAAAGCCAATGGAAATTCCGAAGGACCCCCAAGGACTTCTCTATTGTACACTTGTTATGAAAAAATATAGAACTCTTTTCTTGCCTTTTGGTTTTGTCAAAGTCAAAAGCGGTACAGAATGGCAAATGGAGCACAGGTGGTGTGATTCTGCAGTGAGTGTAAGGAGCTAACTTCAATGTAGAGGCCCTCTGTGACAGCATATATATTCCTTCCCACGATGGAAAACTTATATAATGCAATATTAAATGGAATATAGTTGCTCTCTCATCAACTGAATGAGTTTGTTCTGTGAAATAGAGTGGCAGAGGCTTAAAGTTCACCTCCTATATCATGTAGATGACAAGTTAAATATTAAACTGGTTTTAAGCCCTATGCACTTACAATCAATTGTAGAAAAGCGTGGAACCAGTTGGTCAAATTTGTATTTACAGTGGTAAGTGCGTCAGCGCAAGTTCTGTTGTAATCTCACTATTTTGCACAAGAATGAAACAAACTCATCTGAATGAGGAGATATGTGACAATTTTCTCTTCTGTCATCCTTGTTTACTGTATGTAACGGGTATGTTTAAACATTCTCATGAAAGCTGAATTGATCTGATATGATGAAATTATATTTCTGTTATTTTTGGAGACAATTTATGTTGAACTAGTAGCTGTTATTTTTCAAACGTGAAAACAATTGTTCAATTCACCAACTGTAATAGTTATTTAATATGGTGGAGAAATGTGATCTTTTTTTTCTGTTGACCTTGTTTGTGCATGGCATCTTATGTAACTATGATGTGTTTGAACGTAAGCTAAATCGCATGTTATGATATTTTGGCAAATGTGTTTTGTCGAATAGTTTCATTTCCCCTCCCAAAAATGTTAAAACAAGCTTTCATTTCTCCTACCCTCTTTAATATTTATTTTATCCTAAAATCGTATGTTTTACATTGTTAGCGTTACTTTTATATTTACCAATATATTTCCTTATTTATGTCACATAGGGCTTGAACCAGCACGCCCTAACCTCCTCCTGGGGCTAGTGATCTGCCAGAAAGACAGGAAGCGTGCTGGAGCTTCATTGGAAGGCGAGGAGAAACGTGCCAAGATCCAGATAAGAGATCCGGATGACACTGGCCTTCCGAAGCCGACCCACTCCATCAAGACAGTAGAGAGAGGCTCACGACAGGGCCAGGATATTCCCTTCAGTACCACACCACCCGGTTCGCCTGCTCCTCTCAACCCTCCTGAGGCTTCATCCAGCTCCACAGCTGCCTCAGTTCTATCCTTACTGTCCTCTCTGAAACCCTCTGCAACTTCAAACCCAACGGGCAAAGACTCCCCTTCCTCCACAAGCTCTGCCGCTTCCTCCGCAACCACTGCCACGCCTCTGCAGACCATCCTAAAGACCCTGTTTGGGAAGAAGAAGCAGGACTCTGAGGCGTCCAACTCTCCCTCGGATCAGGGTGGTGAGATCTCGGTCCCCGCCGCCACAATACTGGACCCCATTGTCCAGCAGTTTGGGCAGAAATCCAAGGACAAGCAGATTGAAGAGGATGAGGATGACCGGCCATACGACCCGGAGGAGGAATATGACCCCGGCATGGCTTACTCGGCACTGAAGAAAAGCAGTGACGTGGCCAAAGAGACAGAGGTCAACAGGCAGCCAGAGCGGACAAGCAACGAAGTGGATGACGTAGCGTATGATCCAGAAGACGACTCCATGTTTGAGGAGGTCAAAGTCAGTCAAGCCAGGGCCACACCTGAAGGCCTGTCTGAACAGCAGAAAATGCTAGAGGACATTAACAAACAAATCGAGGACCAGACACGACAGCTAGCAGAGCAGGAAGAATCCATTCGCCTACAAAGCTTTACCTCAATCACATCCACAGGTAAAAACTAAAAAAGCTTTTAAAACGTCCTTACAAAAAATTAACCCGCACGACGTATGTAGTATCCAGATGCTAATCTTATTGAATTATTATTAATGGAATGAATTCCTCTTTTTCAGACGCACTGCTAACACAGCCAGCTAAATCCATACTGGCCAACAGTCAGCTTCTGCAGCTGGGCAAGAAGGTTGAGGAGTTGGTGAAATCCTCATCAGTGGCTCCTTTGATCGGCCAAAGAAGGGACCAACGACAGAGCCGAGACCCCCGGCAGGCTGCAGCCAGCAGAAGGCAGACTTCAGACCCGGAGGAGAAAGAGGAGATGTCTGCCCCTACTTCCGTCCCTGAGACTGCCCCTTCTGTACAACTCAATGTGGAAGAACCCGAGGTTCTCCACAAGGTAGAGAAAACCGAGCAGGATGACCCTGCTTTTTTGGAGGACTCTGAGACAACACTGTCCCAGGAGGGGATGAATACCACAACTCTCCCCTTTTTGCAATCGGACTCCGGCGGAGTGTCTATTCCCTTGTTAGGGGAGGAGATGGAACCTGATATGGAGGTCAACTACATGGAAGACAGCAAAGAGATGAACGAGACAGCAGCGCCAATAACCACAGCTGAAACTGAGATGGACAAATTCAGTATTTGGCCGAACGCTGCTAGTATTTTAAAAGCTGGCGAGGTTTCAAATTACGAG
Organism: Aplochiton taeniatus; assembly: GCA_017639675.1. Taxonomy (NCBI): domain Eukaryota; kingdom Metazoa; phylum Chordata; class Actinopteri; order Galaxiiformes; family Galaxiidae; genus Aplochiton; species Aplochiton taeniatus. Next base: position 35,933,099 of record CM030173.1, read on the forward strand.
CAGAACAGCGAAGATTCCAACTCCTCGTCCTACTTCCCTCCGTCTACCAACAGTGCTTCCTCCGCAACGTCCAGTATTCCTGTACTCACTCAAAGCACTACATCCGGTGAACCTCACTCCACCCACTTGCCCCATAATATGTCCTCATCGGGCTACCACAGTAACTACAGACCTCCAACAGACATCCCACAACCAGCTGCTTATGCCCCACCCCAGCTAGGACCCCCTCACATGCAGCGACCGCCTCTAAGGCATGTTCATCCGCCAATATCAGTGCATCCACCAATGCAGAGCCCCCTTCCCATATCAGGGCCCCCACCCATGCAGGTCCCTCCTATGCCCATACAGGGTGCTCCTATGCGTGGTCCTCCTCCCATGCAAGGAGACAGAAGCCAGTCCCAGTATGGCCCACCTCCTGGTGCTTACCCTCCATATCAGAGTCAGTGGGGAGGCTCCCAGCATCAGCAGCCGCACCCCCCTGGACCTCCCCAGAATATAATGCCACCCAGAGGACCCCCACCTCCGTTCCCACCAATGGGACAGAGAGGCCCTCCGATGTTTGATCCCTCTGTTCCCCCTCACATACCCCAGCAGGGTCCTCCTCCCAGACTTCCCCCACCTACCTTTGATGGGCAGAACACTTTACCACCACCTAGGTTCAGTGGACCTCCTCCACCGTTCAATTTCCCTGGACCTAGAGGCCCTCCTCCATCGTTCGCAGGCCCACCTCCTGGTCACTTTGACGGAAGGCTGCCTCCCCCGTCTCCATTCCCTGGTCCCAGAGGCCCTCCGCCCCCTCAGTATGGCGACCACAACTCTCAACCAGCCATGATGGAAAATCAACGCGGGCCTGCAGATCACTACAACAAAGAAAGTTCTGGTTCTTACCAACAGGGCATGGAGCAACACCAAAACCACCCACACATGTTCAAAGACAACCACGCTCCTCCTCCAGGTCCAGCCTTCAGAGGTCCCCCACCAAACCAGTACGAGGAGAGACGAGGCCCACCTCCCAGTGGAGAAATGGGTGGACCGCGCTTCCATCCACACAACCAGTATGGAGATTCCAGATCCTCCTCTCCGCCCCCACACAGAGGCTCTTACGATGATCAGAGGGGTCCCCCAAGTCAGGACAGCAGGGGGCCTCCATCCCAGCATTTTGGAGGGCAAGATCGGTACCGTCCAGAAAGGCATGCAGATGACCTAAGGCCTGTGCGTCACAGTGGGCCACTGCTCCCTACTCCCACTGAAGGCCCCATTCCTCCATCTGGCCGCATCGGGGCCCACAGTCCAGAACCTCACAGGGAAGAGCACTGGCGCCGCCACTCTCCTGACATGAGGAGGAGGAGCGGTTCTAACAGAGAGGGCTCCGAGCCTCGCGGCGGAGAGCGACCCACCCGCTTTGAGGGTGGCCACAGAGAACGGGAGCCTGTCCCCGGTCCCCCTCGACTCCCCGAGGAAGCACAGAGGGAACGCTCTGAGGACCGCCGACGAGACAGGGAACGAGAAGGCCCTCATGGCGGCAGGCCACCGTGGGACCGGGACCGGAGCCACGGCAAGCGCTGGAGCCGGGAACGGGACAGAGGAAGGGAGCGCAGCCGAGAGAAGGAGAACAGTCGCGAACGAGACCGTAGCCGCGGCAAGGAAGGAGAGCGGCACAGGGAGCCAGAGGGAGAGCGACATCGGGACCCTGAAGCAGACAAGAGGAGGGACAGAGATCGAGACAGGGACCGGGAAAGGGAAAGGGGCCGGGATAGAGAGCCTGAGAGGAGAGACCATGATCGGGACAGAGCGCGGCCACGAGACAGAGACCGCGACAGAGACCGCGAGCGTGACCGAGAACGAGACACCAGAGAGAGGAGGAGAGAGAGGTCGAGGAGCAGAGACCGAGACCGTGGGAAAGACAGAACAAGAGACAGAGAAAGAGAGAGGGACAAGGACAAAGAAAAAGAAAAAGATAGAGACCGCCGGGAAAGAAGCAGGAGCAAAGACAAGAAAGAGGACAAAAAAGAGCATAAACATGATGTCTCTAAAGAGAGTGATAAATCTGTCGAAAATGTTAATAATAAAAACACACCGTAGTTCTTTTCTTTTTTGGTCAATGGGCTCACCTGGGTACCTTCACCAATCCCACACATTACTGTATGATAGCGCAGTATTTAAGAATGTCTCAATATGATGCTGCAGTGTTCCTGCAGGTGAAACGTCTGAATATTTTTGTACACCTTTTGCCACTTAATCTTTTATGAATTTTTATCACATTTCATTTTCCCAATTAATAGTGGATGTGTGCAAGATGTCATACTACATGTAGTTATTTTATATGTCAGATAAAACTAACAGATTAATCATTCTCATACTGTGTTATGTAAATATCAATGTATGTGTTTGTATATACTAGTATGTTTTTAATCATACTTTTCTAAGTAGAGAAAATATAAGCCATATATTTGGAATGGATAATGTAAGAATAGAGGAAATGCATTGTTTGCTTTAAGTATGAGGTTACTGGACAGTAGTATATGTTCAGGAGATTGCCCTTGTAAGGTTGCATCTATACTGTATAGATCAATGTTAATGAAAACTGTCCCGATTTTGTTTAAGCTAAATCAATAAAATCTTTATGACAATATGATTCTGTTGACTGTTTCACAAAGGTGGTGTATTCAGGCTGTGATAAAGAAAATAAAAATTCAAGAAACTCATATAAGCGACTACTGTGTAGTGGTTCTTAGATCTTCACCTTGTTTGTATTGTGTGTTGTTGTTTTTTGCATCTTGAATGAAATGCCTTAATTATTTTACAGTACTTGTTTTATTCTTTTATAGTATTATGCCAATATAGATCTATGAATGCACATGTTAAAACAGTTTAAGGCCTTATGACATATTTGGATCCAGTATCCATTACAAAGCTTACATTATTTGTATTAACATTAGTACTGCAAAACATGTCGATTCATTATTCATCTTATCTACAACTCAAACAACAACACTTACATTTAAATAACCGCACTTTAATGTTAATTAACTAAACAGAGAATGGTAATAGGTAACAGGTGACTTAAATTTTAAAAACCTCTTTTAAAACAATTTCAGCATTTTGCATATTATTTATTACACAAGGCTCTCATCCTCAATGGTATCTTGAAGACTTGACACCTGCTCATCTGCTGCCATGACAGCCTTTGGTTGTTTAACCTTTCTACTTTGCTCCAAATCAGCTTTCTCAGGTCGGCCAGGTTTTGAGGAAGCCAAAAATAATTAGTTTGAGGGCGATTTTAAATCCAGATTATCTTTCCTGTCTTCTTCAAGTTCTGGCCCCTGGTGGATCAGATTTTTCTGAATTTGTGTAGACTTCGTATCTATTGCTCCATATTTATATCCAGAGCTCCATAGTGATGGACGTGCATTTTTAATGGTAAAATATGTATTATCTTGAAGCCTACTGCTTATCCTCCATGGTTTCTTCGACATTGTCGTCATTATCTGAGTAGTTAGGATCATGATGCCTCTGACTTAAGTGATCTGTATGTTGGGTTGCCACCGCTCCCTTATTAGACCATGCCAGCTGCAGCTTCCTTGGGCACCACACAAATTTACTTTTGGGCTCGTAGAGCTGGTAGGCAAATTTGATCAGAGACCTGCGCTCACCCTTATCAAGCACAGCAAACAAGAAGTAGTTGAGGGCACTCTCCTTGACGGTTTGCAGGTTGCCATGAACAAGTGTTTCCTCCAGGAAGAAATGGACCAGTGGGGCTTGGTAGTGCCTAAACCCCAGTGTGCCAAGGCACTTAAGGATACGGGTGATGCGCAAATTGTTGTGGGAATGACTGTAATGGAAATACAACACAAATTCACCTTTCAAGCAGTTCTTCTGAGGGATAAAAGTAAATTATTTTACCTGTCAAGGTTTGCAAATCTCTCTTCCCAGTTTGATGCTCTTATGACTTCTCCGGTTTCCTTACTTTTCAACTTGATACCATAAAAGTTAAGCATAAGCTTGTATGACTTAAGCAGACTGTGCTTAGCGGATGGATTTTCGAGGAAAGCCTAAGAACAGTGTGCCAGACAGAATGAAAAATCACTTTCATTCCTTGAAATTCAGTTTTAATGACTGTATATCTACAAACTGTATTATAAGTGTGTTAGCTTATCAACTGACCTGAATTTCAGCTTTAGAAAGTTCTTGTGCATAATAATTCATTCCTGGTTCTTGAAGAGGGAACAACCTATAAGAATATAGTTATTATGTGTACACTTAATATTAATACATCTACTCATTAGGAAACATACAGCATATGCTATAATCCTCAAATAAACTGACCACTGAATGAATGAGTGTTCTTTTTCCAGACGTGTGTAATTATTTTGCCATTCAAAGTGAAACTGAGAGATGAAGACACCTAATGAGAAATAAATTATTATACTTGAATAACTGAATGTTCTTGAATCAATTTCTCTAAAAAAAAATGTAAACTGCTGATAGAATAAATAGGCCTACCATCGGGGGAAGAAGCTCTCATTCCAGTGTAGAACTCCAAATTTGCCATACATTTTTCCTGAATGATAAATTTGATAACTTGTATTCATAAAGATACTGAAGTTGGAGATTGGCAGACAAGGAACCAAAACATATGGCTTACCTTTTGAGAATCATAACGTTTCTTTATCTGTTGGGATAACAAATTATAAAATTAAAAAGCACAAACGCATAAACGAACAACAGCATAATTTACAGCGAATACGATATATAAACAATTGGGTAGCTTACTGGATAATCGCGTCTGTAGTTTTGCATATCCTTTGCAGCATTTATGTTCCTGCGTCTGCCCTGACAGTTGGACTGTAGGAAATAAGTATTATGGAATTAACTTCATATACAGAAGTGAGCGTGCGTTCAGAGGGATGGGGTTGTTGGGGCAGTAGACTATGAAATATGGATACTCACGTGCTGCGCTTGTACACGATTAGTCCTAGGCTTTATTTGGCTTTTGGGTTCATCATCATCCCATGTAGAGTCATATTCGCAATACAGTTCATCCGTCTCTTCTACTTTAAAATCTTGTTCCAATTCCTCAGAATCACCACCACTGATGGGCGTAGGTTCGTTGAGTCGTGGCGTCGGAGCGAAGGCACGGGTATACACATTAAGCAAAACGTTAATTACGTTTCTGCACAAGATGCCAAACTTTACCGCTGGGCCTGGATGTTCTTCAACATTTCTTGACTTTTGACTCTTGAGGAGGTACCTCCGTAGGCGTTGGCATAGAAATGTTATCAACTGAGTGATCAGATTTGAAGTCCACTTGTAACTTTTAGTTAACCACGATTGCCGGGGTCGTCTAAAGATTGGAAACATTTTAACTCTCTCAACACTATTTTCAGCGAAGTGGGGTTAAAGGACTCAATAAAGAAAAAAGGGTCGTAAATTACCATAAACAGTCAGAAGCACCAACCATCTAGTCAGTTTAAATTCCGACTAACAATCCTGCCTTGTTCCTAATGCCGCGACTTTGCTGAGCTCTTTCGCTTTCGCTTTTGGGAGGTAAATGTTGTTGGCGTAAATCAAAACTTAAGAACTATCCCTACTGTGCATTTTAGAACGAATTGAGGCTGAGTGAATCTAATGTTGATACATGATATAAGCCTAGTGCATGACAAAGCATGTATGCTAAACTACCTACTGATACATCTGTTAGTAAGTTACCTTAAAATAGACTGCAGTGCAATTACATCCGTTCGCATTTCTCACAATACGTCGTAGAATAATGCACCCAGCTGAGAGATGGAATTAGGTCTATGCCCCAGCTGCCCTTTTGGCTAATAGGGCTCAAAGCACAGAGTAGGCCTACATAAGTTGTAAAGTTCAAGCCTGTTCCTCTGTGAAGGCTGACAAATGCTGTCCCACCCAAATGCATTACAGTGAACAACTAAATCATTTTTTACTAGTGTGTGAAAATTTTCTTCAGTGGACGATTAAATAATAATACTATTGCAACAATCTTAATAGAAACCATGCATCGCTTTTTCGTATGGTCACATTTTTGAAAGACAGGTTGAATAGTATGCGGCTGTGTTGGAACATTTAGCTGGTGTGTATTTAAATCCATTCATACAATCTTATCAGTTTAAAGATAGCACTGTGTTCCCAGTTTAATATTTTCTTCAGTGTGGGTGGAACACCTGCAGATAACCAATTGGTCAATCAATGGACATCCTGATCTTAATGTTTCCCTGTGAGCGATATAGAAAGCCAGAATGTATGAACCTTGCACATACACCCTGCAGAGAAGAGAAATGTGAGCCTGGTGGGAGACTTGGGCTATGTCATTAGAGCACTGTGGCACCAAAACCCACTAAAATAAGGTGATTTGGCATAAAAAACTGAAACAATTATGTCCACGCATTGTGCTAGTATTATTAATGTGGTATTATCTAATACATTTTTTAAATGTCTTTTTTGTTTATTTATTTTTTATTAAATTGATGGATAGGTTGACTCTTCTATAATGAACAGATCTTTGATTATCAGCATGTATGCTAGATAAGCACCATGTGCTCTTATTGAATGAACTTTGGGGACAGTCATTAGCTTATCTCCCAGAGGCATTCTCCATATATAGAGTATTGAGCGTTTCACTTGGTCTTCCGTGGGTAAATGAAGCCTCACAGTGAGGGAACTGTTCTTATCATTTTGGTGGTAAAGGACTGTTTGCTCTTACAAAAGCCAAATGAGATTTACTGTACGTCACTGCCATGGAAAGCTCTATGTGTTGTGGAGATGTGTCCATGTGTTGCCTAGGAGGAGCATAACAAATGAACAGATGATAAAGCCATTGTTTAAAGGCTGTGAGTGCTAGCTCACAAGATGATCATGACAGAGGAAACAAGATTAGTTTGCACAACATTTACAAGTTTACAGGCAGAATGTAGTTATTTAAATCACATATGACATGATCATAATTCAATTAGTATACCCTTCTAAACTGGCCAGTGGAGGGTGTGGATTTAACTTCACCAGTTTTCTGTGTTTAGTTCTGGCTGTGGCTCTTAGTTATTGGCCTGTACCATATTTTTTACAGATTTTTGTGTACTTTTAGTGATCACTGCAACTAAATGTGCTTTATAAAGGTCAGCATTGCAACAATGTCCACTCTAGAGTACTACTTACGCAGCCTATTGAAAAAATGTTTTAAACAAGTGGAGCAAAGATGAGCTGTTCTTCCCAGCAGTTGTGAATGCCTGGTGTCTCTGCATGTGTTTGCATATACAGTACATGTACCGATTAAAAATAGATTATCTAAAAAGACTACCAATTAGCACATTCTTATATATATAAAAAAGGTTATGGGCCCTTCCATTGATTTAGTTACTCAAAGTTTGGCCTTCTTTCATGAACAAGCACTTTCCGTTTAGGGACTATTGCATTCTCACACTTTGAGGACTGGAACGTCTTCCATAGTCAATACCTGCCAATTTAAAATAGGGTGCAACACATTTGCATGGAAGTGCGCCATGTTTTCATTCAACGATTCTGTTTCAAGCGTAGGCTATCATTTTCTATGAATTCTAATCCTTTATTACATGACGTTATTGACACATCTCAATTAGCCATGTTTTGGTAACGTAGACCTGTGCAATGCGTGGTATTCTGTGCGCTAAATGTCACGGGCAGTTAGGCTAGACTGAGGTTACCTGACAGGTAGCTCATTTTAAAAGGCCATAATGATGTAAACCTACGGCTCTACAATCTACATGATATCCCCAGAAACTTAAACTTGCTCTGAATGCCTCTCCTAACGTCTTGCCCAGATAGCCTGCTAAACTACGTGGAGTCACCTGCTTCCCTCCTTCCTAAGCCCGATGAGCATTCACTCCCACCTTTCAGTTCGCGGAAAGTGAGGATGAAGACGCAGGACATTCGAACTATCTCTCTCATTTTTTCTATGATCTCCTACCTGTTGATAGGAGCCGCTGTGTTTGACGTGCTGGAGTCTGAAACCGAGAGCTCCAATAAAAAGATTCTGGAGCAGAAGCGTAATGAGCTAAAGCAGAAGTATGGATTCAGTGAAGATGATTACCGGGATATTGAGCGAGTAATTCTTCTTTCTGAACCCCATCGCGCTGGAAGGCAGTGGAAATTTGCTGGCTCTTTTTTCTTTGCAATCACCGTTATAACAACGATTGGCAAGTGTTTGTATTACTTTCGAACTTAAGACAGCTAAAAAACGCAACAAATGTGCATTTAAAAGTTAATTTATAATTAAAAAATATATATATAATTCCATCTACTTTTTTCCCCTATCCCCTCCACCCTTCCATTCAAAGTAGCTTTATTGTCAATTTCTTCACATGTCCAGAGAATTTGTGTTTCGGTTTGGGTTTGTGTGATAGTGTAGGCTATTGGTGTGCGTAAAAGTGTGTGCATAAAGGACAGAGTCCGTTTTAGTCTGTGTTCGATTTTTAGTTTCTTTATGAATCCATTATTTTCTGATTTGACAGGTTATGGCCACGCTGCTCCGTGCACAGATGCAGGCAAGGCCTTCTGCATGTTCTATGCAGTCCTGGGCATCCCTCTGACCTTGGTGATGTTCCAGAGCCTGGGGGAACGCATAAACACGTGTCCGCTATTTTCTTTTCAGAATCAAACTGTGTCTGGGGTTACAAAAAACAGAGGTGTCAATGTGGAACATGGTCCTGGTTGGGTTTTTTTCCTGCCAGAGCACTTTGTGTTTAGGCGCGGTAGCTTTCTCCCACTTTGAGGACTGGACCTTCTTCTATGCCTACTATTATTGTTTCATCACCCTCACCACCATTGGCTTTGGGGACTTTGTGGCCCTGCAGAAGAAGGAGACCCTCCAGAGGAAGACGCCTTACGTAGCCTTCAGCTTGATGTACATCCTGGTGGGGCTCACTGTGATAGGGGCCTTCCTCAACCTGGTGGTGCTCAGGTTCCTCACAGTCAGCATCAAGCAGCCAGAGAGAAGGAGCTTGCTGGATGAAGGAGCAGAAAACACACAGACCACACACTGTGGGGAGGAAGAGGACGGTGCCGTGGAGGTTACTGTAGACCCGGACAGTGAGGAAGGTAACAATAGACCCAGTAGCTACTGCAACCTCTTGATGCCCGTGGAGGGGGGCACAAGTCGTATCAACCTACTCCCGTCCCCAGCCCAGGGGCACAGGCTGGTCTCTGGGAGCAGGGGGACTCCAAAGCCCCCTATAATCAGCAGGGTCAATGCCTTTTGTACCTGCTTGTGCTGGAAGATAAGGGATTGGGACAGCCTCTCGCTGTCTCGACATGAGCACTCTGGATGCCATGCCAACCCTGTTTTATACAACTCCATCTCCTACAGGGTGGATACAGCCATCCCCATTAGCTCCTGGGCCACCTCAACCCAGCCCTATTCCATCAGCAGAGACAGGGGTGAAAACAGTCCTCACTCAAGGCGGAAGTCAGTTTAGCTCCATGGTAGGACATCTGACTGAACTAAGTGTGGCCTTTTCTTCACATTTCTCCACAAACATACCCGAACTCAAATGGAGCAATCGCCGTTGTATTTCTAGATATCTTCTAGCACAGCTGATTTCAAATTGAGCTTTGCAGTTTACTTATGTTGACAGTTGGCATATGTCTGGTTGGGCAATATTTAAACCCTTTATACACATTGGCTGTTTGAAAATATTGCTTTCATAATTCTTGCCTTCAAAAGAAAAAATGTCCTTGACACGTGAATTTTTTCGTGTATGTTGCATCACAATAAAGTGTTTCATCGTAGGCAATATTTAGACAAAAGGAAAGCATAGTACCAAACTTAAAGTAGAGTAAAGTTCTCCATAAGCCTGAGCCTGCAGAGGCATTCACATTCATGACTATTTCAGAGCCCACCATGATGTCACCTGTGACTCGAAGCTTAGTACCAGTCTAATCGGCAGTGGTTCTCTCCTAATAGTAGTGCACTGAGCAGTCTGGTCCGGCTGGTTCCCTTGGTAACGTTTCTGTCCTCAGCACTCTGTGATATAAAACTACTGGGCTTGGACACCTACAGAGTACATTAAAGAACAGAGTGACTGTTTAACTCCGAGGTCTAACACTGGAACAGAAGAACACACCACATGGCATTCAGAACTTTTCATTTTATTTTGTAGAGACACGTTACTGGAAATATTCCTGCCTGAGCAGGTGCTCCTTCATTGTACGATAAGGCACAACACTTTTTCCAGTGGGGGGCAGCATCGATCTAAAGATCAGAAAAATCGAACTCGGTATCATGTTTTTATGCATGGTACCTTTTCATATGTTGTGCATACAGCCACCCCAAAATATATAAGGGACCTTAAAACTAATGTAAGATCGCTTTTTCCTGCTTGGAATTGTGAATGGTCTGGATTCAAATGAAATAGGCTATGTGGTCTGCCTTTTTTACCTATGTCTAGCGTTCTCATACAAAACTTACATTCCTCCTTAAACGACCTTGTTCATACTTAACTTTTTACTCAACAATTGTATGAGTTATGAGGTGACAGAAGAGAAATGGATACATAAGGAAAGGTCAGTACTCATTGCTAGATGGATGAACGGATACAGAAGGACTTGAAAAATGAACTTCAGCTGATGATTAACTACTCAGTCAAGCGTACAGGCATGGCTCTGAATGTATTAATAATTAGTATTGTTTATTCAACACTGATTTAGTGAGATATTTGTGAACAAACAGAATGGAGTGGGGCTAAATAATGAGCCAGATAAAGTCAGCTGCATCAGCTGTGTGGGGCATAACAAGTGCATTCTTTTGTACGAGATGAAAGCTGTCCCCTCATTTGCATAATTGTGCCATTAATAATGTTGATAGCTGTGTGCTTTACTCTGTCTGAAGCATGTGATGCGTCCTCATGTCCATGGCTTTCACTGCTTTGGGACGGCAGCCCTAAAGTGATGGAAGTTATTTACACAGGCCAGTAAGCAAATGGCTCAACAGTAGAAAAGGGCAATGGTGGTATAAAATGAGTTGGTCATGCAGAATGAGTAGCTTTCCATTGCTGACACACAGCAATCTGTGAGTAATAGTTTTGGCGTTCTGTTGTGGGATGGTGTCATAATTGGTTGTTCTGTAGCAAAGAATGGATCACCACTATTTGCCGTGTTTTGCCAATTTGGTCCTGTGCGTCTGAGGAGAGAGGGCGGAGAGATCAAGCTTGCAAACCGCATTACTAGTTTATTTCTGCAGGTGGTGGTAGTGATCTTCCCGCAACCTAACACGTTCAAAGACACAGGCTTTTCCAGCAATCAGACTAGTTGAAACAAAATTGTACCCACTCATCTTTAATTGTCTGTGGACATCGACGACATGAAAAGCGACAACTCCATTTAGGTGAACGCAGATTATGACAATCATATTTGGCTGCCACTGATCAGTCTCTAGCTTCGACGAGGTTAGATTGTAGAGTAGGAACTTTCATTTAGATCCTATGACTTTTGCCTATTACATGCACAGAAAAATCCTTGCGTTCCCTTTAACCTAGAAAACAACTTTTATGTGCTCTGATATTGCTGATGGATGTCACTTTCAAGGCGCTGAGCATCTTAGCTTGTACTTTTATGTAACACTATACATCTGAGGGGCTGAGACTGAAAGTGAATAATTGATTGCATTGCTGCATTTTACTTTGTGAAAGGAGCCCTGTTCTGTAAAGTCATTTTTGTGGTGTTTCTCCCTTATTGGGTGTTCGATTGGATGTGGAGGCATGTCATAAGAGGAAATGGGAAACATAAGTTCATGCAGAGTGCAACACGGTTCTTTCTTTGGCAGTTGGCATTTATGGGCTTTAATATTGTATAAGGCAGGACTGTGTTAAAGACCCTACTTGCAAATAAACTCCACACAAAAACACCAGCAAATTCTGCCAGTGACAGCTGAATCTTGGTTTATGGAGGAACATTCATTCATGTGCGCACAGGCCTCTCGTATTGTTTGCATGTGGATTGTGCTTAGCAGGGGAGATTTTGTTAATGGTAATGATGTCTACACTACAATACAACGCTGTTGCAATTTCTGAAAACAATAAAAGATAACTGGAATCAAGTGCATATTCCTACTGATTAAGAAGGCGAAATTCAGATTTACTGGGAGGGTTTTGAGAAAACAGACATTAATGGTAGTTCATTGCTGGGGTAATTGCTCATTAGTTTAATTTCTGACCAATTTAGTGCTTGTGTAGAGTAGTATGGAGAGGCTGTTTTTAGTGTGTGAATGTCTCTTCCAATCAGCAAAGGTTTCCTCGGGACTGAGTGTCAAAGAGATCCAACCTTTTTGGCTAATTGCAATAAATTCAATTAGTTTCCGAAGAGACTTTGAATTACACCTTAATCAAGGTGCCTACAGAGAAACAAATTAGACTCTAGACTCTTTTAAAGGAGAAATGTGTTTGATGGTGATTAAAAGCTATCAATCAAGAAAATGTATTAGTAGAAATAACACATACTCAAATAGCATAAGTTTCGTCAATAGTCCCCATTGTTTAGTTTGAAATCAACATCAATAAAATTGACTCTTACACCAAGTTGGTTTCCCTCAACATAAAAATACAAAAACAAAGGTGTATTTGACAAATCATGGCCTCTTATGCCATGCAAAATAAAAGATAGGATTTACCAATGGAGTGTAAGCAAAGCTACCTGAGAGTAATCTGAGTGTCATGAACATTTACATAATTTTCCAGTTAATAGGGCTTTTGAGGTTTCATCTTTATTGGGAAACTGCACTGTGCATGAGGCCATTGCTGATGAGCATGGATCAGAGCGAGGCTTCAAGGCAAATCATTCTCTACGCATCCCTCCACCCTCCCGCGAGGATGCGGACATGCACGCTGTGTAGGTGGATTTACAGGGCTAGCTGTTTATCCTCACCTCCGCAGGTGCAGCATACCGTAATTAGCCAGCCACTCACAGCCTACAGAATGCCCTGATCTCACGGCCACTTTTTATTTATTTATTTATTTATTTATTTGTTTGTTTGTTTGTTTGTTTGTTTGTTTGTTTGTTTGTTTGTTTGTTTATTTATTTATTTATGTATTTATTTATGCAGGGGGAACCGACTGAGACGATTTCTTTTTCCAAAAGATGTTTAAAAATGTTTATAAATTAAAACAACTAAGCAAAATAATGAGAAGAAAATAAACATTTAGAATAAACCAATCTTAAATATTTGTTACAATAGTAAAAATATAGACATTTTTAAAGAATCAATCTTTAGAGGGGAAAAGTCTTAAACTCCCATATTCTCCAAAGAAACTTGAACTTCAAGTGAAAAAAACTGCTCGGTTTTAATATTTTTACGGGGGAAGGGGTGAGTTTAAGGGGATTTAGGTCAAGCCTTAGCCTTCGAGCGTGTAGGGACTCAGTATTGGCATGAATGGGAAATAGAAAGGCAAACATGCTAGTGTGGTTGACTCCTAAGGAAATGAAACAGGGGTCTCTTTGTGGACAGGGACGTGGGCAGTCAATCCGACCTCAACATCTTTGTCTCCTTTCTTTCCACCAAAGATGACTCTTTCCCAACGACCAGAGACAAAAAAAAAATACTCATTAAACTCTCAACTAAGTCTTTTGTAGTATGCTAATCATTTTGAGTTGCACCCTAAAAAGACTTCAACAAATAAAGTTCCTTCCTACAATACTGTTTAAAAAGTTGCTGCCGTGGCAATTTGAATGAGGGAGATAAGGACAGCTCAGAGAGATACAATTCATTAAACCACAGGCCCTCAGTCCCCAGTATAACAAATGCATCTCCCGCCGCCTTATTTTTAGAAAAAGCAAGCAGGGGGATGAGCAAGAAGGGACCCACATAAAGAATAGCTGTAGTTGGAGATATGAAAGGAGAATTATTCATAGTTTCAGCTCACAGAAAAGTGTAAAAAGATTGACACCAGAGTGATTTGTCGACTCTGTTAATCTTTCTAAATGAGAGAGTAGACAGATCTTTACTGGGGCCTCTGCACTAAATTATTCAGCATACTGCAGCTCGGTTCTATTCCATTTATCTTTCTCTCACTGTCAACTGTCAGGATCGCAAGTCGCTGCTACTGGGTTACATAGCTATGCTTTAGTGTTTCGCAAAGCTATCCTCATTAGTAATTGCACTTTGAGAATAGGAGCATAGCACAAAGAGAAAAAAGAGCACTTTCGATGTCACATTTTATGCTCGTTTAAGTCACCAACCTCTTGGTGATAGAAAATGGTTGCATTTTACTGGATATGGATTTGCACATTGTTCTTTGTTCCTTCTCAATATTGTATCTTGCTGTGACACAGACCTCAGAAAAACAGTCAAAGCAAGTTACTCTGTCCTTTTACAGTAGCCGTTATATTACATCAGGTTCTGCTGCCGTAACCATCATTAACATTAAGTAAATGAACTGCTAAAGATGCTAGCTTATACATTGCTCGTCATGTGACTAATTCTGAACCGCCAAATGTATTGATTGCCCGCCTGTAAGACTCAATATTCTAGACTATGTATCATTCACACATATGGATTTTATTATTCTGTAGGCTGCTTCCTTACTGGTCTGCTGAGCAGGAAGCAGACGTTTCCATGGGCAGAATGCCGCTTGGCATTCATCATCAAAGGTCTTCTCGGGAAACCGACAGCTCTACGCACACCTGCATCTGTTTGTCATGCCAAGTGTGTAAACATCAACATCATCATACCCACACGGCTATTCTGGATTAGCATATAATGCATCAATTACTTCTGTTTAGCAAAACAAAAAAAGCCACCTAAAGTTTTGGTTACCCGGCAACCGTAGAGTGTTTTTAAACCGAGATGAAATCAGCCTGGCAGTAGATGCTGGTCAGAGGCGCTGACATCCCACCCCAAGCAGCGTGTCACCTCCCTTTGGTTTCCTCCTAACACAAAGAGTGGCTGGCACTGTGTACCCAATGCCACACCAGAATGCTGTCAATGGGCATCATTCTCTCAGAAGTCTTCTTTTACACCTTTGTTTGAATTTGGTATACATTAAATTGAAGTCCTGCGATCTGCCTTTGATAAAAAAAAAAAAAAATCACTCCCACATGATATTTCTCATGAAACATTTGGCAAGAACAAATGACAAACACCAGCATCCTAATTGACACAGCCGTTTTTGGTTGCAAGCCCCAGCTTTAACTCCGTTGCCGGGCTGTGGGAGCCCTGCATGGCTTCCACTTCAACCTTACACCTGGCTCTTTAGTCTCTTGTTTTCTTTCCACCGCAGAACCACAAAGACGTCGGAATCAAAGTCGTGCCCCAGAGACACCTTCACTCCACAACCTAGAGGAGCCTTCCCACCTGCAGTGAAGTGATAGCTCCCTGGCTCCTCTGTTTCGCTCTAACAGGCGAACAGACAAACAGCACGGCAAACAGAAACCTATAAAAAAAACACACCTTAAATGGATAGATAGGCTCCTCTGATGCGTGTGTCTAATGCGATTGTGTGTCCCGTTCTGCTCGCAGGTATTCTTATGAAATACAAGATAACGACCGTGCAGCCCTTCTAAAAAGATTTTAAATAAAAAATCAGAAAATAAGGATTGCATCCAGCAATTGGAAAACCCTTATATAAAATGTGTTAGAAACATATACACATCTACAGGATCCTGAGATGTAGATTTACTGCTCTTTGGGAGGGGAATGTAGAGATCAAGTAAAATACAAGTATTTAGTTGACAATACCATATCATTCCATCTCTCTAAAATATAATCTGCTGTGTACACATTGTCCATAGAAGGCTGTTGCTCGACTATAATTGGCTGAGCAGCTTCAAAGAATTCATGGATTGCTCTTTGTGTTTAACATATTGAGATAGAATGACAGTTTGCATGTTTCAGGTCCTTGAATACAACTGTGCACATTTTAGATAAAGAGATACTGGGAAAAAAAACAGCAAATGTCAGCATCTTTACACAATGAGACATACTTTTGTCTGTGGCTGGTGTATACATGTATGTGTGCACTGTGCGTGCATGTGTTTGTGTGTCTGTCCATGTAAATGTGTCATGCCTGAAGCCAACCTGGCGCTGTGAAGCAGAGGAGCCCTAGGAGAGGTGATTAAACAAAGAACAGGGAGCCCAAGGGGTGTCTCTGCATGAGACTAAAAGGATACTTCACTGGTAGATTCCAACGTTCTCTCTCACCACCCATACTGCCAAACTACGTAGATCACAATAACTTTATTTACCACTAGGGGAAGAACTTTATGTAGAACACCACCAATGTGATGTAAGTATTTCTGTGTGTGTCTGTGTCAGCGTGTGTGTGTGTGTGTGTGTGTGTGTGTGTGTGTGTGTGTGTGTGTGTGTGTCTGTGGGTGAGCGGTGTCTTACATGCTAGCTTGTTGGGAAAAACCTGTGCATTGTACCCAACTACGAGTAAGTCAAGGCTATGATCTCAACGGCCCTTGGTGCATCAATGCATGGTGCTGTGAGACTGTAGGCGTTTCTCCCTCTAACCCCATTGTGACTTGCAGACTTAGGGACTTCACAGCTCCCCGCTGGCAGAGGAGCAGATGATGAATGATGCCATGCTGAACTAGTTTAAGAGGAGCATCCCACAATCGCTCATTTCAAAAGGCAGTGCTTCACAGCCAGCCTGGGGAATGGCATGGAAAGTAATATCCATCAACAGCCAGCCAAGCGATAGTGCTATCAGCAAACACAATTTAGACCTCAGGAACATTATTGTTTTTCTCACTCTCCTCCATTCTTTTTACGGCAACGATGAACGGACTGAGTGATATGTTTGTGATGAATATGATACCGCTGCCACAGCGTGATGAACTCGGGGGACTCATGGGAAGGAATTTGGTCTTGGTTTCAAAACATTGAACAAACGGAGGAAAACGGTCTCCAATGATTAATACACTTGTTCACTGGGCTTAGTGTGTATTCTAGTTTGAACTTTGAATTTGGAATTGATGCATCTCTTTTTCAACCGTTCTGAAAATATTGATATTCAGTTCATGAATTCCTAAAGATGCAAAACACAAACACACGCGCGCACACACACACGCACGCACGCACGCACGCACGCACGCACACACACACACACACACACACACACACACACAGACATACACTCACACACACAAACATACACACACTCTCACACACACACGCAAACAAACAAAATTGTACCTCTACCTCAACAGCACGTTTACATCACAAGCCGAGGTAATGTATTCAAAACAGTTTTCCCCATTCGTCTCATTTAGATGGTGCAGATGTCTCTGAAAACATAATTTCACAGATGATGGAGTTTTAGTTATGTGCGCTTGCAACCTGTCTTCTGGATGTTTTCATTGAAGGCATTTATAAAAATGACAAATCAACAGAACGGGTTGTGCATGGTGCTGATAATCAGCTCTGTAGCTCTTGTGATTGATACATTGCTGAAATGTGGATGGGATGACAAAGATGTGCAATAATAAACATATCCATCATTCATTTATGAATTAAATTTATCACAGAAATACATATTAAGCCCTATCATATTCCGCTTCTGAGGGAAAAGGGAATGAAAGAGTTATTGGGGAGGGATAGTGGTGGGGGTAAAATGAAAGAGACAAAGGGAGATAGATGAAGAGCCCCCCCCCCCCCTAAAAAATAAATAGAAAATGAAAGCCTATCCTGTAATCCATCTCTTCTTGCCAAGGAAGTCTAGTGTTTGAGCAGAGCGCTGAGACTGGGGAGAGAACCTCCCGGATGGATCTGTCAGATTAAAGTGCCCCAAACGTTGCTCTCCCATCGTAGCCCCCAAACATCAGGTGGGAATTCATTTACTTACACCGAAAACCAGACCAACTGAGATTTAAAGTAAGAGACGGAAAAGAGAAAGCAAAAGCCTGTCTTTAGGCTGCCTCGAAATTGAAAGCAGTCGAACTCTCTACAGGCTTGTGGCTAGGTGTTGTGGATAGTAGTCGTTCCCTGCAACAGAGATCTGTGGGAGGCATAAACCTGATAACTGAGTTGTATCGATGTGGTCCCAAAATGTTTCAAGAGATACATTTGTATAGTTCATAAGAAATAAACAATCACTCTTCGGTACAGAAACCTTAACCTGAAAACAAACAAAAAAAGTGAGCAGTCTCACACTTGAGAGACGAGCACCTGAAAACGCAGGTAGCTATGCAGAGTGTACTCTTTTTTTAGTCTGGCCACACCCACCACTCATGCGGGGGCCATGTTGTGTGCCCCCCCTTCCAGACACAAAGAGAGCAGTGTACGCCGGACCTCCTTTTCTGCCTCCAAGCTCCTTGCAATCGGCTGACCTTTTCGCCCCAAAACCTCTCTCGGCCGTGCAACTCAACCGGGCCCTACACGCTGTAGAGCTCCCAGGGAAGGATCCCTTTGGGCCAATTACGGAGGCAGCCAAACAAAAGGAGGAACCACACTCGCAAGTCTGCTTCATAGACGCATGGATGTGAGCTGGATACCATGGCAATGCACACTATCAAAGTGAACACACGTGTAAAGCAATCCACAGCCGTGAACCCCAAATAGCAACACTTAAACCCACATTTCCCATTCTATGTCGTTCATTTTCTCACTAATTACTTTACACGGTTCATTTTTTTTATCATCCTACACATGCTCAGAGTGTGATAAAGAATCCAGGAGTCTCTTTGGCCTCCGATGCTACCATGGCAGCCACCAGCTAGCTCGCCTGTATCATTTCCCTCTGAGCAGAGATAAGAGAGCGAATCCCCCCTGAGCCCCCTGAACCAGCTTGTCTGTCTAGGGTAGAGCTGGAGCCGCCTGGAGCGCTGTCTGGGCAGAGACAGAAACTTCCACATCAAAAGTTCCCACACAAGTTGGCCTCTTTTCCCCACCTCTGATAGAGGCGAAGCTGCGTATCTAAATTTATCCATGCCAGGCATTCCCAACATTACACTGGCTGTGAACAGAACATTATGGCAGAAACCACTTAACCCCCATCCACACATAGGCTGCACCCAGGAAGAAGGTTCTTACATTCTCATTACATTTCTTTAATCAGGGTCTGCATGAACCCCCGCCCCCCACCCCCCAATCCCCCCACACAACATATCAACACTCTTGTTTGTTTCATTTGTTTCTTATGTTTGGTAGGCTTGTTACAGTTTGTCTGGCCTGTGCATCATTAACACTCATCTGTACATGCACTGAGGGGCTCCAGTCTCCCCAGACCAAGGAACATAAATCAGAGGGTTGCTGCCTGAAGGAGGAGAAGTTGGAGCTGGAGGAGGAGGAGGTGGGGCTTCCTAGTGATATACTCATTTAATTAGATAACGACAACCTCTCCCAATTTACTGGCTGCTTAAGCAGTGTATAAAGTGTACAGCCAAAGAGAGGGGGGTGGGGTAGGGGGGTGGTGTTACAGAGGCAAGGAAAGAGAAGGCAATCACACAGAGCTGGTTGAGGTTGGGGGTCGGCCCTGATCTCTGTGCCGCTGGATAAACCTGCCCTGATCCTGGAAGGTGCACACAGCGGGAAGAAATGAAAGTGCCGGGCACGCAGCTGTGAAGGAGCAGGAGGTGTTGGCCTCCTGCCCTCCCAGAGCGTCCCGGCTCGATTCTTACTTCCGGCATCACATCCATGTTCCATTATAACACCAGTTCTGTTTTCGATCATTTGTAGAGTGCAATGGTTAAATTAATGAGATGATAACAGCAAAAGGAGTGTGAGTTGCGTATGGCTAATAGCCTTAAAGTGGTACTAAGATCTTTTACGGAAGATGTGTGGGTGAAATGTAGATATCACAGGTCCGCGCAACTGAGCACATGCTACAGAAATGCACGCTCATGTTACGCTTTCATACCGAGTCCCAGTCACATTTTTCTTTTTTTAACAGGAACCTCTTGCAAGATTGAAAAGAAATGCTTCTACCCTTTTTATTGACTCTAGCATAGAGAGTGTGTTGCTTCTATGACCTGATGACAAAGTGCTGTAAGAGCCCATTTTTGCTTGTTTAATCAATTTCGTGTATTTTCTGGTGGACCTAATTGATTGATTTTCGCTTC
This sequence comes from Aplochiton taeniatus, assembly GCA_017639675.1. Lineage (NCBI taxonomy): Eukaryota > Metazoa > Chordata > Actinopteri > Galaxiiformes > Galaxiidae > Aplochiton > Aplochiton taeniatus. Next base: position 35,953,142 of record CM030173.1, read on the forward strand.
TGGACAGGCAATTCTGTGAGGTCCGAACGGGGCATTTTCACGTGGCTGTTTGCTGGTCTCAATGAATCCCAATCTATTGATCACACTGCTGCAGTGGGAAACCAAATCTGGAGCAGCTGCCCTGTCAGCACTCTCTATGCTACAATATAGCGGACGAAAACAAACGACTTGAAACCAACAAAATATATTATATACTACATAATACTTTCTTGAGTTAAACATTTCTTTCCACATGACTTCCTTCTTAGGTTCTGTTGATGTATGTTCCATGCAGTAACAAATTGTAATACTATGGGAAGAACATTTTAACACAAGAAAGTAATTATATAATATTAAACTTCTATTATTTATGTACTATATACTTTATTTTACCATTCATATTTGCTACAGCAGTCTAGAGACTAAAGCTGTTATATTCATTTGGCCTATGGGTTTCATCAATCCATCAATGTTTATGTAGGAAGTGTGCAAAAGTGACCAGTCAGCATTCTGAAGGTGTGGACCTACTGATAACACAGTTGTTCATGATTGATGCAATCAAAGGCTCACTTTATGGCGCCTTTGAAATGTCATTTGTGCAATTTAACAAACATGGCTCAATAATTCATTTGGAGACATCAGAATGAAGGATTTCAGCTGTAAGATGCATCACAGTAGAGGATTGAGCAATTGGCAAGTGGCATGGGTGTGGATTTTTAAGTAGGTTCTCCTTAATTCACGCATTTGTTTTCTCTTAAAGTCATTAAATCATTTGAAAAATGCTCTTTCAAATGCAATGTGCAGTCTTCCAGACTAGAAGACAGGGATGGTTTATTGAGATAATGTTATGAGGAAGGAGAGGTCACTTGACAGCGCACTGGAATGAAAGGGTTGCGTCAGGACATGAAACAACCACTTGAATCCACTGTAACGCTCCATAATTTTTCGTGATAACTTTTACTGTATGCTTCATGGTGCCCTCTGAAGGAATAAAATAATACATTCATATTTCTATGATCATGTCAGAGGCATCCAAATTGTACATTCCTTGGAAAAAGTCCCTTGAAGCATGTTGGTTCTTTCCTTCCGTTGTAGTAGCAAACCTTCTATTCCCAATGCTAAGAGCCATGTCCTGTAGGTCCTCTAGCCATCTTCTTCCATTTGAGATGAATCAATCAGGTAACATAATCCTGCTCTATCCATTGTCAGCCTCTGAAAGGGCAGTGTGTGAATGCTGCTAGAAATTACGACTAATTGATTATGCACCACAGCACAGGTAGCTGCGGGCCATCTGTCCCCCTTGAGCAGTGTCTTGTTTACAGCAAAGTCAATAAGGGTTTGAACATCTCTTCTGAATATGTATTAACAACGATGTGCCAACAACAACAACAACAAAAACAACAGCAACAACAACAACTAGCATTACCTTGAGTATACTTCCTGTTAACGCACAATATGAGCTTTAATGCTGTGCTGTTCAAGTTCACTCAGCACACTCTTCGTTAAATAAACAAGAAAAATTCATATAACAGTAACATTGGAAATATGTGCCACCAACTCTATCATGTTATCAAATGACTTTAAATCTAGTGATGATTTCAGCTTTGTATGAAAAGGGGGGGTTGGATGGGGCGGGGTGGTTGGAATGGGTGGTGTTGGTGGTGGTGGTGTTTTGGATGGGTGGGTGGGTGGTAGTTGGTGGTGGTGGTGATGGTGTTTTGAATGGGTGGGTGGGTGGGTGGGTGGTAGTTGGTGGTGGTGGTGATGGTGTTTTGGATGGGTGGGTGGTTGGAATGGGTGGTGTTGGTGGTGGTGGTGTTTTGGATGGGTGGGTGGGTGGTAGTTGGTGGTGGTGGTGATGGTGTTTTGAATGGGTGGGTGGGTGGGTGGGTGGTAGTTGGTGGTGGTGGTGATGGTGTTTTGGATGGGTGGGTGGGTGGTAGTTGGTGGTGGTGGTGATGGTGTTTTGAATGGGTGGGTGGGTGGGTGGGTGGTAGTTGGTGGTGGTGGTGATGGTGTTTTGGATGGGTGGGTGGGTGGGTGGTAGTTGGTGGTGGTGGTGATGGTGTTTTGGATGGGTGGGTGGTGGTGGTGGTGGTGGTGGGGTTGTTTTGGATGGGTGGGTGGGTGGGTGGTAGTTGGTGGTGGTGGTGATGGTGTTTTGGATGGTGGGTGGTGGTGGTGGTGTTGTTTTGGATGGGTGGGTGGGTGGGTGGTAGTTGGTGGTGGTGGTGATGGTGTTTTGGATGGTGGGTGGTGGTGGTGGTGTTGTTTTGGGTGGGTGGGTGGGTGGGTGGTAGTTGGTGGTGGTGGTGATGGTGTTTTGGATGGGTGGGTGGTGGTGGTGGTGGTGGTGATGTTGTTTTAGATGGGTGGGTGGGTGGTGTTGGTGTTGGTGGTGATGGTGTTTTGAATGGCTGGGTGGTGGTGGTGGTGTTGTTTTGGATGGGTGGGTGGTGGTGGTGGTGGTGTGGTGAGGGTGTTTTGGATGGGTGGGCCGGTGGTTGGGGGTTGTCATTACCCTGACAGGTGGATAAAAGAAAAATAACGCTTTCCTGTCAGTCTTCACAGAAGAGCTTGTGTCAAAGGAAAGAGAAGTAAATGGTTTGCCAGGGCCCTACAAATGATTCCCTCTGTCCTGATATACTTCCTGACTGACAGATAAGTCGCTCTTGCCCGCACCACCCACCTCCTCTCAGTGCCACCTCGATCATACCCGTCTCCCTAGTTGCTCCCCAATGAAGTTGATTGATAGAAAGGTGCTGGTGGTATTGTCAGCCTCCCAGACGTTTCCAATAAATGGTGCTGTTAACACTACGCTCCTATCCGTCCAGGACTTACTCGAACCGTCCTGGTGGTCTCCGAATAAATGTCAGGCGTGTCAGTCTTCCCTGCATATCCGTTGTGTTGCAGACAATTGAGTCAGGAGAAACTCTGACAGAAAATCAGAGAAGAGAGTAAATGAGGCATATACAGAGGAGTTCCGCTTGAAAAGCCGTGCTCTCCTGCAAGCCTACGAAACTATGGGTCTCTACTGTAGAACCTGAGACCCTGTGAAATAAGTTCCAAAGAGAAGTAAACTCTGACACATTGGTCCGGCTGCAGTTGGGAGTAATGTGTTGAGCTCCATAAGACATGCAATATAGGTATAGAAGTGATAGGAATAATACCTCTGTAAAGCGAGAGTGGGAAATGTTTAAACTTTTCTGAGAGAGATAGAGTAAATGTATGGCCAGTCACTTGTTACTAACTGGTAGAACTACAGTATAAATGGATTACTTACCATGGCCTTAGAGCCTATTTATCCATACCCTTCCATTTCTTCCCTCCGTCTCAGCTTCTATCCAGCGCATATCCATTACACGACTCCACTCCCATGATAAATCTGTCTGTCAGCAAGACATCATAATCAAATTGTTCCAGAGGTCATTTAACATCGCAGAGGAGGGACTTCGCTTTAGCCCTCGGAAGATCCGGCTCAAATACAATTTATGTGTCAGAGATGAATTGTGGAACGAAACATTTAGGGGGAAAATGAACTGTCTTGCCGGCGGAAATAGCCTTGTTATAGACAACTGTGTCACTCTATCTGCAAAACTCATCATTGGTATTTAGTTGCCATCGCTAGATTTTCCACCCCAAGCCACCCACCCACCCTCTGCCCATGGCTTGAATATATAAGTGGTTTTATTTTGCTGGTGACACAACCAAACAGATCAGCATTGGAGGAGTTTGTTTTCAAATACTTTAAAAGCTAATCTCAGAAGGATGCATTTCCCCCAGTGAATTCTGTCTAACCATTCTAAAATGAAAATAATTTGGTCATATATGAAGTAAACATGTTACATATTATTATATAGGTGCACCCAAATAAATAAACATCATGAGTAGCTGATAAAAAAAATTATTTAAACAAAAGTTCCTCATTGTAATGAGCATGTGTTTTGATAAGCATGAACATAATGGCTACCATTAATTTCAAAACAACATAAGTGGTTATTATTTAGTCTCAATCAAGAATTAACATCATTACTTGTTGTTTTCCATTAATCACATGCTTTTCAATAAACCTAATGGAGTTCTTTTGACATTGATTAAGTGTTAAATGAGTCTTGGACTATTTCTGAATATGCTTTGCATTATCAAATAATCATATTACATCCTGTGTCCGGATTCAAAAGCTGTTTTCTCAAACCCAACTGCCAGCCATGAGCCTGCTAGTAATTTTTTTCGAAACGCCTACTGATTTTTTTTCTCAAATAATTGTGATTGAATGGTGTACACACGCAACCAACATTTACCAACATGTGCCTCACCTGCCATACAAAAAGGTCAACCTGTCTGTTCGCTATCAACACCATCCCGTAGAAGAATGCTCTATGTAGGCTGGCACTAAATTACATTGCTGAGAAGTAGCCTTGGCTTGGAGTCTCAGTTACAGCTAAGACGTCAATTCACCTTTTGTTTTAAACAAATCAAAATTCATTTCAGTGGTGGTCACAATATATTCTCTACATTTACAATGCAAAGATTTGTTAACTTCCCTGTGAGAGCTCTGCATTTGTTAGGGAAAGAACATCAAGGCTTGTGTCATACTTGTTTATAATGTGAACAAAACAAAAAAAACACCTTTAAAAATGAATAATATATTTCATCTGTGTATTATTTGGGGGACTTGATTGAAAAAAAAACATGTTTGTGGTTCTTCAAAGAGATGCTGCCATACCTAATGCATAAGTAATATAGTTCACTTTCAAGTGTAAAGTCTCACTTTTGCCTCAGGTACATTAGTCCCCTGTGTTTTTATCTCCGATTCCCACTCTCTGCAAACACATGAAATCAGGATGGAACAACGATATGGAAAAGATAGGAGCATGTACCACATCAAAGACATTCTCTCATAGTCTGACACACGAAAAGCCTGTTTAAGAGATGGGAAGATGGTTGACTCCATGTTGGTTTTCGTGTTAGCAGTTCATATTGAGTTTCCTTTTTGGCTCCGCTTTGTTCATGCTTATTTTGTGTCTTCTATTTCTTTCCAGCTGCCAGCCTACACAGCTCTCCTCTGCTATCTCAAGCCAAACTCAACTCATGTTGTGTGAATGTATTTCTCTGCATCTGCAACATGGGATTAGCCAAAGTCGAAGGCTCCCCGTGGGCTGAGAGCAGGTGAGAAGGTATGAGGCCCCCGATAATGAAAACGTAATTCTGCCGAGGAGATTAAGTTCCGCCTTCTCGACCCTACGGGCAAAGCTTAGCTCACGGCATGACACATCTGTTTAGACATTTATTGGCACCAGTTGTTAAGGAACCAGTTTTTCTTTGAACCAAGGGAGGAGTGGAAGAGGAATAGTAATAAATTGAGCCAGATCTTTTTCCTGATCGATCGACATTTCCAGGGACAAACTGACTGTAAAACATGAAATAGGGGAGGAAACAAGGAGTGGTACTGCAATGGAGTGGATCTGTCCAAAAACCTACAAGAGAACAAGAGACAGAGATAGAGAATGAGAGAGAGAGAGAGAGAGAGAGAGAGAGAGAGAGAGAGAGAGAGAGAGAGAGAGAGAGAGAGAACGAGAGAGAACGAGAGAGAGTCGACCATCTGCTGCCCAGTTGGGTAACATCATGGAACTGGAGGCAAAGAGATTAGACACAGGCAGCAGCGCCGAGTACTGCTGGCTCTTACTTTAGGAACATGCTCAGAATCTGGCCCATTCTCAGACCACATTACTTGTGATGGCTCATAAAACTGAACTTGCAGCAATAGTGAAGAGAACCAGCACAGCATCCCATTGGAAATCTCAATGCCCATTTATGTACCATGGACAGCAGCATCTCAATTGCTTATCCAGGAACAGCTAAATGTAAATCCTTACTTAACCATTGGTTAGCTCAGAATACACATTCTACCATAATGCACTTACAAATGTACACAAAACAAAAGCAAAAACCAACAGAAGTATTAACGCAGTAATATTTAACTTCTATGTGAGCACATGGACATGAGGGTAAGTACACAGTGTGAATGTGGTTATGCGTTATTACACGGTTCACTGGTCCGAGGAATCAGCCCCAAGGGCAGAACCTAAGGCCAGTCTTACAGACCCACCGTACACCCAATGAGTCTAGTGAATCCTCCATAATGATCGATTTGTTCCTCCAATCTAAATGTTCACAAGGAAAGGTTTCCATAATAGTAGTTTTTGTACCGATGGAGAGGTAAAAGCTTTCCAAATGAGCATGTTCCCAGGTAGGCACACAATAAACACATTTCATGTGCGTCCTTCGGCATGCAATCCCATTAGGGTTCCATTGAAATAGCATACATTAAAGGAATGCAATAATTGAAGTTACAATTTCTTTGACAATGCGGTTACAAACAAAACCATATAGAAACACACATGTGCACACACGCAGACAAAACCTGATAGCTCTGTGTTCGAGCAGAGTCTAAAGGTATAAAGCACAAGCATGGCACTTGGTCTTTATTTAAATTATTCTATATGGGCATGACAATACCCTGGACAACTGTACGCACAGGGGGAAACTGAAAGAATGACTTGGGAGCAGGCTGAGGGAAACGACACATTGAGCTGTTGACCACAGAACAAAGAGAGAGAGAGAGAGAGAGAGAGAGAGAGAGAGAGAGAGAGAGAGAGAGAGAGAGAGAGAGAGAGAGAAGAGAGCAGAAAGCAGAGAGCAGAGAGCAGAGAGCAGAGAGCAGAGAGCAGAGAGCAGAGAGCAGAGAGCAGAGAGCAGAGAGCAGAGAACCCATTGCAGCTTCTAAACCACAGGACGAACAGCAATGTCTGCTTACAAGTGGCCAGGGCCACCGTTTCGGTGTGTTATGACTGTGTGACCTTCATCAATGGACCAAATGACCAGCGCAACCAAAAGCCTTACCAAAAATATCTTGCACAAACAAAACAGAGCAAAAAGTAAAATCCCCTTGTTACTTGACAGACTGTCATACGGTTTCAAGCAGCGTAAACAATTCTTGCTGAACAATGAACAAATTGTATAATAAAAAGAGGCATACAAACCAACGCATGTTGATTTATTTTAAAAAATACAAAAACATTGGGGCTTTTTAACTTTGGTCTGAGAGCAAGCTTTTTTTGTCTAGTTAAGAGACAATGTGGAAGCGTTAGATAGCATGTGAACAGAATAAAGAACTGCGGGGTCGTGACCCAAGACTACTGTTCCGCCCCTGGGCATAATGAGGCCAGGCTCGCTGGTGTTTTCTCCTTAGTATATCTGGTTATAATGAGGGCCAGACTGTTTGGCCATTCAGCTCTGATAAACCTTATTAGTCCGGATGCCTAGGCATGGGACTCAGTTCTCTGGTGTGTGTGTGTGTGTGTGTGTGTGTGTGTGTGTGTATGTGTAGTGCAGACATACGTGTGATCCTGTGTGATTATACCTTAAACTTACTGCCCTCCGGTATGTTTTCCATATTTTGCAATTCAAATATCAATACCCCAAATATAATCATTTTTGTGGGTCCGGCTTTGATTCTCTTTTTCCAGAGGCAATTATTTAAAAAAGGAAAGGAGCCAAAACAAGCACTCAATAAGCCACCATCACTCCATGTAGTGTCTTAAAGGTATTGCTTTTACACAAACACTCACACAAATACATCATCATCACATAATATTGGCGATTCAAATAGATACGTATCACTAAGCATTTTTATATTTTGCCGCCAGATTGATCAATGAAGATAAGCCTCAAGGTTAAAAGCACCCCTGAGCCCCAAACAAGTTAAACATACTTGAGAAATGCGTTTCCTGTGCTTAAGACTGTGCTCTAGATAAGTCTCTCGACTTCACTGCAACTGTTGTTTAGGTCATTAGTGCTTAATTAGTCAGTTACAACCAAAGAGAGTAAGGAGACGACTACAAAAACATCTCGCTCTTTAGAGCAAATAATCCTTAATTGATGGTTCCGTGTTTCAGCCAGTGCTAAATGAGGAAAAGGAGCAGCGCTGCATCTCCTTAGAGCAATCAGTCTGTTGGGGATATGGAAATGAGAAAAGAAAAGGAATTAGCCGCGGTCTGATCACCTTTTTCCCCTTACCATTCTGCGCTTGAGAACAGTAGCCAGTGCCAAAAGCTTTTTTTGTTTTTCTTTGTGTTCCTGCAAGAGAAGCTTGCCAGACAGTATGTACATGGCGTTTCAAAATGCACTTTTTCTGAGATTTTCCTTGCAAGTGGCTGTTCTGCATCAAAAGGACTGAAAAGTTTGCCGGAGAAGGTTAAATAACAAGGACAATAAGGACAATATGATGGATTTAAAAGGAATATACTTCAGCTCACAAAAAGGCATTTTCTGAAAACGTGTCCAACCAAAGACGTTTTTTATCCTCCCTCTGTAAAACGGGGGAAGAAATGCAAGAAAGAGGCTGTGGTCTTTAAATCAAACTACGTATAAATAATTGTGTTAAATGGGTTGTTAGAGGTGACAGATCGAAGTGCCGAAGAGAATGTGTGATGATGACAGGTACTATTGGGGACGCCCCGAATGATTTCACCTTTCAAAGCCGAGAGAGTAGGCAAGCAGCGCACATCCGAAATAACAGCTCTTTAAGTGCACACAAAGCGCCACAAGGTGTAATTGCATTTTGACTGGGGAGTAATTCTCTGTCATTTATGGGAAGAGGAGGCAAAGACATATGGGTAACCAGCTGGCTGCCTCCAGAAGTGTGTGGGGCCTGTGTGGAGAGGAGGGTGAAAGGAAAATTTAGGAAGGGCACCACTGAACAGGGTCTTCACTGGGTAATAAATCAGTGATTGGAGCACTAACCGCAAACCCTTGAAAACATACATGAATAGTAAATTGGAATCACAGTCTGGAATGAAAAACAGTTCTGATATAGTTATGAAAAGCTAATGGGGAATATGTGGAAGATTATGCCATCGTACAGACTGCAAGAGACTGTGGTACATACTTTTAAAATTGGAACGTTTTAGAATAAAGGAAACAATTTGTTGGTCTCCCAATTTTTTTCATAACTTTTGCTACTGCAGTTGATTCGAATGTCATTATCAACCTGTGACTCACATCAGCGGTTTGTTAAAAGTGTGTGAGTTCAACCGAGATAGGGGATGGGGTGACTAATGGACTTTTTTTCCTTTTCTTTTTTTTCATTCTCACATATGTTGTCTATTTTGGGACATGTTGTATAGCAAAGACAGAATTAATATCTATAGCATATGAGCTGAGGAGAGTGATCAGGCTTGAGGCTGCTGGAAATTGCAAATACATTATTACAGTTACAAAAAAATTGTCACATACTGTATATTTCAGATTTGAGGTAGAACAAGTATTCCAATTGCATGACTAACGCACATGTTCATGGTGCACAAACACAACAATAAGTGGGCGCTGATGCAATACTTCCCAAAGCATGCTAGACCTCAAGCATTGCAGTTCTATGCAACTGAGTTCCAACAGTCTGCAACAACACAAACTAAATCTTAACTCACTTCCCACAGAATGGTAACATTAAGCACAGAATCTTAAGCATGGCAAAACATCCTATGTGTTGCTTGTGTGTTCGTGTGTGAGAAAGCCACCGTTTGTGTGCACTCGCATTATGTATATTCATAACAAACTATATAACTGCCACCTTTACCACCAATGGGAGTTTGTGGAAGATGGTCGAACAGAGAGCGATGAAGATAGAGGAACTCACAAACAGGGACAAAAAAAGACTAGACACTAGTGAGGAAAACAGTCTGCCAGTCACGGTGGGGACAGAGTGAGTCATAGAGGTACAGGGTGGTGGAGTGCAGGTACTGTATCCGCCTGAGGCCAACGCATCCTGATGTCTCCTCTTTAAAGCAGGGAAATGAAATGAGCGGGGTGATGGAGGGGAGATGCCAGCCGCCTGCCCCAGCCCAGCCATCTTCTTATCACCAGCAGCAGCCTATGGCTGGGGGGGGGGGACGCAGATGAGTGCTGGGGTGGCTTCAGGGACCTCAGCGTTCCCACTGAGCACGCTCAGTGTATGAATGATGTATAACAGGATTGAGTTACTCGGCTCTGAGTAGGCTAAAACTCAGATGCTCTTGGAAGTTCAGAAGTTTTATGAGTTTAAGCTGACGGTCTTCTAGTGTTTCAGAGAGTTGAAAGGTTAATTGCCTTTTCTCAGTCTCATGGGTAGGCTGTGTTTGCCGCGACTAAATTGTATTTCACAACAGCCTGTGCAGGGCTGGGAATGTCACAAGAATGGCACAAGCGTCTCTCTGTCTCTGTCTCTGTCTCTGTCTCTGTCTCTGTCTCTGTCTACCTGTCTTGTTCTCTCTCTCTCTTTCTCTCTCTCTCTCTCTCGCTCTCTCTCTCTCTTTGCTATGCAGACTATTTCCGAGTGGGCTTAGAAGAGTATTACTGCTGGCATTTCAATGCCAAACCAGCCAATTTCAACACACATCTGTTCAATTATACCTGAAAACCTTCAGATAATTGCCTCTTTTCCCTCTGGCTCCACTGAATTACTATTGATCCAGAAGAGAACTTAGAGAGGCAGCCCAAGTTCATATCTTCAGAATCCACTCTAAGCAAAGAGATGATGTTACCCATTGCAGTGTTATGCTGATTCCCACGACATGCTGGCCGGCAACGTTTAATACTGGAGTCAATCAACGCCGTGAGGTTCATATTCCATTCTACCAAGTTGTTCTCTGTCATTTCCCTCCTTCACAGTACTGTGTGTGAGTAGGCAATAACCCATGGTCAAAGGAGACAACCAAAAGAGTGCCCGCACACATGCACTCCCAGCAGAGGGAGACAAAGAGACAAAGCTATGGGAGTGGTAGAGAGGCTTCATTGGTCCAGGAGCAGCTGGAAACGCTGTATGGCTGGCGTCGTAATCAACCGGAGGTTACAGTTTAAGGATATTTCTGGGTTGATGAGCACACCGCAGATGCAGAGCTGCACATTAATGTCTATGATGAGTAATCTGCTTCTCCGTATGTTTTCAGCAGGGGAAAAAAAACTTCCATCAGGAAAGGCTTTTGTGAGCCGTCTCGCTTTATCATGTGAAAAATCTAATGTGCTCACGATTTATAAATAAACACATACCAGTTCAAACCAGGCAATGCAGGCATTCACGCTTGTTCACAAGTCAGTCAACAGATTTGCATGAAATGGTGGCAAATACGGGTTTTAAATATTGTTACATAAATGCCATTCAGGTTTATTTATGTTACAAAGACAGCAGGAAGTCAGCAAGTAGAGCAATCAAGCAGTTCTCAGTTAATCCAACATAAAGGCTGGATATCTGGATTACAATGGCAATAACCACATTGTCGAGCAAGTATTCAGCTCCACAACATTTTGAAAAACAACCTAACAACCTAAACACCCAAACTGGTCATTAGGTTTGTAATTTGTTTGGCATGAGGTTGGAATCTCTATAAATACAATAAAGTGGGAGTGGGGCTTTACCATGTGGATGTTTTTACCTTCATCTATAGCTTTTGATCTTGCATGGACATGTTTTAGCAAAAAAGGAGGTAAAACACATGATGTGACCAAAATGATTGCCATTGTGAAGATGGGTCTAGAGTGACAACTGATTTTCTCTTTGAACATTTTTATCTCTAGATATCCTGGTATCAGTGCATTATCTTTATTATATTGATGTTATGTTCATGATCTAGTTCAGTCAAAGGAATGTACCTGAAGTATCCTTCTGCTGAAAATCTCAGTCATCAAACAACCACAACAACACAAACAACCCATATCTGGATCTATATAGAGTACTCAACATAAAAAAGGAGTTGCAAAGAGAATGTTACACTGCCTTGTTGTGGTTCTCCCTGGTAAGTTAACATGGCACTGGGATAATTGTAAACGTTAAATTACAGAGCACTGTCGAATGAACGGGCCTCAATACTGTTTTTGTGGTTTCCTTGAATTGCTTGTTGGAGGAGGAGAAGTAGCAGTAAAGTTGGTCATGTCACAGTTACTTGCGTGATAAAAAGCATGCCAGGCCATCTTTCCCATGCAACTTGTATTTGCTTCACCTATAGCGTAGCATTCATTCTATAGTGATTACATTGCCCAATATCCTTGTGACACACCTTATATTACAGTAAATCATATATTCATACATGATGCATTATTATTGGGGTTTTAAGGGCAGGGAGAACATTTTGTTCGGTCAAATTACTACCTCCCTTTGAGAGAGTTAGGTACGTACTTCAAGGTGACCATAAAAACAAATGTCCTTTTGATAATAGGGGTAGGTTAGTTCTCATGACAGCTTTATAATGCCTTAATGCAGGACCTCTCTTGGAACCTGGAGCCATGCCTGCTAGTAAAATAAATGCTGTGTCATTTATTTAAAGTCTTAACAGTAGTTTAAAAACTTTCTCATTTGTTCCTGTAAAACCCAGGAAGTAGCTTGTATTGGTCAAAATCTTTAGGCTATTGTGGTCTTTCATATTTTAAAGAGACATGGAGAGAGAGAGAGAGAGAGAGAGAGCGAGAGAGAGAGAGAGAGAGACAGACAGACAGACAGACAGAGACACATGGAGAGAGAGAGACATGGAGAGCGAGAGAGACAGAGACAGAGACAGAGACAGAGACAGAGAGGGATGGAGAGAGACAAAGACATGGAGAGAGAGAGAAAGAGAGAGAGAGGCATGGAGAGAGAGAGGAGAGAGGGTGTGCCATGACATACTCAGCCCTGCACAATGAATAATTATGCACACAAATGCACACCTATTTTATGCATGACCATCATACTTTTTGCATTGCCTGTCTCTTCATAAGCAGTGAGATGAGCCTGTTAAATCTGTTTTTAGTACAGGGGTTTGACTTAGTTATTGAATTATCTTCTAGTATTTTACAGTATAGATGAATGTAAACAGATGGTGGAAGGTCTGCCTCAAGGCTAGATTTGATGTACTATGGCCTCTGCAATACATGCTGTCCACATCCTATTACGCAGAAAATTGATTTCACTGTTCAAATTGAACTGTGTCCAATTGCAGTAGATATGTTTATTTCATTTGCTCCAAATGAGATTATACACGCAAAAGAATGACCCTGACAAGATCCGTTTCGAATCCATCAATTTATGACAGGCATGACCAGTGCAGAGGAACGGACTTTGGCTTACCATAGGCTCAAGTCAGGCAATTAAATATGTCAGTGAAATACTGAAATACAGTTAGAACATAGATTTTTTATTAAAGATGCTGTGAAAAATCCCTCTCCTCGTTGAAGTATAATTTTGAAACACACTATAATGTATTTTAACGAGCAATAACTTGGAATTTGTTGCTCGGATATTGTAAAACTAAAAGGGAAACATAGAACCACAATAATTTTGAAACCCACACAACCACACCACAGTAATATTGAACAAATATAAAGGAATCTGTGGAATATAAATCAATTCAATTGAGAACGTTACAGAATAAGGTTCTCTTCGGTTCCTGATAATAGACTTATTCCTAAACCTGTTGCTTATCTGGACTAAGATTGAGGGGAAACCCTATCATCCAACCCCATCCAAAACCAGAAGGGAAGTTTGCTGCCTGTCGAACCTGTAGTAATGTCTGGCAGGCAAACAGACATACAGAGAGACTGAGCCTCTGGCTATTGAAACTGTAAACAACACTCTCACCACCAGCAGCAGAGGCAGCCGAGGCTAACCCGGCTCTCTGAAAACCAAACCCCTCACAACTCCTCCTCAAACGCTGGAATAGAGCCATGCCAGGACCTGAGGCTGCAGGAATAATCCGTTTTACAAGGGGTGATTTGTGTACGTATTTTGTTACATTTAGTTGGACTCGTGAAAAGAATTAGGCAGCACTGAATGCGCTACACCGTCTGACCAGCATAAAAGTAGTGATTGCTTTTGGGTGGCTTTATTCCTTCTGTTTGGGAAGAGAGATGGCTGAGGGTGTTTGTCTGAATCCAACTGTCTGGATAATAGGTACAAATATATTGTCTTTGATTTACTTGGTAAACTTTCAGTCCTTAACAAGGAAAGCAATCACAACCAATGTATTTCTTTTGTGAGCAATATTGATTTTGTCAGAGCGGTTGAATCCCTTTCCCATTTAGCCAACTTGATCATCCGTATGTGGTGACTCAATGAACAGTACAAAGCCAAGAAGGCTAAATCCTGTATTGCATGAAGATTCGACTCCAAACTACATAAAAAGTCACAGAGGGGGCAGGGATCAATTCCCACTTTATTGGAGACCAATTTCAAGTCACTCTGAGTGATTCAGTTGGCTCCAGGGGTGACTCTGGAGGCAGTGGTAATGAGATTCAGCCGGCGCTTCCTTATCTAAGGCCAACTCTGACATCCTGGAAACATTTATCCTCCCCTTCTACCAAATTTTTTGTTCTTCTCAGAAGTAAAACCTGAAAGGGTTGTCGGAACTGTTTTTTTTCTTAAACGTCCAGAAAGTCAACATGAGAATTGTGGCTGACAAGCTTAAGGCGAACCTCCATTTTAATTGAGTCAAACGTGAGCGGATCAAACTGTCCAGATATGGATCAAGCAAGGACCTCCACATAACTCTTTGCTCCTTTGATAAGATTTTACCAGAAATGTGTTCCACGCTCCACAGGGTACAACTATGAAGTCCTAGCTCCTCACACAAGTTGCAGAGATGGGTTAATGCATATGTAAAGCAAAGTTGATGAAAGTAACGCTCAAAGTGTGTTGGGGAATTATGAATGACCGCTGGAAAATGTGTTTTCTGTGTGTCATTGCTTTTCAAAACGATTGCGTGCATGCGTTTTTTGTGTGTGTGTGCGCGCGCATCTAATGTGCGTGTAGTTGTGTGTGTGTGTGTGTGTGTGTGTGTGTGTTTGGGAGGGGGTGTCTGTGCGTGTCTATGTGATTACCGAGACCTGCTGAGAGCGCCCCGGTGCACCCGAGGGGTGGCAGGGGACAGATGGCAGGGAGGGAATGGAGAGATGGGAGATGCCAACCGGCATTAGTCACAACCATTACTCACACTCTCTCTTCTGGATGACAACAAGTGACTGTTCCACTGATGTCTCTATACCAGGAAATTCTCATTAACAATCTGTATGGGGGGAGGACAACGAGGAGAATTTTGGAGAGAACAGACTATGGGCTAAATGATTACAGTAGAAGGGAAAGAAGCCTGCAGTGCACAACTGTTAGCATCCACGCCCGCCACAGTAATCATCGTCATCCCCATCATGGTTGTCATTACCGTTGTCATGTTCCCTGGAAGGATTACCAACAATGTCATCACTGACTTACAGTGGCTATTGGGGGAAAGAAATCTGGCTATAAGTAATGTTTGATCGCTGGAAATGACATGAAAAACAAGAGAGACATTACATTGCATTGCATAACATTACAGTCATTTAGCAGACGCTTTTACCCAAAGCGACTTACAAAATAGTGCTTTCAGCATGAGGAGATAACAAATAACCATAAATCAGCTCCATTTAGAAGTGCCTCACTTACCCAATTTCCCAAATAAGAGCAATGGAATTGTCACGTTAAACACCAGGATACAAACCAAGTGCAAAGAGAAAGTCAAGCGCTTCAAACCAAGCAAAGAACAGAAGTGCCAAACAACAACGTTACTTTTTCTGGGAAATGAACAATGAGGAGTGTAAACAGAAAGCTAAAAGGATTTCACGTGAGCCCTTTTTCACCACGCAGTACCACCGTTAAGGTCCTTCCTGTGACATTACATACTGAGAATAAACACAACCTTTTGGGCTTGTGGTCCCTGCACAGTGTCCCGACAGATGGGCCAGCGGTCTAGGTGTTCATTTTCCCCTTTTAGAACTGTGCTAATGAAGCCACAAACAGAGTGACCGGGTGGGACGTGGCCCGCCTCTACCGGGGAGACGAAGGGAGACTCGAGGCCTAATTGGCAGCACCCTTGTTTCCAGTGTAATTGCACTTATCTAGTGAGTCACCTTCGAGGGTCATTAGGAAGCGCTGGATTAATTGAGCTGAGCGTGGCGGAGGGGTGGAGAGGAGATGAGCGGTGCAGGAGAACAGAAGAGCGGGGGAAATCTGGCCCATTACTCCGAAAGCAAACTTTCTCAGAGTCTGACACGTCTGCTCATGTGGGACACTTTCAATCAGCCGCCTTAATCGCTCCTCCACTTTGACTGAGAGATGCGTGCCAGAGTTTTCTTTTTATAGAATTCTTCGGTGATTATCTCTTCATATTACAACTCCCAGCCCACTCTAATAGTGGTCTCCCCCTAAAGAGGCGAGGCTGTCATAAGGCTTGTAGTGCTTTTCGTGTTCAACCCGTTCAACACTCAACGTTAGCCCTGAATGAAGAAATGTTTTAACATTGTAAGGAGAATTTTACACTGCATTGGGGTTTAGTGATTTGTAGCACTGATAGTCTTACCCTATGCACATAACCCGTTTTTTTAAATCCTCAAAAAGATATACAGCATATGCCTACTCTATAGATGTCTGACATTTTCCCCATCACATCAAGGTCACTGTGACCGTCAAACCAGCATTATGCCGCAGTAACTCAAATCACATGACATCTAAAAGCTTGGCTCATGGGTCCTCACGGGACTGGCTTACGTTGCTGGTGTTTTTTTGACTCCTTTTAATGACAGTGAAAGGAATACAACAACATCAAAGGTCATTTTTTATTTTTCACACGGTATATGTGGAACCATTTCCTGGTGCTTTCTTTGGCCTTTTTTTTTGGTGGCTGGTCAACTTTATTGTAGTTCTGAGGAGATGTCTGTAACCCTGTCTCCAGGGTTAATCACCTGGGTCTAAGGCCTACACCTGGCTCTATAACTCAGTGTCAAAGGTTTGGTGGAATCAGCTCTTCTCTTCTGATGGCTCAGCATCCAGGAACCAGTCTCAAGCTGCCAGGGGCGTCACGGGGTCACCGCTACAAAGCTACTGCACTCACCTCTGCCTCATTCCAGGTCACCAGGAGCCTTTTCCTCCTGGCAGGTCGATCCATGAGAAGATTCCCTAGTCTTTTTAATTAGGAGTCCATAATTGTACAAGAGAGTAAATATTGAATAGAAATGGGGGGGCTAAACCCTTTTAATGCTTTGAGACCGATGCGTCTATTATGGCCCCCCCACCCCCCCACTAACCACCTCTTTCTGGTTTATTCTCACGGCTGGACTAGAGTTCTTCCGTCACTGCTGTTTGAGTAGAAGATGGATGCTGATGGGGCTGACCTTTCATTTGTGTTCTAAACCATGCGTGGTTCACGAGTAGAGAGAACACGGTGTGTCTGATGCTGGCTGACAGCCGGTGTGTGTGTGTTGGTGTGTGTGTGTGTGCTTGCGTGTCCATGGGTGTGTGTGTGTGTGTGTGTGTGTGTGTGTGTGTGTGTGTGTAAGAAAGAGAAATACAAGGAAAACGGTGTGTTTGTGTGTTGGATGTAATCTTTTACCAAAACATCCTCTCTCTCATGGAGAATGAGCGGGAAGACAGACGAAAAGGGCATTTCTGTGTTCCGCTTCTATCTGAGGGGGAAAAACCCTGAAGGACAGTGCTTTGAACAACGGCATTGAGCTGGAGAGTAAGAGAGACATAGAGATAAAGAGAAAGAGAGAGAGGAGAGCACAGCACTGGCTGTAATCAAATGTCAACATGATAAATCCAACCTTTACAAGCAGTCTCGGCTGTAAGCGAGTTTGTGTCCCAGAATTAACAATCAGACCTATCAAATTGTTCCGGAATAATTAATGCCAAGCGGACTGTCATATATCGTGCCATTGGGGTCTGTAAATCTTGCCTTTAAAAATAAGTTACGGCTAATATATACCACAACTACAGCCCTGCAAGGCGCCTTGGGGGGATAGAGGTGTTTTTTATTGGTGGCAAGGACGGCACTTGTTAAACAAGCTTCTCGGGAGCTCTGCGGGTGTCAGGCCCACACGAAAGAGAGATCAATCTCGCCGACCTGTGTCAAGGCCCTGATTGATGAAGAAGGAAAGAGGGGGGAGGCTGCCATTGTTTCCAATTCCTTGCAAGACAAACCACCACCACCCACACTACAGTAAAACCCGATATGAATGGATCCAGGGGGCAAGCACAAGGGAATTGATAATATGTCCCTGCAACCATTCGTCCCCTCCTCTGGTCTGTAGCAGAGCTGCCCCAGGCCCCAGCCACAGCCCCAGCCACAGTCACAGCCCCAGCCACAATCTCTGAAGTGGTTAAGAACCGCTGGATGGGAATTTCTAAGCGCTGGAGTTAAGAGAATAAGTCTATAGGTTTTCCAATGCAAAGGGTCTGGGTCACCAAGAATCTTGGAGCCCTAACCGTGTGACCTTTACCATGAGACTAACCAAAACAAAAGCGCATTCGATCTTTCAAATAAAAAATGTAATTTAAAATTTGAAATAAAGAAGGAAACGGCAAATGCAAATTATTGGATACTTATTTTCAATTGTATATCATACAGCTTTCACCATGTTTTTACTTGTATGCTTTTCTGCATGACATTATGCTCAGGTGATAGTGACACTGTATCATGTTGACACCAGGATACCAGCTTACAGACGTAGCATGCCTGGCCATGTTTTTTAGACCAGAAATTAGTAAAAAACCTAATGATGGATCACACTACCTCCAGCAGGGGGACGAGATTGATGGCTTTCATTGAGACAAAGGTAATCTTATTACAAGGTCATTAATAAAACATTGTTCATTAAGTGGAGTAATAAAGCTACCATCAGAGCTCCTCTCAATGATTGACATGTAATCAATGGTTGGTTGAGCCATGCTCACAGACAACACACCAAAGGTAATTAAGAGTGTATTCCCACTCTAAGCCAATCGAGTGAAAACGTTATGAACAATGCTTAGCTTATGGTTTAAAAAGGTTTTTTTGAGTGTTTCTAATAGCTTAAGTGACAGAGAGTAAAACAGCACATGATGTCTACAGTGTTGTAGGAAGGAAGCTTTTAAAGAAGTCATATTTTCATACACAAGCTCTTTCATCCGTTGAGTTTTTCTGTAGCTTGTATAACTGAAGCCCACTTCCAGGAAAGGGACTGGCTTTCAGGAGACAAAAACACTGTATTCCTCTCTTCAGCTCTAGCGTTAAATGCAGCGTTCCTAGCAGTTGGAGTTTGCGCAAGTACTAGAGGTTACCTTGAGTCAAGAGAGAAAAGATCAGAATCACATAACAGCTAGCTTAAAGGGCATAATGCTCAACAGATATGTTTTCTCTTAGATATTATTTGGGCTTCAAACACTGCCAGTTCTTACTGTAGAAAAGGGAGGAGAAAGAAAATATTACTCTATAACTCAAAGGGGTTAGCTATGGATGGAATTTCCAAGTTACTGAAGTGAATTTGAATGGGGAGCAATTTTATGGTTGACAGAGCAATTTTTGGCCAGGCTGTGTCTGGTCTGAAGGTTACTAAACCTGAGGTGTGGATAGAGAGATGCCCACTAAGACTGCAGGGAGCCCTGGTCAACGTCTGAGCGTGCATTTTGAATTCTTTGATATCATCTCTATCTGTGCGTCGGCTGCTGAGCTGTCCAAATAAAACAATACCTGATCATAATGCACACAGAATTGTTTTATTATTTTCTATCCAAACATATTAATATTAAGTAGCTGATGCACATAGCTTGTTGTTTCAAGCAGATGATGCTTTTTGCTCAATTTGTAAAACTTGTGGATCAACGCACAGAGGCAGAGTACCGACAAGAAAGAAGGCCATCTTTTTGCATCCAGCATACTGTATGGAAAAACAATTGATAATGACAGAGCATCTAAACAAAGGCCTAGCTGTATAGAGGAGTACACCAACAAACCTTCCTGCAATCAAGACTGGGTCAAAACAGAGATTAGCAGAGAAAATACAGAATGGGCCAACTTCTGCACTTGACAATCTTTTTTTTTGTATTAGGATCACACTAGATGCTGTAGTTACATTCCCATTGGTGTGTAGATGGCCCCAGATAACAGAAATGAATGAAAGGGGCAGGAAGTGATGTCACAATTGATAAGAAATAAAAATGACACAATCTCCCCAAGGCCTCAGCGATTGTGCACCGTCTTTAGAAATGACTTTCTCCCAGCCTCTTTGTCCCTGCTCTCTAACCATGGCGTCCCTTATCTACAGCAATAATTAAACCCACAAGGGAGTATTTTATGATGGACATATAAACCTATTTAAAATGGAATTAAAGATGTTATCAGAATTTCTGTAATAATGAAAGGCCACAGGGAGTTGCAATCGCAGGGCCTCCTCTTACTGTCTCTGCTGAGTTGAAAGGACACCCGCTCTCCTCAGAGATGATTAGACACCCATTTGACTTGCTGCGCTTTGGAACTGGTGTCTTTGCAATGAATTACCGAAGTGTACTCACAACGTCACAGGTGCTTTTCCCTCTTGAATTATTAGCCAGGTTGAATGCATGCAGTTCCGTCCACTCTACAAAAAAAGTGTGGCTTTGAACATTGTGGTAAGATTACACAGGAAAAACTAAATTGGAAAAAATTTAATAACAACAGCTTTTTTCTTTTTTTTTTTTTCTTTGTCATTTATAGATTGATAATACAGGGCACAGAGACCCAGCACATTCGGAGATGGAGCACCTCAATGCTTTTACAGCTCTCCTTGTTATTCACTCTCCACCTTTTTTCCATGCAGATCTCACATTAGAATAGCTTCTCATCCTGCACTATTATTTCCACAGGGTCATGCTAACCCCTGTCTAAACTTACTAAGGTGCTTTTCACTTCCGCTCCAGAGTCATTAATAGCCCAGTGCACCTCTGTGACACACACTCATACAGCCCTGGGAGGGAGAGATGTAACGCAGAGCACCAGTGTCTCATTAACAGGAAACAGGCTCCCCTGGAGTGGGTTAAAAAGGTTTGTGAGAGTCACTTTGTTACATGGTGGATGAGAACTTAGCATATGGGAAATAGTTGAGTACTACTGTTCTAGTAGTGAAAACATTTTGAATCAAGTATTATAAAGTCCGTTTGTTGGCGTAAAGTGAATTTATAAAGCTTTTGTGTCCTGAATTCAAAAGTGGAGAAATCATTTTTTGACTGAACAACTAGGCTTTGTATCAAAGGTTGTTGACTCTCATGCTTTACCTCTGCTTATGCCCATTTCACAGTCCATGTTAAGTAAATGAGAAGTCCTATTAGCTGAGGTGAGAGAAGATAATACAGATGAGTGTCTGTCAAAGGCAAACACGTTCCTTAATTCTTTTGTCTCTACAGAGATGCTCGTGTGAGATCTGACAGGAGACGACCTCTCTGCTTACTCTCCCAGTTGGTGCCTTATCTTTCATAAAGCATTAAGGTAATTTGCACTGTCAGCCATCTCTGGGCCCCACATTTCCCCAACATTAACCGAGCGATTAAAAACTAATTTCAGCTGTAATTCCACAGTTAAGCACCTCTACCTCTCCCATGCTAGATCCTCATAATCCTCTTTCTGACGTATGTCTCCACTTTCTAGAAACCATTCCAACTGCCATTCCAAATGTTTTAATTAGGAGAAGAATTTTCAGGAAATAAGATATTTAAATTATGGTCCAGACAAATAATTTATAAATGATTATTGTTGCCGATGGAGCTTTTAATCTAATATTGCTATAAATTAGCCCCCGCACCCCAAACCCTCATTAGCTTACAATAGGTAATGCTGGCGTCAAATGGCAACCTTATATGTAAAAACGTTTAACTACCTAGGAAAATTAGGTTGATTATTATGTAGAGGAAGTTAAACCATTTTAAATTGGTTTATAAGATGATGGCTAATAAAAGTTGCTCAGCCCAAGACCCAATCAATATATGCTATTGTACAATCAATAAATACTGCTTACATGTTTATGTTTGTATTGATTCTTGAAATACTCATGAAAGATATATCATTCAAAAATTTGTTGTACCATCAGATTCTTGATCCTTAAGTGAACAATAATACGACAAAAGTGCCTTGAAAAAGTTTGCCTTGTTGAAATCTATATATGGAAATAAAAGATCCACCCAACTCAACCTTACTCTGCAGCCAAGAGACAGTTAACTAACTATTTTCACATCCCTTACATTTAAATGTTTTGAAAACAAATATTAAAAAATGCAAATCTTTGAACCTTGAAAAAGTTTTGGGGGCAAGATTTTAAAGTGTAACCAGCCAGGTTCACATAACATCAGGGTAAGAGGTTTGTGCTCGGATAGGGACAGTCAATAACATGCACTTGTGCACTCAAGGACTCTGTTATCAAATATTCATGATAACCAGTCTGCACCCTCAGTTCTTACACAGTCTTTCCCGAACAGATGTGAGGTTCTACCAATTTAGGTTATAATGCAGTTAGTTTGAGGGTTTCAGACATGCATCCCTGAGGCCATGCTGCACGTGAATGCTGTTCAAAGTAATAACTTCCAGCTTTCCTCTAAATTAAGAAAAGACCTGCTCAAGGGATCTGAACTGCCTTTGCTGCGTCTGTCACCCCCAGTGACTGAGCTATCAATATCTTCGACTTCTCTCACCATCTGATATGTTGTTTATTGTCAGGTCTGGGGCATTGCTGGATCTCTCTCTTGTATCTCTGCACTTCAGAATTAATTTAAGACTCCTAGACAGTGTGAAGTGTATCGTATCATCAAAGGAGCCTGGGACTGTGACGGTGACCTTGGGAATGCACTGGATCTTATTTCTCTCTCCCTGTCAAAGGGGCGGAGGTGGGAGACTGGGGTGGGGGTCAGTGTTGGGTGGGTCTAGAAGGGTAGACGGAGGAGGATGTGAGAACGTGAAGTGGGGGAGGGGCTGGATGGATAACAAGTCTTCAGAGACAGAATCAAAAGCAATGGCCAGGCCACTGCCTTTTTTTAGATTTTTTTTTAGATGTCCCCAAGATAATGCAAACACTGGGGTGGTTTCATTGATCCTCTATCGGGTGACAGGGGCTTTTGTCTTGTCCTCTTTCAAGTTTTATGCTCCGGTCACATCAGCCCTACAACCTCATTGCCATTCACTGTTGAATATTCCCGTTTTTATTGTCTTTCTTGAGAACGTAAGTTCATTTACAAATAGTGACCATTTATTCATGAAACAGAAACTTTACTGTAATAGCTTGAAAGTTGCGTGCTTCAATAAGCGAAATCAGAATTCAATCAATGGGAGCTTTGTTACAGACACATACCCATCATGTTATGTCAGGCAGACATAACATATCGACATGTGGATAAGCTCACTTGTATTGATCTTTGTGATCTGGATATGAAGCATTCAATTAAATATTAATTCACAAGCTTCAGAGAAGCATCAGGGATGCTGAACATTTGACATTGAATATAATATCTTGTAGATAGCAAGACACTTTTAACTGACCTGAAAGACCTTGGTTAGGTTAGGTTAACTCACACCATTTTACGTGTTCGAAAATAAACATGTAGTCTGCTTACATTTTTGCCAAATCATGTCTGTCGAAAAAATGTATAAATAAAGTTTGTTTACCAAATGCAGATAGAGCAAGTCAGTTTAAGTATTAGCTTGTCTAAATTCAGAACATCACTAATTAAGTGTTTCTGCAACAACCAGCTTAAAGGATGAGCTATTTCCCTTCAATTAAATCCATTAAAACATTTTTCATCAGCTATTCCACCTTTCTAGACCATCTCATAAAGGTGTATGTAGCTACTGCAGAGATATGAACAGTAGCAAACCGGCAACAAATTTACCTTGCAAAAAACACATAATATAGCTGAATTCATGCGATTAAATAAAATAGGGACAAATAATAATAATAATAATAATAATAATAATAACAATAATAATAAAATAATGAAAAATGCAGAATAGAAATAGACAAAGCTAATCAGAGAGCAGAGGGTAAATTAAATCCCGTTTCATCCTGTCTGTGGCAGGGCCGGGTTATGAGTGATTAAAACGCCTCTCAACGCCCCCACCCGCAGCCCCAACCCCCAACCCCTTTCCATCAGCAGCTTTAGAGCTTGCCCCTATCTTTATGGAATGCTGTTACAAACATACTGCTTAAGCTTCTCTGATGTACAAAAATATTTAAATTTATTCCGATTTTTACATGCATTTTTGGGAACTTGAATCTGTATATTGCGAAATGGTCTTGAGATGTGCTCTCCACTACTTACTTTCTGATCTACTTTTTTAATCATTGACTAATGGCTCTTATCCTTAGCACATTTCTCTGAATACCGAATATTATTCAAAATCATCTTTCGCTATCTCATAAAGAAGCAAACCCTCTTTGACCTTGCTGGGATTTCTAAACTGGCATCTGGTTTTGAAAATGAAATGACAGGAATCTTTCTCTTTCATGGGCCACCTCTATTAATTTCCTGTTAGATTTGATGATGAAGAAGATAAAGATGTCACTGCAGTTTAATGATAAGATCAGATCGGCACAAATATTTGTCAGTTCAATGAGCATGAGGTTTAGCTTTCTGCAGATTAGTGTGTTGTGTTTGTGATATGGATTATTGATATTCGGCTCTGTATAGCATGGCAATCCTTCTTCTGTGTAATTGCCAAAGCCTTGAGCTTATGGATCAATTAATAATTGATGTTATGTTCATACACATTTTCTGATGTTCATAGAAACAGTGATTTTGTGGATGGTGGATAAGAGAGAGAAAAAGTGAGAGAGTGGGACAGAGAGACATAGCGAGAGACAGAGAGAAAAGAGAAAGAGAGAGACAGAGAGAGAGAGAGAGAGAGAGAGAGAGAGAGAGAGAGAGAGAGAGAGAGAGAGAGAGAGAGAGAGAGAGAGAGACAGAGAGACAGAGAGACAGAGAGACAGACAGAGAGAGAGAGAGAGGACACCACAAAGAAGACTTTTAATAGAGAGTGGGGGAGGATGGTGCAGGGGCGAGACTGGATAGAAGTTCACATCAACCCCGCGCTGAGATAAACACAGGAAGTCCACTGGTGTCTTGACTCTAACCACAAACAGCTGGACTCCCTCCCAATAAGCATTTCTTCAGTCTAATGTGAATGCATCGGAGTAAAAGATTATTTTAAAATGATATTTGTGTACCATCTATGCTATATATGATGCACCATTAGCAATTCATTAATTTTATGTACTGTATTTTTGCCCTGTTTTTATCCTATAGAATTGTATTTTGGTCGTTTTTTTGTAAGTTATTGCAGGTTTTGCAGAAACTATACAGAAACGTAGTCAAGAAGCTAGCTTTAAATTAAGTATCCCAATTATAACATTTCTCCTATCTATAATATATAAAAAAAAAACAGAGCCTGCTCGTTTACTTTGCTTTACTATTAATGAGATTACCTGATGACTCATTTTAGGCCTGCAGTTCAGACTCTCATCACAAGACAAAGACAGTCATTCATTAAAAGAGCCAATCAAATCTAGACTGATAAGCAAGCAGACAGTACAGACTGCTGAGGAAATGTTAAATTGATTATCTAGATCTATGCTCCTAGTCAATGCTGTAGCCCCAGGATAATAAATGTTATGCTGTCTCCAAAAGCAATGACCTAAAAAGCTTATCATAAACTTCCTCTAGAAGTTGTGTATAATAAACCGCTTTAAATCTTCACATTTCCTATGATCAAAAGTATTTTAAAAAGTATTTTAACAGTGAAACGTATCTAGGTTGCGAGGAATTTTAGGAAAGATATTGCACATACAACACTGTTCCTGAACACATTATGATGCAATGTATATCTTTACTAGCATATACAAATGCAAAATTGAGTCTGCATTAATGTTAACTACTAGCATCTGCTTTGTGTTATGTTATGCTGTTAATGCATTAATGATTGTCATATATACCTTAAATGATGGACATATGGCTTGATACTCATATGCTACAAATCCCGGTGTTTAAGAAAAACGGTGCCGGTTAAAAGCGTTTGTTATGAAGTAAGGCTGCCTGTTCAAAGATCCTTTAATTTCTCAGGGAGAGAGAGAGGTGGTGGTAGTGTGTGTGTGTGTGTGTGTGTGGGGGGGGGGGGGGGGGGGGGGGGGGGGGTAGATGATGTGCTGCATAAGATAGTGATCACTGAGATCAATTCCCCTTTTGGAGCCTCTAGTGGAGTTCACCGCTCACATCCTGTCTGCAGAGATGAAACGCCACCCTTCTCCCATATGAACTAGATTTGTGTTTTTGTGTTACAGCCAATTAAACTTGTGCGTGTGGGTGAGGTTAAATGGGATCACAAGAAGTAATTACCGATATCCATCATAGCAACCTGGTCACGCAGTTTTTCTTTTTGTGCGAACATATGCATCGGGTAATCAACGTATGTTGCACCCAAGGCTGAATGGCCACCACAGCATTTTTGATTATTCAAACTATTTTGCATATTCTCCCAGCATATTGACCATTTCAGACCCGCCTTGACTTATTCATTTGAAACCTCCGGCTCACAATGTTATATTTATCTGTAAATAATGTACTTGATTTGGCCATATTTAAGGTCTGCAATATTTGCCCCTTTGCTTTGCTGAATGTTTAATATGGCTGCCGACTAACGTGCCCAATTTTGTATCTAATCAAGAGTCCTCATAGAGGTGAATTGACACTATTTAGATCACTGAGAATAGAGTCCTCATAGAGGTGAATTGACACTATTTAGATCACTGAGAATAGAGTCCTCATAGAGGTGAACTGACACTATTTAGATCACTGAGAATAGAGTCCTCCTAGAGGTGAATTGACACTATTTAGATCACTGAGAATAGGCCAGAATGCGATTTTTAAAATCACAATTCTTAATCAGACTTAGATGGTCTATAAATATATATCGTTTTATAAAGGGAAATCTTTGGCTACCTTTATCATAAACTGGCCTGGTCATTTATAGACAATGCCCTATGCTAAATAAACAACAGATAAAACTATCCGCTTTTTTATTTACAGTGTGCAATGTTATGGTCTGATCTGGCAATAAATGACTGTACTCTGTGCTGTAACTGCGTGGGTAGAAGAACTTACATGAGGAGGCTAGATAAGGCCAGATTTTACACCTTTGACTGCCAGTCTGCCACTCTTCCTCAAGCCAAGCTCTAAATGACATGGAAATTGAGTTCTGGATTCTCCTAATAAAACTGACACAGCTTAGGGGTGGGGAGAATTACTAGTGCATTTCTACCCACATCACAGCCAGAGTATGCATTGAGGAAATTCCCCCCTCATGTTTATAAAGAAAACATTTGCTTTCAGGGGGAGACTTAAGAATGTGTCGTCAAGAAACTTTGTCACTCTTGGTAAAGATGAGTAAAAGAGGCTTTAAACACAGCGTTTTTCTTCATCAGCCTGATCTTATACTAAAAAGAACCAACAATCCTATTATATACATGAGCCATAGCTCTAGGGTCCATTTGAACGAATTCACACAGTCCATATCAGTCTATGGTAAAATATTATTTATAAAGAGAAATGTGTTTATGAGCCATAAAAGTAATATTTATATATATATATATATATATATATATATATATATATATATGTATACAGTAATATCGCTATACACTTATATGTAGACCTAAATTGTGTAACTTTAAATATAATTTTTTATACAATGTGTTATTAAAAATATGTTTTGTTGTGTCTAAAGTTTAGGATGGTGGTAGTTCGGTTCATACAGTAGATGGTTTACAATAAAAATGAAAAGTAGCATTACCTGCTGTCAAGGTTGTTTTTTAAACACACACAAAACACACCAAAACACAAAAAGCATGCAGTTGGCTAGCCAATCTCAGGATCCTTTGGATTAGGCTACTGTTCAAAAACAAGATTTTTGGGCACTTCTGGTTTTCACGTCCATTTTCCCTGCACACTTCAAACACAATTAAAACAAACTGAAAATATCTTTAATTACTTTTGAGACAGATGTAGTGAAGTACTGGTAATTCATTTGAAGGCTGGAATAATGCTATGATGGCAGTTGGTTTAATCATTACATGGTGACTAACCGGCCCACAACATATTTCCTCTTCCGCTCAAATTTCACACGTTGCCCGGCTGCGATTGCTTGTGAATGTGAAAATGAAAAAGAAGAAAAGTCTAAAGAAAGTACTGCGTGATTTCCACACTACCTTCAATGCTAGTATGGCTGTAGGCTAGCGCATTGCATACATACATTTGAATCGATTTGGCATGTTGGGGTGGATCACTGTTTAAAATGAGAACACGGGTTCCTCTATGTGTGACCCACTAGTATCTGTAATAGACCAGTCAAGTCCTCTATACCAAACAGCCATCCACATGTCAAAGCGCAGCTGCTGAGGTCAGCCTATTGAAACGGAATATTGAGTATGTATATAACCTTACTCGGGAGAGGGTAATGCGGGTTCAGGTTCGCCGTGGTAATATGCTTCGTCGTCCTCTCTCTGCCACCGACATTATCTATTGGATAATTGGCACAGCGTGGTTCATCTGCGCTCGGAATACTAAGATGGAGGTGGAGGTTCAACTCCCTCTGAATTTGCATGGAAAGGCCAGGAGGTAACCACATTCTGCTTTGTGCGTTGCTATGAAAAGTGGACAGGGGCCAATGTGTGGGCTGGAGATATCATCTGAGGTTGGAGGGCAGTCATGTACACGCCATACCAAATATTTTATTCTGCTCAAAGATAAGTTTATGTCTCCTTTAACATCATTGACAGTTAGGTGCTTGCTGCGGGATAATGCACTTTCAATCCATCAACTCCTTTCCCCACCTATTGAATGATTAATAGGTAATACACCAGGGGGGTGCTGTGATGGTCCAAAACGGCTCTGTTATCCTAACTAGATTGAATCCATCAGAACAAATGCCGAGCCAGCAGGTTTAGGCCAAGCCTAAGCAAAGCACTTGCAAAGCAAACAATACATAAACAAACCACTAGCAAAGCACAGAGCAAAGAGAGGGACTAATAGACAACATACAAACGATGCTATCATTGATAATGATAGGTAGCCATTTAGTGAGGGTGCAACCAGACAGGCTGCTCCCGCCATGAGTGAACGAATGTTCTTAAAGCATTGTCGAACTCCGGAGAGTAATTCACTAACAGGAGAAGCTGTCTTCTGAAAAGACAAATGTGTGGGCATAGCGCTATGGAACATTAGCGAGCGGCTACCAAGGTTGAGCCTACTCTTTATTTAATGCAGTCTCTGCACAGATGGATTGATACTGCGTGCCACAGAGCGCAACAATTAATATTTGGATTATAATTCTGGGGAAATAATATCCATTGATCCATCGTTCCTGTCCGCTGTTGGCTCCAAAGTCAGATTTGTCAGGCTTTATTGATGGCACCAGTGAGATAATGTGTGCCGGTGGGTTGCCTTAATCTAGGGTTGAGTAAGAATTATAAAGTCAGAAGATCCAGAAAATAATAAAAAAATAGCCCTCTGTCTGGGGGATCGAAAAAATTACATTGACACTGAGTTTTGATAAACAGACCATATGAAAAGGATATCCCGACCATTTTCCTTTCTTGTGTTAATTGGCTATTTATCTGCGGGCCCCGTTCAGCAATGTTCAGTGGGCCATTGTTTGGTGCTGACAGTCCTGCGAGAGTGAATGCACCCTGGCTAACAATGCAGTCAGTGTGACAGAACGATACCTGTAGGAAGCACTCCTTGTGCAGGTGAGGCCGTTTCACAGAGTAGCTGTCATAGGGGCCTGTAATTGGAGCCCATTGCACCATTAGGCGGGCCCATTAGACCGGTTCTGATCGCTGTCCGTCTCGTCCGCAGTTATAGAGACGGAGGTTCACATTTGACCCAGAGCACTACTTCCGACATGGGGACAGGGCCGAGGCTTAATGACTTGTCACGAAGCCACCTGCGACTCGGCGGTGACATTCCAGCATGCCACGTGTCCCCCTGTGTAGTGGAATCTCTGATGTTCTCCATCCATACAGCAAATAGACTGGAATATAGTAGAAAATAGTTTGAGGAAAAAGGCTTATACTAGACAAAAATGAATCAGAACTTATCGTTCCATGAAATGAGTGGTGGGGACCAAGCTGTGGTGATTCAATCATGAGGTAAATACAATTTTCCTAGTAGTTTGATAATCATTTTGTATTTATTTTAATAATACTGTTCATTCCCATTGCTTACATTTTTGACTCTGCCTGACCAGTAATTTTCCAAGCCGCAGATCTCAAGAAAGTGACAGAATATTTTCTTCTGCAGCTTACATTTTAGGAAACACGTACAATCCATTAAGTTGTGATATTACCTGAGGCTATGTTATCCTCCATCCATCTATTTCCTCTCATCTCACACACATAATTATTTTTTATTCCCCTTTCTCCTACTCTGTGAAAACAAAATCCTCCCAATCATCACACTAAGAAATGTATTCACAGTCGTGTGAAATCGTGTTGACAAAACCAGAGGCGGAGAGATCCTATACCCACTCCCAACCAGAGGACTGACTGTAATAGAGGTTCCCTGACTCGTAGTAGCAGCTGGTAATGGAACATGGTGGCTGCTGCCCCCCCCCCCCCCCCCAACACACACACACACACACACACACACACACACACACACACACACACACACACACACACACACACACACACACACACACACACACACACACACACACACACACACACACACATACACACACACACACACAACCTGACGGTTACTGTGGTACCATCAGTACTGGCATACGCAAGATCTTTCCTGACTACAAGCCAGTCAAATTAACTCACATTTTAATGCAGCTGCTGATTTCCTCTGAGAGGGAATGTGAGGTCACTTCCTGAAACCACCGTGGCTTAAGTCAGAGTGACGGTTATGTTGGTGTGACTCCCAGTGGAAAGCACTTTGTAGCTCAACTTACTCTGGCAAGACTGCAGTGGCCTTTCATTGTCCTCCATTATCTGACAAGGTGCACTCTCCATTGGCACACATTGTTTTCGTTCTAGTATTGGCTTTTGCACTTATTATGTTCACATATTTTAGCTTTGAAGAAAAAAAGCCTTTGCCAAAACCCTGCATTTTAACTCATGCTGACAAATGCTCAGCAACTGGCTCAATAATTCTTAGCAAAAGCTGAATTATCCTCAAGGTCTTTAAGTCACTATATGAGCAGATCCTTCGCGTGAATAAAAAACGGTCAATTTTTGCCGATTAATTATTCATGTATCCCTTATGAGGAGAAACCACGGTAGACTGTCTTTCGAAACTTCATTCTGGAAGTGATGATTCACGGCAGCATGAGTACAACAACTCAATTCATCACAAGCTGCAGCAATGTGTCCAAGTCAGGCGGCAATGGCTGTGGCTAAACCTGTAGGGTCTCTGGCTCACACAGCGCTGTGGGGAGGGATCTGCCAGGCCTGAGCTCAGTAGGCCGGTTGTTTTGACGGTTAGAGGTAGGGGGGATAGATCAGAGACTAATGCCCAGAGGATGCTTCTCAGTATCAGGCTCATGGGGGAAACTCAGCCCCCGCCGGCAGGCCCAGTCAGACTCCGCTTACTGCGGGAGACGGATGGAGTCAAAGGAACCACCAAGGAAGACATGACAGATCAGTGGGATGTTTCAGAAATAGACTGGTGCGCGGTGTGTTTGTAGGTCGTCTGGGTCAAGGTTTTGCAGTGCCCTTTTCAAAGGAGATCTGAGAGAGAATCCACCTTTGGCATTCTGATGATCTCACACACCACCCTCACATCACAAACACAGACAAATACAAACACCTACAGACGCTATAAGCTGTCACACAAAAAGGTACAAGCGCATGACCGTCCGAGTGCACGCACACACGCATGCGCGCGCATACACACACACACACACGCGCGCGCATAAACACACCAATGGCATTGCAGAGCGCAACCTAAAGCATGGCTGTGCACTTGCCAGGGGGAAATTGATGGGCTCTGTTCATTTCAGGACCAACTGTCAGTTATGCCCTCTTGCTGGCCCACTGCCTTGGCTGACAGGACACCCTCCCCGAGCCTCCGCCAGTCCCTCTCTGCTTGCCTGCGCGGCAGGGTGGTCATTAAGGAAATCACAGCGTCCAGATCCCAGGCGGAGGGTTGGGATGAGAGGGTCGGTTGGCGTGCTCTAAGTCCCCCTCCTCCCTCTCCTGCCAAAGAGAGGACGGAGCGCTCAGGCCGCCTGCCCCGGCCTGAGGACGGTAATGACGAGGGGGATAATTCAGGACTGCACTATGCCAGACGGGCTCCATGACGAGGTCGGCCAGAACACTGTTTGGACCACAGCGCAAGAAAATCAGGGTGTCGTGATCGTTTTGCAGACGCGCTCTTCTTTAACGGATAGTTTAACATTCTTACAGCTATTTGAACCTATCGGACAGCGAGTTTGAATGAAACGTTGAAATGGTGTGAGTAAATGTCACTGTCAATAACTCAGGCACGGAGGCCATAGAAGCTTGGGTCTCATGGCGACAAAAAAAGGGTAGAA
Organism: Aplochiton taeniatus; assembly: GCA_017639675.1. Lineage (NCBI taxonomy): Eukaryota > Metazoa > Chordata > Actinopteri > Galaxiiformes > Galaxiidae > Aplochiton > Aplochiton taeniatus. Next base: position 35,985,520 of record CM030173.1, read on the forward strand.
TATCAAAGAAGCAGGCCATCGTGAGGGGGCAAGGTATTTGATTTTCAAAGGGCTGCATACATCAGCACTTTGAAATCAGTTGACCAGGCCAGGCTTATCCCTTCTATTACCTTTTATCTCAAGAGCAAGCCCCAAGAAAGGATATGATGGAAGGCCACTCAATATTCAAACGCCAGCAGCCTGACAGGATCATGCTTCTATACAGATTTGATATGAATATTGATAGGCCTGCTCTTAAGTGTCCCTCAGGCACAATGGTCCAGACGAGGAGATGATAATGGACAATTGCTCATGTCTGCTTTAAAATCAATTAGTTGTCCGGGTGAGAATGAAGAGACTGCTCATCAAAGCAAATGTCCATCGCCGTGCTTCCTGTTTTTAAGCCAGCAATGATCCTTTCATGAGCTGATCAGTTTGGAACTTTCACCCATTCATGTTCTACGAGTGACCCTGTAACACATAGACAACTACTCAAATATTGGCATTGTCTACTTTTTTATTTAACAAAAGAGCCTCTTGCTGTCGTTACCAATGGTATAACCAAAAAATGGAAGTGTGCGGCAGTGATGTAACCTCTACACAACAGTCTTCCTTCAACGTCTATTGCTTTTGGTGGGCAATGGGTATACATAGTGTTACATCATGCCAATCTTGTCACAAGACACAAAACACTTTTTTTGAGTCCAATGATAATCCTCTATTGATGAACCTTTGGTTGACTTTGAAGTCATTGAGTCTTCTTAAGTGGGTCTCTTGCCCCTCTTCAGTACCCTATCACCCCAATGAGGCTGTGCCTACTCTACTCACTGTACATATTGAGAGCCCTTTGGCTTAACCTGGGGGAATGTTTTCCAAGAGACAGACTAGAACGTTAATTCAGTCTGAGCACTTGTTGTTAATAAAGGCCATATGCCCTTATTTGATCTGCTTTAATTTTATTTGGAAAGTTTAATATGGAACATTAATATCAATACACACATTATTGATCCCCCCCCCTTTCTGTTTCTTTAAAGGCCAGAAAATCCAGGATAGCAGGGGGATTCAATGGCACACAACATTTTAAATTTAATTTTGTGGTTCTGTGTCACAGTAGATGTCCTGCTATTCAGGTTTGTCTAAAGCCTCGATCGATAGCCTTGCCATAACCCACTCGATTCCTCCTATTTCTCTGCACCGTAAGACACATAACTGAGGGAGCTATCTCTCTCTGTGTACACGTTTATTTTATCTATGTGCTTACCCTGACCTTCCCTCACTTTCTCTTTCTCTATATCTCATTATAAACAATGTTTAGTATCACAGGCGGCAGTCATGGTGTGGCGGATTCCAGACACACTGCTGCTGCACAGGAAGCAGCACAACGTCTTAAAAGGTTACTGAGGTAGACGGGGACTGAGCACTTGATTTATATGTTGTGCTCAGAAAACAAACCAGATTCCAATCTACCTCTGAACGGGCACTTCGCTAATCGGACACAGTCATAATGAACGAGCGGACTCAACCAAAATAAATATAAATAAATAAATTCCCGAACAGATGTTTACTCAACATAAGTCAATGATCGCAGAAACCTTCAATTATGGCACACCCTACTGGGACCGAAGATGGAACATTAATCCAGGCCAATTGACAGAAGATTGAATTGATTACCTTATTATAAGGAGACTTGGTTATTATCCCCATAACTCACTGCCTATTAGCCATCTTTTGTAGTGAAGACAGGGAGAGGGTAAACACCATCATGCCGTGGTCCCTTGAACGCCACATATTCATCTTGCGTGTTCATTTGATTACGCCGGTTGCAAAGGAAAAGCCGTTCAGAGAGGGGAGTGGGTACAAATCCGACGATATGAAAATGATTTCCATAGATGGCCCTGGGTGGTCTTCTTCCTGCACTGCTGCGTGGGAACCAGGGAGAAGCGCTCATTAATCACGACCTAACAGCCAGTCATTGATTGGATTAGATTGTCCACATGGATGGAACACACTTCCCACTGACATGGTACACAGAATGATTGGTGAGATACTTTTTGGTGGTCCAATTAATCTATTGATAGCTAACCTTGTCAACAAAGTGTTGCTTGGCGAGCATAATTGTAGTTCTTACTCGGTATAAGAAAGAGAGTCATTTGTAGAAGTAACAGGGGCAGTGGTTTAGTTAGGGAACATATTATATTAAAGCTGGTCTGTCGTTGAAAATAAAGTGTTTTCCACTCTGTTGGCTGCGCTACGGTACTTGAATTGAGACGTCCGCCCCCGTGCCTCTGCCCGTCTGATGTGGACCGCATCTGAACTTTACTCATGTCAAGTGAGTGTTGCACGCATTCTTCCGACAGCTCTCTTGCTTTGCTCGCCAGCCCCTCCTTTCCTCTCCTCCCAGTTCACGCTACAGAGGTTAAGGATCATGTGTGTGTGTGTGTGTGTGTGTGTGTGTGTGTGTGTGTGTGTGTGTGTTTGTGTGTGTGTGCATGAGTGTTTACGAGGAGAAGCTGTCTAGCTTCTCAGCCGGTGGTGCTGTCAGGTTCATAGTGCAACCATACTCTGACAGGGTGTCCCCCACCTCACCTTTCTGTAACAAAGGCCTGATCTCAGCTCCTTGGAGTGCGAGATGTGTGTGGGTGTGTGTGTGGGTGTGTTTGGCATGTGTGCATGTGTGTGCGCACCTGTATGTGTGAGCAAAGCTTGTTCTGGTCCACTACTGCCATATCTAGTCTTGCCCCGTGCTTCATTATTTATATGGCATGTGGAGAAGATACACAGAACACAGAAATGACTCGCCTTCAAACTGACTTTGAGCATGTTTTCATATTCCACTCCACACCCAAGTTGGAGTGAGCAGAGAATACACCATCTCAGACTTATGAACCTGAATTGCATCAACACCTTTTATTTGCTCCCATCCAGCATGTCTTTCATGATCAGAGGTACACCATGGCTAACAGGTGAAGGGAAACCCATACATGTGCTAGGTAAACATTCAAGCAACGCGTAATAGATGTTTTGTCTCGGTTGACCTTTGAACTACATTGAGGTACACTATGGCTAACAGGTGAAGGGACAGGTGAAGGGACACCCATACATGTGCTCGGTAAACATTCAAGTAAGGCGAAATACATGTTTTGTCTCGGTTGACCTTTGAACCAAAATGATTGTCGCGGCTCACCTCGTGCATCTGCCAGTCACCTCCCCACTCCCTCCATCCCTCACCCACCGCTACCCCAGGCCCGACCCCGGCCCCCTACCTCCTCCCTGGATGCTGGCTGGCTGACAGGCAGCTAACTCAGGCTGACAGGTGGCCAGGCGGTGTCACAGGCTCACCACAGAGTGCAGCGCCTGTCTCCACTCGTTTTCCACTGTCTGCTCCCTGACCCTAACCCCTGCCTCGTCCCCTACAACTTGGCTTGTTGGGGAATATCATGTCACGAATGCAGGCTTTTTCTCTTTGTTTTTGTGCGTGTGTGTGTGTGTGTGTGTGTGTGTGTGTGTGTGTGTGTGTGTGTGTGTGTGTGTGTGTGTGTTTGCGTGTGTGTGCGTGTGTGTGCGCGCGCAGGTGGGAGTAGAGGGGCTGAGCATAATCGTGTTTTTTTTCAAGTAAGATACTTACTTTACTTTTGTATTTTTTTTTCTTTTTTGCTAGGACAGCTCAGGCAGTTTAGAGTTACAGGATAAAGAAAAAGAAATTGCAGTTGGCAATTGCTCAGGAAAAACACTGTATGAAAGATGTTGTTTACATGTCCAATAGCTTAGCAATCACCAATGTGTAGATCTTTGTTTTCCTTTCTAAACAGCCTCCGAATGGGTTCAATTATGTTTGTGGGGATTAAGAAACACCACCAACCATTTTATTTCTCGATAAAATCTCCCAGGACATTCAGAACATTGTTCATTTGAGTACCACTCATTGCTGTTTCCACCACTGCTCAAGCCTGTACATTCAATCGATTATCAGAAAAGCATTTATCCGAGTCAAAGGCACATAACTAGTCATCATTCAACGAATATCCCAAAACTTGTACAGAAAAAAATAAAATAAAAAATAAAACATACTGAAACACAATGACGTTGATAGGTAAAGAATAAATACATTTGTGAATGGTGGGTGGTAATGGTATCAAAGCAGCTGATCCTTAAGATGCACTACTCTGCTTGGCCTTAGATATTATCCATTGAATGCTCCCTTATAACAGTTCCTCCAGTCCTCTCCATGCCTTTGCTTCTGGAGCCAGACACTTTGAAAGGGTTTCAGTTGTAGTTTGTTTTCTTGTAAACACAGACTGGTCAGGAAGTAACAGGAAAAACATCAGAGGAACAAATAATGCGATCATTTAGCTCTTTAATAACCATGCACGCCTACACATTTACACACACACACACGCACGCACGCACGCACGCACGCACGCACCCACACACAATACATACTCATGCCCTTGTAAGAGGCACATACACAATAGAATCAAAAAAACGAATCAAAAGGGTGGAAATGTCTTTAAACATGTGAAGATGGACACACACACACACACACACACACACACACACACACACACACACACACACACACACACACACCAGCCAGTGGAGATTAGGCCGCAGCTATGGAAGTCGTTTTAATGAGGGGCTGAGATGAAATTCAGCCATTATAATGCATAGCACAAGTCGACCCAGGAAATGGTTCCATCTCTAGGGAGAAAAAAAACTGTTTCCTTTGTGTCCAAGAGAGACAGTTAAATGACCCTAAATCAGACTTAATTTGATGTTTGATCTCCCTCACCCCTACAGCGTAATGGCCATGAATATGTGATCTTTTCAATTCAGAACATGATGAAAGTATTCTGACGACTCACTCGGTACAAAGGTGTGCCGTTAGCAGAAACACTCACCTATCAATGAAAATGACGGATGGCACTGCACTCTGCCAGGTGAACATTGGCTGGGTGGGTGGAGGTAAGGAGGACGGCACAATGCTTTTTAGCCAAAGTACATCTCAAAGACATATTTGTTCAATTATATCGCAACTTTTAGACGGATTTGTATATTCCACTGGCAAACGCATACATCTCTACTAATGGACAAGTCATTGTCCCCCCATTCTACCGTTTGTACTTTTGCTAATGCACTGTCGCCCGCTCTTCCAAAATAAGACAAGTCAAGATGATAACAGACGAATTTGATTACGGGGTCAGTTTTAATTGCATCCCTGCATTAGTGCTTCCTGGGAAGGAACAGGCCCTCGCTAATGGAGCCACTCCTCAGCACCTGCCAAGGCAATTAGCCGAGATAGCCAATCCCTTAATACGGGAGGTGACCTGCATGTTTGTATTGGAGTCAGACACATGAAGGATCTAACCAGACATTCACAGTTTCCTGCTTCCAGGAGCTTCAGACCTGTTGACCCTAATGCCTGTTTATTTTCATCACCTGCATTACTGTAAAATTATAGAGAACTTATTTTAGACTGAGCTAAATCTTTCTATAGCCCAATGCATAAAACCACACTAATGTGACAACAGGTCATGTTCTAATGCATTCCCATTACTTGACAATGTTCCCCTCACTCTAAGCAAACACAGAATAGAGTCCAACGTTGAAAGCCTCTGTTTGCACATCTACACAATCACGTACGGACAGGCACACACCCGGACACACTGTGTGTTTTTAGCACTTTCTTCAACTTTGTCTGTGGATGCTTTGAATGATGCAAGTACAAATAAAGATGTTGAAGAGAAGCAAGTGTAAAATGTATTCTTTTCTGAGGTAAGCATCACAAATACAGTGTATATATTTTTACACAAGCATGCTGAAGCACTTTCCATATCTCCCAGCTTAAGGTTAACACTCCCCAGAAACGCTAATACATTCACGCTAGCTCCTCTTCATCGCCTTTATTTGTGCTCGGTTTCACTAAAAGCATAAACAGACAATATGAAATATTTTCCCTTTGCTGTCCTTTAACTTTTTTATGAACTCCTCCGCTCCTTTCACCCACTGTTGATTGCGTACATAACCCCCCCCCCCTCTCTCTCTCTCTCTCTCTCTCTCTCTCTCTCTCTCTCTCTCTCTCTCTCTCTCTCTCTCTCTCTCTCTCTCTCTCTCTCTCTCTCGCTGAGAGAATATTTAACCTTGGACAGGCTAGCGGAGCAGATGGTGGGGCCTTATGTGCGTCCAGCAGCCCAGTCCAAAGCTAATGAAGTGATGTCTCCATAAACACCTGACAGCGGGTCAGGCCAACGCAGCCTTTGGGGAGGACCAGCTCCGCCTGCACAGAGCAGGTCTCCAGAGAGCCCAGGAAATGAAAGGCTCCCCCTTAACGTTTCCCACACTGCTACAGTAACAGTGGCACGCTGCCCCAAGCCCGCCCATTCTGACCAGGAGAGCTCAGTGAACGGCGCTCCTGTCCTGCTCCCAAACCACACTGGGCACAGTTTGTAATGCGTGTCTGCACCTAAAACACACGCACACCTCTTTGCATGTATGCATGCATCTACAATTAGGTATCTACATGTGTGAATGTAGAAACACTGTGAGCGCAGGGAAACACACACGCACACACACGATCTGTTTTGTTTTTAACCATCAAAAATTACTTTAACATGTTTTTTCTCCATAAATATGCTCTTTAGCTCAATGAATATGAATATAATCAATATTTAGTGCAATCTAGTTTTTCAACCCCTTACCGATCATGGTAACTTAAGATTATTCACTTTGTATTCATAAAAAAAAAATCGAACTATTTCTTCTGTACATTGGCAAAAAGTAGACATTCAACACATTTGCTTTATTTATTCTTATTTTATTTAGACTTTTTCAAAATTGTTGACATATTTTCTGAGAAGGGGGCATGATGGTTAATACCACCAAAAACATATCTTCTGTTTTGGATCAATTCAGATCACAATAACTGAGTCATTCTCATTTTTTAAAAACTTCATTTTTAACTATGTTTACAATGTTTTCAACAGAAAACCTGAAAAAGAACAAAAAAACATAGCCAAAGGTATCACAGTATAACAGAACATTAACCAGTTGCAGAGAAACCTCATCTTCCATGTGTACTTTACCACAATCTGTGTGTGTGTGTGTGTGTGTGTGTGTGTTCATGAAGAACATTAGGGGCAGGGTGCTACTATTACTACAACCATTAGAATATTTTTTCCTGTATTTTTAAACTTTGAAATGGGTCTATTTGACTCGCAACATAACAGGAGGGTTTTCTTAATAAATCAGTGACATTGTTGGTTATTCTGAAACATCTGACCTGTTCAAGAATGTAGGCGGCAATTGTGTCAGCACAATAATTGTATAACCATTTTACCAAGGAGGAGCTTACAATACTGTGCCATTACTGAGGCGAAAGTGAAGATATTTTCCATTGGACAGTGAGGAATATGTCAGGTTAACAGGTTGACACACATTCATCAAAGAAGTACCAGTGATAAACTTTCTAACTGTTGAATTGATCACCAGACCGTCTAGCTGGTCATGAGCATAGGCAGCCGCTCCATCAATACATACCAGGGGCATTACAATAAGTTCAAGGGAGATTTTCTAAACGCATTTAGTTTTCTGCAAATAGTTTTTTAATCTCATAGCGTTTGAATTTGATCTTCCCATTCCAAAACAATATTCAGTCCATTTGTCTCAGAGCCACACTGCAAGATGAACGCGTTCCATCAAATGCTAAACTGATAACACAGAAATGACGGCGTCATGACATATTGTTTACTTTCCTCCGCTCTCACTCACATCATTTACATATTTACCAGAGGAAATAGTCTACAAATATGGCAGCTTTCACATCAAACTCTATTAAAGTGAATCGTTTTGCATTCTAAACTGTCTGCTGCCGTATAGCCCTCATCATGGTGGACCTCAGGACAAAGAGAGGCCCTGGGGAACCTTTCCAATGGGAAACTGAAGCCTCACCCCAGGCAGTTAGATAGGTGGCAAATGACCCCTCTGTGTACCAGGATTCCCTGGCAACGTCTTTCAATGACAGAGCGTAATTGTCCTCGAACCACAGCTTAGCCGCTGGGTTCCCTCTGTACCCATTACACCTCCCCGGGCCTCCGATCCAGGAACCAGGGTGTGCCGTGCCAGGTTGTGCCGTGCCAGCGCACAATGATAGTGACATATTATGCGACACAACGCCAACGTGTTGGACAATTGTTCCTCTCAACTTTCCACACCAAAAAAGGTCACCATCCAAACACTATCGCGTTCTCCCACCCTGCTCATGCAACCTGTTGAATGTGTCCTCCATTTCCGTCCCTCTTCTGTGTGCCAACCTACTATAGTTCCTTTCTTTTATATGTACTTTTTATGATTTTTTATATGATTTCATGTCATCCCACGTACTACAGATTTTGGTTTATGTCTCCTTTTGTGTTTGTTCGCTCTCCTTCTTCTACCCTGTTGCTTTTCCCCCCCGCACCGTGCAATCCTTTCTCTCCCCCCTACAGCTTTCGCTTGCTCCTTCCCTCAATCCCTCCCTCCTCACTTTGCTGTGCCAGCACTTTGATAGTAAAATAGCTGAGGGGGGATCTGCAGCTCCAAATGAGAGCAGTCAATATTTCATATCTATACCTGGAAGGAGACGCAGAGGGCAGTGCAAATTCAAATAGGGTAAGATGTATGACACCCATAAACATGGACGGAGTGTTAACAGTATTGCCAATGGGAGACGCTGCAGCCGCTTCGACAGCTGACGTCTGCTCACACACCATGAATCCATTAACTCCCGAGATTTGCAACTTGAAAACTGTGGCCGAGGCAGAGACGTTAGCACTATGGAAACAGGGAAATTGAATACCAGGACTATAATACATGTGGGGCTACATTAGCATAAAGGAGTCAAGCTGTACTTCTGTGAAGGCCTTGTGTAAGTATTGAACTGGTTAAGCTGGAGGTTTGAGATATTCTGGTGGTGAAAAGCATGCGGCTGTGATCAGGTTTTGGCTGTGATTATGCGATGTTGGTTTCAAAGGTGAGCTGTAATGAACGAGGATGCCTGTGGATTTATAAAGGTGTTCCTGGCCTCATTGCCAAGTCCCACTCTCCTCCTCTGAGCTCTATCAGCCATTCAGACCATGCCCGGGATGTAGATTACTGTTAGTTCCTCATATTGGATTCCATGGCCCAGAGAATAACTCTGCAATCAGTCCACATTTCTCACCATGTCCCTCTCCGGTAGGCTACATCTGCTCTCATGTAAGACTCTGCTTGGCAAATCAACCGCAGCACTGTTCAGGGATAAAGTTGTAACATGGATTGATAAGGTATTATCAATTTCATCCTGGTAAATTAGGTTAAAGGGCAGCCGACTGGTTAGAATGTTGCTGGCATGCTCCTCCCACACGACCTCATTACCATGGTAATGCACACACACAGTCATGTCCTGTCTGGTATTTTTCCCTTTATCCAGTTGACATCGTAGCATATACTTACATCACATACTTTGTGGTATGTACTACCTCGAGCCATTGAAAAATCAACAAAAAATATCAAAATAGAATGATATATGCAGACTCTCAGTCGGTATATTTAAAAATGAGCAGTCTCTTGGGGCTTCATACAACAATGGTGAGTAGTGAAAAGTCAGAGAAGGCCACTTCTGCTAAAAGGCTGTTTGGTTTTCGCTTTGAGCTGTTCCTGGTCCCCCTGTAAGGCCTTTCAGTTGGGGTGCAGATTTGCCTTATTGCGACTGCCTGCATTTGTTTGTTTTATGCCACGCTCAGCTTTCAAACAGGCATAATTAAATCAAGCCTAATCCACTATTTATGCATTCCGTCACTGAATTATTCACTCAACAGTTTTGTGTGTTATTGCATTTTTTTTTGTTTAGAGAGAAAGAACTTCTTGGGTTGCTTTTATTGAACAGCACTCCCCTTAAGATGGCATCTTTTATTAATGACCCCCCACAACCACATGGAAATACACAATACAGTCATGTAAACGCTGTGTTTGCATTTTCACCAAAAGAAGTAAGAGTGTTTTTAATTTGACTAAGCTATTTGTAATAAGTGCAATCATACTGCCTCTGGTGAGTACATTTTATTTTTCAAGAGCATTCTTTCTATCTATTTGATTTAAAAATACTCTGTCTATGAACCACACAGACCTGCACACACACTAACACACACACACACACACACGCACACACACACACACACACACACACACACACACACACACACACACACACACACGCACACACACGCACACACACACACACACACACACACACACACACATCCACATATCCTCTAAACAAGATCCTCAAAGTAATCCATATTGCATTAAGGGAATAGTTTCAAAAGATTAATTACTTTTCACATACTTACAAACGCAGTGACAGACACAAACACACTTTCTTCATACACACACACACACACACACACACACACACACACACACAAACATCCTCAAACACTAGGAAAAGCTTTTGGTTGTTGGAAAACCTCAAAGACTAATTTGACGATCAATAAAAACATGCTTTCTCATAATCTACACCTTATGCAACAGACTTGAGTGCAGGTCTACACCCAAACTCTCTTCACAATAAACGAGCTCTATTAGGTAAACACACGTCAATTTATGCAGGGAATGCCTGCATACGGGGGAATGGAAATTGTGTGTGAATGATTTGAACTTGCCTTTCTCTCCATGTGACTGAGGAACCCTGCCAAGTGGACATAGACAGAGGTTAATTAACCAGAGTACATTCTGACGTTCCGGTTCAAATGAAAATCAAATGGGATCCCCTGTCATCCATCACCGTCGCCCGCTCCATGGACTCATATCGGGCAATCATTGTATACTGAATATGCAGTCAAAAGGTCATTGGGATGCAGGGAGCATGTGGTTCTCACCCCCTTCTGTCTTAGTGGAGAGCACCCTGCAGACTTCAATCATTATTTATGGACCATAGAGGTACAGTTAATCTCAGATGAAAGGTAACCTATTACCTAATAAAAAAAAAAAAAACGATTGATCTTTAAAATTTAGAAGACAGCAGTCGAGCAGAATGTGTGCCAATTCAATCAATTCCATCAATTAGAAACATTATCAGTGATATACCAGATAACCCAAGGAGTTCTATATATATAAAAAAAAACATGATAGGGCAAATTGCTTTGCTTTTCAAAAGGGTGTTCAATGTTTGTTAGTGTTGTAAGACTTTTCTCTCAGTGATATTTCTTTAGGCCCGAGTGATGGTGTTCACGCCTTTATTTTGCAAGACGAGGTGACATTTTGATCTGACAGTGACTTGCAATGTACGCAATAAAATATGTAAGAAAAGATCAAGTAAGGTAAACTCATCCACAAAGCACAATTTTGATTTGTCACCTTCATTCAAAAAATAATAACGATACAGACAGGTTTGATGTCACACTCACAGCCTATCCCGTAAACATGATTAAAGAATAAATGTCATGATATTTTTGCTTTGTTTGACATGGGACAGAGAGTTTTGTGTTTTAAGTTTGAAAGGCATACTTGCTTTTCATGTTAGACACAATACTCTTCTTTGTCTGTGAGATAGGGAGTGTTAAATCAATGGTAGATGCAGGGCGTGTGATCCCTACACGTTGTTCTGCAGGTAGCCGTCTGCTTTGACAGAGTTTGCTGGCAGCACATTGTGCTGCTGTGGCCAGACCAAACACATGCTTCCGCTGCAAGTCAGATTTTCTTGACAAATCACATTTTAAATCTAGGGTTGTGCTTGAAAGGGGGAGGAAGGAATACGCTTGCAAATGGTCCCAAAGGACAACTGTAAGCCAATGAATGCAAACACTGAATGGGTAAGATGTCAGGCTTGTTTAGTAAGTAGTATAAACAAAAGTGTTTCAGAGGATGTGTGAGCACATGGAATTTACAGTAAATAAAAAAAATATTCTTAGGGTTGTGCATAGAAAACATATAGGCCATGCAGCACACATAGTATATAGGAAAACCATCATATGCAACTTTTTGACCAGCCAACATAAGTTTAAAGTTTGCACACAGAGAGGATGGAATTAAAAATATTGTGATTTCCTTGTGGCAAAACGACAAATTATATGAGAGGCAACTCAAAAAAGAATAACTGGACAATCGAAATAGTCTGAAGCAGCTTGTGGGATATATACTATGATGCTCATAACTTATTTCTTCCTTAAAAAGAGAGCCGGGACCCATTTGGTGAGATTTGTTTAATAATTCAGCATGGCCTTAAACCAATTCACTTCAAGTGCCCAGATGGTATTTTTATTAGGCAAATGCTCGATACTAGAGTGGAATAATTTATTCGCGCTCCGAAACTGGCAGAGTACCTCCGAGCCATGGAATTTACTGAGCAGAGAATCAGTCAGCTCCCTCTTCGGGGTAGTAATTCAGCAAAACAATGATTTCATGAATATCATTGTGTGTGTTCTGTGGAGGCAGACTGGCGGCTCTGTTATGTTCTGCTCTACAGGCCTGCCTCTAAACTCTAGTTGTCATACAATGTGAACAGAAGCACACTAATGTGTACTAATGTGTTCGTGTAGAGTTTCATAAATACTGGGAACATTTAGCTAGAGTGGGTTCATATTTGATAATGTTTCATGAATTAGACAAAATCTTACAACCAATTTCCACAAATCATGATCAAAAGTTTTTGAGAAAGAGAGGAATCCTTTCATTATGTAAAATGTAATAGCATATGTTATTAGATACATCTCGCCAGTGATAACAACTCAAAAGTTTTCTGTACGATTACCCCACACACCTTTTTTTTTCATTTGGCAACCTGAAAGTGTCTTCTTTTTCTTGTTTTCTTGCCAACAGCCGGTCCCTCTCTGAAAGTAGAATACTGGCTGTATGTGCATAACACCAAAATGTGGCATTACGTATTAAAACCATTATTTATTGTCAGTCTTTCAGAAGTTATTGTTCTACCCCTTGCTCAGGCAGTGTGTGGTGTGATGAAAACAGAGGCATAGTGCCATGTAGACAGAAGGAACATGTTCGTTTGACTAAAGGGGACCTCAAAAATCCTCTTGAATTGAAACAGCCATTAAACTTAGCTATTGTCTAGAAGTAGAGACCAGCGGTATTTTCCATTTCTACATTACATAGGATATACTGCCTGAATATATGATATGCATGTAGTCTGTGCTGATTTAGTTTACAGAATGTGCAACTTTATCCTAGCCAACATCAGAGAGAGAAAGAAAGAGACTATTATGCAGGATTCCCAGACAGTGCCTTTGCCTTTTCCATCAGTCGGTAGGAGGGGTTGTAGTGACGGTGTCATCCAATAGGCACTGGCTTCTTTTAGTCCAGAGCTCAGCATCTCTGTCTCAGCGGCACTTTTGCGCTAGACAAGTAAAGCCAGTCTGTAACGGACAGCTCCTCTTTGCTCTCGGAACTCTGCATCCAAGAACAGGGCTCCGGGAATTAATGTTTGGCTAGGAACGAATGTTGGATCAGACTCGTCTTAATTCAGTCGGCGCATTTGCAAAGATGAACACTGGCTGCGTTTTCGTCTTGATCTTATTTGTGGGAACATCTTGGGTAAGAGAGTCTATTTACTGGTCGTCTATTAATAAATTAATGTGAAAGTAGCCTGCTGCAATGCTGTGGTCGTCATATGAGCTTTGCGGTGCTGGTTTGAGAAAAGTGGCGATGAACTGACTTCTTCCCTGCAGTGTTGCGCTAAAACAACGTGCACTTTGCGCATGGCGCACGGGCGGGATATTAAACAAACAGGTACCAAACATTAACTTTAAATTTAATTATTACCATCTTGGCTGTAGAGAAGGCTGAGGCATTTGCATGGAGCCCCAAACTGTTCGCTTTCACACCCAGTACTTGGAGAAATGAACAGAGCTGCAGTGCAATAAAACTGGATTAATGCAGCAGTCCGACCCATATGCTACCAATAACTTCGTGCACGTTTACGCACTGTCATATTCCCTTTGATGATTTCGCTAAACACCAGAAAATAAATCACATCAACGCTTAATGTCAGGCTTCACTTCTTGGTTGTGAGAATAATGTTTAATCGACCATTCTAAAAAAGTAAATTACATAATGAATTATGTGTATGACATCAATAAGACTGCTCTAACGTTTTAAATGTTGAAATTACTATAGAATGCGTGTGGGATACAGTGGTTGGTTTAAATTGGAGACTTTGCAGATACTAGGCTACTTGGCATCGGTAGTATAATATTAGCTGAGTTGGGATGTTGTAAGCATGATGGCAGTGGAAGTAATACACTGGAGTAAGCAAAGCTTGGAAGCTACCGGTTTCATATTAATGCTTGACTATGGGGTGTTTTCATCATATGGTTCTCCTTTTTGAGATGTTTTTGATAACAGGCACATTAAACCAAATATTGAATAATACACAAAAAATAAAAATACTTTTAGGTTATTTTGTAAACCATGAAATCAAACAATAATGGTTCGTTTCAAAGTGCATTGTATGCAGGGTACTTAAATCCTAATCTGATTAAACATTCATTAAGATATTGCATATCATATTGATCAAAATGCATTTTGAACAGATTTGTATGCAATGTTACAAAATAAGGGGCAGGGTGTTTGCATCACTTATGTCTCCAAAATATACATGTCCCAGGATCTACTTTTAATATATTACATTTACCTATATCTAGACCTACAGTATATCATAGACCTTGTCCTCCTCCTCCTCTTCATCTTCCTCATCCTCTTCCTCTTGCTCCTTCTCTACCTCCTCCTCCCCCTCATAATCCTCATCACCTTCATCATCCCTGTTATTATCATTATCCTCATCCTTATTGTCGTCGTCCTCCGTCTCCCCATCATCCCATCATTATCATTATCCCATCATTATCCTCATTTTCCCCCTCATTCTCTTGCTAATTACATCACCCCCACCACCAGCCGCCTCACTCCTCTTCCCTTCCAGCTAACACATTCCTATAAGTTACAACCTTTCTCCCGAGTATTGCGATCGTGTGCATCTAGTATGAAGTCAAACTGCATCACACCAAATCAGAACAAAACAGGTGGCTGACCCACCAAATGCACTGTAACCGATTTGTCACCGATTTCTCTTCCAATTGGCCTATTCTTAAGACTGCGAATTTACATATTATCAGTAACGCCTGCCAAACCAGCCAGTGAACCTGGAACCACAGGTCGATAGGTTTGAACCTGACAGGCTGTCCTGTTTTTCCTTAGGGGACAAGGGCAGGCCCGCTGCAGAAACCCCCGTGCAGTCCAGGCTTCTCCCAGAGCTTCTACACTGTGATTGTCCCAAGGGATGTACTGCGAGGCCGGACTATTCTTAAAGGTAAGCTGCCACCTCTGGAGCTCAGTTATTGACTGGGGGATGTTTCCCCTCTTTTTTTAGCCGAGATGCATTTTAACCAGAGAGTAAATGAGTGTGTGTGGGTGCGTGTGTGTGTGGTCGGACATATATTAAGGCTTACGGTTCCTTGTCCATCGTCACTGGGGACAGTCAGAGCACGCCCAGTCTCAGGGCGAGCAGAGTGAGCAACCATGGCTAAACATGAGAATGCGCATGTTTAACAGCCAGAGCTAAGCATGAAATGAAGATAATTTGAGTACATCCAAGGGCTAACTTGACCTGATGGGATCAAAGGTATGTCATCTACTCACCCTGAACAGCCATTTATGTTCTCGCAGATACACAGGCATGTGGGCTTATCTGCGAGAAAATAAATCATAATTCAAATCAGTTCGAATTCCTATCATGACGCCTGTATGAAACAGTTTTAGACTGAAGACACGAAATTTCCCATTTTTCCATCGTTTAAGCAGCAAGCTGACAAAATCAGCCTTATTTACTAAAAGGCCCATCTATCTCCTGCTGTGTGTGTTTGCTGTCGGAAGCCCACAGCCTTTATTCTATTCCCTGTCTTCATTGTAATGCATCTTCCCCCTTTCATTCTCTCCATTTTTCAGTGGAATTCAATTCTCTTTTCATTCGGTCCATTTCTTTTCAGGATAGGCAGTGAATCTATTGTGGGATTCCTCTCTAGCAACGTGAAATTAGGCAGTCTTTTTCAGCTTGGCTCTTTTGTTTGTCTGGAAATCTTTCCTTCCATGGCCAAACAAACCGCCCAGTCACATTCCTACATTTAAATTGGAATATCTGAGGCATTTGCGTCTGAGTATAATGTAAATAATGTATGCCAAGTCACCCCCAAAAAATGCTACTGTGGATGTATTTTCATGTGGTCTCAACTAAGTCCCTGCCCAGTAAACACTGGTGCTGATCCAAGTGAAGTAAACAGCTAGGAGTTCAAGCCATTACCTGGCCTTATGATGATGCCTCATATTCTCATACCCCTTATAGAAGTAGCAATGTTTTGACTGTAACATTAGGATTGAAGGTAGTTCAGGCTGGGAGCGACCTTGCAGCAGAGTGCAGGGAGTTTCTCCCAGGACACCACTCACACGTTTCTTCTTTTTCTTTTTTTTTTGTTACAGCCAAGTGTTTGTCTGTTGTGATGTGAAATGTTATTTATCTGGAGGAAATGGTGTTCTCATTGTAATGGCTGTTTGAGCCAAGTTGTCCAGCTCTAAGTGAAACAATTGAATTATTCTGGGGGTTATTTAGTTATTTAGGAGGCTGCAAAGGACAGTACATGTCGTCAATGGGGAGATACTTTGCCTCGGGGCTTGAGGCTGAAGGTTTCTGCCTGTCTGGAAATTGGCTGACGTATCCTTTGTGACCACAGCTGAAAACAACGTCGACAGAGTGTGATGCCTCTGGACAGATATGGTTTAGATGGTATGGTGCTTTTTTTTTGGTGCAGCAAATCTCATCTGCTACAGCACTGTATCATTTTGATATGGCTTATATTGTACAGCAACCCTGGATTGTCACCAATCTTGCCTCTTCTCCAGCGCTCTTATTCTCGGCGTTTGCTCTATCTGAAAATCAATGGGGGAGCCATGTTGGCCTCCCCACTGGCCACTCGGAGGGGATATGGGCTGCAGCAGCTTAAGCCCTCCCGATATGATTAATGGGCAGGGTCCAGCCTGACTGAGGGTTTGTTTTTCTATAGAACACAAGAACAGAGGAAAGCTTTAACACTAGCAGAATGCATGTAACCCAGAACCGTCATCCTCCAGATAAAATGAATGGGCCAGGGAGGCCAGGAGGAGGGGCTAGGATGTTACAGTGCCAAGGGGTTGCTGGACCACGGAGGCCCTTTAGCCACTGCTATTGTCTCCAGTGGGAGGAGGACAGTGAGAGATGGGGACAGAACGGCGGAACACCGCTCCAGTCAAACAGGTGCCGTTTTGCTAGCTGGCTGCTAATAGTGTAGCTTGACAATGAATAACCTGTAGATCTCAGCCAGTTTCCTGATGAGAAAAAAAAGATAACAGTTATTTTATCATTAGTCAAATTTTTCACACAGTATTTTCTTCACATTCATTCTGTGTGGGTGATTTTTTTTATGGTCCCAAATGTCTCTTATCCTTAATTCGGTGATTAGCTGTAATGTTATTTTATCATCGTTGAACTTTGCCTTTAGCGGTCTGAGGTTCATTTGGATTTGACTGTCTTGTTGTGACTCCTCAGTCTAGATTTAACCCTCTCCTTTTCACCTATGACACTGCATGGGTACAGGGCTAGGTTCTCAACCATCAAACCATCAAAAGGTCATTGTAATGCCTTTCCCTATCCCTCACGGTCATCTCTCTTTTGGCCCTGTACGGTAGGTTAAACAGGCCATTATAGATTTTATGGTCAGCCATAAAATACCTTTGTTTGGCAAACACACAAATCTCATGGGCTGCTTCCGCGTTTAAAAGAATAAGTGATCTCATGCTCCTATGGAGACGATTTGTCCCTGAGCTAGAGGAGGGAGTCCATGGCAGGCAGACTGAGAGACAGGCAGCCTGGCAAGGCATAGCCCTCATTCCGTGCAGATCCCTGCTGTGGCCAGATAGGCCATGAAAAGGGATATTCCGGTGATTGCACATCGCTGTGTAAACCATCACCTCGCTCTAAGAGCCGGAACAGACACCTCGGAACGTGGGCAAGGGGAGGGGGCCCGAGCACAAAAGAAATTGATTTGAACTGCGGTTCCTCCAGGATAGGGCTCTCATAGCTGCCGTCAGTGCATATTCCCCACCCAATATGTTGATGAGTTTTACCTTCTGCCTCTCACAAGACATGTGCAGAGGGTGAAGAATGCCAGCAGTACTTTGTCGTGAAAGTTTAAGTATTACCTGCATATATGTCTCTGTCCATGTAATTTGCTCTTTAAGAAACGTATGAATATACAGTATAGATAAGGTGTGAGTTTTTGAACATGGTTCAAAGGAATTACGTTTTGACCATGGTGGGTCTAACTACCTCTCCTCTCCTACCTTTATGCGCCTCAGTAGTCTTTCTGTTTAATCATTTTATTTACGGCTGCCTTCTTTCAGTTTCTATTAATTGCAAAATAAGTTCATGCAGTTCAAGTGTCTTGTGTGAAATGGCAGATATTCAGGGTTAGACGACATTTTACGGAATCAACAGTCAAATATTTTGGTTGAAAGAGTCTTGCCGCCGTTTACTGTGCTGAAAAAGGAACTTCAAACGTCGAGCCTTCTATCCACAGCGACACCAGTTTCATAAGTATGTCCAAACCCAGGGAGAGGGGGATTACGATTCGAGGCGTTTGATAAGCGGGATGCCATTTTCTCTCCGACTCAGTCTGTCTCTCTTGTCCTCCGGAGAGTCTTTCATCTCTGCAGCCAGGGCCCAGAGTCTGTGGTGAGCTGATAGACTACAGGTACAGAGGATGAGCCCCCATCATTTCTCTTTATCTGCTCTGCCTTCATACAAACACAAACTATGGCCCCATATTCCTCAGACTCCCCACAACATGACACATGCTACAAGCTCATTCCGTCAAGCCTGCCACCTGGGATACAATGCATACTATGGCACAACGCTCACACCCATTTGTATTTGCAGTCCATTCCTCCAAGTCGGAAGAGGTAGAGAGCCGTTCCACTGATAGACGCCTGGCTGTCAGCAGAAATCTAATGAGTGGAGACTTGTGGAATATGTTTTGGTGTCAATGAAATCCTTGTTCTATGGACTACAACCATACTAGACTGTACAGTATATATCTGTACAGACGTAGGGCCTCAGTCTTAAACTTGGTCTCTGTGGAATTATTAGTGTTTTTATGTACATAATTTGATATAACTAGTTTAGAAGTGAACTATACTGTACATGAAAAAGGACTCTTTAAATGCGCTGGCTCTCTTTTGCTGTCGAGTTTACTTTACAGCCACAAAGAATAGTTATACCACATATATTGGCTCTGAATTTCCCTATTCATCAAACCTAGAGCGCATTCCGACAGGAAGGTTTCTATTGGGGTAAGAACGTATGTAAACCCTCTATTCACTATTTCAGTCACAGATTCAGAGAATCCATGACTCCTGTGGCTGAAGTCTCAATTCCTATGCAGTTGACATCACCAACAGATAATAGATGAAGGTTATGCAGTTGCCTTCAAAGTAAAAGTGATCTGATCTGACGGTGTCCTGAATTTAGACCTTTAAAAGGGAGTAATCACGATATTATCAGCCCTTAGATGGAATCTACCAGACCCGCTGGCTGGTAGTTAAATGACTGACTGGTAAGAGGAAAGAAAAAGAGAAACAGAGAGAAAAGGGACACTTCTGCCTTTTTTAGTCAAAAGAGCCCTTGGCAAGGGATTAATATGGAAAGAAATGTGGAAAGGTTTGGAGGCTGGCGAAGGGAGCTGGACTTTCTTCATTTTTTTGGACAAGAATAAATCAGATGAAACGTTTGAACAGAAAAAGTTTCCAAACAAATTTCCTCACCTTTTTTGTATATATTAACCCGAACTTATCGCCTAGTTACCGGTTTACAGTGTTTTATCAATTTGTTCACGTTTAATATCAAAGTAAAGGCTTAACAGTCGACAGCTTTTTAATGAAAAGATCCCACTCTGTGGACTGTTGAAGCTTGTGTTCTATGAATACAATTTGCATAGTTAATCAAAACCTTTTCTTAATTGACCACCTCTCCCACAATCAATGTGCCTTTAGTGCTTTACATCTCAGTGCACTTTAACGATTGGGTTCTCGGATAAAGCTCGCCGAAGCTTTTGTTGTGCTCCAGAAATGAGCGATTTTCCTGTTGGGAGACCTCTGGTTCACCCCTTAACTGTGTGTGTAACCCAGCGTCAGCCAGTTCCTTACCAAGGGTCTTCCCTCCTGTAATCCCCAGGATTTACATGCATCTGAATAGAAATCAGAGCTTCACGTGAAGGGTTGTCTCACTCGCTTAGACCATTCATTCGTGTCTTATCCTGTGGGAATATGTATCTACAGTATGTAATAGCAACCCCCTTTCATGCCACCAAAGAATCATTTGGTGGATTATTATTATTATCCAGGGATTTCAACACAATGCCACTCAATTCATTCTTTATACCCTTTTAAAAAGAGCTGGGATTCAATGCAGTCTTTTTTTTGTTTTTTTTGTTATGCTGAAAGCGTGTGATTAAGCTCTCCCGTCTAGCAAATGAACAATAAGCGGCGCACATTGAATATGCATATTTGTTGTTCTCCCAACAACCTGTGTGACTGTGTTAGTGGTGGTAGACCTCTCCTGTCCTCTGACGCTATGTTTAGACAGTGTTAATTACTGTACGGCAGTGGATCAGTTAGTGAGGTCTGTGTCAACCCGGAGACGTGGAGGTGTTTGAGTCCCGTCTGAGTTCCAGCGGGGGAAAAAAAGAAGATCACAACTTTTTGGGAAAGTACCACATTTACACCCTTAATACGTGGTTTCTGGGCCAAACCCTCTCTGTGGGCTTACGTAATGCTTTCTGAAAGCTTCCGAAGATCAAATACAAAAGTCTGTTCAGCTTTTAATGGCATGTGAATTATGAAACATTCGAATGTTGTTGAAGTGCCATGTGGTCAATGTTTAACAGGATGTCGAGGTATCTCCCACATTGTAGGCACACACATTTCTCCTGCCCATCTTGTTGTTGGTGCGTCCTTCTCGTCATCCACGTTAGTTACCATGAATTAACAATAATCCCTTTAAGCATAAGATTCTGTTCATAAAATATCATGAAGCTAGAATATACGCAGTATATACTGTATATATACACATATATACAGTGTGTGTATATATATATATATATATATATATATATATATATATATGTATTCTTATTGTTGTTATTATTATTATCATTATTATTATTTATTTTTTTGTCACTGTGCCCCATATCCCCTTACACTGTATGTTCGGACCTGGAGATGGCAGGGCGTCTCACTTTATTGATGAGTTATGGGCAAAGCGCCCTGACCTTGTATTGCCACTTTACCCCCATGTTCCCCAGCGTTCATATTCCCAGTCAGCAGCACTGCGGGAGCTGAAAAACATGGCCCAATCAAAATGATTTACGTCCGGCTCGAGCCTAACACATACGTATATTCGTCCGGGCCACTGCTAAGCACATCTCCAGAGGGCCACAGTGTGTGCATCTATTTCCGTAACCACAAGGTTTTGTATGTCTCCTAATTAAAAGACTTCACTGTCGAGATGGCTTTGTAGTACAAACTCGAACACATAACGCTCCCTAGCTACAGAAAGGCTTTTGATGCTGGTCTTTGTCTCTGTGCTTGTTCGACCATGTTAGAGCGTGGTTACAGAGCAGTGATACTTGGATCCATGTATTTTTCTCTCTACCAACTTGGGGTCTCTGCGTCATTTGCGTTTCCAACATCGAGCTGTCTTTGAATGTTAGATTCTTGCGAGACCAAATACTATAGTATCAATCTATACCTATGTGTGTATGTGTGTGTGTGTGTGTGTGTGTGTGTGTGTGTGTGTGTGTGTGTGTGTGTGTTAGTGTACTGTACGTGTGTGTCTGTAACCACACAGGCTTGATTGTGTGGGTGACAGGGGAAACAGGACGAGGATGCAGCGCTTCATCCAGAGGGTGATTATCTTAAATGGAGAAATTAACGGATTACAAACCAGCCCAGTAATCCAGCTGTCAATCTCACGGCTCATTAGCAAGCTAAGGATAGGCATGGGAGGGAGGGAGTAAGGGAGGTGCATAGGGGGAGAGAGAGAGAGAGAGAGAGAGAGAGAGAGAGAGGTATTGTACAGGAGTAAGAACAGTAGTTTAGTAATAGTCTGTGTGGGTTCTGAGAGGAGCAGTATTTAGCTCTCCAATCATATGTTATCATTAATTGACTTAAGTGCATTATTATTTTTACTATTTTTACTGCACAAATGCATTGTTACGATTATTAAGTGCAACACTGGAACACTTTGACTCGCATCTTTTTGACAGCAAAGTATTGTTTCGTTAGATTGAACTTCTGAACCAGATGCACAGGCATGCTTTTAGACGTACACAAATTAATCCCTCTCAGTGATATGATTCTAATCAGGGGTGGAAGTGGAAACAGTGGGACACGTTCAACATTGCTTAAGTGATCACTTTAAATTGCTTTCTCAATGCCGTGCATAAAGCTTTGCAGCGGTGCATGTAAAACAGTAGGTGTTGGTTGCTACCTCTACTACAGTCTCCTCCTCCCCTTTTGTATGCCACCGTGACATCCTAATGGACTCAACTGTTTCCTTTAGCGCTCCTATCAACAACATGGTCAAAATGTTGTTCTTCCAGTTACGAAAAATAGCCCAAATCAGTTCATCGCTCTCCCAAAGTGCAGCTGCCAAGCTCATTCATTCATTCAGTTTCTCCCGCCTTGATTACTGCAATTCCCTTCTCTTCGGTATCAGCGCAACTTCACTCCATAAACTCCAAATCGCACAAAACTCTGCTGCTCGTCTCCTCTCCTCAACGAAATCTTCTGGGCACATATGTCCTGTCCCCTTTGATCTTCACTGGCTCACTGTCAATCCACGCATTCATTACAAAATCCTACTCCGCGCATATACAGCTCTACATAACATGGCCCCTCCCTATCTATTGGACCTTTGGTGACTGTGCGTACGTACTCTAGGGCTGCACCCAAACTTTGGAACCCTCTCCCTCTTGAAATCCGCAACTCAAACTCTTTCTTTCAGAACCCATCTTTTCAATCTGGCCTTCCCTTACTTATTTATGTGATTAACGACCTAGCTAACCCTACAACTGTTATTCTTTTACTTTTGTTATTCTTTTACATCAACTGTATTTTGGTCAAACAGTAGTTGTTGTTGTGGTCCTATTGTTGTCTTATTGTTGCCTTTCTATCTATCTCTGTCTGAATTGTTGGTAATATTTTTGTGTTGCTCTCTGTCTGAGCGTCATTGTGTATTATTATCTGACCGTCTTTGGGTCTGAGAAAAGCGCTATAGAAATTATTATTATTATTACTGGTAATGTAAGAAATAAATAGTGATTTGGCATCACAATTTCAAGCAATATACCTGTGAATAACAACCAATGTCCAGGAAGTTCTTCTGTGATTTGTTTTCCTGTGACCACTCTGGCAGCTATAAAACGGGAATGAATGAGTTTGAGTAAAATGATGGATACAGGAAGGCATGAACACAGTGTGTGAGGTGCAGATTAGCCTTGGTTTGGACAGATATACTACGGCCTCGCCATGTTTCATCATGCTTTGAGACACATAAAAGCAACATTTTGCGGTGAACGCCGGAACCATAAAAAGAAAATAGAAACACAAATCCAGCCTACATCAGGGAAGGAGGAGGAAAATTGTCCCTCCCACGGCTCGGCTGGTTCTGGATTTGATTGTATCAATTTGCCATCTATTTTGATCTTTAAAGCGGGCCTGGGCATTATTTGCTCCCGCACATGCACATGCAGAGCGTGGCTGCCGACTGCTGAGAACTATTTCCTTCCTTCCTCATCGTTCACTGCTTCATTTGAATACTCACCCTTTGCGTTATTCATGAGCACTGGTCCGCCCATTGATCGGGTATGTTTGGTTTGGGGTCCGGTTCCCCCCATCCGATGTTTGGATTTAGACACAATTTGAATAGACCGGGAACAGGTGTTTTTAATCTTGGTATGGTCACAGGGTAGACATGTTTTTCGTTGTATTATTTCTCACTAAAATGGTGATGACAACTTGCACAGCTATGCAAATGAGAAATGTTCTTACTTACATATTTACCCAAACTGCTATTATTCATAGTGGTAACTATAGAATTTCAATGTTGAACTGTTTTTGTTGGACCTGTGTGATGCAGATTTGACTACATGAATTGAATATTCAGGAGACTTTTAGCATAGCCTTTCAGCCCAACTCAATGCACTGCTTTTGCTGTTTTTTGCTGTGACCATTTTCCAAATTACATTTTATAATTCGACATTCAGACTTTAGCGATCCTGTTCTCTCGCTGTCTCTTTCCAGCATACACCCACACTGGAGAAAGCTAATTACACATCTCTCATTAATTCTCGCTTTGTTTGTTTGGCTTCAAATTCGTTCAAGCCAATCCTTCAACCGTTGACTCCTCTGTGAAGTTATTTCCTTGACAAAATGAAAAACAAACAAAGCGTGACTTACTGATGTGTTTACCTGATAAACATTTTGATTGATCTTTTTAACCCACCATAGCATCCACTCATATCTGAATGTCAAAATACCCACACCCTCACACGCACACACGCACACACACACACACACACACACACACACACACACACACACACACACACACACACACACATTGTGGTAAAGTACACATGGAAGATGAGGTTTCTCTGCAACTGGTTAATGTTCTGTTATACTGTGATACCTTTGGCCTCTATGTGATACCTGTGTATACCTGTGTATCTATCAGACAGGTGGCCCTCCGCGGGTTCGATGTCAGCCTAACAACAACGCACTCAAATTAGGTGACTTGACTCCTTTGCCTATGTGGATCCTGATATTTCTGCACTTAGTATGCATAACAGCATTGCAAACACTCTCTGAGTAGATCATAGCCATAGGCTAGTGGGGTAGCGAGAAATCCACAAAAAACACAATTAACATACATTCATGCTCAAACATACAACCACTTGTTGGGTGTGTGAGGGGATGGCTTTGAGGTTTCTAGAACAAACTCAGACTTGTTATTTACATTTTTATCTGGCATATTATATATACATACACAGATATATACATTTTTTCAAGCTCATGTTCGGTACAGTAGAGAAATATTGAAAGGTTATAGGTGCAGTAGGTAACTTATGATTGTTGAAATATGGTAGAAAAATCAATGAGGCCCACCTTTTTGCTGGCGCTTCAACACAGGCACGCTATGGTAGCATCGATCACCTCTTCAAGAGAATCACAGAAGTTTTTTCTTTATTTTCTGCCTCTAGCTCTCCCTCCCCCCCTCTTTATCTTTCTATCTCTCACTCTCGCACTCTCTCTCTCTCTCTCTCTCTCTCTCTCTCTCTCTCTCTCTCTCTCTCTCTCTCTCTCTCTCTCTCTCTCTCTCTCTCTCTCTCTCTCTCTCTCTCACACACACACACACACACACACATACCCTGTTCTCTCTGCAGCTGTATATAGCATCAGATAAAGATGATAGCCCTGGGAACCTTGGGAATAGGGAGGTTCCGGTACCCAACAATAAGACAATGAGAGGCAGTCTGTGGGCAGTGTCACTTGTGGGAATACAAGCCTTCGAATTGCAATAAACAACTATTTATGAATAGCACAGGAACTGGCACTGCTGTATTAGCATGGTACAGTGGTGAAATGAGTGATGGCTGGGCTGTTCAGAGTTACATTGAAATGCCATGAAAGACTGGCAGATCTACAATCCGTTCCAGAGTTCAGGATCAATCCAAAACAAAAGACTATGTTATGTTAAGGTGCCTCAAATGACGAAGAATAAAAAGAACAATGCAGGAGTAAAGCACTTTCCGACATGTGTGTGTGTGTGTGTGTCGGGGGGGGGTTGGAAAGCTTGTGTTTGTCATAGACAGCAGGATGCTCAATGGGGTGACACGCAATGAGGTAGTTTCAATCGCAGAATGCTATTTGCTTGTTTCAATGTATTACCCCCCTCTTCTACACCCCCCCCCCCCCCCCCCACACACACACACACAGACACCAAAAACATCCAAACAAAACACGTATTTCGTACTCCTTCTACAATTTCACCACTAATTCAACAATTTAATTCAGCGAAGCCACCCTGCAGGCCTGAACAAAGTGCACAACCCACACTTTACAAATACGGCTGCCCGTCAGTTTCCGCTGGTGATTCACCGTCCATCTGCATCTCTATTATTATTCCGGTCTCCACCACAAAGACACAGCCCTGGGTAATCTGGTGAACCCTTCCGCGACAATTTGACCCTCGCCACTGTATGTGCGTAACGGTTATTTTTACCAGACGGCAATCTACACATGGGTCCCAAGTAGGACCTTCAGCTCATTACTGACGAGCTGACGTGGTGTTGGCAGTGATGCAAACGCCTCGGCAAACTTCAGAGCCAGCAGCTGGCTGGAGGAGAAGGTGTGGAGGAGGTAGAAGCATGTGCACCGATCTCTCACAAGTAGGTGTGCAATCGACAGCGCATAGTAATTAGCATCGTTTAGCTCTATTGATGGGCACATGGTTGAGTTTGGTCCCTGTTGGGCTAAGTTGGGAGTCTAACATGCTTTGGAATGTAGGATGATATTTACAATTGAATAGGAAACAAAACAATCCATGGAAGAAGAACAAAGGCCTTGTGAATACAAAATCGTTTGCTGGATTTGTTATCGATAGATACGCCACAAAACGTACAATCTGTGAACAAAGAGTTTGTTATATGTTATATATATTGTGAGGATTGAACCATTCAAATAATGCATGATCATTTAAAGGGGACCTATTATGCAAATTGTCATCCATTTTGTTTTAGTTTTTTATGATTCACCATAAAAAGAAAATCCTTCTTTGGCCAACTTCGCGGAAGCCTTCAGGGGCAGCACCCAGTGTTTGTGAAGATGTAGAAGATGACCATTTCAAGTAATCTGGAGCAAACTGACGTCAGTTCGCCCCCAAAATAGAAAAAGAACGTTGAAAACAGAGCGTTCAGAGCAGTCTGAAGCTTGAGGTTTTTGCTCACAGGAATTACTTTTAAATACGTTTCCTTCATTATTTGACTTTTTTGTCACGTTTACCACTCAAACAACATGGATGCCATCCACTGACCCTCTGCTCTTTCTATTGGACAAATGTAAAAAAATATATATGTTCTTTGTCAGAGGCATTCTAAAATGTGTTAAAAAAGGTGAAAACATTGTTACATCAATAAAATAGGTGCTTGGGTCTCAGAGGGTTAATGCATTAGTAGGCCACCAAAGAAACCCAGGGGCTGTTTGCAAAAGAAAGTTAGTGACTTGTAATTGCAATTTCAAAACTAGAGAACGCCGACTGAATGAATCCAGTCTGAACGTGAACGTGTCCCCTTATTTCAGCTGTTCAGCTGTGTGTACATACATACTGCACTAGCTCAAATCCTTCCCTACCCTCGGGCAGTACATGAGTCCCATTCTCAAGTCACACCCAATTGTCATCCTGTCTCAACTGCGTGGTGATCTAAAGCACCTGCAGGAATTAGATATGAATTAGATAGCCATTTTGTCACATTGCTTTATGTCAGTGCTGAGGTTCTAGAGCTTTTATTTGATTTACCGACCATGGTTAAAGGTTGTGCCTATGGAAAGAGCTGCACACACCCATGCACAGCCATACCTCCCACCCCACATCCCATACACACACACACACACACACACACACACACACACACACACACACACGCATGCGCATACACATACGCACGAACACACACACACACACACACACACACACACACACACACACACACACACACACAAACAAGCAAACACACACTGTAGATAGTGTCACAGGGCTGTATTGGGCTGTACAGGGGAGATCATTTCATTTGTTGGTGTGATACTGTAAAGGGAGGTAGCGTCCGGATGGGATCACTTGGATCACTAGCCTTGAGCCTCCTCCCCCCCCCCCCCCTCCTCAGCTCCTCTCTTCCTCCTCTATCTCCTCACAGCCTCCTGGCTCCCCCCATGCCCCATCCTCTGTTTTTATTTTCGCCCCTTCTTTTGCTGTTTGAAGACTCTTAGATCCAATTTGCAGTCTTCTCTACTCCTCTCTCTCTCTCTCTCTCTCTCTCTCTCTCTGTGGATCTGCCAGCCTGTGGCTGTGTGTGAACTTCTTTTCACACCCAGTAGACTTGATTTGCTCTAACGGGGAGAAATGCTGAGGATTGGGGATAAGACAGCAACAGTAGCTGGTATTCTCAACTGGTTTCCTGAACGTACATTGCACTGTAACACCCACGTGTGTGTGTGTGTGTGTGTGTGTGCACGCGTGAGTTTTCCCTTATCAACAATTTAACCCTAAACTACTATTCAACAACTCTGTTGAAGGGCCTCTTGCAGCCTGCATCCTAAATAGTCTCAAGGCCGGAGGCAAAGCAACATGAATTTCAATGAATTATTAATCAAGATGATTTATTTACTTCCTCTCCACCCTAAACCACCTAGCTAGCAAATCTACATTGCGTTTCTTGAATCTGTGGCACATTCGGATGCATAATTTACCTTCGATGCTGGATATTTTCTTTAGGACATCAGGCAATGTCTATTCTCTGTACACCTCAGTAATGCATTGGGATGAAGTCATGATTCTCTCCTTTCTTTACATGTTGCTTATGGCTTTTAAATCAATTGCAAGCGGGAGATAAAACCCTCAAATGTAAAAAAAAAAAAAAGACTTCGTATTATTAATATATTTCAGTATTTCTTTTCAGAAGGACAGGGTGCGTTTATGTTTTCTTTGCTGTGGTTCTGCTGAGGGAGGCAGAGTGACTGGGGATGTGTGAGACTATGTGTTGGCTGTGAGAGAATAGGATGAATAAGTGAGCAGGGGTCTGGAACCCTGCCATCCCACGAGACTCAGGCGCACTGCAGATGGGCCGCCCAGCCCTTCACATGGAGCGCTTCACACTGGGGATGATGATGTGCTAGCATTGACAGCGCACTCTGGGCGTGTGCCGGTGTGTGTTTGTGTGTGTGTGTGTGTGTGTGTGTGTGTGTGTGTGTGTGTGTGTGTGTGTGTGTGTGTGTGTTTGTGTGTGTACCGGTGTGTGTGTGTGTGTGTGTTGTGGGCGTGTTGTGACTATGTGGGTTCTGCTATTCAAAGGAAATAGAGCAGAGGTATAAAAGGTTTGGTAAGAGAACACATTTCACTGGCTCGGCCATTGTAGCCATGGTTTCACTAACTGGAATGGTCGAGGGAAAAAGCACTGCAGCCTGATGGTAAACTTCATCATATATTTATAATGACCCTGACGGGGATCCTTAACTATACAGCACACGTTCAACATGATCCTAATCACATGTCAGTGGGGAGCGCAAACGCATATCATATCAGGCATACGATGAAATAATGACAGTCAGAGTGATTGGTTCTCCTCCCATTACAACCAACCAGTACAGACCTCTGCAAACGGCTGTCAAACCAGTATGGCGTAGAATTGTTACCCTCCCCTCGCTGAGACAAGGGGGTGAGCAACATGGCACTGAGGTGGGACGCAGCTGGGCAATTGGCGACGTGTCTGGGGGGCAGGGCGGGGGGGGGGCGCTGTATAATGAAAATGCCACCGGGGTGCTGCGAATGTGTAATAAAACGAGAGGAATATGAATGTTTAGGTATCAGAGCTCCATCAGGAAATGAATGGATCCCTGAGGGGTAATAAATGCACATTAAGTGTTATTACTCTGCTGGGTTATACAGGTTGTCTCTGTAAATACTAGCAGTGAGGCGCTCAGACAGCTCCTCCGCTTAGATTTACGAGGACTGGTGAGTGGGACCTGGTTTTAGGAGGCAGCAGGACTGCAAGCCACACACACACACACACACACACACACACACACACACACACACACACACACACACACACACACACACACACACACAAACACACACACACACACACACGCAACCACAGACACACACACACACACACACACACACACACACACACACACACACACATTTGTTTTTCTACTGCACGCTTAGTTGATTTCACAAACGTCAGCACAAAGAAGGCAGTGCTATTGTACAGTAGGCTGTTGATTCCGTGTGCATAGATGGAAGGCATTAGCGCGTTTGTCTTTCAATGTACTTCATAGTCCCATACGAATTGGCTGAGCACGCAGACAAAGACGTTGCCTTCCCTTGCTGACAGCTACAGTAGGAAAATGTGTGACTCCTCTGCTATACCCAACCTTGATCCTGAGGTCCAGTTGCATAGATTAGAAGTCACAGAGTGGAACGGATGCAGACACATTCCGTAAGCAAGGGGACAAAAGCAGCACACATTTATTGTATCAGACATAAAAAGAAAAAAAAAAAACACCCCATCACTCAAAGAAAACCAAACGAGAAATAGTCAAGGATGACTACCCACATTGAGGAAGAGTAAACATGCAGTAATATAGCTGCAACTCACACGCCCTGTGTCCAACCAGATACATGTGTGCTGGGCTTCCAGCCGGTGTAGCTTTGCCCACCTCTGACCTCTGCCGTTCTTAAACCGTTCCGACCCCTCTGATGTGTGCCCTCGTCACCTTCCCCTGTACCCACCGCCGGAGCAGCTAGTGGAACGCCAAACCGTGGGAAAGCGACGTGCTCCGTGCGCGAGGTGGCCGTCTGGGCGTGTCGCCCTGACTTGTGTGATGGAGTGCGGAGGCCGGGCTCTGGCAGGCCGGGCTCCCCAGGGGGGGCTGCGTCTTCCCGCTCTCGGATTGGCACTCTTTAAAGTGGAGGGGCAGGTTAACCGTTGACGGGTGTAATGCCCCCCCCCCCCCCCCCCCTCCACCCCCCACCCCCCCAGCTCGAGTGAGGCTGGGAAAGGAGCCACGGTCTGGATGCTCACGTGTCGAACGGTTGGGTGTGCAGCGTGCTTCTGTCACGGCCGGCCCAAATGTGCTGCAACTGAACTGAGCCGACCTAACGGCTCGCTGTGCTTGTCTGGCTCCAGTGACCGAGGTGATTTCGGTTCACGGGGCAATATGAAAATGCGTTTCGTGGGCCATGCGTAGATGTACACGTTAAAGTGTGGACAGGACAGGGGAAGGAGTGTTTTATTTTTAACATGGCCCCTCCCTGCGTGCCGGTGCCTGAGCACTCACATCAGGGTCTAACCGGCCAGTGTCTACTCATAACAACACGATGTCGAAAGAAGCCTGCTGAGTGCCGCTTATAATAAAGTTAACATTGCCAGACACCAGAGCAGACACCAGAGCACTCCACGTCGTTGACTTCCCTATCCTTCTATTTCTCTCTTTCTCTTTTTCTCCCTCACTCACACTATATCTCACTCCCTTTCTCTCTCTTTCTCTCTCCCTTCTCTCTCTTTCTCCCTCTCTCTCTCTTACTCTTTTTCTCCCTCTCACACAATCTCTCTCTCTCTCTCTCTCTCTCTCTCTCTCACTCTCTCTCTCTCTCTCTCTCTCTCTCTCTTTCTTTCTCTCTCTCTCTCTCTCTCTCAGCATTCATCTTTTCTTTCCCTCAACAATTCGTCCTCTCTGCCTTTTTACATAAAAAAAATGCTTTTCTCTCATCCTCAACCCCTGCATGGTTCATAGTGTGGTCTTTTGTCCCTAGCTTGAGAGAGCCAGCTTTGGTGCAATATTTCTGTATTTGTGCTATTGAATCAAGGCTGTAGCAGTGGGTGTCGACAGGCTGCTCCATCATGCTTGGGCTGGTGATTGATCTCTGATGGGCTCAGTTAGCTTTTTTTTTAGCTTCACAGAGCTTTAGGACACCAAAACCAACATGCACACAACACAGAGAGCCCAGTCCGGCCTGCGCCTACATATGTTCACATCCACACACACACACACACACACACACACACACACACACACACACACACACACACACACACACACACACACACACACACACACACACACACACAAACAGAAACATGGGCAGTCACACACACAGAGAAACACGGGCAGTCACACACACACAGAGACACTTGCAAGGGCATGAACCGGCGCAAAGCCGCGTGTGTGAGAAAAACAAAATATTGATATGTTTTAATACAAGTAAAAGCTAAATGAATTAAATCCCTTTTATCCACACTTATTCAGATTAGCTTCCATCGGCCAATTAGTAGGGAGGCAGCAGCCCCCTGGCGGAGTCTCCAGTCTTGACATCCAACTCAATCATTTACGGTGCGGCCTATCAGCGCCCGTGGCCGAGGACAGAGAGATGGCACGTGGACCGGGGCGGCTGCATGCTCCTCCATCGGATGCTTTCACTGCAGCCCTGTTTATGCTGCTAAATCTGTTAATGTAGCATGAAATATGCATTAGCGTGTCGGAAAAAAAGAGGGTCATTACTTGCCTGTCGTCCTGGTTTAGCGGCTGGACAGACACGGATTCGGATCGACTGTTGAGTTCACAGGGACACGGTTGGTCGGTCGTGAAATTCTTTGGGGGAAGATTTTGGCCATTACTGTAGGTTCCATTGTGTGCGTCGCGCCCCAGTGCTGTAAATTGTATTGACTTACAGTAGGATAATGACAAGCGCAATACTGTCCCAATGCACCCGCGCTACTGATACAGAGTTGGAAGCAGGGAGAACGGGCCAGGGAACAAGGAGGACACGGAGGGTGGGAGGGGAAACAGACCCACAGATGCACCCAGTGTGCAGAGGGAGAGAGAACCAGAGTTAAAGTGTGAGAGAATCAGAGATAACGTGTGTGGGTGTGTGTGTGTGTGTGTGTGTGTGTTCGTGTGTGTACGTTCGTGTGTGTGTGTGTGTGTGTGTGTGTATGTGTGCGTGAGGTAGAGAGAGAGAGAGAGAGAGAGAGAGAGAGAGAGAGAGAGAGAGAGAGAGAGAGAGAGAGAGAGAGAGAGAGAGAGAGAGAGAGAGAGAGAGAGAGAGAGAGGGGCATTATCAAAGGGCAGCCAGTAGTCTATTCTCATTAACCATGTATAGGCTGTTATTGCTACGGATTAGGGCAGCGCCCCCCTTCGCTCCGCGAGCGAGGCCTGCATTGACCTCAGTCTCACTTTCTCCCTCGCTCTCCACACAATTCCATTGTTCAGCGTTCCCCGCCAGACCTGTCGCCCCACTAGCCTTCTTCTGAGATGTTCATGTTCAAATGCATTCAAGGAACGGGGTGAATGCGTTGAAATGGCTCCAAGCAGCTCAGCATGAGCACACAGCACACAGTATAGAAGGATAATGCATGTCTTTGCGTAAGACCTTGTCCTTTCAGTTAAGTGCAAAGGAATCCGTGTGATTCATCCATATGTAGCACTGAAAAGAAGTGCACTAGATCTGGATTCGATTTGAACTGTACAGTACTTTGGACTGTTAAAGTATATTGTGAAGTGTCCTGTGGCCTGAAATGTCTAGAAATATTACATCAGAACTCCGCAAGCGTCGGGAATGTCAATTATGCGGCGACTGGCTGCCATTTCTGAAGCTCCAAATCATTCCTCTTTAATTGAATTGGAGTTGTACCATTTCCTCGCTTATTTTCTGGAACAACAGAATCACTTCTCATCAATTCGGGCATGTCAGCGAGAAAAGCAAATGAATGACTGAATAGAATTCCAGCGTTACTTGTCCGTCCCCCGCTCGGAACGTTAATGAACAAGTGGAATTCGCCTGTCACTCTGGAATTGGAACGCGCACACAACAATGGCTTGTCCAGGACGAGCGGTGCTGGCAGGAGGGCTTCAATTTGCTTCTCCTCTCCTGCAGAGCTTGGCATTCAACAGAGCGTTCCCTATTTACTATAATTTTTTTCAGAGAAAGCATCCGCCGCCCAAAAAAATAAATAAAAAATACGCTGTACAGTGCCATCTGCTCCTTCTTGCAGACGTCTACAGTACTTTACCACAAAGCAGAGGATTGTCAACTGGAGATTGCTCGGCATCAGCTGGCCGCTCATGCATCTCAGGCAACAACAAAAATGTCATCTTGGAAATGGGAAACTTTAAGGCAGTAGCCGGGTACAGTACCCCCACTGTGTTGAACTCGACTATTGTGTACTTGTTTGGAACCCGACAGAGTCTCCATTGTTTAGGGTCCATCGTTCCGCAGAGCACATGTTGACACGCAACCCTCTCATTCATCTTATCATCGTTCAGGCCCAGCTTAGGAAATGGAATTTGCAGAAATGCCATTTTTCACGAGGCATTATGTGCATTATGTGCGGGGCCCGGTGTTTAAGTCGCAGTGAAGAATCACGCAGGACACGTTTTGGGATCTGCATGCAGCACTTTCCGTTTATTT
This sequence comes from Aplochiton taeniatus, assembly GCA_017639675.1. NCBI lineage: Eukaryota > Metazoa > Chordata > Actinopteri > Galaxiiformes > Galaxiidae > Aplochiton > Aplochiton taeniatus. The sequence goes on from CM030173.1 coordinate 36,019,850, forward strand.
TTATAAAACATACATGCCATGCCATAGCACCTCTCTTTATGGACTAGGTGTGAAGCGCTCACGGCCATTGTGTCAAACTTTGGCAGTATTTTCTTTGACAACCTTGCAAGTACTCGCGCAACGTCCGCCATATCACCAAATGTGTGTTCAAGAAGAAAAGACTTTCCCTCCGCCCTAATCCGATTTGCAGCCTATTTGTTTGCTCTGTAAAAGCACTAAGTCTGCCGCTTGGCTTGGCTAGCATGGCTTTTTCCCTCCCTTGTAGATCTGGAACTCTGAGATGAGATCAGTGGGGACAAAAGAAGGGAAAGAGACGGCGGGAGAGACAGACAGAGATGGGTCTTTAACCGAGGCAGGCGAGTACACACAGCTATCTGGACATATGGTCAAGCAGACAGAGACATGTACTGTGCTACAAATGGACAGGTAACACATTTTTCTGCAGCAGCTTACCTTCGACTGTCAAATATCTAGCATGGGCAGCTTGTGGCTTTCCCGCACACTTTCCTAAACATTGTCTTCTCAGCCAAAAAAAAACAGTCGGTCGAAAAAAAAAAACGATGCCAAGCAAAAACAAACCAAAAAACATAAAGGAGATTTGTCCAGGTAATCAATTGTCAGGTTTTCATCAGCCATCCTAGCTGTCAGGCGAGATTGTGCGGTCAGGCGGGCTAACAGGATTAAATTCTGCGGTGTGGAACAAGTCCGAGTGAAAAGAGGGATGACAGCCGCACAACCCCACCCCCCCTCCTGAAAGAGGGGTGTTCTGTCCTGGGATAAGTTGTGAACTGCCATAACACATAAACAATAGTCAGGGCTCTTTGAGAGACACGGCTGTCCTGGCCGCGGGCTACCTTTTAAGGCCCCTTTAGGTGCCATTGTGTTGGGGTGAGGTGCTGGCCTTGATAACAGGAGTTGAAATGAGGCTGTTCAGGGGAGGCTTTGTGCCTGGGCTTGGCCCAGCTTATAGCCTTCACTGGTAACTAGCGTTCCTGTCATTAACTCTGTGGATGTGCCATCGGGGATTGACATGGAAGAGTTAGCCTAGCTCCGAGCCAACAGCAAGGGGAGGGGTCCCTACAGCAGGTTGCTTTCCAGCTCTTAACTCATGTGGTTTATGAGGGTGTCGGGTTGTGTGTGTGTGAGTGTGTGTGTGTGTGTGTGTGTGTGTGTGTGTGTGTGTGTGTGTGTGTGTGTGTGTGTAAATCTGTCCGTGTGTGTGTGTGTGTGTGTGTGTGTGTGTGTGTGCGCGCATATGCATCCATGGCTGCACGCACTCAAGCACACAGGTGACGCTTAATGCCGCTTGCATGGGATACACATTAATTAACAGTCTATAGCAGAGAGCATAATTAAAAGCTTGCTGTTTTTTAAATTACCCTGCAGCACCTGTTCCCGCGCGGTATACGCTCCAACAAACAGGGCCATTGTCTCCGGCACATTCTTCCAGAAGCAAGGCGGAGATGTGGGGCTGAGCCCTCTGCTTGGAGGTGATTTAGCTGATAGAAAATTAGAAGCAGCAAATAGGGAGAACTCAGTGTAAACAAAGTAATCTCAAAATCTAATTGGCAAGGGGTTATTGGCTCGTTTGAACATATTATTATTGAATATGCTTAAATTTGTTATGATACGCACACGTACGTAAACACAGACATGTATAGACATACATGCTGGTCCAGGAATTCTCAAGAACAACAGGAAGTACATTAACACAGGTTACTACACGGCAGCTCACTTGTAGACCTGGTTATCCACACATTGGTTTGAGTGTGACTTTCTATCGCACGCTCTCTTCTTTTGATAGTTGACGTAGACACACACACACACACCACACACACACACACACACACACACACACACACACACACACACACACACACACACACAGACAAACTCAGATACCCCCCCCAACAATTCTCCAGAGAGCTTTAACAGGACCCTTGGCTGCCCTTCACAGGGCTCTGCCTCACTGATGAAGTGTGGAACACACAGCGCACTGGCATGTCTCTCTCCACTTGTGTGAGACAGAGTGTGAGTCAGTCTCCCTGCAACGGGGACCCTCTGAAGCATGGCGACACCTTAATTTGATATTTTCTGAAGACGTGTGGCACCTTAGGGTGGGCCCTGGCACTCTGAAAGGGGAGATTGGTGGCCCCGGCTCGTTGAGTCAGCAGCTCGCGAGCTTCCCCGGAAAAAGAGAACGGGAGATAAGCTGCGGGACGGTGTTTCATTAGCGTAGCCATTACTCACCGGACCCGCCATTACTCTCTGCTCTCGCCCTTCTGTCTCTCCCCGCTCCTCTCAGAAACAGCCACGGAGGAAGAAGGGAGACACAGGTCAGGGAACTAATGACGAGGAGAGAGAGAGGGGTTTAAAGGTATAAAGAGGGGGTTGAGGGCGAATCGAAGGATTTAAAGAGGGACATAAAGGAGTGTGTGGGGTGGGGGGGGGGGGGGTCAATCTCGAGAGAGGGGCTGGGGACGTGGGAAAGAGGGATGTGAATCATAGAGATGATTAGAGGACAGACGATGAGCTAAATGGGGATGGGGTGGAGGCAGATGGAGGTGAGAGGCGTTGTATTGACGCCGTTACATTTTACCCATGACCCACTGTGTCTGGAACACGGGGTGATGGTAAATTAGCCAGAGGAAAACCTATGGGGTCAAAGGGGGAACGGATAAAGACCGTAAGACGCAATTAACAGCCGTGTGATGTCTTCCACCTCTCCTCACCTAATGTCCTTTCAATGGGGAGACTGGGTAATGATGACAGTTTCATTGTGGTCTAGGAGAGACCACCGCATTCAACCGTCATACGGGATGATGACATCTGGTTGTGCCATCAGCCTAGCTGACGGGGGTTGATTTCGATGTTTTTCCTTTCCTTTGTGAAGCGTAAGGGAGTATATTTTCAAAGGCAGGAGACGAATGAGGGAGTTTGTGGTCGACAGTGTCTTGGCTAAAAGCTGGGATTCGCCTTGGTTATCTTTCTGAAAGCATACCAATAAACCGTGGTGTACAGAGCCAGTGCATAGGCACTAAGTAGCCCTGCCACGCAGCACACAGATGAGGTGGGCACTTTACCCTCCGTCTGCCTGACTAGACCTGAAAGCCGGCACCCCCAATGTACCCACTTGTTGCAGCAGGGGACAGTGGCAGGCATTGTTCCAGTCCGGGAGCAGCCCAAGTGGGATGGAGAATGGTGAGTGTTAGGTTGATATAGAGGACGAATAGAAGAGAAAAAAAAGCATAAAAGCAACAAGTGTGAACCTTCTTTGAACCTGGGTGCGCTTGTCTCGGCAACTGATGGGATAAGGTGATGAGAGTGTCCGCGAGAGGCCTAGAGGGAGCGGGAGAGGAGGGGGCCGAGGAAGGGAGTAGGGGGCTGCGTCAGGCTCCCACACAAAGCCCCCTATTATTTGTCCTGTGTCTCCTGTGGGAGCCGTGGCTGAATGAACTTCTCCAGGAGCAAGGCACCGTCAAGGCAACTGTGTTCAGCTATTCATTGATTTGAATAGCAAGTGCATTGGGAGGGACAAAACCAGGGGGGACCAGGGGGCAGCCTCTGTAAATCTTGATGGCCTCAACCTAATTATTTAGCCTATGAAGGGGAGGCACGTGAAGACACACACAGACCCTCTAATTGCACCAGAGAACTCCGCTCAAGGCCGCACATTCACAAACGCACAATCAGACACCCACACCCACAGACAGTCCAGACTAGGAGTTCCTTAAGCGAAACAAATTCCATTGACAGTCTTTCAAACATTCTTGTTGGAACCAAACACCTCACCCACACCACAGCAGAATAAATGGGGCAATGGAATCCGACCTAGTGGGGGATGTTCCCTAGCACTGGGGTCTAGACACCCAAACGGTGGGGTAAGAAGCATACAGCTGTAATCCTGTTGTCACTTCCAGGGGATAGGATATAAGAGGCTTCCTCTGCACTCATCCGGCGCTGCAGATCGCGTCGATGCTCCCTCGCCAATCCCTTTAGCCCTGCGGCCGGGCCGGGCCGCTCAAGTCTGCCACGACGATTGCTCAGTGCTCAGGGCACGGGATGCAAAAGACTGTCCATCTGAAGGTGGAGGTGACAAAATGTTTGTGTTATATCATAAGCCTGTTTGCTTATAATGAGCATTTCTTTTTGAAATAAAAAGCCTAGCATAATTCTCCCCTGAAGCGCCTCTCTGTCCTGTACCCTTTATTGGTGGTCTTCTTCTGGATGATTTTTCTTACATTCCTTTGAACCTGCCGCTCAAAGCATCTTTAAAGAGCTACTTCCCCGGGGGGCGGGGGGAGAGGAAAGAGAGGTGGGGATGGGGGGCTCAGTTTTAACCCAGGTGAAACAGATGAATTATTCTCTCCCAACTCCTCACATCAAAGAGCCTTTTTCTATCAATTGCTTTCCAATCGCCCCTGGCCATGTGTTTAACCAATGCCACGGCCACTGGAGCGTTAGTTAGGCTGTTGAGAACTCCATACCATCGCACCATAGACGCCATGCCGGCATTATTAAACCGAGCTCCACTCAGGGCTAGGAAGCTATTAGCTGACGAGGCCTCACATTGCCTTCGACCTGGCCCGCCATTTGTGCACACGGACAGGGAACAAGCGCTTAAGCCCACCTAAGAACAGGTGATCCTTCACAGATGGAAGTGCCCTCTCCCCGGGGAGTTGGCGCTCTATCGTTTGCATCTTTGCCTCATAAATCTTTCATAAAGGATGTCAGTTTTGCTTACACAGAGGTGAACGCCCCTCAGGACAGGATGAGATACAGGCACAAAAGGCTTCCACTGGCGTTACTTGGTTAGCGTGTCTCGCAAGTGCGTGAATATGTGTATTTGGAAGTACCATCGAAGTTTAATTATCTTTCGATTTTACTGGCTTAATGCAGTAGTGCAGTGCTCCATGTATCGATGCATAGCAGTGCATAAAACCCTTTTTGGCCTTCCTTATTTACCCAACAACATTTCCCCCGAATAAAAGTGAACATACTTAAAGTGAACTTACTGTATATTGCATACTACGTAAACAATTGTGTAGTCTGGAAAGGAAGTCATTGCCTAGCAGACATGTGTATACACATTCTTCTACTATATTTCAAGATACACTCAGATTTGTTGATAAAACATTCAAGGTCATTCAACAGTCAAGGCTCCTTTACACTTTAATGTTAAGAAGTGCACAAATCCAGACCCTTCTCTTTAGTCTTACTATGTTTCAGCCTTTCTCTCTTTCTTTCTCTCTCTCTCTCTCTCTCTCTCTCTCTCTCTCTCTCTCTCTCTCTCTCTCTCTCTCTCTCTCTCTCTCTCTCTCTCTCTCTCTTTCTCTCTCTCTCTCTTTGTCTCCCTTACTCTCTCGTTAAAAAAAGTAATGGCTCAAAGACCGTCTGCTCTGTCATCGCTCCCAGTGCCTGTGAGATTGATACCGTTTGCTTTGATCTCAATGTCTCTGGCAAATGGTGTTTTTTTTTCAGGTTCTGCAAGAACTCATTCGGTGTGAACGCAGCGGTTTAAGCAACAATCAGAGTTGCATTTGAACCTGTTTTGTTGTTTCATCAGTGGCTAGGAATACGTTTTTTTACGGTCGACGGGCTGGTTGGTTAACCAAGACAGTATGGACTATATCTGTAATAGGCTTGCTCAGCACCTGAATGTAACACAGTAAAGATTGTCTGAAGGCTATGGCAAAGTTTGACAGTCCTTTTCTGTTTACATGGTTCACTAACGGGGCCTGATCACTGGGGGGTCTGAGTAACTGACTGCTATTTGATTACTGGAAATAGAGAAATCCTTTGTAGGTGATTTTTATGTAGAGACTGATTAAACAGCTCTGACATGCTCAAACGTAAACATATGCAGTATACACACGCTGATGTATAAAGTAGTGACTTATTACACCCCTGGTACCTGTGGTAATTTTTTATGTTACCATAGTGTTGGAAACCTTTTTCCTTTAGGCTAATGTATCATCACTATGTAATTGTGTTATTGCTGCTTACCTGTTTTTGCTGGAGGAATGATACTGACTTTTACTTCTGATGTTTTGTCTTCTCCTTGCTATTGAGTTATATAATGATGTAAGTGTACTGGGCTTTGGCCAAGCAGGCCTATAGGCAAACAACATCTCACTCAGGCTGCCATGAGTTCCTCCAAGCCAAATGGAAACCATTATTGCCCGTATTCTGCTTGAGTGGAGATGACGAACAGGAATTAATCACACTGTCTTCTCCGGAAAGCTCCAGCTCTCCCTCTTCTTGTCGCCACCCCCACCCCCCACCCCGCCCCTCACTCTCTCTCTCTAGCTGTCGCTCACAGTCTTCTTTCTGGTTGTTTTCCCCCTCTTCTTTTTCCCTCTTCCCCTTACTGCGTCCCAAGCTATCTTCTCCCCATCATCACCTCCATTTGCTTTTCAGTTTCTTACCTGCCTCAGTTTCTCGCAGTGATTTCACCCATCCATTGCCTCCATCCAAGTTGTTTGCCCAGATCATAATTTTTCATAGTTTTATACCTCCCAGTAGTCAAAGAAGGGCCAAAAGAAAGGGAAATAAATAGTCTGAATTAGAGATGGACATTAGCAGCCAAGATATTACAACCCCTGGGCAGACAGTTCACTGCAAACAAACTAGAATCAGCGGAGGAGCATGGTAATGCTGTATTAGCATTTCTCCCCGAAGCTCTTTAATGCAATTTTTCTCTCATTTTGTTCCCATAAAAGTCTATTGGATTTGCAGTGAGCACAAATTATCAAATTATTTCATAACATACAACTTTCTGTGCCAGCTTTATGTTTGGAGAAACCCAACCCCCTCTCATTTACACGTTGTCACATCCTGAGACAACAGAGGGCATGTTGACAAGAAGCACATTTTCATCAAACCTCAATAACACAAAGGAAGAAGGCTCAGCAATACATCTTTTTCACTAGGAGGTGAACCCCAGAAAGGGACTGAGGTACTGAGAGTAAATGACTATTGATTGGCCAGCTGGAGGGCTGGGGTCTGTGGCCTGCTAACTGCTAGCCTGCCTGCATGGCTATTATTAGCGTCGCTCAGTATGTCGTTCCAGCTAAGGTAAGTGGCTGTGCCTGACAAATGCTGTTTGCCAGCCCAGTCCATTATCTCTGGGGAGCAGGCAGACCGCTGGGCTTCAATGCTAATATGGAAGGAGATGCTTATCAGTTTAAATTAAGAGAAAGACTCACAGAGACCAGAGGACCTAATTGTTTTTGACAACTCAAGGCCCTGAAGCCATAAACCCTCTGAGAGAGGAAATGGATGCAAACCTTCCTCAGGGGAGGTGGGAGGGGTTGGGGGGAGCGGGAGGCCTTTTGAGACGTTCTCCTCACTGCGTTCCCATTGGTGGGATTTAAGGTTTGAATTTCTATCTCGATTGTGTAGGACATCGCTTGTTACGCAAACAAGGCGCCACAGGCTGTGCTGTGGTGTGTTTTGCTCGTACTGAGGTTGTGAAAACACGGGAGAGAAAACTTTGAACAAATCATTATAAGAATTGTTTGAAGTATCTGGATATTTTGTGCCAAATATTTGAACAGTTTAGAGTTCAAATAAAAATGCTGCTGTTTCCTGGCGGAATGGATGGTCCGACTCAATAATTCAAGGGGAACAAAATGGAAAATTGCCTATAATTTTACAAACATGTTTATGCATTAGCGCAATGTAGCGAAGCGTCTGAAATACCATGGCTGCTCCTCTAAATATATCTCCATCTCAACTACCTATTCAACTACCGAATTTAGGTTGTACATTTGCGTGCTAACCCTATTTTGTGCTCATTTGCATTCAGCTAATGATAATTACCTAATTGAGTACATCAACAGTTATGTTGCTGTGATTCACATGTTAATCTTCCGGCAGTCTTTTGAAAACAAACTTTGAAGTTGTCAAAAGATCTCACCATTGTCATTCCCCCAAACTCATTTCCATAGGTTGTCACGTTACCACCAGAATACTAAACGTAGACCAAAGGCTACCACCGTGTCTGACAGTCTGCATTATGCTCCACCTGTTCCACAATTACGTTTCTCTTTGATGTGGACACTTTCATGTGTGTACGTTGTTGTGCGTGTGCCTGTGTGCCTGTGTGTGTGTGTGTGTGTGTGTGTGTGTGTGTGTTACTAGTGTTGAGTGCCCCATTGTTTCAGAGAGAGGTGCAGTCCTGTCCCAGACCTGTCTGTTCTCATGAATGACGGGAGAAGTGATCAGAGCAGCCAGTGCAGGAGTATCACACCCCGGAGGCTCATTCTGAGCACTGGCTCTAGCAATGGGTAAGGGCTTGCTTACTCATAGCCACTCGTCGTCTCTGTTGTGCTCTACTACCGATGAGAAGGAAGACAGACACGAACGTGCACGCTCACAAAAACACACACTCTGTTTCTATCTGCTTTCAACACTCTCAGACTCAGACACACCCAGATATACAGTGTCCATTAGTATGCACAGAACGTGCACGCTATCAAAGAGCTGAAGAGATCGGCTGGACGGGCATGACTACCTCTGACAGTAGGTCCCAGGGGGAGCTGGGTGTACTAATTGTTCGCTTTTGCCGGCCATTATACGGTCTGTCAGCCTGTATTTATGGCTCAGTGGGAAACAGTGTTAAGATGCTGGGACAGTGTCCTGAAATGTCAGCTCTGGCTATACAGAATAATTACAACACAAAGGAGGAGTTGGAGGGAAGGAAAACATTGAGACAAATAAACAGAATGAAAAGGATAGACAAACAGGTTGACAGATAGACAGACAAAGCACACAACCATTAATTAAACAGACTATAAATAGATGTAATTTTTTTTTAATTAGTTATTGTCTTGGATTTTATACATTTGCTATGGAAGATTTAATATATGTTGACAGGGAAGGTATTAAAACATTTCTTGTTGGACATAGTTTGTTTTTTGCTCAAATTATTTTATTATCGCTTACATACATACAGCATACATACGTATACTAACAATTTACAGTCAGTTAAAGCTGTTCTCGTTCCACGCCATAAAAGTAAATATTTTTCAGTGAAAGGTTGGTTGAGGCTGCTTTTGTACTTCAGCCATATGGCTGGGGCCGAAACAATCTGTTCAACTAAACATGAATTCAAAAGTTAGGTACCCGGAGACATCATTAAGAGAAATAGCGTCTGCTCAAAGTTTTGAAGGCAGTATTTTCTACCTCTTTCTGTTTATAGAAATGTTTATCTTATGAAGCCATTTCCAGAAACTACTGTTCTCTACTACTGCATATCTTGAATTACTGATATCGATTTGCCTGCTAAAATAGCCCTTAAAATAGCCATTAATTGGTCAATTGTACTGATTATTGGGAATTGCAGTACAATTGAGTGGATGATTTAAAAATCGTAAGTAAAAGTGAAAGTAAAGGTAATGTTTTGGATCATCACAAGGTGAGTCACAGCCTCATTCAGAATATTAGTATGCTTTAACCATAGTGTAGAGCATATGCCTTTTTTCATGTATGGTTGTTAAATAATAATTGGTGCAAGTGTAGGATATGTAGCTTGAATTTCAACCACCATGACCATGATAATAGTTTTCTCTGGCGAGAAACTCAACTTTCTTGAAGGTATAAGCTACCAGGTATAAATTATGGAATTCTAATGCCACCAGACAGCCTATTCTGTGTAATGATTCATTATGAAACATACACTATTGGGATAGACATCCACAGCAGGTTTAAGACCAGAAATCTAAAACCAATTTAATATCTGTCGTGTTCCCATTAAAATCAGTGCATTAATTACATCTCATGAAAAGCCTGCCATGTTTCATAATCACGCGAACAGCAACCATTCAAACTCAATCAGTCGTTGAGATTCAACCTTGAATATGTACACTATCTATAATTGAACAACCGTTGTGGAAGGCTTACCATTTAAACATTAATTTTCCGTTTGCAGCTTTGGTGAGTGACCTTCAAGCTTTAGAACCTACACACCGGATCAGGATTTCTCTTTTTCCCCAAGTCAGAGCTGTTGGTTTGCCAGGGGAGCTCTGGTGGGTCGTGTTGAGATGCAGAGCACGTGGGCTTTGCTCTGGATGGCTGTTGAGCCAGCGCTCACACACCTGACCTGGATGTCTCTCTCACTTCCTCCGTTTGCTCAGCCTCCCATCATGCCCCACTCGCCGTATCATCTGGGCTCATCGCAGCCATTTGTTTAATGGGTGTTCCTGTTCCTGCTTGTCCATGTCATTAACATTCAAATATTCCCTTCAAATATTGGGAGCCGGGAGTAAGGGGTCTGCTCCTGCTAAAGACCCATTTCCTCCCCGGTGTATCACCGGAGATGGATGAAGACGGTATAGCAGATTGCGAGGTTGCGCGGTGTTGTAGGCTGTGCACTGATCTCACTGACTGACGTTGATGGAAGGGTTTTACATCGCAGAGCTATTTGATTTTCAATTCAACTTGATCCTTGAGAGATTGCTTAAGACTTGTAAAAATCAATTGTGCTTATTGAGTTTAGATTTTGTTTTTGTAGAGTACTACAGACAGCCTTAAGAGATACCGCCTGCTGCTTCTTGCACAAACCTTTCAGGAAGCATATTTTGGGCAGGACTCCAAAGGGCTTCTTTGTCCGATCCCGTTTTGACCAGAATGTGGCTGTGTAGGTCCGGTTCCCCGGCTCTCTGAAGAAATATTCGAGGCCTAAAGGGACGGACGCAGAAGGTCAGCAAATGTGAAGTGCATGCAGGCAGAAAAATGAGAAGAGAATCCGACGGAGCACAAAGACTTATCACCTGGCGGTGACCTGCCTTTAGCCTCCCTGACAGAGCCCAAAGAGGTTACGGTTTAAGTGGCTGTCATGTTGACGTCGGAGCCAGACGGTGGAGGAGGGGCGTGCCGTGGAGACCAGCGGAAAAGTCGGCAAGCGCAGTCTGACAGCACACAAAATGTCACGCAAAGCCATCGTGATTGACAAGTGTTTTCCCCCCATGCCTGATGTATTGTGTCCATTGTCCCAGAAATGCGTTTGGGTCTTTTGTTACTGTGAATTTTGGTTTGCTGTGTCGTGTACATTTTTTGCTTACAGAGTTAAATAGGTTTTACTCCGCAAGCTGAATTATATTGCTACATACTCTATTTATTGAAGTCGTGATATGAGCTACTTAGCTTTTTAAACAGATACAATTCAGATTAATTTAATCGGTTGTTGGCTGAGGGCGTGATGGATGACGACTACTCACATTCTGATAAATGACAGAGACATTTACCCCCATGTTCCCAGTCTAAATAAGATTCAACTGATAGACTAATCACAAACGTTACACATCAATCTCCAGCTCCCCGTTCTGTTCGGTCTCTCTTCTCTGCTTGGTGTCCCTCACAGAGGCAGTTTTAACGTGGGACTTCCGGCTCATTATGAAGCTATCACCTATCTCTAGAAAGGACACTCTGACCACCAGTAATTGACGGGACATGTGCAGTCTTCTCCAGTGTGGTGATCCAGTGTGGTGGTCTAGTGGTAGGGTCCAGTGTGGTGATCCAGTGGTGTGGTCTATTGGTGGGGTCCAGTGTGGTGGTCTATTGGTGGGGTCCAGTGTGGTGGTCCAGTGTGGTGGTCTATTGGTGGGTTCCAGTGTGGTGGTCCAGTGTGGTGGTCTATTGGTGGGGTCCAGTGTGGTGGTCCAGTGTGGTGGTCTAGTGGTGGGGTCCAGTGTGGTGATCCAGTGTTGTGGTCTAGTGGTGGGGTCCAGTGTGGTGATCCAGTGTGGTGGTCTATTGGTGGGGTCCAGTGTGGTGGTCCAGTGTGGTGGTCCAGTGTGGTGGTCTAGTGGTGGGGTCCAGTGTGGTGGTCCAGTGTGGTGGTCTAGTGGTGTGGTCCATGTGTACAGTATATGGTTTCCGTGTGATGGGTTCCACGGCTCGCTGGCTTAGCTGTGAAGCCAGAAATCTATTTGTGACTTGATTGATCGTGATGGATTGGTTGGGGAGTGGTCTGTGGAAACGTAAGTGTCCAAGGCAGAGCTGAGAACACGAGCGGCCGAGCAAATCATTGAAGCAATCGACTAAAAGCTCTGTGGTCAATGTGAATGTGAATAGATACATCTATCCGTGTCTCCTCCAGCCCTTGCTCTGTTCTTCCCCCTCCTGTTTTCCCTCCCTCCTTCCACAGGAGAGCTCCGTGGTAGTGTGTTAGTACAGCTGACATGACCAATGGCACAGCCACCCTGGGCTCGCTGGAGGGAGCGCCTCGACAATTCACTCTGATTGTTCTCAAATTGCCCGGCTAGGAGAATCACCACTTCTGCTCAATGTTTTAAAGTGCCTCTGATTCCACTGGGACAAGCATCCGCAACTCTCACAGATTTTTCATTTTTCTTTTATCCCCTCCTCTCCAGTCTCCCTCCGATTTGCTTTCCTTACACACAGAGAGATAACTGTGGGGAACAAGAACAGCTATTGTTTTCCCCCAAGAAAGCGAAATACAGTAGCAAAGCCGCACACTGCAGCCGAGTTAACTTGCATCCTGCTGTAATCTAAGGATGTTTGTGTGGCTTCATTAATCTTAACCAGCTGGGCCTGTGATTTTAGCCTGCTGATGCTAATATACCCGTTGCAGTATAAAGCCACCTGCCTTGCATGTTAGCTAAAGCCCCTGGAGGCAGATCAGATGGTGCACAGTATGCCTGGGTGGTTCCCAGCATAGAAATTCGAAAAATAATATATAAAATAATATATGCTATTTGACTCTCCTCAATAGGTCAGCTTTTGTTGTTTTAGTTTGCAGACATGCTTTTAGGGGATTGTAAATCATAACATGTTTTTAGCTCATTAAAACAGGTTCGTATTTCACCACGGATATGAAAAGACAGGAGGTGCACGTGTAGCTTGCCATCATTATAAGTTCTCAATCAAATGTTCACACATTCTGACATGAACAGGTGTTTAGTTCAATAGGGATTTGTGTCACCACGCACTCTAAGCTTAGACAGGCACACAGGATCTCACCTTCAGTTCTCACCTCAACTCTGAATAAGAACAAAAAAAATAAAGAAGAATAAAAAAGCTCTTTAACAGCCTCCTATTGATACTTCCACTTCGTTTGCCAACCAAGGCGAGGTGTGTAATTGTGTGTGTTTGCAAAGTGATATGAGTGTCTAGACAGGTCTGATGATGAGTGTGTGGGTATCATCAGAGTACGTTTGGGTGACAGCTATGCCATTACCTGGGAGCTATAGCCCTGATAGAATAGGTCTAATTACAGTCCTGTCAAGCTGCCTCCAACACGTCCGCAAACTTCCATTGAAGACACAAACAGATTGGCATGCCGCATTAAACCCCTGCATGGTGGGCCATACCACTGTTTATTGAAAATACAATATGCTTTGTTTACCTCTTATTCACTTCGAAAGCGGGGGTGACAGTGATTGGGCGTTAGATGTTGAATGGAACAAATTCACACTGAGACCTATATGATTGCTTTTGTGCTTTAGTGTAAATGGTTTTGTAATTGGCGTTTTCTTTGCACCGTAGCTTTACACCTGCATGAAATGCTGCCGGATGTATCACCATTAGGGCAGGTATGCTTTGGGATGGAATTATGGTCCACGAACATAACTTTGTGAATCTTCAAGTGTTGGTATAAATCTGACGTTTCTCTGATGGAATCTCTGTGTAAGTGTTGCATGCACACGTACACGGGGTGCTTGGCAATGCGCCCACGCTCAAGCATGTCTTGTCTTTGACCTTTGCCACCTCTTTGAACCCATTATCTCTGACGACACAGACGCATGTGTGCCCCGCCGTTCACAGGGCTTATCACCTGCCACTGTTCACCTGTCCAATTTGTCTGAGAGATGCATGAGTGACTCCCCCTTCCCCAGCTCGCAGCCTGACCTTTCCCCCTGTGAGGTAGACAGAGGCCTGGGTCGGCCTTTGAAGGATGTCTCTGCTTAATCCCACAGCCTCACTCTGCATTGATGTGTTGTGTTTATCAGCCACAGCAGGTTTCTTGGGGGGGGGGGGGGGGGGGGCACGACTGCATACAGGAGGAATAAATAGGAACCCAAAAAATCTATACGCACTGCATCAACATATCCCATCACGCTTTAACAGTTTATTAGCGGAATTTCTTGATAAATGTTCCCAGTTATTAAAATTGTGTCAAGGCTGGTCGTCAGTCAATTTGATCGGTGGGCTTTAATCCACTCGGGTCCAATCGGCGATGTGTTAGCGTGAATGTTATCCCGTTTGTCTCGTAAAGTTGGACTGTGAACGGCAGGCTAAGCCTACGAGATGCATTTCACCACCACGCGTCATAACCTTTATAGGTGGACACTGAGTCAGCATTAAGACAGGCAGGACACCTTTCACCACTTTCTTTTATCTCCCTCTCTCGCTGGCTCCACAGTTCTTAGTTTGACTTTCCAAAAATGACAGGCCACCGTGAGCCTCTGAGGCGGCGGCGTTCCCTTTGCTGACGGAGCAGAACGGGCCCGAGGCGCACTATCAGGGATGTAAAGCTGCCAGTGTTTACGGCTGGAGTCGCCGCCTCTCCCAGATAAGCCGCGCTGCATCTACATGATGAGCTATCAGATATTTAAGACTATTGGATTTCGCCACCGATAAAATGTTCAACGCATTTTCTTTTGTGTTTCGCCGTTAAAGGCCATCAAGCTTTACAGCTTCCCATGTCAGCTGTTATCCGACCGCAACCTGAGAAGACGACGCGTTACAAAAGGCTGGCGATTGGGGAGGGCCGAGTATGGAGATGCTGTGATGTATGGAGAAGAGAGAGATGGCTATCGGTTTCTGTATCGGTTTCTTTCCAAAGGCTGAGTACAGGTGTTAATAATGAGAACGGTGAGGGCCTGTACTTGATGACAACAAACCGTGTATCCGAAGCCTCCCCAGGGAGTGCCCGGCTTGGCCATTGTGAATGGATTTGTTCAAAGCACGCTGTATTGATCTGATAAAAGCACCGGTGTTCAGGATGGCTTGGTTTTGAATGTAATCTTTATAAACCATTGTGTGTCTTTGAATGATGCAGTCAACATGCCTTCCCGGTATGGCACTTTACATTTGTTTCTCTCCAACACTCTTTATGTTTTTCTTTTTTTTGTTTGTTATCCCTGTTCAGTAGTTTGCTTAGAAGAATGTTTTGTTGCACTTCATTGGTAATTGCTGCCTACCATTATGTGTCTTGGGTGTGTGTTTTTTTTCTTCCCGAAACAGCAACAACAAAAAACATTTTGTTTTGTTTCCCCGGTAATTGCTTGTCACCGTTTTGGTCATTGTTTGTTTACAGTGAATGTACTGTTGATTTAAAATGGCTCAAGACAGTCTTCATGTAAGGACAAGGGTTGTAACCAAAGTGTTCAAACAAGAAGCAGTTCTATGGCTATACAGGCTAGGGTGCACAATACATTACTGGCTTTAGTGAAGGAGAAAAGAAAAACACCGACTACAGTTATTTTCTTTAGGACCACTTTTTTTGGATGTAAGTAAATGAACTACATCCTAATATTCAATGATTCATACTGAGAAAGAGCGAGTGGGGATGTCTCCAAGTTCATTCGACACTATCATAATGTAAAAAGGAAACTCAATTTAATTGATGACCCTAATGAATAGGTCTGGGCCCGGGTCTCTTTCTGTCGGGCGTGCCTGATGAATAGCTGGCCCATAGACTCTCAGTGTGGGCCTTTAATAAGCCCAGGGACCCAGTCAGGGCCCAAAAGAGAGCCCTGATTTAAACCAATCTGGAGGAGTAGGGAGCGTGATTTATGATGGGGGGACCAACTGCGGCGCTGCTTCTCTCCAGAAGACCCCCCTCTGTAGCCAATCACACGCAGAAGCACTGCACTTCCTGCCTTGGCAGGTAATGCACCTATGTGGTATTGTTTCTTCCTCCGTGTGTCACCCTTTCTAATCTATTTGATTGATTATCAGCTTAACTCTTGCATGTTTCAGGAGTGCTCCCCTGTGCAATGACTAATGAGGAAATAAACATCGATGGCATTTTCAACATACGGAATTCATTTGGTCCTAATATATATTTTTGGGGTGATATTTACTCATTGTTAGGCTTTTGATGCCTAGGTTTGCAATGGGCAAGCCATATGTATGGTTTGCGCCTGACAGTCTGAGTGATAAATGTTTCATTGCTGAGCACTCCCGGTCATACATCACTCTCCCACTGATCCCATCTTGCATAATATGTCAAAGGGAGCTGCCTTCAAATGAAACACATTCTTTCTTAACCCTCAGGTTGTATTATCTCCAAGTGACCAATACACCACACAAGCGGGAGATAGAGAGGAGGGGGTAAAAGAGAGAAAGAGGATGTATTCTTCTACCATCCTTGAACTGTGAAGTAGGCACAGCTAAATAAAAATGAGGGTGGGAGTGTGGCCACTCAACTGGCCACCCCTGGTTGTTACTGCGACTGTGGAAATGCGGTGGACTAGCACATCAAGAGGCCACGACACACAACCTTTTGACCTGGGAGGACTATCTCTCTCCCCGGGAGCTCAGCCGTGTGGACACAAAATGTCAGGGCCATTGTGCTGGGCAGACGAGGGCCAGCGGTAGAGGCTGTTTTACCAGACCAGCAGAGGAAGCCGGACATTCTAGGTGATAACACAGAAAACACATTTACTTCAGGCTCCCTGCCTCGTCTCTGGTCTTCCCTATCTCTCCGCTTCTCTTCCTTCCTTTGAAACAAACAGTCGAGAGTGACAAGTTTGGATCTGGAAAGTTCCTGACTCATGGTCTGTGATAGAATTAGGTTGGCTGAAATACAGAAAAAAATACCTTTTGTCCAGGGAGATAAGGTTGTTTGGAGGAGAAGGCCTCTTCTAAGATCGAACGGTACTTGAGTTTCATTGGTTCAACCTTTTTCTAAAGTAACTTACCAAACTCAAAAGCAAACCTCTTATTTTAATGAGTAATACACATCCTACTCATCAGTTATGTCCTGCCTCTGAAATTCCCCCCAAAAATATCTGTTCACAGTACACAAAGTAATCCAAAATATTATACGATAAACAAGCAATCAGGCCAGCACAGTTAGGAACTTTTTAATCCCGTTTGGTACTGTGGAGTGACAATTAAACAAGTGCCTGGTAGTAAGTACTACATATCTGTTGTCGGCATTTGTTGGAATCAATTTTAATACACTTACCGCTTAACTCTGCTCGGGGCATTTTCATCACATTTCCAGAAAGACTCGATGGATGTTTTCCGAAGAGCTCTCATTGAAGCTCCGATCCAATCTGACTGTGGCCCGTCGAGTGTGTCAGGGTCCTCGTCTTATGACGGTGGAGCCTGCCAGGGGTCTTGTCTGGCAGACTTGGGCCTATGGACTTCATATCAGCAACAGTGGGGAGGCACTCTCACATGAAACGAGCTCCAATGAAATGGTGTGTTTTATTTTTTTTTTAATAATGGAACAAAGTCACTCAGCGTCTGATGTCTTAAGCGGATTGAGAGAGAATCCATCTGCCTTAATGTCAACCCCACTGTCTATTAGAAACCAGAGGGGGTTGCCAGGCTTATGGGCATCAGCGCTAGTGACATGTAGACTCACCGTTGACATACCGAGGTGAGAGGACTCAGGAGGAAAAGGAAGTGAGAGGTCTTATTAGGAGATTGGAGAGCACTTAGCCAGATTGTTTTCTTTTCAGCTGAGACAATAACAGGAGGGGGAGGGAGAGAGAGTCTTGCATGATTTGTGCTGCCTCTAGGAATCCGGGATTTAATTGGTGCTGACAGAGAAAAATGACGGCCATTTTTTTTTGCTTGCTGGCTTTTGCGGCTGCATGTTAACAACGCTTATGGAAACTGTTCCACATTTTCACGTGACACATGATACCATCCCTGAGTGTTTGTGTGCGTGTGTATTATTCTTGCCTTCAGGCAGTGCAAATCGGAGTCTTTGTTGTGCTTACAAGATGGCTTATGAACATTTCAAACCTATTACACCATGAATGTTTGTGACTTGATTCTGCAGTGTTTGTGACAGCAGAGACAATGTTTACACTTGATAGGTTCGAACATTAACATTCTGTCTTAGCAAATATATAAAAAGCTCATCTGACACACACAATAGTGGTTATCCATAATAATGCATGTTGGAGAAGAAATGATTTCCTTTAAAATGTATGTCGGATATTATTTGAAAACTGGGTGATGCAGTATTTCGTAAAAGCAGAAGTCTGCTTTTTCTCCATGTTGGCACATGCCCTTTTAAAGCTGGATACAGAATATGCTGAATACATCGCAAAGAACAAAATGTGCACAAGTTGTTCAATCAAATTTTCCCCATTGATTATACTAAATTAAAATTAGCTAAATGTTGGCAATTTAATCAAGCTTCTGAATGCAATTAATTTGAATCAAGTAATTGATTTGAATCAAGATTACTTGTCTACCATTGTACTATATTATGCAAATATTGGAAGTGTGTTATTACATTAATAAAGAGTGCTAATGTGCTACCTTTTCTTTTTAAATAGACCAGAGTAATTCACAGATAACACCTCTAGGTTGATGACTGTAATGGATATTTTAAGTTTTATTCAGAAAACAACTCCTGAAAGGAGGTGAGACTTCAGGCAATTATCAATGTACAATTTTACTAATGAGTACACAGATAAATTATTTCAGTGAATTCACTCTAACCACATTGTAAGTTCTGATTTATTGACAAGGAGGAAACGAATATACAGTATCAGTCTAAACTAAACAAATCACTCCATTGGTCAAGGGAGAACACATGTTACCTCCCAGTTTTGGAAAGGACACGTATGCCAACTCGTATTATGATGGCTAAGAACTGACAACACTAGCCTTCAGTGTCTCAGAGAGGCACATGTTATCTCTTTTGTGCTCTGGCCTTCACTTTGACCCGTCCCTCACATCTGAACAACAGCTCAGGCTTCAACATCCGTTAGGATCCCCAAATTTGGCCCTTACATGACCTCCACTTTTGCACATTGAAAATGTACCTCTTTACTATGAGCAGAATATATTCATATATGGATTTACTGTACCCCATAAAGCATTTTAGAAATAATATACAGTACATTATTTTGTCATGAATGAAAACATATATGGGTTGTTATACATGATATGATAAACCACTATATATTATACAATGAGCTTATTTAACTCATATTACCCAGTAGCCCAAGTAAGCAGAACTTTGAATCAATAAATATGTAGGGATCGATGGTAGGGACAGTGGATTATTAATGTGTGATGAGCTTCATGATCAGCACGCATAGCGATGTAATGTGAATGTATGGTGGCCATACTGAGTGAGTGTGGCTTCATCAAAGCGGTTGAATTCCCTCAGGGACCAAAGGCATATTTCTGCCATCCTTTGCACAATATGCTGTATTACATGCATTACGTTTCTCATCAGCTGCTTTCAGCCTTTTCTTTGCTCACATGTCCTGCTGTGTCCAACAACGTTTACCAATGGGGGAGGGCTGATTAAAAGAAATGTCAGTGCATTCATTACTAATTCCACCGAGATTCGCTATGCTGGCTGTGCTTATTCAGCCATATTGGGCGTCCTTCAACCATACCATTATCTTAACATAGAACACACCCCTGCTTGTGTCTGCGTACATCCGTGTGTGTGTGTGTGTGTGAGTGTGTGTGTGTGTATCGGCAGCGGGGTTGGGGAAAATCGGTGCCTGTAATATCCCGGTGGACAACCAAAACCAACCAATCAAATGAAACAAACAGTGTGTGTGTGTGTGTGTGTGTGTGTGTGTGTGTGTGTGAGAGTGGGCTTGTGACAGAGATATAGATTAATTAATTTAAATGGATACACTGTTTGTGTGTATGTGTACTGGCAACAATTCCGCTCTATCCTAAAGCCTTGTATCATGGTGTTACTTCGAGGACTCAATGGACAGTCATTGACCCTTGGAGCTGCTCATAAAAAAAGAAGACGAAAAAGGAAGACAGCTTCTGTCTGTTGGTCAGAGCGTGCCCCTCAGCCCCCCTTTTCTCCAGGCCTGCTGCCTCCCTCCATGTCGCTTGCCTTAGGGAGTAGGCCACAGCTGGTCAGTCCGTCATGGAGGGCTATGCCTCAGGCAGCTGGCTGCCAGAGAGGTGAAGAGCTCTGTGCTTGGGGCAGGATAGAAGAGGAGGAGGGGGTCACACACTGTAGTGCACACGTGGTATTTGAACAGCAGCCCCATACTGGGTGTCTAGGTTCTCATCTTTGAGGCCAATTCCCTAAAGCCCAGACTTGAAAACAAGAATGTATTATTATTGGAAATCATATACTTCTAACTTCTAACATTCATACAATTTAGGGTTTCCCATCATTAAACACTTTCATGAATAATATGAATATGAGCAATATGTTCCGAGGAGCTCATGTTATGTTATTTTTGGCGGGTTATTTATTTTCTTGTCTTCTTTCCATTTGGCATGTCTCTATTAGTTTTGAATGAAACACATCTCGTTGCTGTGAGGCTGCGAGGCTGTGAAGCATCTATTCATGTATCAGCTCCATTCTGATTGAGAGGCGAAGAAACAGAGCACTCAATTTCATCGATTGGCAAAAGCAGCGGTAACCGCAAACAGCCAGTAGTGGATCCACTGTACGTCAGACATTTTCAATACAAAAGCATTGATTTTGTAAAAACAATACTTTACCTTTCACTGCATGTGAATTTGAAATAAGTAAATGCCCGTTGAGAAAACTAAAATATTGAGTTAATATTGCCTATAGGTTGTTATATATATATATATATATATATATATATATATATATATATATATATATATATATATATATATATATATATGCGTGTGCGTTCACTTGCGGGTGTGTGTGTCAGAGTAGGGGGGTGCCAGTGCCTCAGAAAGACTTTGGTCACCCCACTGCTGCTGCGCTCTCTCAGCTGGAATTCCATTTGTCCCTTCACCGGAATGAAATGGCATTGATTGTTGGCTCAGATGTCTGGAGGGAGGACAAGGCGGGAAAGAAAAGACACAGGGAGAGAGGGAAAGAAAGAGACGAAGAAGGAAAGCAGAAAACAGAAATGGACGGAGTCACTGCTTATGCAAGCGAGCCTCCGTAGATCAATAAAGAAGTTTAAAAGAAAGAACATTTGATAGGAGAAAGGGAGTGTGGAAGATAAAGAGAGAGTGTGGAGCGGTGGGCCTTTGAGCTGTTGACAGCCACAATTGATGTTGCTGGTGTCAGCTGCAGGCTAAACACCACCTCAAATCCCTTTCTACTGGGATACATCATTGGCAATCCTGTCCTCACGTTACATTGTGGAACTCTATTTGACGGATCTACCAATTAACGTTTTGGTGTTCCTCCAATGGCCAGTGTATTTTGTGAGTTGTAAACCCAAGTGCAAAGCGTACCAACATACTTTAGAAATCTGTTTCAGTTAGGTTTGCAATGATAGTTCCACAAGGACTGCTCTCTGACTTTTTATTCCGTGGGTACTTTAACAATGGCATTCATTTTGCGGCGTATCTGTAATCAGGCCAAACCAATTCCATCCTCCTCATGCAGTACACCTGATGGCCTTTAGAAAGCAAGCAAATGCAATTGGTATTTCTATAAAGCAAAAATAAAATGCAAAATGTGATCTGCCTTTCCTCCTGACCAGCCGACATCAAAGGGACGCGGTCAAAATGGCTGCGACGCAGAGCACAGGCCTTCATCTCACTCTGGGTTTGTCACGGCCTTCATTCACACTCAATCGATTTCACCCCGTACTGTCCTGTGGTAGTACCAGTCACAGGAAACGTCTACGGGAGATCACAGGTCGGGCATCTGGATCCTACAGTACAGCCTGCGTGCCCAAATCGTGAGGACACGCAGCGCAGAAGGCCCTCAGGGTAATAATTGCTAAAGCCTGTTTTCCTATTACTTTCTAAATTCAAGTGGTCTCCCTGGGAGTTCAATTTGAAATAAGTGTTCCGGTTTCAGTGGCGCGGTTATTGTGTTGATTGTTTCATTTGATTGGTTGGTTTTGGTTGTCCACCGGGATATTACAGGCACCGATTTCCCCCAACCCCTCTGCCGCCACACACACACACACACACACACACACACACACACACACACACACACACACACACGACAAACAAACACTACATGCACGCATGTGCACACACACACACACACACACACACACACACACACACACACACACACGCACACACACACACACACACACACAGGACAAACAAATGCACAAATGCACACACAACAAACACACACACATACACGTACACACATATTTAGATATGAAGGTCCACAATATTCTAAGGGGCTAACTAATTGCTGGAGTAGTCCATTGTGGGCGTCGTCGTCCTCTGAAGAGGGAATGGCAGGGAGGGGTGTATGTCTGGGATTCAACAGGAAGACTGGTTCTGTCTAATTGTGAACAAAACGGTGTCAGAGGTAGAGAGGAGACGGGATACCCTTATGGTTGGCCACAGTGTACAGTAAGCATTTGGCCCAGTTGGATCAGCGCCGCTGGATAAGTAATGAATTGCGCAGTAGCAATATCGCTGACTCATTGGAACCAGGTCTATAAGTTCACACACTGCTGCAGAAGGGGTCGCAGCTGCTGGTCTAGTTTGCCTCCCTTCACAGACCCCCCCCCCACCCCCCCCCACACACACACACACACTCCACCCCTTAGGTCCTTAGAGCTCTGCTAAGGTGGGGATAGAGAGAATGAAAGAAAGAGGGGGTTATTGCAGGGTCAATTCCATTAAGAGTGTCTCCCAGTGAATGTACAACCCGGTCCCTCACGGCCTTTTTTCACCCGGCCATCCATCCATCATGTTGTGTATGGGTCGGCCATGACTCTGGCTACAGCGGGGAGCTCATTTGATTATAGCCATATTTTTTCTGCTGTGACTGACAGCCTGTCAGCTGGGGGTGGTGAATAAGGAAACCAAGTAGTCACACAAGCACGCACACACACACACACACACACACACACACACACACACACACACACACACACACACACACACACACACACACACACACACACACTTCTGCTGCGGTGCTACTGTATAAACCGGAAAAACCTTGGAGTCGTCAGGCAAAGAATGAGATAAAGACACACTCAACACAATGCGCGTTCTTAGGTCTGTTTGGTTTCACAATGTATCTCTCTTTTGTTTTGCGTGATGGCTCCACTTGCGACTCATTACCTCTCTCAAACTTTGAACCCGAGGCCCCTAGCGAGGCAGATCTTCCTCATTGTATGAGTCATTGTATGAGGGACATTCGGTATCAGTCCGCCGCCCATTGTAGCGAGGGAAAAAGAGAGTGAGCCCAGGGAGAAACCGACAGGCTCTCCAACGGCCAATTACACCATTAATTGGTTATCAGATTCAATTTATAAAGCCAGTAAATGAGGCAAAGTGTATTTGTTATTTGTCTATGGGTAAGTGTGTGTGTGTGCGCGCGCACGTTTGTGAGTGTGTGAATGTGGCTGTGTGTGTGTGTGTGTGTGCGTGTGTGTGTGTGTGTGTGTGTGTGTCTCTGTGTGTGTGTGTGTCTCTGTGTGTGTGTGTGTGTCTGTGTGTGTGTGTGTGTGTGTGAGCGTGTTTGTAAGAGGGAGAAAGAGAGCGAGAGCGAGAGAGAGAGAGAGAGAGAGAGAGAGAGAGAGAGAGAGAGAGAGAGAGAGAGAGAGAGAGAGAGAGAGAGAGAGAGAGAGAGAGAGAGAGAGAGAGAGAGAGAGAGAGAGAGAGAGAGAGAGAGAGAGAGAGACAGTGGGTGAGTGAGTGAGGGAACACACCAGGCTGGTCCTGTCATCCTCAATCAGTGGGATTGAAACACCTAATTGCAGAGCGCCCGCTCATTTGCCTCCCAAAACATCGGCGGTTTTGTCTGCCTAATCAGACACACTCACACACACTCCCTCTCTCAGAACATACTCTCACCCACGTTTCAATTTTCATTTCACAATTCAGTGGCGGCCCAGCGTGCTACTCTGTGAACTCCATAGCCCCACTTTCTCTTTTTCTTCCTCTCTCATCGCCCCTTCTCTATCTCTATTTCTAGATCTCTACCTTACCCACACACACTCACACACACACACACACACACAAACACACACACACTCGCGCGCACGGATCCCACACAGCCACACTGAGATCCCCCGTACTGCCCCAGTGGGAGCTAATTGTTGCGGAACATTGCATATTTCAGATCTTGTCGCCCCTGAATATTCCCGACAGCCCCCTTATTGGATCAGAGGCTTCAGTGAGAGGCCTGCCTATCCGCATCTACTCATATCGATCCCGCCTTCCGCCCAGTGCTAGGTTCTAATGAACAACAGGAAAAGGAAGCCAATTTGAAACCTTCTTGTGGAAAGCAATATAGCCTGTTTATTTTGTCAACCGTGCATCCTTCTCAGGTAACACCAACAACAACACAGCGACACACACTCATACACACACGCACGCACGCACGCACGCACGCACGCACGCACGCACGCACGCACGCACGCACACACACACACACACACACACACACACACACGCGCACACACGCGCGAACACAGACATGCACATACACACCAAAACACGGCCCCTAAACGGCTTCCTAAGGTGTTTCATTATGCCCGACACTGACATGCTCAGAGCAGACCTGTTGGCACCTTCAGGAGTGTTGTGTCAATTGTTGATAGAGTTGCCAATTGATTTATTTCCTGGTGAAAGTGGATCGATGAAAACCTCATCAGGGTAGATGGTAAAGGTCATGGCTAACGTGTAAACCAACACCCGGTTGGTTCCTAGTGCGGTCTGAAGGTAATTCAAGATACTTTTCTTGAACTGCCCACAGACACCCTCTAATGAGTCGCTCACTAAACATACCTCGGTTTCAAGGTCTGGAGAGGTAGGTGCTCCTTGTTAAAAAGGAGAAAATACTGCACAATAAAGGCAACGCTAATTAGAAAGACGGCGAGAAGCATGTATGTGAATTTATTCGACTTCATCGGGTTGTCACAAACAGCCAGTGCGATTGCTTTTTTTTCCTTCTCGCAGACATTGTGTTGATCCCCAAAGAAATAAGAACCCTCACGACTTTGTACAGAAGCTATTTTGTTCTGCTCCTAAAATGACCGGGAGAGTCAACAGATCGTAAGTCCAATCCTCCCGGGCCCAGTGGGGAGAGTTTGCGAGCGCCGGCACAGTCCATAGGGCTGACACCATTCCCCCAACTCTAGCATCCTGGAGTGGCTGCTTCGAGAGTCGTTTCTCACTCCACGCAATCTATTCCCCTGTCTCCTGTCCTCCACTTCTCCCCTCTCTCGGCGTCTCTCCCTCTCCGCCTCTCATGGCAAGGTGACAGGCGAACAATGATTCATATGCAGCTACTAGTGAGCAGAGCCCATTTCAGACGCCTCATCTGCGCCTCTGATGCTGCCAAACGTGGACTCCATGTTGGCAACTGGGGAGGGAAGTGTTTTTTTTTCTTCCCTTTTCGTTGAAAAACTTGCCGTATCCAAGCACAAGGAAACGTGCGGATACCATGCACAGCCAGAGACAACGACAGCGCGAGAGAAGGAGTGAGAGAGGGGGACTAGAGTGAGCCTGTGATGTTTGTTTTTCATTCAAATGACCATATTGTTTACATGAATTACCAAAGAGAACATAGACACATGTAATGGGTTTGATGTTTCTCTGATGGATACAAATAATGACACTTTCCTCCTGATTACAAAAACCTGTTACAGTGTGTCCTGGAGGCATACACACGCACGCACGCACGCACGCACGCACGCACGCACGCACGCACGCACGCACACACACACACACACACACACACACACACACACACATACGCACACACACACACGCACACACATGCACAAGCGTGCCCGCACTCCTGTGCTCATCCCACACCTCCCTTGCATGGGACTAAGTTTCCACCCCAAGGGCTTCATATAGATGAAATGTCAGCTTTAATCGAAAATGTGATGGAAAGAAAACAACAGCTAAGGAATATTGCTATTGTAAGTAGGAGAGCAGAGGCAACTGTGAGGGGCTGGGGTGTCGACGGCGGAGGCCCTGGCCGCGATTATTTCTCATTACACTGTGTGTTTGAGGCATTCATTGGCCGCCTCTGTGATATTAGTGTTGTAGTGAATGTAGCCCCCTAGGTAGGGGGGCAGATGGGGTGGCCTCGCTGTCCCTGAGAGTCCCGCACGCTGAGAGGGGCCCCCATCGCCCGGCCGACCTGCGCTGCGGACGTCAAACCACCTGGAGGTGACAGCCACAGCTGATGGAGAGGAAGAGAAGCTGCGGTAGAGGAGGAGAGGGGGAGCTCTGCTTCTTCCCCCTGTCTGTCTCATCTTTCTCACAGCGCCTCTTTCTTTCTCGCTCTCCCTCTCTCTTCCTCTCTTTTTTCTTTTTCTCTCTCTCTCTCGTTCTCTCTCTCGCTCTCTCTCCCTCTCTCTCTCTCTCTCTCGCTCTCTCTCTCTCTCTCTCTCTCTCTCTCTCTCTCTCTCTCTCTCTCTCTCTCGCTCTCCATCTTTATTCCTCTCAGCCTGCCCCCCCTCTCTCCCGTATCGTGACATACTGCTGTGAGTCATCTATCCATTAAGGGGGACCAAGTCTGCCTGGACTGCGGAAATTATATTCACTCGATTGCTTGGTGTGTTTCCGATGCTGGTATGGTTTCTCGAACGCCTCCCTAGCAGCCAGCTGTGCCTCCACATCAACCCAATGGGTCTCTTTTTTTTAAACGGCAGCAGAGCGTGAACTATCGTGCCGTGCACCCGGCCACACCAAGGCCTCCGGCGGCCCTTGTGGTCCAGCCATGCGGGCTACATAACTTCAACACTGCTGCCCTCCTCCCCGACGCGGCGTTTCAGTGGTAATTCCTTCTCCGCACGGTCAGAATCCCCATTTGGCACCATGGTAATTCATTTATCCCTATTGATCTCTTGTATCCCTCCAGCGCTGCCGCGCGGTGGTCTGAAAGCTGAAAGCCCCGACGTGGGCCTGTTGATTGAATGCAGAGTGTATCTGTAAAGGCAATCGCCAATCAGTCCCTATAGAGAAGATAGCTGGGGATGGGCCAGATGATGTGCTTTCATGCTGCTCGGGTAATGCTTCAGTTTATTGTACAAGAGACAAGGGACTGTAATTGCCAGGTTTGCTACCGGGCAACAAGTCCTGTTGCCACTGTCTTGAACAGAACTAAAAGGAGTTTCACAGTGGGCATTTAACCGTTGAAATCCTCATTTTTAATACATGCAGTACGTGCCACTACACTGACTGTTTGCGGCCACTATTTTCTCTCAATTTTCTATGTTCTGTTTCACAGTCTCTCCCTCTCTTAGTCTCCACACAAACACAAACACAATCACACACACGCACGCACGCACGCACGCACGCACGCACGCACGCACGCACGCACGCACGCACGCACTGCGGAGCTGTGGTGTGGCCAAGCCCAGCGGAGTGTTTGTGTAGTCAACAGACAACATATTCATTAGCCAGTTAATAATTCATCTTTGAAAGCCGTGATGATGATTCTGCCTCACAAACTCTTAGCATGGCTCCAAGAGGAATCTGACTTTTCTAGAACAATATTCCCTTCATTTATTTAGATTTCAGTTTACTCTCCTAAGGTACAGGATCTGTCCTTTTTGTGGGCTGGTGGTTTGTAAAACTAACACAACGGGGGAAAAAGAAAAGAAAAAAAGTAAGGAAAAAAATGAAGTATGACAGTAAGGGAAAGATAATCGTGCAAGACGAGACCCAAGGAGGGGAGAGAAAGAAATGAAGGAAACCTGCGAAAGAGAGGGAGAGACAAAGTAATGCTAGTTTGTCTGTCTGTCTGACAGAGAGATGGCTTCGAAGTTTGGACTTATCGTTGTCATAGAAACAGAATTTGGCAGCGAGGTGTGGGGAAGGCTTCTTTGTGCCTCCACAAAATGACAATGGCGTCTGATAAAGATGTCATGCCGAGGAAAATATATGTCCATGTCACACATCAAAGGACCAGAGCAGATTTTGCCTGAGAAAGCTTTTATCGTTTGTATTGCTGAGACACCCTTCCGTCTACTGCTATAAGTAACCTCCATTTTATTTGAAATTCAAGGTACATGTCCCATAGGAACATTTTACGACACTGTATTGTGAGCCCCAGGATATATGAGATGAGTTCACTCCTAATATTGAACACGAACCGTTTGAATGACTGCACAGTGGCACAGTGGGAACGCAGAAGAGCACACCCACCCACCGTACGCATGCACACACACACGCACGCACGCACGCACGCACGCACGCACGCACGCACGCACGCACGCACGCACACACACTTTATGGATGATTCTCCTCCTCAAAGCCTGGATAACGATTGCATTAGCATCGGAGGCTGTATTGTCCTGTAATCTCCACTACCAACACTTACGCTGCAAATCTTCCTGAATGTTCCGGTGGGGTCTATCTATGTGGCCATTATCCCTGCAGTAATGTGCTGTGTCCTGGGTGTCAGTTTGACTTGGATTCCTAACGTGAGTTTCCATGTGGTGTGTATGTGCCGTGGGCCCATCGGCCTGTTTATCAAGTCCATTCAGTTCTGCATCTGGGTTTAATTTTATAAAAAAAAGGCGTCGTATCTCTCTCTCCAACGTTGGGAGGTGTGATCACCGCCTGTCACTTCGGCTCAACACAAACATGTTTATTTTGGGGGGCCAGATTCATTTAATGGGCTTGTCAAAACTGATGAAAATTAGAGGCGGCAGCGCCAGCAGATAAGCTCCTCTGTTATTAGATTGATTGGGTGCGTCTGTTTGTCCCTCTTAGTTTGTCCTGTATTCGTGCAGAGACGCCTGTGCACAGCCACACAGCCCACGGAGGCGGAAATCCAAGAAAATTGATGACCCTGTCCAACCGCCAATTCATTTTCTTTCTTTTTTGGGGGCGGGGGGGGGACCAAACAAATTAAACGAACAAAGTTTGCCCAACTCTTGGCAGATCTTGTCAAAGGAAAACTGGCGACTGCATCCTTTTATGCTGCATTGGCACTGTGTCATCAAAATAGGGTAAACCTTGAGCTTAGCTGATAATAGTTTGCATTATAATAGCCCGCCATGCATCCTTCAGCAGTGTTGCATCTTGGGGATGGAGGAGTGGTGTGAAGACTGGTGCGTGGACTGCTCCTGCTTCTTCCCCTTACACACCAGCGTGATGGCAGGGTTTTATGACATGCTGCGTTCACGGGTTATCCAGATGGATGACGGGATGCAACATGAAGCCTCCCCATCACCTCTTCTTGCACCATCTCCGCTGGAGGTTATGATTGTACAGTATTTGATTACTGAATATGTGATGCCAAAGGACACCTCCCGCAAGTGTAAATGCGACACGTGAAATTAGATGGCGGGAGTTGAGAAAATGAAGATGCCGTGGAGAAGGAGAGAGAGAGAGAGAAAGTTAGAAGGAGAGAGAGAGGGGAGAGGTATCATTTCGTATCTTTTTGCATATATACTTACCCCTTACTGCATTTGTTGTAATTGTTAGATGTTACAGAGTAAGCCCTCAATCAAACCACAGAATTGCTATTTTGTTGCAATTATGGTCACAAAAAGTGTTTCGAGTTTTTTCTCAGTATCATTACTGTTACTCAAGTTCCAAACTCACAATTCAGAATTCAATTATGTAATTTAGTAAAATGATGACAATCACAGTGGTACTTAACTGAAACCGTATTAAAATATACACGGTATTGGCTATTTTTTTTTTTACATTCACCCATCCCCATGCTGTCAGACATCCCGTGTTCCACTTGTGTTTTTAGGTGTATGTGAGAGAAAACATGTAAGGATTGTTACGGATTTTTTATGTCTCCGCATTCCAGTGAGATCGAAATAATGAAATACTTTGAGAAATAACGTCCGCTTGCTTTTAGTGGTTTTAATGGAGATGAGTAAAAAGGTAACAGATACAATATAACAACTACAAAGTAACAAAATAAAACTGATCAGATAAAAGAAAATCCTAGCTGCAGCCTAAAGTCATACAAAAATGAGGAAGTATAACTGGTGCGCACAAAATCACAATCCCCCTAACGTCCCTTATATACACGTTTCCTTAGGAATGTTGATTTAGTGCAATTGCAGTCAGCATCTCTTATCTCTCGGACCTTCCTAGATCAAAGAGTTATTTTACACAGGGCAATAAACAATGCCATCTGGCTGACCGGTCCTCAAGTCTGACATCTTGTTTACACCTAAACAGGAAGAATACACAAACCTATGTCACTAAGTTACTTGTGATGACTGTTAGGTGAAAAGATTAACCCCAAGGGTTCAATCTAACTACAAAGGGAACTTTGTTTGAACTCATAGGAAAAACACAGAGTAACATTTCATAGTTAAGGCTAAATTACATTTTTCCCATCACAGGATCACACCATGCCACCCTCCCAGTGAGGTCAATGAAACAGAGACACCTTATTAGAAGCCCCTGCTCATCTGGCTCATTGTGTCTGGGCACATCCGCGGCAGGGCACGTGTCTGAGTGTGTTCGCGGCATGAGAAATCCAGCCAGCTCTAGAACGAAGAACGTGAAATCTAGACAGGGGGCTATCTCAGAGATGAGATCCACACACCCTTCCAACAGCCTCTAGCTTTTCAACACTTCTGATTGGTTCTATAGAGAGAGCCCTGCCTTCACAGCAACACACGGAGCCGATCAGCTTGCTAGATCCGCCAAAGGGAGGGGAGCAAGGTGATTGGGAGGTGTGAAAGTAAAGCTAAGAAGCAGTGAACTGTGGACACAGAATCAAACCTGATATTAGAGAGCCGGAGAGAGGGAAACGTGTGAATTACACCTAAACCTTTTTTAGACTCCCTTGGACATTGTCTTACGGATATGGATATGCCAAGTTCACTTATATAGGCATTGCAGGTCACTAAAGACTGCAGGCACCATCACAGTATGTGGTCCTTCTGGCCAATAAAGAAAGAAAAAAAAGGAAAAATCCCATGCTCTGTCTAAAGCGAGCAATTAGAATGTATTAGTAGTCGACAACGTTTCGATCTCCACATGATCTTCCTCAGGTCAATAGAGAACACATTACTCACAAGCTGGCATTTCCCCATTTACGTCCACTGACAACAATGCCATTTGACGGGTTTCCTTTTTTTTCTTCTTTGCGCCCGCCAACAAGCGCTAGGTGGATCACCTGTGGCGTGCGCCGCCCCGTCGATGCTAATGGCGGGATTTTGCCATGACAACCTCCCATTACTCCCGCCGTCTCCCCTGCCTGACACATATCCGTAGGCTAATAGAGCCCGGAGAGATTGACACGGCGCCGTTGACAGGCCGGCTCCTCGGAGTGGTGGACTCCCAAACGAGGGGGTCATCAACGGACACCCCGGGGGATGGATGGCCCCCCTTAGCCGCCTGCAGATGACACACGCTGGATGGAAATGGCTGCCCGGTTGCCCGGAACGACTCCCCGGTGCTTGGCCAGGGCTCAGTGGCGCTCGTTTGAGAGACCGTCAGGTGCTCCCTCTGGCTCTGTGCTCTGGTGTGGCTGTGTGCTTGGTGAGCACGCAGAGGCAGTCTTTCTTGTCTGGGCTATTCCTTTTTTCTTTCTTTTTTTTTTCGATGTGAGGAGGGAGAGGCAGCAAGCCGGCGGGCTGAGGAGAGGGTGGGAGGGGATAGGGAGTGGGGATGTGCTGACAGGGTGCAAACGGGAAGAGGCCGTCTGGGCCGAGGCGAAGCACCTCAAGCAGAGCGTTGCGATCTCCTCTCTGCCGCGGCCCGTCTTCTTGCCTCTGATGGGGCCATTTTGGCGTTCTATCTATTTGCAACGCCCTCCTCCCTCCTAACACACGTCCATACATGGACGTGTGCATACACACACACACACACACACTCACACGTGCACGCAGCATATACACGCAAACGTGCGCATGCACACTGACATGCACACACGCGCACGCGCTCACGGTGATCGATCAGGTTGGCCTTGTTTATCTGCAGAGGAAATGTGGAGATACTCTGTAGTATGCTTTGAAAGAGCTTTGTGTGTGGGTGTGTGTGAGTGTGTGAGTGTGTGAGTGCGTGTATGTGTGTGTGGGTAAGGGGGTTGGGGAAAATCGGTGTCGGTAATATCCCGGTGGACAACCAAAACCTCCCTTCTTCCTTCCCAAACACTGCTCTCCTCTCTAACACCTCCCTCCATCTCTTCCTTTGTGTGCCCTCTCGCCTCCTCCTTGATCGCTTCTGTCAACTGGGCCAATCCTCTACTCTTTTCATGAAAGAAATTTGTGTCCCCAGGGGGCCCTAACTAAGTGCCTTCAATCTCCCCTCTGTCCTCCAACTCTCCACACTGACACCTACACCTTACCCGCCTGGCATAGTGCCTGCCCGTGTATCCAATACGAGCACCACCCCAGGGCAGAGTCACAGAAAGGTTGGATATTTCAGAATAACACCGTCCACGCCACCGCTCAGACTGTCAACATCTCCATCACTGTCACAAGCGGCTTGTCTGAGGACGTCCGAGTTTGGATGCCGCTTTTGAAGCTAGCGATAGTAATGACTTTCCTAGCAACGACTCTTGTGATCTTGCCTATGCATATATGCATGCCCACGACCGTGTTCGCGCATACTGGGACCACAGCATGGCGAGGTGAGTGCTGTACTGGGGGCTTAATGCCAGCCATCGCAGACGCCCTCCAGCCCTGACTCTTTGTTAATATCCTACAGAGAGAGTGTATAGTGCCTCAGACACATGTTAAAGTCCCATCACATCCCACCACACACACAGGTGCATGATGCCAACACACACACACACATACGCGGGGGGACAACACATAGACACACAGATAAATACGGTAGCACACACACACACACACACACACACACACACACACACACACACATACACACACACACAAACAAACACACCCTTACGCCCACACACAGACACTGGCTGCCCGACAGAGGTGTACTGTACTGTGTGGCTTCCCTGGAGGAACACTTGGCTGCCTGAAGCCCCCGGAAGACATGTTGTCTCCTCCCGCGGCTCCACTTTGGAGTGCCGCGTTTTAACAAAACATCTGGCTGTGTCAGCACCAGTTCATCACAGCTGGGACGCCTAACGCGCTCTGTGTCTCTCTCTGCCCCCCCCCCACCCCCTCTCTCTGGCTGTTGGTCTCTCTTTCTCTTTCTGTGTCTGTCTCTCTCTCTCTCGCTCTCTCGCTCCCTCTCCCCTATGCCCGTGCCTCTGAGAACCCTCAGTGTTTTTCGAATGGCGTGCGAGGGAGACAGCTTTGTGCCTCCGAGTGGAACAGCGGGGCCCATTAATGTCTGTGAAGGGGAGTCGTGATGCGGCGTGGCTCTGTGCTTGGCAGTTGTCTGGACGTATCCCCGTGGTCCGGGTTCAGCCGGCCGTGCAGTGTAGGTACAGGGCACGTCAGCGACACTGTATATGTAAACAGGGCTGCGGAGAGTCCATTGTTTGTGGCAGTTGTCGAGCTGGTCTTTAAGTGCGGCCCAGCTTCTCTGGCGCAGCGGCGGCCCAGGCGGGGGAATAAGCTGCTGATTGTCTCGCTGATGGAGACCATTTGGAAGAGTGCGCCGCTGGAGGAAATTGAATTACCCCCACAATCTGTTTAGATACTTTTTCTCTCCACAGTGTGACAAAGATATAGTGTGACGCAGGATCTGTGAATGTGTGCAGGACTTGGTGTGATGTGGGATTGTATATCGAGACGTGTTTGTGTGTGTGTGTGTGTGTGTGTGTGTGTGTGTGTGTGTGTGTGTGTGTGTGTGTGTGTGTATGTATGATGGTGGCCCCCTGAAGAGCCCAATGATCTCTAATGCTAAGTGCACAGGGCCGAACAGGCCAGCGAGGTAAGGAAAAAGCAAGAGGGAAAAGGAGGGCAATGAAGTGGAGAGCGTAGGCTTACTGATGACACCCTAGCACAGTATCTCCCTCTCAAGCATCGACGGACTGGGGAAAGCCATGCGATTCCCCTGAACAGGCCAGATTGGTTCGCGAAGCCCTCTGTGGGCGACACCCCATCATCAGTGAGGTGGAGCAGGCCTCGATTGCATTCAAGCGGCAGAGCATCTAGCCTCCATAGACACGTGTTGTTCACCCGCCTCTCTCCAGGATCCTACCGGGCGTGCCGCGGCAGTCGGCTATCCCCGCTCCCCGCCTGGACTTCCATGCGCCACCGCTGTCTCCATAAGGGCACTGCTGGAGCACACGGCGAACGCTTCACTTCGCCAGGGCTTCCACTCAGTCACTTTAGTGGAATAATTAATCCAAATAAACACACAACAACACTCCACAATAAGGCTTTTATTTTCAGCACTAATCAGACAACTCATTAGCCAGTAATGAGCTGACTCTCTCCGCTGTTGTCGTGTTCAGGGGGAACTTGGGGAGCGTTGGGAGATGGGCCCGCGTACACACCGGCACGGTGATGCACACGGACACACACACACACACACACACACACACACACACACACATACAGTATCCATGCACACACACTCTCATCTCACACACCACACACACTCGCACACACAGACTCCACCACCAGCCGGCACTCCTGTAGTCCCACTCCAATTATGGCAACATCTCACCCGGGAAGGAGCCCACTTACCCAGCATTCACTTGATGAATAATTGATTGTTTTTACCAGCGTTGTGTTTGTAAATACATGCTCTCTGATTAATTGTTTTCTTGACATATTCATTTGTTCAATTTGATTAGATTTAAATGTAATATTTATTAGCTGAAAAAAACCAACAACAACACTCTTGGGCAACTAGGGGGCGCTGGGGCAACTCGAGCACTTTGGCATCAGGACATACAGGTGCATCACCGAGAGCTTATTTACTCACACTCAAGTCCACACTCTCGCTCATAATTACATGGCAGGTGGCAGCACTTGTTCTGAGTGCACACGTTGTGCGGTGCCTCGTCGGAGACAGACTTTTCGCAACCGTGTCAGTCCCGTGTCAATCATGCGTGCCGTGGCGCTGCCCTTCTCCAATCGGGTGTCAGCGGAATCAGTGAGGCACGCGAGGTCAGCCTCTCCTCGGCCGCGCGCTCCGTAAGGACGGCGACGGGTCCTTGTTCCTCGCGGCGTCGTACCGTTGAAAACGTGTCGCTCTCGTCGTAACTCTCTCAGCGACCGGCGGTCTCCCTCCTCCCGACCCGTCTGTGGGCAAAGCAGGAAGCCTCCGACAAAATGGAGGTCGATTGGTGCTTTAGAGAGCTGGGAAGGTACTTTTGATATAATTGATGGAGGAAATTAGTTGCTGTGACCTTTTCCCTGGGGATGTAATGAGTGGAGGCGCACACCATCACTTCCTGTGACTGATGCTCACAGTTGTGTTGTTCTGTATGTGGAGGATATTATGTGGATAGATATGGGAGTTTCGGGCCGATGCAATAACATCTTTCTCTCTCTCTCTCTTTCTCTTTCTCTCCATCCCTGTCTTCTTCTCTCACTTTTAATCTGTTTTCT
This sequence comes from Aplochiton taeniatus, assembly GCA_017639675.1. Classification (NCBI taxonomy): domain Eukaryota; kingdom Metazoa; phylum Chordata; class Actinopteri; order Galaxiiformes; family Galaxiidae; genus Aplochiton; species Aplochiton taeniatus. Next base: position 36,055,369 of record CM030173.1, read on the forward strand.
GCTTGTGAAAGAATACATACTTAAAACGTGAATTATGCAGACAATACTGCCCTTTAGTTGACATTTAGAGCAAAGAGTGGCACACTGTGCGTTATTCTTATCACCAGCTACCTACAGACTACCGCTTACACAAGTGTGTATGTATGTTTATTCATTCCATTGTTTAAGCTGTTAAATTCTGACAACCAAACAAACAATACTTTGACCAGAACCAAACCCCATGTCAGAGAGATCCCTCTGCAACAGCAGTGTGTGTCCAGGATTTCTCTTTTAACAGGTCCAAATGACACAGACCTGCTAACCTGGGTGACCTACAGGAACAGGCCGTGCCTGGTTTGTAACTGTGGGTGTTAACGTGTGTGTGTGTGTGTGTGTGTGTAGGTGTGTGGCGTGTACGTGTGAGAAGAGGACAGGCCCGTTATGTCCGTCTTCCCCTTGGTACGGCTACCAGGCCAACTGTGATGAGGAGGCAGAGGAACGCCCTGCTGTGCCATATGCCAAACATGAGTCTTGCCTGCCAATTTATGGGGATACTGGCAAGTGAAAAGCAGGCTGCATTTTTGACAGAGGGAGATGAATAATTGAGCATGTACGAGCCGTTCTGTACGGGCTGGAGGAGAGATGCTTTTCTACATGCAGTGGAAGGCCGAGGGAGTGAGAGCTGCCTGAACGGCTCAGGCCACAGCATTCATTAGACATCGGCGTGTTTGCCCTTTGGAGGCTTTGTGTAAACAACGATGAAGGGAGGGATTTGTGAGGACTTTTACGTGAGATTATAAATTGTACTTACTTTTTCATAGTTGTCAGTGAAACGTATCAAAAAAAGTACGGTACAAAAGCCAAGAGACCTTCGATCATTTCTAGATACATTTTAGATGACATACAAGATTAGGTAAAGCATTGTAGAATTATTCCATATAAGTTATGCCATATTCGTTTTCTTCGTGCAAGGGAACTAAATAGAAACAGGGCTGTTTTTGTCTGAGGAATATCGGGCCAAATTCATCTCTAAAGCTGGATTAGATTCACCCCACAGAGCTGTCTCTCTTACCAGTGGGCCGCCATTGTTCTGTAAAGTGGCTCACTGTGATTGAACAGCAATTTGAGGGTCACATTGACGATTGAGGGTGACATGGCAGGGGGTGTTTTTTGCCGACGCTTCAGGGCTCCGAGGACGCCTTCGTTGGAAATGAGGGCAATGAATGCAAAACACCGCCGTGGAGATTGTCTCTCATCAAATCTCGGCAGCACTCCCTTAGAGGGCACTGGAGGAGCAGGCGGCCTCCACAGCTGCCTCCCTCCCTCTCAGCCCAGCTGTGATTGGGATGCTTGAATGAAAAGAGGATATGTACAGAAACACGCGCGCGCCCCCCCCCCCCCCCCAAAAAAAAAAGATAGTGTTTCCTGAAAGCCGCCGCAACACTACAGACACGACAACAGGATGTGGCAGTCGATGAATCTCTGTGCTAGAGGAAAAGCAGACGAGCTAGGGGAAGGGAGGCCAAATGTGTGGTGTCCTTTGCCTCGTTCGCGCAGCAGTTGAGACACAAGTGGGTTATGTGAGGCTGTGATCAAAGCCATTGCTGGAGCAGTTTACCAAATGAATTAGTTCATGAGTTAACTATTTTTCACACGCTGTATGTCAGGTGGGTTGCGGGGTTTCTCCTATGAAGACAATGTGCATCATCTTTGACTCAAGAGTGACTTTGTGCGACATACAGTAGCGTGGCAGAAGGATCATGTCCTAACCGTTGTCTCACTTTTTTCCCCCTCTCTCCTCTCACTCGGCCTCTCCTCTCCTTTTTGCTCGCTCTCTCCATCACTCTGTCTTCCATTGTTCCTTCTCTCTCTCTCTCTCTCTCTCTCTCTCTCTCTCTCTCTCTCTCTCTCTCTCTCTCTCTGTCTCTCTGTCTCTCTCTGGCAGATACCAACCTGTCCAGTGAACGTGGTAAGTGGTGCAGACGCACGTTTCCCTAATTCAGACCCGCCGTTTGACCGTGCCAGAGTGGACTGGATGTGTGTTTGGATGAGGGATAGGGGAACCATTCGGAGATGGAGGGGAGCTTGATCCAATGTGCGCTCATCAACAACATTTGCATCAGCAGGAAGCTGCTTCCCCCTGCGCCAGGTTCCATGCCCCCAAAAATGTCAAAAGGAGGAAAACATCAAGTGAATGTAATTACTAAAACAGCAGCAATATACCCATGAGTCGATCTCAATTAGAATTTTGCATATTTTGCCAGCTAGCATGCACGCCGTCTACTTAGCCAATTTGGCCCTTTTGACACTAACAGTATCCTCTAAAAGGAGGTATCTCTCCTTGTCCCTCTTTTCCTAACCATGCGTAAAAAAGTGTCTGCATATCCATGCGTGCCCCTATTCAGTTTTCCCAGAATTTCCCCTTACTGTGCTGATCTCCTCTTTTTATTCCCGTTGTAAATGTACCACAGTAAATCTGCAGCCATGAAGACGGACAGTCACCCTATTTGCCTATTTAATCCTCATGGCTGCACTCTAGACACAACGCATCCCTTTTTTTCCCTTTATCGCTTTCTCTGTCGCTTTCTCTCGCTCTCTTTCTCTTTCCAACTTTTCCCTTGGTCTGTGTCAGTCTCTCTTTCTTTCTCCCTGTTTGCTCCGTGCCCGAACTGGCTGTCCACCTGCAGAGTCGGGGGACCAGGACGAGGGCTCCTGTGTCTAACGCTGTGCGTTCCACTGCATCTGCTTAGAGATGCCCTCAGCACTCCACCAGGGCTTGGCTGCGTTAGAGGAGCCAGAGGTGCGAGGGGTAGGGGAGCGACTCAGCCGCAGTGCCGGAGCTCCGGAGTTCGGAGGCCTGTTTTTTTGCCGCCTGTTTTTTCGCCGCCTGTTTTCTCATCCCAGTGGGAGAGAATAGAGCGCCTAGGGTTGTGTTTACATAGATTTATGTGGATTTGGTCTGCGGGGTACGTGTTACATTAGTAACTCCTAATACATTTTACATTGACAGCCAGCTAGGTGATATCATGTTTTAAGCATGTACTTTGATTCGACAGCAGTTTTGAAACCTGAAGGAGTCACACCACAGACTCTCCCATCTTTACACTCCCTTCCCTTCTTTATATTTAAACATGAGTTCTTGTTCCAGCCTCCTTTTCTTGGTGGGGACTTGTACATGGTTAGGATTTTCGAATGAGTCAGAGATAAATAGAGAAGGGCAATGAAAGGATTGAAAGGTAGATGAAAGAGGGAAAGGAGAGTATGCTAGGTCAAGGTCTCTCTAACCCTGTCCTTTCTGCTTCTAGCAGGCAGCCATCCAACAGCCAGATTATCACTGTTTACTGTGTGTGTGTGTGTGTGTGTGTGTGTGTGTGTGTGTGTGTGTGTGTGTGTGTGTGTGTGTGTGTGTGTGTGTGTGTGTGTATGTGTGTATGCCTCCAGGACACACTGTAACAGGTTTTTGTAATCAAGAGGAAAGTGTCTGTGCGTGTGCATGTACAGGTGGGTGTGGTTGTCTGTATGCATTAGATAATGCGTGCATTACAACAACAACAAAAAAACCTGCCCTCCAGTCTGTGAATAGGTAAAATATGACATGCACGTTAGCAACTCCAGCCCGACTCGCCCTGCCTTCACCAAAAGCCCTTTCAGACAACCGTCCTGGTGCTGAGTGGAGAGTGCGTTCGGTGGTTCCTGATAGGCCTACTTCATCGGGAAGAAGAAGAGCCTGGGAGCTGTCTCCACCGGCGTAATTGGCTTCACCTGAGGCAAGAGGCTGAGGTATAATTGCGATAAGAGAAAACGCTGCGCCTGGCTGGTTTTAGTGCCCTTATCTGTAATCTCCGGATTGATTATGGTTTTTCTGCCAGCCGAGCAAATTGTTCAGCCCCATCAACTGCACTGGGAGCTGCCTTAACTCTGTCAAGCCCGAAATAGAGGAGCACATTGGCAAACATAAAATGCGGAGCCATAGCACCCATGTTGCTTATTATGAAATGCCCCACGGCGGCCTCCTTTGCTGGGTGCAACTTCAAAGCACCTCATTTTCATATTTGAAGGGCACAGTTGGAGATATGGCTGGCGTACCCTAGTGATCAATGCTGCTGTGTCACGCCCTAACTCATTCGGTATCCATTTTAGAATTATGCATTTTTGCAAGTGAAATGTGTCGCTTTATTGTATTTCATCGAGGCCTTTAAGGTCCCAATAATACTCTATGTAATGTGCAGCGGCTTCAAAATGGCCGTTGATCCACCCGATCGCACATAAAGTCGTTCTCTCTTCACCAGCTCCGAAACAGAAACACCTATTTTGAAGTCTTTGCTCTTTTTGGCGCTCTCTCCTTTTGAGTAGCGGTTTGGGCTGAAGAAGCAACTAATGGCCTGCGAAATGTCTCCAAAGCTTTTTCAACAACAGCAGCTAATGTCTTCAAGCGCTATTGCAACAACACAGGCATTCAAGAACCCTGACAGTGCGAAGATAAAAAAAATAGAAAAAAAACACACACAAAAAAAACACTTTAATGCGTCAGGAAGGCCATTTCTGTCAGCCTAATTGTGGCGTCGCTTTCTCCTATAGTGGCCTGGTGAAATGGTCTAATTGCCTGCTGGAGTGGACTGGCTCTGTGGTAGTTGGCCGGTCTCCCCCCTGCTGTGAAATGAAGCTTGGATCTCAAATGCATCCCAACATAGTTCTGACAGTAGCTATGTTGCTCCACAGCAGAGTGCTTTACAGGGGGAATTCAGGGCTCAGGGGATATCGATGTGGGAGGTGAAATATTGCTTATGGCTTTTGAGGCTGACAGGTTCATCCTACCTGTACTGAAGACTGGAGTCGTCCGCTCAGGTGGTAGAGGTGTGTGCCTCTGTGCGTGTGTGTTTGTCTACGTGTTTTTTGTGGTAAGGGAAGTGGGGGACATGTTATGTGATGCTAAAATTCATCTTTAAATTCCAATTCATCTCCCTGAAACTCAATAATTTAAGGGAAGTTTCTCTTTAAAAGAATAGAGAACGTCCACATAACTTTACAACTTCCCAACCATAATGGTTCAGGGTTAATTTTTGCCTAATTGGACTGATGCTAAGGATAAGAGACTTACTTCATAATTTTCTGAATACTCGTAATAAAGAATGAAGGTGAAGCATTCTTACGCTTCTCACTCAATGCCAATTAAATCTGTTTTTCTCAGCTAGCTCACGGGCTCCTGAAAACTCAAACGTTATCTCCTGAAGTGGAGTCACTCAGGAGGTGTGGTAGACTGTTTGCTGGGAAACATGGCAACAAGGAAGGAAACAAACAATCATTAAAATGGCAGTTTACTTAGAAAATCTGCTATTTTCCACCCAATTTAAGACTTCACATGACCCACACTCTACCTTCACTCAAAAAAGCTGTCAAACCTTCAGCCACATCCTGTAAGGAAGTATAGCCAGGCCGCTGGAAAACATAGAAAGTTACTCTAAAGAATTTGGACCCACCGCTCCAAAAAAAGTATTGACACAACACTGAATATTGTTGGGAGAAAAGTGCCAGAGGCCTGCTTGATCTTACATTGCAGCTTAGACCGCTGTTGCCGGGATCCTGGTCCCTCAAGAATGGGGATGAGCTTCACCCTGGCCATCCTGTACAAAGACTAAGACACCAAAGAGGAAATAGGCTTAATAGTTACAAGCATTTTCCCCAGCAGGTTAGATGTACCAGACAGACCACAGGGAAGCTTAATATAGTTTCCGGGGAGTGAGTATCCCTCTTTTTGTCATTCATATAAGGGGGAACAGGGGATTGTCGGGGAACAAACAGCTCTCGCCACACATTAGGTTCAAAGCAGTCAAAGGAGGAAACCGGAAGCTATGCATGTATTCCACTGGGTAGAAAGTATCGTCTTTTTTTAATGCACATTTGGTGACCAGAATAAGCTCCCTGAATACAAGAGAATTTTGCTTGGGTTGGATTTTATTTATTTTATCGTCTTCAGTAGTTTCCACTGCACCAATTAATAGTTCCTCACTTAGCATCTCACTTGGCATCTCAAATGAGGTGTGCAAGAAGAGACAAAGCTCTGACACTTATAATATAATATAATATCATATTTTCATGTCACGGTCCAGATCACAAATGTCACCTTAGTTCCCTTGACATGGGTCGCTTCTCAATACTTTCTCTTGTCTCATCGGTGAGTTACTTCAACAATAGTACGCGTCGGCATTAGAAAAGTTATGGGATACATTCGTAGGCCTTTATGTATCCTGTATATATATCTACAACTGTCCAGCATGCCACCCTATGGTTATCCTTTCAAATGAGGGGAGGTTTCAAGAGAGCATGCTAATTCTAGGCTTAGCGTGTTGATCCAGGGCCTAATTAATAGTTAGGCTCCAACATGAGGAGGGACAGGGGTGGTGAAACTCTTTTCACTCTCCGTAGTTTGCCACTCCCTCTCCCGTTGACTCTTCTCCTCCAGTTTGTGTTTCTACCCACGTCTTTGCTATCTCTTACTGGCTCAGCGGAATCATTTGAAAGGCACTGTAGCATTAAAAGCCCAGTAAGACAGACCTTACGCAGGCAAATCCCTTGAAAAAATTGGAGTGTAGAGGCCATTATTAAAGCCATTTGGTCTCGGTAGCTCCCAACAGTTAAATTACAACCTTTCCAGTCACGGCAAAGAACAAAAAGACACCACTTTTTTATTGCTCTCTTTGTTTGGGGGGGGGGGGGGCCCGATCACAGCAATGCAGCACAGTCGAGCGAGGGCAGCTTTGTAGTAACTTCTCGGGTGGGGGGGGGGGTGGAATTATTGGATGTTGAGGAGCTGCCACTCGTGACAGGCAGGGCCTTGTGAGAGACATGTCTATGATTGGAATAAAGGTTCACTAAAACAAAGAGCATTACATTTGCTCATTGGAAAAAAAAACGGAAACCTTCCACTCTACCAACCAGCACTCAAGATTGTCAAACGCAGGCAATGTCTTGAAGTTTGCTTTCATGTGCAGTCTTCTGGGGCGATTTTCAAACTCAACTTGCTCTTAGCGCTTTTGTCTGTTGAATAGATATTTCGTCAGGAACGCTTTGCCCGTCAATCAAAACTAGCGCTCAGCATGTGCTCCCTCATCTCACAGATTACTGTGCTGCTGTGAGGAGGTATAGGGTTTTGTGTGCATATCTGTGTGCGCCTGTCAGCCATTTCAAATCTAGGCGGTAGGATAATCTGTCAGTCCTGTGAGATTACAGCTACAGCATGTCTCAGTGTCCTAGCTGACAGTCAAGGAAAACTTGACTTCCCCCTTCATTGGACAGTTGAACGCTACGTGAGTCACACCCAGACTGTAGAGTACCCTTCATTGGCAATATGTAGAGCACGTCCACGTTGAGTCTCCCTGGGCCTTGTTCTATTAAAGACATAACATCGCTGCTTAATTACTGCTAACTTACATTTAATCTGTAGGGTTTAAACACTAAACGAGATCCACGACTATATCAAATGGTGCCAGAAATCCTTACTGTTGATGTTTGGGGAAACTAAGGGAGCTTTAAGAGGCATTCCAAAAGATGAATCTCCATGGAAAAGAGAATGCTGGAAGAGGGCCTCAAATGTTTTCTCTTCTCTCCTCCGTCGAACTCCTATCTTTTTCCGTTCCCTAGTCACTTAAGCAACAGGATTATACCATTCCGCCTGAATGACTGTCACATTTTCTCCTCCTCATCATCCCTGAAGGCTCATTACAGTTTGACTCTAACGGGGTAGTGTTACCATATGCCCAATCCCATTTACCCCATTATGTGGATATGATGAGAGCCACACTCTCATCTGATTACATAGATGAGGTTGATGTTAATCAAATGTTTCACACAAGCTACCACTCAAAATAGAGAAGGGTGTGTGAGTGTCTTGCATGGTCTAAATCACTCTGAACGTCACCATGTGTTTTATGGGCTTAGATTATGGAGCAGAGAGTGCACATAAACATTACTGCCAAGAACATTGAAGAGCACACTTAAATATATATATATTTTTAAACTGTCCATTTGGTTGAATGGACACTGAATTTATATGTCAAAGCTCTGCACCGTACATTATGTGAAGTATAGTAATAATGTAATCATTTTATAATATGATTATATAATATATGTATATATATACCTGAATATAAGCACTTGAATATATGGGCACCCCATTTTAGCTGTTGTATATATATTTATTTATAGTGAGCTCTGTGCTCCAATGCTTCAACAAACAGCTTATTTTTCTCCACTATCCCTCTACCTCCACACCTCCTGGTCCTTCCATTGCTCCCTTGCCTGGAACTTATGCTGTAGTAGTGGAAGAATGAGGCCGCCTAGAATCAAACATTAATCAGCTGCTGTTTCAGAAGGCAGAGGGATGGCCGAGCCCAGTCTCCTCCTTCTCCCCACCCCTCTGGCCTGTACCTCTGAATGTTAATGTAGCAGCCATTAGTCATTTATGGTCTGCCCACCACCCAGCAATCTGGCAAGGCCAGCGAAGCCAGGCTCAAACTGGCATAGCGGACATGCTGTGGAGGTAATGGGGGGCTGGAGCCAGGGCATTCACTGGTGGCAGGGCCAAGCCCCTCTAAGACAGTTTGTCTGGAAAGCCGTGCTGCAGTGCCTGCCATGCAGTGTGTTCTGATTCAGTGGCTGAATAGGAGAAGGGCCCTCCACCATAGATCATTTCGACCTCTTTTACTGTCAGGGTTTACATGCAGGACCCTGGCTCTGCAGGAGAGCAAGCAGCTTGTGAATATGGGGCCACATTAGGCCTGCATGATTTAGGCTACCGAAAACATACCCTTATACAATGTTAGCATGTGCAATTTACTGTATGTTAGTCATAAACGTATGCATGGCACACTTACGCAGTGACTGGCAGAACTTTACTCAGACTGAGTAGAGGAACAATTACAAAGGAAAAGTCAATTTCAAAGGTTGCAGTAACATACTATATTGTATAGCCCTTCCGTGAGGTTGCCAGATATACAATTTGACATAACCAGACAGCATGCGCAAATGCACGTGCACATCAATATGCATGCAAAAATACATTAAGTGCTCCTTGTAAGCCAGTTAAAACATATTTACATTTTTTAAATCATCTTAACTCAACCAGAAACAGTGTTAATGGTTTTGCTTCCTTGTACTAGGCAAAGTTCTATTTGTGATATTCTAGACGATACAGCCAAGGAACTCTCGGTTTTATATTCTGGCACAACACCTGTTTTCACACACACGTTCTTGTTTTTCCCCGGGAAAGTCATTGCTCTTTTCCGAACTGGTGTGAAATACGCACTAACTCTTGCAGACTGCATCAGACCAACTGCGATTGATCTGTTGCGTTATATCAAAGATAGGTTTCATGGTCTTGCGAGTAATAAGGACTTGGTTTGATTCTGAATTAAACACGTTGAACAACGAGTCACGCTCTTTAGCCTCCAATATGATTACACAAGGAGTATTATTTATGGCTTATGTCAGGTAATATCTGGCAACCCTAACTACCCAGTGCACCATTTCGGCCAGAGTTTACGGTCTGAACCTGCAGTTTAATATGATATGTGCTCGACTGTGGCTGCCATTGTTTCCACTAACAGCTGTTAGCTACCTGTGGACTCTGAATGGCTGTCCAGTGTGTCCCGGGCAGAGTGCAAAAGGATCAGTTACCCTTCTTTGTCTTCCTTTCGACATCAACAAAGAAGCCCTCCTACGCAAAGCGAGACACACAGACTTGTTCCGATAGCGATTCGTTTCAAAGTAACTGCAGGGGCCTTGTATCCGCCTGAAGGGTGTGCTTAATGTGTGACGGCTGTGGACAGCAGGGCCACTAAAGGTGTTGGGTGGTGTGAAGTGGCTGATGGTCCCAGCTCCCACAACGAGTCACGCAATGCCGTCTCCCAGGTGATCGTACGCCTCACCCTGACATTTCCTCTATGTCACCCCCGCCTTGGGAAGGAGGACGGGTGTCCTATCTCTTCTGACACTTACATGCGGCCATGTCTCCATGCATGTTTGATGCCAGCACCAGGACTACCAGAAACGGTACTCTCGGCCTCTTAACATGTCAATGTTTTTCACGCACAAACTTCTGTTACAGCGTTGCTGTCTTTGAGACAAGCGGGGTAACTCTCGAGCACAAAAGGCCTCTGAATAATGTTTTTGGTTGCTAAATAATTACAACTCGGTGAGCGCTAGCATAAAGCACCCGTGCTTTATAAGGATATAGTTGACAAAATAACGTAATATAAATCAATCAAAATGAGTCTAAGGTGAAAGTCAGCTCCTTGCTACTTTGCATTTACGTTATGACTACACAGGGTAAAGGCTATTAACCTTAACGTACCTAGGGCAGTATGAGATGATATGGATTTTGACAGGCAGGCAGTCAGACAGACAGACAGACAGACAGACAGACAGACAGACAGACAGACAGACAGACAGACAGACAGACAGACAGACAGACAGACAGACAGACAGACAGACAGACAGACAGACAGACAGACAGACAGACAGACAGACAGAGTGCAGATACGGGTATCCATGTAAAGCGTGCTGTTTAAATGTCTAAGTGTAAGAAAATATAGTCTAATCTAGATGTAAAAATATATTTTACAACATATAGCTTGTGCAAAATAAACGGAACAGTTAATTTAAGTTGTAATTGCGGTGATCAGTAATGTATTAACAGTTCAGGTCATTAGCATGTGCCAGGGATATATATAGTCCAAATAGGGTGACAATTAGAAAGAAGCAGCTTGATTACTTCAGAAATCCAGCTGACTGAGACCACTATGGTCAAACCCTCCCCTGCAATATGAGGACTCGTAGTATTGTCTTATTGCAGTTGTCAGGAAAGCCCTCAGATAGCGTTCCTTGGAGCAGCGCAGTTGAGCCAGTCTATTGCTGAATGCACTCCTCTGTTTTGACACGATGTTATTTATGTCGAGGGTGTGAGACACCGTCCCTTATGGTCAGTGAGTCGGATGGTGTCACCAGCGTTGGTGCCACTTCCCCATCATGCAGCCGTATAGAACATGGCACATGCCACCACAGACTGGTAGGACATCCTCAGCAAACACAAGGACCTGAGCCTCCTCAGGAAGTAGAGTCGACTCTGTATATAGGACACTGGTGTTGGTGTCCAACCCCAGCCTGTTGCCGAGATTAATTTCGTTGATAAGTTAATAAAACTCCATTGTTTTATTTTACAGTAGCAGTTAAACATGATTGATTTCCGTATAAGAAAATCGGCATGCTTTATGTATGCCCTATTTGGTTCAGGTGAGCGGAACGCTAAGAGCAGAACAGTATGTTAACGAAGATTAGTTGGGCTTCACGCTCTCGTGTTAGCTGTAACAAAGTGTTAAGTATTTTCTTCATAGAAGATTTGAGCATGATTTTGAACTGGTTTGGTGTGAGAAGAATAGTTCACTCTTTGGAATGTGGAACCTTATTGCCATGTCTGCTGTAGTTGCCCGCACTCATCCAGATAGTTTTACATCCATTTCATTTGTTTTTGAGTGTTTTAAGTTTCCCTGTTTAGCTACCATGCAAACCACTTGACTGGAGACCTATGTTGGATTGCTTAACAAGATTGACTTCTTATAGGTTTCCAATCCAACAGTCAGCATTTTTTCTAAATGGGAAAACGTCATATTTCTATTGGGTAGTTCACATTCAAAACAGACATGTGATCCTGTCTCGTTTGAGAAAAGTACAGGAGAGCATTTAAGATTTTAAACTTGAGGCCATTTATAGGATTTGGTCCCAAATAAAGCTAGGAAGTTAGACACCTATGTCACCTGTCAACAGCTGTTAATGAATCTAGGGATTTAAGATTAATGTGTACCTCTCCAAAGCAGTACATGAATGGCATTGACTTATTTCTTAAAAACATGAAGCTCTCTTCATCACACCTTGTATATTGTTTTACATCTATAGATTTTTTTTTTTACTTTTTTACTATTAATTTGACATCCTAAGAACATCCTAAGAAATTCTGTATTTTGTATTTATTATATATTTTTGTTTTATTCACTCATGTGTTAGTCATTTGTGCATACAGATCTGTTCAGTTACATGATTTGTATGTTATATCCTGTTTAGTTTTACCCAACTGAAAGCAACCTTTAGGACTCTTAAAACACACTTTATATACACTTTAAATATAATAAAACACACATTTATCTTCATTGCATATCGTTATCATCAAGAGCCAAAAACATATCATGATATATATTTGAGGTCGTATCGCCTACCCCTACTAGTCTTACTATTGGCCCCTCATGGTGCCCTGTTTCTGCCTTGAAGTTTCAGTGCAGACAGGGAAACAATCTGGGTCATCCTTATTTCCCCATATGAGACTTCATCCACACACCTGTTTGCCATACATATTGATGACAGCATATATATATATATATATGTGTGTGTGTGTGTGTGTGTGTGTGTGTGTGTGTGTGTGTGTGTGAATGCATTCTTGCATACGTGTGACTTACCATTTTCCCCCCAAAAAATTCGATATAAGAATAGTTACACTGATATGGTGTTTATGTGATAAACACAGTGGGCCCAACGTGTGTGTTCTACAGTGTAACTCCTCCTCGCCACACAGCCTCTCTTAAGGGCAGCTATTCCCCTAGAGATTAAAGGAGCCCCGTGGTGTTGGCTAGCCTTTGTTGCCTGCTGTGTCGGTCCCTCTGGTGCTGGGCTGAGAGGTCTGGTCGATGCTATCGTCCACCATGTCCTTGACTAAGGCTGAGTCGTGGCCCGGGACAGCCCCGTGTTGATACGGAAATTTCTTCATTCGAAATCGATGGCCGTTTGACGCCCCTTTCATTCAAACCCCCTTTGTGGTGTATCTTTATCATGGTTTAGCTAGGGAGAGACAGAGAGACAGAAAGACTGTGTTTGCGTAGTTGAGACTCCTCTTCCCCACCCAGAACCATGGCGACTCCTCAAGGGAAGCCAGGCGTTAATACTAGATTAAGCGTCTCCACTTCATTATTGCAAACGAAGCCCTCTGCTCAACCTTGGCACTTTGAAGTGGTTCGAAAGTTCACCCCCACTCCATTGAAAGTGTCTGTTGGTTATTCAACCCCCCCACCCCGTGCTGCATGTGTCTCCAGGAACTGTTTTATGTATGTGCACGGGTGTGCATGAGCGCACGGCAGTGTTTGTACTTAGAAGTGCGCGGCACTCCACTTATTATCCTCATCGCAGATATAGAGTAAGAGGAGAGTAGATTTCCCAGTAGATCGCGGCGACTTCCGAATGTGTAAACACAGTAATCAGCACCCCTCCCTGGTTTGCCCTCTGTCCCGGTGTATTCTGGGTAGGGGAGGAGTGCAGTCACATGGTTTGTCTGCTCTCAGCAGGCTGACGTGGGCCTTTGTGTTAGCTCTCCTCAATGTCATGAATTTGAAAGTAGAGATAATGAATCCCAAGGGCCCTTATTCAGCAGAACGGTGCTTAATAAGGAAATTGCCAACCTATATCCCCTACGTTTAATCACAAATAGCTCCAGATGCGTATCTTCTCTTTTTGATTGCACCCTTAATTCCCTGCTTGACTGCAAGGTCTAAACCAGTGCCTGGGTAGTCAAAGGCAAAAAAACAAAAAAAAACAGCTTGTGAATAATCTGGGCTGTAATGGTCCAACATGCCCTGACGTTCATGCACCTGGTGTGCGTTCAGTTTATGAAGCGTTACAGAATCGATAAAAAATCCCTCCTGGCTTTTAATTTACAAGCGCTTACCGTATGTAGCTTGAATACTTGAAATGAATGTAGAAACTCCCATTCGTTTTGTTGTTTTTTACTGCTACTACTACAGTATGATTATACTGGTGTGCGTAGGCCCACTTTTATGAATTAGTGGCATTGCGAGCTTAAATGCCATCCATGGAATGGCGTTCTACCTGTGGGTTCCACCGGCACCACACAGCATGTACACACACAGCTCTTTACCCCGCTGATTAAACAGGTGGGATGTGTTCTACCTGTGAGCCGCCCTGGAAAAGGACACCTCTACAAGCTCATAAATAACTATGGTGAATGGGAGGGCGAAGCAGGCACATGGGGGTCACCTCCGAACAAGTAGGGCACCGGCACCCGTAGAGGTTTGGGCGCGCCCACGCTCTGCCCCGCACAGAAGTGGCTGGCGTCAGCAGGTTTTGTAGCAGCGTCTTGGTTAATATTTAGGACGCAGTGCACACCCCAGTCGTTTTCCCCCTTAGGCGCTCTGCTTCCCTCTCTTTCTGGTGCCAGCAGTGCGACAGGTGTCTTTTCTGTGAAGGATGTGATAAATGAATCGGTGTTTGTCTGAAGCAGAAAATAAAATGCTCCCTGCAGGCTACCAAATGAAAACAGGTGTCCCCAAACGTCTTGGGTCTGATTAATCAAACAAAACATAAACGTCTCCCGAGATTAAAGCCTGTTGAATGAAACACTCGTGAACAAATAGTAACTTGATGGTGAACAGACATTGCTAATGCCATGCAGTTTATTGTAGGAAGGGGAGCAACACTGTCTATTTATATCTGCCCATGATGTACACAACGAGTGTGCCATTTCTCATTAGCATTAATATACATATCTTCTATTTTAAAGGAGATCATCTAGACTTTAATTAAGAGTGGCTTCTCATTTGCCCGATGGCATTGTGTAGCCTGCCTATTTGTGGTGGCACAGGCTTATGACTTGACATTTAGTTTAACCCCATGTAACTATGCCACTTAGCCTCATTACCTAGCTGTTGTTGCCATTAGTCGTGGTAATGTATGACTTAATGACGCCGAGAAAGAGAGGCCCTGCTTATTAGCTGTCAGAAGGATATGTCCCTGGCGTCTTCCTCAGACTCTCCATGGAGGAGCACCGTTGTCCTCCCGTGGCTGCTCACTTTACATCACACAACAGTGACAGGGAACACCGAGAGATGCTCTCATTAATTTGTGTGTGCAAACACACTCACACATTGAAACACTCTCGCACAAGCACACACACACACACAGACACACACACACACATACACACACACACACACACACACGCAGACATGTGCATGGCTGCGTATGGGCACAAGGAGTGTGATACTTTTATTGAGACACAGGGATCGTTCATCTTGACGCTGTAGAACTCAGTAAAATGTGTTTGGTGAACTCCAGATGACGCCCCCCCAAAAACACACCCGCCATGTGATCGTAGCCTCTCATCGATGACAACATTAGCATCCCCACCCAATTAGCCAATGTATCATTTGGTTAATCTCCAGCTCATCAGAGCAGTAGGGCTTGCTGTAGATTGTGTGAACGTGGCGCATGCACCACGTGCTCAGTGGTGTGCAGTGTTGTGCTAATGACTTAACAGGCCCATGGAGAGGACATGCTCGCTGGGAGACGGCTCTCCACACGGTTCGGTGGGGAAGAGCAGAGCATAGAAGACAGATGTGAATCACACCGTGTGTGTGTGTGTGTGTGTGTGTGTGTGTGTGTGTGTGTGTGTGTGTGTGTGTGTGTGTGTGTAGATGTACAAAGAGGCTGACTGAGGGGCTGTGGCAGAACCAGGTCACTGACTTCCACCAGGTGTGTTTGAAGGGGTGGATAAACTGGGGAGGTTTCTGGCTCTCTGTGTGTGTGTGTGTGTGTGTGTGTGTGTGTGTGTGTGTGTGTGTGTGTGTGTGTGTGTGTGTGTGTGTATTTAGGCAGAAAACAAATTTCACATTTGATAAACTTGGGAGAGATTTTCAGCCATATTGTGGCAGCATCATAGAGTTAACTGCACACTGCGCCCATGATTCCAAGGTTATAGCTTGTGGTATTGAAAATGTACACTGACCAATAGAAAATGTATCGAAGCAAAAAGAAAAAATTCAAAGTAATTTACAAATAGAATTTTGTCAGGTTTTGAAGAATATATTCATGTTATTCCGCCTCTGTGTATAGAAATGGGCTGAATACCTTATTTCTTGAATGCCCACTGAAAATATAGGCCTAGCATGTAACAAATATGTTTTTGAATAGACTTTCCTTTCTTTTGACAGCCATTTGTTTCTCCCAGTGAACAACTTGATGCGCTTTATCGTCCCACGTGTTTTCCTTTTCTGTCCCTTCTTATCCTCCGCCTGTTTCTCTCTCGCACTCTTTCCCTGCCTCTCTTCTTTGTTCCCTCTTAGGCTTTCTTTCCCCCATTGTCACCTCAAAACGTTGTGACGCGCCACACAAGACTGCAATGGTCTCCAACATTAATAACTATGACCTATAACTGACAGTGATGTCTCAGAGGAGAACCACTTGTCGCTAAATTATACATGATTCCATTGCTCCCTCTTTTTCTACAGTATCTCCCTCTCCTCTCCTTTTCCTCCTCTCTGTGGGATGAATAGCCGTTGTGTCAGGCTCAGATGGTGGGCCTCTCAAGCTAGGTTGTCTCTCCCCTCCCTTAAGGTCACTGTATTACTTTTTTTAAAAGGTCACGCCGGAGAAAAAGCAACGGTGGAAGAAAAAGGACACTGACATTTGTCCACATTAGAGGTACATTTTCAGACCTCCAATATTCACCTGACATCCAAGGAATTTCAAAAAGCAAAATACAACCCACACATTAAAATGCTGCGAACACTTCAATATCAGTACATACCCTCACTTAAGGCTTTTAGCGTATTTAAGTGAGCATTCTCTGTTTACCCTTATAACCTTTTTTTTTAACCCTGGGCCGCTAAAAAATGCAATATGTGTATATCATTTATTATCTTCCTTAGAATTTATACATCGTCAAAGTAGGATTTCAGTGTTAGTGCTTATTGCCTGAGAGTCTACCAAGCGGAAAAGAAAGGATATGTCCGCCTCTTTTGCAACTGCCTCTTGAGAAACATCCTGTCAGGCACTACAGTGCTGTTTCATTTTACTTCATTCTTCACATGAAAGTACTCCAGGTAACCGTTTAACAGGTATTTGTGCCTTCATGGTTTAGTGAACAGTCTAATCCCAGCAAGACTTTGAACAACCTAGAGGAAGGACAATTTGTTCAATGAGATGCTTTATGAGAGACTTAAAGCTCCTACAAGGAGGGTTTTTGCATTCTTAGTTTTAAATAATTTAAAAGGAACTAAAATACCTATATTTGCTAGCATACAACATCAATATCTCTGAGATAGATTTGACTTAGCTTGCTTGAGCTACTAATCAGGTGAAATTGCTTTTTGATAGAATTACGACCAGAGTAATCTAGCTTCAAAACTTTTCAGATGAGAACGCTTTCAGATTAATTCTGTCAAAACATGAATGTCTATTAGAGCAGCGCATGGCTTATTCACATCAAATCCAAAGTGACAGCACCAGCAAACACGTACTTGCTGGACCAAAAAGTTCTGACTTCCGATTATTAATGTGGAGATAAGATTCTTTATTTTATTCATGTCCCTACTACACTTCTACCTCAACATTAAAGAAACAAATTGTGTTAGTGTGTATATATACAGCATATGTGAGCATACACAGTCAAACATTAACAGTTCTACTGTTATCTTTGTCTTTGGCAGAGCTAAGGGTCCTCCAAGCTATCTAGGATGAATTGGGTGACTCATTTGATTTGAATGTCTGAACCATGTGCATCTAGTCGGCAAATAAAAAGCTCAGCAGGGAAGCCAGGCAAGGAGATGAAGCTCGGTGTGGCATGCCAATATTGTGTGAATAGATTATTTCCACAAATCCACTGGAGCCTCTTGTATTACAGCACAGAATCACCTTTATTTGGGGCTTACTTGGTTTACACCTGGCTTATGTTGTAGAAGGCAATAACAAACACAAAATGCATTTGCTCATTTATTCCATAGGTGACCTTGTAAGGGGTAGTATATAGTAAATGTATGGTAATTCAGTTTGTTCTATGACGATGCATATGGGATCTGTAAGGCAGTAATAATTTAAAACACGTTAAACATAATGTTCATGGGACATGATGACCAAATTATTCTATTCAGTCATAGCTCCTCTCTTTAACAACTGCCCATTGCAGATTGGAGGTGCTGGGAATCAGACAGGAGAGTAGATTTGTCCCTCGCGTTGTAATACTCCGCAGCTGGTTGAGGTGTATTCCAGCACGGTGCTATTTTGAGTCCTTGATTGTGAATTTCTATGTATGATGACCTATGTACTGTAGCCCACCTATTCAACTTCGCCATACACACGGAAACCATAGGCAAGACCAGCTGCCTGCTGCCTCACTGCAGCCAAAATGTCACCCGCATTCTTTTGATCATAGAACAATGCATTTTTAATGAGGGTCTATCGCTGCCCCAACTGAATGAAGAGCAGCAAAAGTGCTGGAGTCGCTGACGTCAACATCAATTACAGACGTCTCTCTGTCCATTGTCCTCCGTGTGGCTTCATTCTTTGTTCTTACGATTTTTATTAGTTTTATTTTTACAGTACTTTCTTTCAAAATAGGAGAGCAGGAAAGGTAAAGGTAAATGACAGTTCAGGTTTGAAATGTGTCATGGCTGCGTGCAGAGAAGCTAGAAACCCGCCCCACGCCCCACACCCCACCCAATAAGAATACCCAAACATAATCTTACAGGAATACCTGACGGAACACCAAACTCTCAAAAAATGGATGCCGATTATAGACATATTTACACATCTTCATCATCTGCAGAGAGAGAGAGAGAGAGAGAGCGAGAGAGAGAGAGCGAGAGAGAGATGCGGCTCAAAGGGCTGCGTCTATATTCTGAAAGTTTTTTTCTTGCAGTCAGTCTGGCAGGGCTTTGTTGAACGGCTCACTTGAGAAGCTCCAAGGCTCCTGCTTCTGCCACAGCTTTTGCGGCTGGATGCGCTCATTCCGGATTCTCACTTCGGCTACCTGTCCCCATGCACACACCCCAAAAACCTCCGTGGCCACCTGGCCATCCACCTGAGTCAAATGGGAAGAGGGGAACGGAAAGGTTGTTGCGAAGGATTCCCATGTGCTGCGCACATGTTGTCAGGAAACATTACTGCCGTCCCCATGTGGCAGCAGTATCCCGACGTGGCGGTGTGAATAGCCGGGCCCCCGATGCCCTGTGACAGCCGCTGTGAACTATACCGAGGCATGCATACGCCACAATGTTTTTGGGCCACGAGGCTGAATCTGATGCCCTGTGCAGGATATTGGTCCTGAAGCCCCTCTGAGGCGAAGCCAACCGTTTTGCAGACTCCCCCGTGCATATTGACTCTGATGTATCGGAGCTGTAATCCTCATTCTGTCTTTCTCAGCTCTCACTGTGTCACATTTCTCCCTCCTGCTATTTCTTTCTTTCTTTCTCTGTTATTTTCTCTCCCCGTCTGTCACTCCATCATGTATTTCTCTGTCCGTCTCTACCCATCTCTATTCCGCACTTCTCCCCCTGCTTTTCTATTTTGACAGAGCCACGGCTATACTGTAGATAGAAAATGAAAAAAGATGAGCAAAGATGGTGGATGTCTCCTGCAGAATTTATATTCAGGCCCAGCTCACGCCTTCCATCTCTCCATCTCTCTCCACCTGCATTATTCCTCCTCCAGTGCTCCCACATAGGATTACACCTAAATGAGAAATGTATTGTTTCTTTGATTCACTGAAGTCAAAGAGTAATAGAGTTAATCTGTCCTCTGTCTGTCTATTGAGGGGGGAGTGAGATTAGGCTTGTGTGAGAATTGATGGAATCGCAGCTTAAACAGACGGAATAAAAATGTCAACGCGTCTTTAATGACAGTCAGTCAGCATGACATTTTAAGCAATCTTTTTTTTCTCCATAGGGTAGTTTCTGGTATTACTTCCTTTCGTGTTGAAGAATAGGTCCATGGCTTTCTATTCTGGGAAAATATGCTTCAATTGCACACATTTTACCTTCATTACCTCACTTTTATTCATTTGATTTTTTATTAGTGATATTTGAGACAAATATTTACATTTCCTTACTAGACATGACTAAAAATGCTACGAAATTGAAACCAAGGCTCAGTGTATGTAGTGCAATTATTTTGTTGGCGACCAGATTTTTAGGGATTTACTAACAACATTTTATAGAACTAAATGTATGTGTTCATTGAGATAGAGGGAAATGTAATTATCTGTAGATATGTCAAACCCACCCTTTAAAGGCAGGCTAAGATCTGGTCAACAAAAAAAATCTGCAACCTAAACCAGCCATGTCATATTATATTATAGCGTAAGCTTGTAAGGTTGGTATTGTGTTTCTTATCACATCTGACAACCTTGCAAATTTCCCTCTCATATATTCGCACAGGAATGTGCTTAGTCCCCTAAACAGTAACCATGCCAACACAGCAATCGTGTCTAATGGATTTCTTTGCGCAGTTATTGCTGAACACACAAATAGTCATGGCAGGATTCAAAACATGTTTTTCCCTTTTACACTGCAGGATGGTAAAGTTATGTTTTCAAAAGTTTAGGCATAATGCCGTGGGGTGGGTGGGGGTGGGGGGTGGGGGGATTGGAGTGTGTAATCAAATGAACCTCTGCAAGATCCGCCAATAACTTCCCGCAGGGCTTTTCACAACCTAGGCTCTGAAGGTTTAAACTCCTCCACTCTTTAAAGACAATGAACAATGAAGACAATAAGGAGGATGTTGTTTACCTGCTTAATGTCTACCTTATAGACAAATAATTTAGCTTATTAAGCCCACAAGGAGCAAGAAAGGTGTTTCTCAACTGCAGACAAAGGCCACACAAAGCACCTCTGGAACAACAGCAGGCGAATAACTTCACTTGTGCCAAACACTTGCCCACCTGAGTAAACAGGGAATTATGGGGGATAGAGTCTCCTGGAAGAGCAGTTGGCCAGGTGATTAGCAGAACCAGGTGTCTGGATAAGGAGGAAAGAAGAGCTGTGAATGCTGGGAGAGAAAGTGCTCTGCAAAAACAGATTGAATTCAATGGGGGTCAATCTGACGCAGTTCTGACTTCTGATTCTGATGAGGCCTTGAATTAGCCGCAGCTAGCCAATGGATCCACGCGATGTTGACGATATATCAGCATTCTTCTCAACATTCCTGCTCACCGTCTGCTTCGAGTTTTCCATGATATGCAGGGGAGTTTGAGCACCGCTGAACAGTGCTGACAAAGCCAGAAGGTGAGTGCAGTGGGCTCGGGGCTGGTGCCACCACCATGGCCTGGGGGAACGCCTGCCACCATTCCTCATACTGTACTGGATGTCCTCAACTACCTCCCTGTCAAATCTCCGCCCACGCTGTAGGAGCCGAAATGTACGCACAACTACTATGCCACTTGGGCTATTGTTGGCCTGGTGTGGCCTTTAAGAAATAGCTACTGGCTATGTATGGGGATTATTAGAATACTATCAGGATCGGAGTGTTTGTGCAGTATATGATAATGAGTGCCGTGGTAGTAAATTAAATCATAGCTTTTAGGCTTGGAGATGTGGATGATTCTCATTCTATTTTTCACCATAACCAGACTGGTAGATAAAAAGCCATTAGCTAGATAAAGCATTTGTATGATAACGTGAATACAGAGTCAATCTTTCCATTACCTTAAAGGGTTTGCCCCTTGATGATTCAATTCCATAGAATATTGTTTATCACAAGTCAAGGTTAAGGGTGATATGTTATCAGTTAATGAGGATTACAGACATATCCCATGAGAGATGAGGGTTTGGAGTAAACATGCACTCAAAGACACCCATGTTTGACCTTTCAGGGGGTTTTCTTTTCTTTTTTTTCTGGCATGCGGTGAGTTGTCCAGCAGTGAGAAGAGTAATGGTTTTTGGTGCCATGGCCCAGGGAGACCTGCCTGTCAATAGATGGCTGACCAGACAGGTCCAGCCCCTCCCACTGTGTCTGCCCACTCTGGAGGAGACAATGAGGCTTAGTGCAGGCTCTTTAGCTGACACCGGTAAGCTGCAGCAGGAAGCACCTCGGCCGATCAGTCGGATACGAGTCTCTAGGGGCCCTCTCTTAGATGGCTACGGAGCGTCTTCTGGTAGTCAATCCACAGGGAACTTGCTTTGTTTCTTTTACAATTTATGGGTGCGATAACATGTCAAAGAGAGATGTGTAAAGAGAACATGGTTTGCGGGTCATTCATACGTCTAGCTCACACCGTTTGTGTACTCTGTGAAGGCCTTACGAGTTTAGACTGTGGCCTCTCGAGTGTGTTCTTCTTAAAGGAGAAGTGTAGTAGCTCATTGATCTATTTGATTATATAAACCCTCTGTAATTTTGGGTAATATCTTGACTTGAGAGACAAAACGAACTTGGAAGAGGGTCTTGTTGAAATCATTGCTCTCTTTTCATCTTTTGCTTCAAGTACGCCAGAGGGAGAGATCAAACGCTCTTAACTAGGAGCAATGGAAAAATAAAAAATAAAATAAATGCTAGGTGCAAATGTATTAGTCACTTAATTAATTTGATTTTCCAGAAAGGTCCCAAGTGACTTCAAAGTAAATTACTTCTGACAGAACTTCAGAATGTTCCATTTTAAAGCTGTCTGCACTTTGTGTGAACTTTTTCTAAATGTATTAAGTTTATGTTTTTAAATATATGCATATTCAAACTCAAGGTGATAGACAGGGACAAGCCATTTTTTTAAGTTTTGAGTTTAATATCACCCACAAGCTATGACTCATTTTAATTTTAACATCTCAAAATAGGATGCTTCTTAACTGATAAAGCTCATAATCGGTCCCAGCTTTTGTGATTTCACTGGTTTGCTTGTCTTACCACTATATTTTCAAGGTGCGCTTTTCATATTACATGGCATTCGCCTGAATCCCCTGTGTTTCCCTTTGCCCCATATGCACAAATGTGTGCTTTGGTAATTATCATTTGTATTATATCAAAATAATAGCCTCTTAATGTGTGATAACATATCACCATTCTTACATTTATACAGTACTTTAACTCAGAGCTTACCAAGCCAGCTGGTTAGAAAAGCTGTTATGCTTTTATGCTAACATCGGCCCCCAGCTCACAACAATTACATCCCTACGTGGTCCATTTATTTGTGGCATATCTTGATTAATACCTGCCTGTGGGCGCGCCACTCTTTTAGAAGTCAAACCCTATTGTGGCCGTTGAGCTCATAATAAGAGCCATTATGCTCATATGATGGATCCCTGAAATGACCTTTAATGTGGACATCAAGATGGAGGCACCGGGGGAGGAAAGAGATTGTAAGAATCTGAGAGAACAATTACTTCCATGTCAATCTATCCAGTGTGTCATTGATTTAAACTGCCCCCCCACCCCCCCTTCTCGCATTTCACAAGGGGAGAGTGATGGGAGGCAAATTGATACGTTACTCCTTTGGTACCATAACATCCGTTACATCCCCCCTAGACAAAGACCCGGTGAGAAAACAATAGAGCAATTACAGATAGATGTTGAACACAAGTAGTCCATTTGCGGTGGCTGACTTCTGAGATGGCCTTGATCTCCTCCTGGGTAGAATACAGATGACTTTGTCCCCCCCCCCGGTCCAGGGGCTGGAAACTAATGGCTTGCCCAGGCCTAGCGCTTGCCCTGGGGAACTCTGAGAGTAGAGAGGATTAGAGAGAAATGGATGAGAGGCAGGGATAATGAAGGAGATCTGTCTTAAGTCTAATCACTGGTTTGAAAAGACATGATCTGGACGAGAGAGAGGAAGAGAGAAACAAAGAGAGAGAGAGAGGGAGAGAGAGAGAGAGAGAGAGAGAGAGGGAGAGAGGGAGAGAGAGAGAGAGAGAGAGAGAGAGAGAGAGAGAGAGAGAGAGAGAGAGAGAGAGAGAGAGAGAGAGAGAGAGAGAGAGAGAGAGAGAGAGAGGCTTTAGGTTGAAGGGTGGAGAGAGCGAGGAAAAGAGAAAGGAGGGTTTGGGAGAGATGGAGAGACAGAAGAGGACGGAGAGAGAGTGAATGCTGACTGCAGGGAGTGATTATACCACTCACAGCCTATCAGGACTGATCAGCAGACTGGGCTCTTTGCTCAGGTATTCGGCACAGTCAGTTCTCTCTGAAGACTTGAAATAACAGCATTTATACTGTAGACATGTTCAAATGAGTAAAACCTCGGGAAGTACAACAGGGAAAACTCCTACGGCCGTGCGCATTTCCCTGCTTTGTCCTTCGTTGGCCTGAAATGAGAGATAGTTTTGTTTCTCTTAGCGTACATTTGTAATGGTAATTAGGCTAATTGTGGAGAATCAAATCAAGATGCTGAACACAGCAGCTAAACAATCACAAGGGAGGACTGGCAACACTTTTATGCTAATAACAAAGAAAAGGTTTTGGGGGGGGGGGGGGGCGCCCGAGGAGCCAAACAGCAGAGTTTGGGGGAAAGGAGGGAAAATACGTGTACTGTGGTGGCTGTGTCTGCTAGCAAGAGAGTAATAAAGGGAGAGCAAGCATGGGATAGAGAGAGAGAGAGAGAGAGAGAGCGAGAGAGAGAGAGAGAGAGAGAGAGAGAGAGAGAGAGAGAGAGAGAGAGAGAGAGAGAGAGAGAGAGAGAGAGAGAGAGAGAGAGAGAGAGAGGCTTTAGGTTGAAGGGTGGAGAGAGCGAGGAAAAGAGAAAGGAGGGTTTGGGAGAGAGAGATGCGGCTCAAAGGGCGAGAGAGCGTAGTGAGGAGGAGATAAAGTGAGATGGTGAGAAAAAAAGAAGGTGATAGAAAATTAAAAGCTGATTACCTTCCGAGTGAATTTGCACTTTCCCTGAGGGCAGAAGAAGGCCCCATTTTTACTCTTTTACTATTTATTAAGTCCCATCTCCAGGGTAATCAGAACCAGCTAAAAATAACCCGAGTGGGGAGGTGTGCTAGCCATAAACAGAGGAGGAAGACCAAATATGGCTGCAAAACGTATCGCCACCATCTCGCTATTCTCCCTTCTTTCAGGCCATGTCTGCCTTCGTAGTTGCAAAGTTGTGGAAAGGGCTTCGTGTTTAAAATTCGATTGTCAATTGCCTGTACTGATGTTCACCACGGGTGGCATGAGGTTCATTTAAATGGGATGAAGTGAGCAGCCTTCTTTGGTCTTTTGGTATCCCCCTCTCAATCACCTCCCACACTTTGCTCCCACTGACCTCTCTGGTTTGGCTCCTCTGTGGTCATAGCACCCAGCCGTGGGCTACGTGAAGTGATTATATTACAGCGGGAGATAACAGACAGACAGTGCGTAGCCTTGAGCTA
Source organism: Aplochiton taeniatus (assembly GCA_017639675.1). Classification (NCBI taxonomy): domain Eukaryota; kingdom Metazoa; phylum Chordata; class Actinopteri; order Galaxiiformes; family Galaxiidae; genus Aplochiton; species Aplochiton taeniatus. The sequence continues at coordinate 36,080,502 of CM030173.1, forward strand.
GTTTTAGGCTCCGTCTCCTTTGAAAAATAGATTTCTATGATAAAGCCGGGCCCCGCTCGTAGGAGGCGAGACGAGGGGGAAGCCTTGGAAGCGAGGCCTGACGAGGAGACGCCAGATGAAAGGAACCAGAACTCAGTCGACGATGTGTTTGTCCAGCGCGCTGCGCGTCTTGTTACCAGACAACTCCATCCTGAGAGACCCGCTTGGCTAAGCAGGGGAGGTTTCTAAATGTTGTTTACCGCCTTCACGCATTTCTACTTCAGAGGAGCGAGAGGGAGGGAGGCTGCCAGTTCCACTGAGCAATCGCTTGGCTCGGTTTGAAATTAGAGGGGTGGTGGTGGGTGGGGGGGTTAGAAAGACATGTTCAGCTAAAGCGTGTGTTAGATCTTAAAAAGGATGCACAGGCCGCAATGAAAACGATGACTCCCCCGGGGTTAGAGCTGTAGTGGGCTTAGATCAAAGGTAATTTGAATAAATTGGTTCGGGTGGAACCATGCGTTCTTTTCTGGGGTTGGTATTGGGTCAGACGGACAGATTTATTTCAGCATCCTCAGGTCAGAGGCCGGTCGGTGTCACCTTGGAAGAGGACATGGTGAAGCACCTAAAAGACAGTGTTGGTCTAGACTCAGGATATACGTTGGTGCCACCTAGCTGTGGTTTACCCATGAGACAGATTCTCACACACACACACACACACACACACACACACACACACACACACACACACACACACACACACACAGAGAGACACACACGCTGAGGAAAAAGCTCCTGGGCTGAATGGAGGTGTATTAATCACACTGATGCCTCGCACTGTGATCTGTGACCCAGTCTTTTAATTGCGTCCGCTCTGCTTTGCTCTTCCACTCCGCTCTTTATCCCCCCCCCCCCCCCTCCCTTGCCGAGCTTCCCCCAGTCGTACCCGTGAGAGGGGGGCTCATGCCACGATAAGAGACGGCGGACCGGGGATGTGCACACCCAGACTACCCCCCCCCCCCCCTCGGGGGGGCCTGGTGAAACCCCGACCCGATAGCCCCTCAGCGCCTCCACCGGTGGTGGAGAGGCTGGCGTGGGAGGCCCCTATCTCTAAAGGAGACCAGCGCTACGAGGCTTCATAGGCGCGCGTCACATCTGGAGACCACTGATACGGGACAATGCAAAGAGGTGTCCTTTGAAGATAGGAGGTGGCGTTAGCCATGGCCACCAGCGACGTGGCCTAGTGTCATCTCAGCTCCACCGGAGTCTGTCTGTCAGCTGCCCTCTAGCTGTCTGCCTGGAACCCACGGGGGCCGGGGCGGCTCTTTGAAGGGTTCTCTGCATGTTGACAAGCCTGGTGTGGCCGTCCCTGTCGCTGCTGTTAGGGGTTGTGTTTATCGCCTGGTCTTATGAAGTCTAATAGTTGGACACGCGGAAAGGAAGAGAGCCGGAGAAGGAGGGGGAGGGAGAGCCAGAAAAAAGAACGAGAGAAGCACGCTGGCAAAGACTCTCTCTCACACACACACAGACACACACATACACACACACACACACACACACACACACACACACAGAAATAGGCCTAGAAAAAGAGAGGTAAAGAGAGAGAGAATGGGAGGGAGGGTGTGTGAGCCGATAGGGACTGCTATAAGTGTGACAGCACACTAACGATGTGACAAGGTCTTGTTCAGCCCGTAAGTGCACCGGTCACAGATAACAAGCACACGCTGTTAAAGTGAAACATGAGCGCTGACACACACAAATGCAGGTAGACAGCTCTCCTTCTTCCACACATACACACACACACACACACACACACACACACACATCCCAAAATTACCCACATGGACAATCAAAAACTACCTGCTTTTAAGCACATGCTGAAAAAAAATGTCTCCCAAAATTGGACACACACGCGTGCGCACACGCGCCCGCACACGCACACGCACACACATTGTCTTTCTGTCGGATTCGAGTCATGGCACTTTCTTTTGTGAGAGTTGGAGCCGTCAGAGAGAAATGTGTGGGCTTAAGTTAAATCAGAAGAGTGCTGCGCCAGAGGAATTCATTTCCAACTGTGCTGCAAAAAGCTTTTATGAAAAGACCCATTTACCTGCCGTGTTTAAAAACAGTAGCATGTACATTTAATTTCTTTTCTGGACGTTAACAACAACCGTGCATAAAACGTTAGTGTTTGAGGGCTTCATTTTTTATTTAATTTTATTGACCTTCACTATTTTCTGAATCTGTCATAAACCGTTACCATGGCAGGTTTTTGGCGTCATGTCTATCCTGTCAAATCTCTCCATTGCAGTATCAACGGTTTAAGTGGGCTACTCCTCTCTTGGTGCGTCCCTTCCTGCTAAATCCTCCGCTTCCTAGTCCGCTTGGCTTATGCACAGTGGGCTATGTCTATTTTGAGCAGCAACATTGTATTCCTCTCTCTTTATCTCTCTCTCTCTCTCTCGCTCTCTGTCTCTCTCTCTTTCTCTGCCACATAGCCTCTGCCCTAGCAAAATACTGTCATTTGCAAATTGAAGGGGAGGCTTTGATTGGCCTGTTGAGTTGGAGGAAACAGCGGGGTACCCAGAGGAATGTTTACTTAGTGCCTCGCTGCCACTGAGATAAACACTACCCTGGACAAAAAGGAGCAATGATAAACAGCACCCAGAACAATGCTCAATCTGGGGCCTTTCAGCGCTCCCGGCCATACGTTCACTCCAGCCGGCTCAACCTTTGACTCTGACTGCTCATTCGGAGCGTGTAACCGGGTCGCAAAAAAAAAAAGAAAAAGAAAGAAAGACAAAAAAAAAGAGACAACTATGACACGCACCTGCTGCGACAGCAGCGGGAACGCTTCTACGCCGACCTCTCACCCTGTTCCTGGCTTCGGTATTCTCTGGCCCGCGCTACGTGTCATGCTCGTTTCCCATATGCCACTGGCTTCTCTCGTCTGACGGCCTGCTGTAGCCTGGCTCGCCACCCGTCCTTTTTGGTTCCACCATTTTGTTTCGTCCCCGGGCACGTGTCGCCGCTAAGTGTGAACCAGTGTTGCCCGTTATCCACAGCACTCAGGTACCTCAGAGCCGTTCCTTCGAGGTGAGCTCTCGGAGGTGAAAATGGCCCGCTTTGTTACAGAAAGGGTGTGCGTCGAGAACGCCCCGGCGGAATAGCTGTGGCGTGTTTCGCGGCTCTGAAGCCTCAGAGGCTGCGGTGTCTGGGGTCGCTCGCTGAGTCTCACATCGCTTGTTTTTCTCCCCGTCCGTCTGAGAGCTGCCGAGAGAGTCTCCTTATGAACAAGTGTCGTGCTCGGGGAGGTTTCTGGAATGTGTGGATGTCATGACAATAGGCAGAGGTAAAACAATGGAAATACAGGGAGTGAGGATTGCCCTTGTATTTCAGCAGTGTTGTGTTTGCGTTTAGTAGATGTAATATTCCATTCAAGGCCGTGAAGGTATCTCCAGGGCACCACCCAATGTATCTGGTAGAACAGAAGGCAGAAAAAAGGAAAAAAATGTGGCAATGTCCGTTTGCAATGTGTGCGTGCGCGTGTGTCTGCCTGTGCGTAATACACTGTGGCACAGAACAGCTTGCTCCGCCAACCATAACTGCCATTGTCAGTGATGACAGACTGCAATGGAGGTCACAAGAGGGTTGGAGGCCAGGGAAGCTGCCTTGTATGTGTGTGCGTGTGTGTGTATGTGTGTGTGCATCCATTTGTATGTACTTTCCAGTCTTCATATATTGAATCGCTTGCCTGTGTGTGTGTGTGTGTGTGTGTGTGTGTGTGTGTGTGTGTGTGTGTGTGTGTGTGCCGTATGTTCGTGTTGCTCAGTGGAGGGGTTGGGAGGGTGGGTCATGGTTGTCTGCACCCTCTGTCCTGCCCTGTCATTGTGGTGCGCTGGCCGCTCTGTTGGACAGAATGTTCTGTGGCAGTACAAGCCTGGAGAAGAGCAGCCGAGCAGAATGACAGGACCCGTGCTTCAGCCAGGCTCTATGCCCTGCCCAACAGCACAGACATGCTGTAATATATGTGGAGGGCACACACACACACACACACTCTACCCCACTTTTCCACTATCGCCCTCCTCCATCCCTCTCTCTCCCTTGTTTCCTGTGTACCCCACTCTATCGCCCTCCTCCATCCCTCTCTCTCCCTTGTTTCCTGTGTACCCCACTCTATTGCCCTCCTTCACCCCTCTCCCCTGCCTTCTTTCGTATCTCCCCCACTCTATTGCCCTCCACCCCTCTCCTGAAGAACGAACACACACACACGCACACACACAAACACACATTAACACGCTTGAGATTTTACTATACTTGGCTATCTATGTTGGGATAGACAATAGTAAATAACAGGCTATATCATAAAAACAACAACGTCATAGTTCAAAACCCATAATACTGCCTTCCTCCACTTTGTCAGAGCAGGTGGAAACAGCCGGGCAGGAGAACGAAGGGAAGTGAAGTGGTTTGAGATTTGCAAGAAAAAACAAATTGCATCGACTCCGCCCGCACCCACATGTGCAAGTTATATGGAGCACGGACTGAAAATAGAGCGAAAAAGCAAAATGGTACAGAAAGACATATCTCTCTCGGTTACCATGGTGATGCAATCAAACAATCAAGCAATTTCCTACTCAAACTCGTGCATGGGCAAATAGAGGGCTTCCATTCGGTATGTGCACACAGTACCGTGACATCAATAGACAGCCAGTAGAAGGCCAAAGCCTCCCCGATCCACCGGCGGTCCCTGTGCCCCTCTCTTATTTAATCAGCGTGGCCCAGTTAAACAGGTAAGGTGATAAAGTGAAGCCAGAGGCAGCATTGATTGAACCGGGGCTGGGGGGGTGGGGTTTGGTCTGCAGGTTTTATTAAGGACTGTTGGGCCTTGTAGGGTGCGCTGGGTTTACTGACCTTCAAGGCTGTCGGCTGGGAAAACAAACACTTGAGCCTTGTCTTCATTCATTCTAAAGGAGAGCACAGGGGAGGGATTTAAAGCGCACCTGGCTCTAGCTCAATTCACACCTCGGCTGGGCTTGGCTCGGCTCTCCGCTAACACCACGGCCTCCCCCATCTGCCTCCCCCATCTCCAGTCTTTGTCTCGTGTGCAATCCCTCTTTAGTGGCATTTCTCTCTCTCTCTCTCTCTCTCTCTCTCTCTCTCTCTCTCTCTCTCTTTCTCTTTTCGTCTCTTTTGTTATTTCCCGTTGCACTCCCTCCGTTCTTTTTCCTCTTCATTGATCCTGGATACTTGATTCGTCTAGCCTCCCATTCCTTCCGCCCCTGCTGGCGGTGGATCTGCGTAGCTACACTTTCGACTATCCCGGCGCTTTTGGATGTGCTCCACTCACTGTGGGCTAACACGCGCTCCTGGTCTGTCGCTTGACTGAATAGCAACGCCGCAGCATCTCCATACTAGATGAGTGTGTCAGTAAACATGGCTGTGTCTCAGTCCCTGCTAGCAGGCTCAGCGGGTGGCCATTGGTAAACACTGGAGCCCACGGTCCTCTCGGAGAAGAATCCTGGACCCACGTCAACAGGCAGCAGCGGCGCAACGCCACAGGAGAGGCGACAAGCGGGCGTGCGCTCCCCTGCCAACTGCCCCCCTGTCACCCCTGGACAGCAGGGGGTGCGGCCGGACGTGTCCTCGGAGCGCGTCGCCTTTATTACGCCGCTCGTTTTCATTTTTGTGTTTCCCGTTTCCCACTAACACGTTCGTAGAATTATGCGAAGCGAGGCCAAAGAGCGAGCCCTCACGCGCGTCGGAGTAGAGTTAGCAGGGCCTGAGAGCGCACACACCCGTCCCCGAGCCCTGATCCCTGGGACAGGCCGCCAGAGACCAGCCTAAGTGACAACAATTAGCCCCTTCAGTTGAAGCTAATTGGAGTGATTTGCATAATTCTGCCTGCTCTCCGCTGCAAGTGCCGAGAGATTCATCGTTACAAACTATTGGCCAAGTTTGCCGCTTTAGCGGCTCATTGAGTCGCGTAGAAACCTGCGGAAACTTTCAGAAATGTGATTTTAGTATTTGATCCTGTCCCTCTTTTTATCTAAATCTCTCAATGTTGATGTCAATGTAGTTCCTGTTGCCGGGGCTGTGTTTCAGAGTAGAAACGGCAAATTGTCTTTGTCTGAGTAGATGGCATGCACTCATTGTCAAAATTGTGTTTACCATGCCCCCATTATCCATGCAATTACTCTCAGAGAGAAACTGCGGGCTAATTTGTGCAATGTTGAGCGGCAGTTGTTGAGAAGATCACACGCTTTATCAGCCTGTTGTTTGGTGCATCTTTTGACAGGAAGCTGGGCGATAAATTGGATAGATGGCTTGATAAAAAGCTTGTTGTGAAGAATTCTTCATGGCAGATTTTGAAAAATCGCATCTCCCTGGCTCATAACAGCCGATCGGTTCCCTAGGTGATGTGTGAAATCAATTTGTCCTGTTATCAGCTGCAGGAGTGTGAATGAAAGATAAGATCAGAGCAAAAGCTTTAGAACCAGCAGTCTGCGTGTGTGTGTTTGCGCGCACGTGCGCGTGTGTATGTGTGGGTGCATGATTGGGTTTGTGTTTGTGATTGATCTTGAATGCATGCATGTGTGTATGTATGTCTGTTTGGAGACTGAGGCTAAATGTTGGCACGGCATAAATAGAGAGGTTTTCACGGAGCGATACCCTAAAACAATGAATCTAAAAACACGGATTGAGGGCCCGTTGTCAATAGCAAGGAGGAAAGATCATTGTTTCCTACTCAGTGCAGTCTGCATATTTGCCTGCCTTATAATAACAATAGTTTTCCCTAGTTCCTTGTGGGTTAATAGCTTCTATTATTTCACCACACAAGCACAATATAGCCTCTATCTGCCCTCTTTCGCTCTCACTTTCCTCTCTCCGTCTGTCTCTTCTCTGCCGGTTAGTTCTGATCTAGACGAATTTGTGATTTGCTTCCTGCTACCGTGTGTTTGCGTTTGTGTGTGTGCGCGCGCAAATACACTCCCATGTCTCATCTGTGAGTGTGACATTGTGCAATTCCTCCCAAACCTGTGTCTTCTTTCATTGTCTCCTTCAGGCAGAAGTCTCCAAATGTCATTTAAGATTGTGTTCTGTGTGCTCGCCAGCATGTTGAAGGGGAAACTTGATTGAGGAAGATAAAGCATCCCACAGTCTGCTGGGCTAATGCCATCCCTTGGGAATACCCGGGCATGCTATTTCAGAATTTTTATGCAACTATTTTCGAATAGAGGGGATACGTATTTTTCCCGCATAAATTTGAGGGCAGATTAAAAGTCAGTTTTACCTCAGATGTCAAACCCAGCAGGCGACGGGAAGCAAATCTAAGTCATACGAGGTGGAGAATTTAATCCTGCCTTATGTTGTGTTTACCATTACCTTTTGACCTACATGGCTGCTCCCTAACACTCTTTCCCCCTGTCCCCTGCTCTCTCTCTCTCTCTCTCTCTCTCTCTCTCTCTCTCTCTCTCTACCTCTCTCACTCCCTCTCTCTCTTCTTTCCATAGTGAAGTTTGAAGCCTGTCAGCACAACAAGGAGGTGGGCTTTGTCAGCAGCGACCCAAACTTTGGCGTCCGACCGAATGGTTCTGTGTATGCTGAGCAGGATGTGGCCAACCTGTCCGAACCCGTCCAGTTCATGGTGACGGCCCGGGGGCTGCACGACCCACACATCTGGGAGACCACTGTCAAGCTAGCCTTGGCTGGACACCCGCCCTCTATTCTGCTCAGCCAGGTAAAAACTGCTAATGGATGATGTCATTCGGCAAAAGAGAGATGCTTTATTTAAGTTTAGAAGTAAAAAGCGTATGTGAATCGGTGACGTAGGTTTTATAGCGTAGACCCACTACTGTGACACCAGATCTTGCAGTTCTACAGTTTCCCTTTTCTGCTACTCTTTTCTCAAGAGTAACCCCCGATTATCACATTTCCAGTCTAGCCCTTCACGGCCTAATGGTCACTAACGCTCCTGTTACTAAGGGTAAAAAAAGAGTCCCAAGACTTGTGTGAATCAATTGCAGAGCTGGGATTAAAATTCTGCCCACTTCTAGCAGTGCAATAATGGAGACCGTGGAATAATTGACATTGATTGAGCTAATGTTCCACTCGGGCGGAGGCTGGTGGAACCAGGTGATGTGCTAGCTCTGTGCTTGTGTAATTATGTTCCCCGCATTGGCCAAGCCAGAAAGAGAGAGCGAGAGAGAGAGATTCAATAATGGAACAAGAAATAGTTATGTTGCAACAATCAAATGGAGGTTTCGAAAACCAGTTACATGTTTTATAAATTGATTATTTCGCCCCTCTTTTCCCCAGTTAGTCCTCATTACTTATGCTTTCTGCATACTCTTGCTTCAGATACAGTACAAATTGGTATAGGAATGAAACATTATGTTAGCAGGTGATTTCAGAGTGGGGAATTGATGTTATGCCCCACAGAAAAAGTTGTAATAAGTAATTGGAATTGTTTCGTTATGTTTGCTGCCTTGGAAGAGGAGATTAACATATGGAAATATGGGATGCAGGCTGGAGTGAGAGAACACCGCAGTTATGTTGAAATTAAAATGATCACATGCCAGCTGTTATTTCATTACTTACAGCATTCTTCATGCCTCATGCAAAGGAAATATTTGAGTCCCCTTGCCCTCATGTTTCACTTATTTATCAAACTATCTCTGGTGTGGAGAGAATGACTTAGTAGGCAGAGAGATGCATAGAGCGAAGGTCACACAAAGATGTCCTTCCCCTTGACACAATGGAGGTCTTTCCTGTAGTGTGACCCACTATGACAAACAGCTCTGACAGGCTTGTCCTCAGGGGACATCTGATTTAGCGTCGTCCATCTCTCGTCCCCCTCCTTCATGCCCTTCTCTCTCTGTCCCTCCTTTCTTCCTGCCATCACTCCCTCGACAGTCCTTCTCTGTGCCTTCTCCCTTGTTGATCACTGTAGAACTACTGTTACCATGGTGTTTATAATTGAATTGAAGTATCTGCCACACACGCCTTTGCTGAATTTATTCTGCTATGCTTCTATGCGATTCAGACATAGCCTATTTTGAGATGGTCACCTTCTAAATAATATGGACATACATAGCAATGTAGCCATGCATTTTGTGTGAGCACCTTTCTTCATTTGAAAACCAGTCTTGAGAGAGAGGTAAAAGGAGAAAAGGCCTGGTTTAATCCTGTTACTTCACTGTCGGCAGCGCTTCCCACAATACCATTTCCATTGAAACTGGCCGGTCACGTAGCATGCACTGTAAACCTCGAGATATGCTCCCCGTCCACACGGCAATTAAAAGATAGACAGTTCAATTACCCCGGTAATTTCACGTGTCAACTCTGAATGTGTCCAAACTGTTGTCGGGTACGCTGATTCCACTGCTGTGTGGCTGTTGTGTTCTCTGGTAACCACAGCCGCTGTTCTTCAGACGTACTCTGCGTTAGCGCGTAGGGGGGCGTAGACCGCAGTTCACGGTGTCGGTCCGCCTGCCTGGTTACCTGAAACGCTGTGCCCGGCTGATCACCCGTGTTGTTTCCGTGACAGAGCTCCCCCTCGTGTGTTCTTTAGCCATGGCCTTGCCGTGTGGCATTTAAACACGGCTCTCTGATACGGGTGTGTCGTATGCGACGGGTCGGTTGGTTGCATCACTTTGGCTTGGCAGCCCGCTAGCGGTGTCATTTGTTTGCCCTGGCTATCACACCTCGGACAGGTAGGGTTCTCTCAACCCCCCCCCCCCCCCCCCCCCCCCCCCACCACCACCACACACACACACACACACACACACACACACACACACACACCCCTGCTGATTTCACGGCAGGCTGGTTGGCCTGGCCGCCTTCCGGTCGAGCCTCCAGCTCAGAGGCGAGCCCATCCGCTATGCACCAGTGGTCCGGGAGCTGGCTGGTGGAACGGGTGCTAATGCTTATTTAGTTTGTAGTTATCCGCCACTGCGCAGACGGCCTCACCTGTTTGTGAGAGATTAGAGCAGACGCAATGAGCGGGAGGGGCTTTAGGACCCAGGGGCTCGCAGGTCGGTGAAGGGCAGCACGCATATCTTTGGAGGGTTTTAGCATGCTGCAGTCGTTACAATTTGTGGTCAAAACTCGATAATGTTTTTTTGTTTTTTTTTCACCGCAGAAAAGACGAGCCTTGCCAAGGGGTTCACTGCCTTTACGCCCAGTTCAATATGGCTGATAATAAGGCAGATTCAATATCTGTGGTAATAACTGGATTTCTCCTTTTCTTATTGCTTCCTTTGTTTTCTCTCCCGCACTCTCTGCAATGTCTTCAGAGAGAATCTTCTACCAAAGGCCACAGCTCTGATCGGCGTTATCACATGGGAGAACCACAGGGGACGAACACAGCGCGAGATACATCAAACGTGCCGAGATTGAATTAAACGTTTTCAGCCAGACAATGAACGGAGAAGGGGAAATGAGAACATGCTGTCATCTTGTAATGACAATGTCCCTGTTTAGCCTAGTGTATAACTGACTGTTCGTCTGAGTGATAACCTCCAGATGTCAGCTCCAGGCCGGGGTCCGCAGGGCTGACGGATGCCCCAGCGACGTGCAGCCTGGCTAGGAGAAAATAGCAGCCAGCTGGCCTGCTCTCTATCTCTGGGCCTAGGGAGCCCCAGGCGCTGAGAGGACTGATTTCACACTGACTCTGCTCCTGCTTGTGCACGTACGCACGGCCATGCATGCCCATGCACCTCGGCAAGCGCGCACATCCACCAGTACGTACGTTTGGGCACAGAGGCACAGTCAAGCATAAATGAACCCATACATGCCTAACCATCGCCACCACACACACACACACACACACACACACACACACACCTCATGCAATGGCTCCCACACAGGCCTGTGAAAGCTACAGTGCCAGGCTAGAGGGCCCCATGGAGCCCGTTCCAGTTTCTCCTCTTTCGTTTGTAATGGCCGCCGTATGTTAGGGAGCCAGCCAGCCCGGCTGAACTGCCGTTCACCACGCCGTTTGACAGTGGCACTCCAACCGAGCGCATGCATTAATATCATAAATAACCAGCTTCCAGTTCTTGAACAAAGGGCCTCACTCTCTCTATACTCACACTGAGTCCCTCTCTCTCTGTCGCTCTCTCTCTTTGTCCCACCCCCCACACCCCCCCTTCCTCCCTCTTCTTCTACTGGCACGCTATCTGGAGGAATGTGGGCTGCCAGTGGGTCTCACCAGTCCCATTCTATAAACAAGCCTGATGTCTAGCCTCTGTTGGTTTCGATGATAATGGAGAACGCCTGAGCCTGTGTGCTGGTAGAGCCGATAAGGGCATTAGCCCAGCGGCAGCCTCCACTGTCCAGGAGGGGAGCCTACTGTATGGCAACATTAAAGACACAGCCCACATAGGTATTCAACCCAAACATTCTGCGTGAGATCAGCCATGTGGAATTTGAGTGTTTCTATTTGTATGTATTCCTCTCTGTCTGTTGCCTGGTGCATGTCAGTAGGGTACAAATGTCTCTCCCCTTGTCTGTCACGGGGACACAAGCCGTTTGTGCTCCGTGCTATTTCGGATCGTCTCTCTCTCTCCTTCCTCGGCTGAAAACAAACGTTTGCGTGGATTTGCATCCATGCACACACATCCACGCACACGCCTGCACGCACACACAAGCCTCAACCACGTCCACTAATTCCACCTGCCACCCATGAGAGGGGCTGGCACACAACCATCTTGCTCTGCTGCCCTTGCACTGGTCGGTACCTGTGAGCACTGTAGAGAAGCGGCGCTGGAGCGAAAAGTTATCTTATCTGGGCAACACATCTGGTCCCTCATCCTTTTCCCTCCTGTCCATTTTTCTTCCTCTCCCTCCCCCAACTATCCATCTCTCTGCCCTTCCCTCGCTGTCGTTTATCTATTCCTCCTTCCCTCCCTCCCTTTTCCCTTCTGCCAGACTACCTCCATCACTATCCTGCTATCAAGAGGCCCGTAAGCCCTTGAATCGAATCCACTAAGCTGTGAAGAATTACAGCAAAAAGGCAACATATACTGTGTTTCATCAGATTGTATTTGCATCTGTCTGAGTGCTGTGTGTTAAAGGCCAGCCTTCCTGCTGGCGTGTTGGGCTTGGATGGGGTGTTGGTGTAGGGCTGTGTATGTCCGTGAGCCTCTACCTACAGACATGCACGCGTGGGTCGACTAAGCGGACAGGATTTCCGTTTTGCCCAAAGGTGTCGTCAAAATCACGGCCATGTCCCCGTGCCCCTGAGAGGGGCAGAGGGGGCGTCGACGGGATTACGGGATTACACGAGCACCACCGTGCATCTCGGGAGGGCGCGGTACAGGAAAACACTGTAACCCCCTGATGGATGCATAGATTAACAAAGCCCTAGCCCAACTGAGATGTGTGGTGTGTGGTTCCGAAATACACAGCTGGCTGGGGTTTCGCAGGCTCAGTGGGAAGCTCTGACGACGTCTCCGAGCCACTGCCCTTGATATGTGCCCCGCCCCTTATGAAAGCGCTTTATAATAATTTGCGCTATATTTGCTTACAGCCCACTAAGCAAGACACTTAACTTTGTTCCAAGGTGTTCCTATAGTTCCATACTTAATACCTGCTGGGATGTAATAGCCCGCTCAGCAGGAAACTTGCATTCCGTTTCCTTTTTTTAGTCACAGCCCGTGGATACTGCCTTTATACTGTATTCTACTGTGGCTATAGTCTATTCAGACAGCATCTAGATTTAATGTCCGAGGTATTGTAATAACTTTAGCTATCATTAGGTAATTAGAGTGAGTTGATTGTCAAGTCAACTTCTGTATGCTTTGCTGAAAGTACATGTTGTTAAAGGTTATAGGGTTGGGGTCGCAATCTCCACTCTGTGATGATGATTACGTGGTGAAGAAAAGACCCGAAAGACTAAGCTGCCTGAATGTTGGCCTGTCTGCAGGTTCACTGCCTGCCTTTTCCGCTGCTCCCTCTCACTTATTGAAGTGGTATTTCCTCGATCCCCTTTTATTTGATGCCGTGATCCTGGCTCGGTGAGTATGTCACCAGTGCCAAGGTGAAGCAGTTTGATTGCCAGGTGTGAATAGTCTGTCCAGTCAGACTTAGTGGGGTATAAGGACAAACAACGACATGGACTCAAAGACCAGCTGTGGTCTGTGGCTCAGTCCAAAGGTAGGTTCAGGTTGGCTTTCGGCTGCCTTGCCAGGATACATAGAATGTCACCCACAGGCTGTGGATGGAGATTTCATCTTGCTTTACAATCGGAATCAGTCGCTGTGATTGACACATTCATTCAATGTTTTTTTTTCTTTTTTTTCTGTAACACCAGCCGTACAGCCTGTGACCTTGCAGCAAAGTGATACGCAGCTCGCAGATGATGTATCAGCGACTTCTACCGTTTCAATTTGTTCACGACTTTTCTTTCAGGCTGGCATTGAGGAGATGCTCTCACGGGCCTGGGACTCTCAGCCCAGAGTCATCAAGTTTTCAAGGAGACACCTACGAAGTTCCACAGCCAATGGGCTGAGACGACAGAAGCGAGACTGGGTAATCCCGCCAATCAACGTGCCCGAAAACTCCAGAGGGCCCTTCCCCCAGATGCTTGTCAGGGTGAGTATCAGTTTCACACTGTTCTGTCGACAAATCACCTTTGATTCTCCCTGCAAAAGCGTTTCACGATTGCACTTTTTTTTCCTGTTACTTAAACTGCCACTTGCTCTTCCCACTTTGAACCGAGATTGAAAAAGTTCAAGTTTTGACAACCCACATAGTCTGTCTAACGACCCACTCAGAGTTGTGCAAGTGTTGAGATAGAAGGGAGAGTAAATATCTCAGACAATCACCATGAAGTGCTGGGGCTATAGGCTACACTTTTCCTAAGCCTATAGGCAGGTGAAGAGGAGGGCCACTTGTCTTCGGTTTTGAGTGGTGCCTTCGAGTGATTTGTCTGGTCTGTCCACACTACCCAAGCACAAAGACAGATACACGGGCAGCTACACAAACTATCTTAGGTCAATCTTCAAAGTTTAAGGCATAAAAACTCCCCACAAGTTGATTGTATACCTTGTGACGAAGACCTCAGTTTTCTCTCAAGAAAATGTGATTCTACGTTGCTGTTGGTCTTTGAAATGCATAAGCTGCAGTGGATAAGGACCCATCCAGATGGTTATGCTGTAATAATAGCGTCTGAGTCTGTGCTGTAACAGTCAGCCAGGCGGTTGGATCCAGGGCTGCTGGTCTCCACTCTGTTCCGTCCTTAGCCTCTTATCAGTCACCCAGACAGGCATCCAACTTTCTCTGGACCTGCACACACACAGAAACACACACAGAGAGAAGTCCCTCACGCCTTTTTGTACAGCACGGCTTACACTCTGGGATTACCGAAATCGCCTTTCACCAACACATCGGCAAGAGGGCAGATTTTCCCCCCTAGCAGAGAAAGCCTCACCCTCTCAGATGCAGGCACACTGTGGGGTCACCGTGTGTGAGGAGAGGCATGCAATTGTAGCACCCTGCTGGAGAAATGGACACTCTTTTATCCCTGTTTCTCATGTAGGGTTTTAGATGGCTGGCTTTGCTAAGACTCCAGGGTCTCCCTCATGTGTCTCTGTGTTCTTTCTGCAGTGCTCCACGTGCATGGTGCGTGTGCGTATGTGGGGCTCTATGTGTGTGTGGACACGTGTGTGTGTGTGTTCGGCTGTAGGTTGTTAGGCTTGTGAAAGTGTGTGTGTGTGTGTGTGTGTGTGTGTGTGGGTGGGTGGGTGTATGTGTGTTTGTGTGTGCACATGCACATGCACATGCACATGCATAGGTATATGTGTGCTCGGGTATGTGTGTGTGCATGTGCGGTGGGTTGCTAACAGCCTCTAGCCATAGTAAAAAGCCCTGTTCCCTAGACGTGGGCAATGTGACCCGCGTCCAGTGGTCTGTGCGGTATTCAATCCTCAGCTCTCTTTGCTACACAACGCACAGTGTTCCATCCCGACAAGCTAGCCCGGAAAAAAAAACAGCAAAGGGATTTAATGCTTTATCTCCTCTGTCTTAGAAGTGGCCAAGAGCAACCTCGGGAGCTTGCCAACTTCACACTTTATTTCAGAACACAGAAGAAAGAATGTTCTTTGAATCTCTTTTCAGCTTGTTGAAAGTGAGAATGCCACACATGCAGCTACGTTGGCAGGGGGTTAAATAGAGTATTCAACTTTTGGGTGTGATTTATTTATTTTGTGTCCATGAAAAGAGAACACACATTAGTGTTGGTTTCCCTTTATATCATGGCAGAGCCAACACAGCTCTTGGACTCAGAAGGAGGCTCATACTCCTTGTTGGACATTTGGATTTGATCAGCCCTTATTAAAAAAATGTACCTTGTATAATTGACACAATTACACAAATTGACACAAAAATTGACCCAGTATATTGACAGTGAAACTCCACTCAATGACAATAAAGATAACATGTCTATCAATTTCAACATCAACAACATTCATCGTTGACACCTTACTCCCATTTTTCTACTGCAGGTTGTTGAGACCTGAATGCTGAACATGGTATCATTTAATCGCGTTGAAGTGGTAACGGAGAACCATCACACCTAAGCGTTATTATAGGCAGCACATTTCTCAATGGAAGATACAGCTATGCAGTCTGATTGGACACCCATTCCTCAATGGGAGGGTACAGCTATACATTATGATTGGTAACACATTTCCCAATTCGACAACTACGTTATGATTTAGGGTTAGGGTTAGGGTTAAGGTTAGGGTTAGGGTTAGCTCAGTCACCACACTTTACAAATCTGTTCAAATCGCAGGAAAGCGTTCTCAATCACAACGCAAAAATGGCCTGGTTGTCCGTTGCCAGTTCGACGCTCAGGAATTGATAATGGTCTCGCATGCTAGCCTCAGCAATATGCAACAGGAGAAACTGGGTGACATTCTTGGAATTCTCTTTCCCTGGAACAAAAAGGAAGAACAATCTTGCATGGTGCTCTCAGAGTATCCTTCCACTGGCCATTTATATCATGGCACGTGCAATTTGCTCTTGAAGAATCACAAGTGGCGCTGCCTTGATGGCAGCGATTCAGCATTGTTCTCCAATGGAATATGGTTCTGAGCTTTGGCTGCCAAAGGAATTATTTATTTTGACAGATGTAAAAGGAAGAGAAACAGCGAGATTGAAACACAGCCTTGCTTTCATAGACACTGAGACAGATGGAAACGTAGAAACTGAGAGGGTGAAAGAGAAAGAGAGAGAAATGTCGGCCGTTGTGTATCGGGGAAGAGACAGAAAAAAGTGAGAGCCAGAGAGATAGAAACCATTTCCACAGTGTTGTAAGTCTATGAGGTGAAAAAGGCCAGCATTAGTTTCAGGCCATTTGTGGCATTCTCATCTGAAATGGCTCCCGCAACCCCTACAGTAAGACTGAGCCCAATGAGCCACAACTGTTGGAAACCAGCCCGAATGGGGCGAGATGAGCTCTTCCACCGTGCTCGTACCCATACCTTACTACCGGCTCGCTGTCAGACTCACCCGGAGAAAGAGAAAATAACAGAATAATTAGGAAAGAGGGGGAGTGATACTGCTGAAACGAAAGAGAGAGAGAGAGAGAGAGCGAGGACATGACGGTCCTATCAGTCCTTGGGCAAAGTGCGGATTGGAATTTGAAATTAACTGAAGTTATGAAATCTGAAGGCTAACGCCCATCAAAGAAGCAGAGAGGATTGGAGCTATAATCTTGGTTCTGCACAAAGGGAAGTCATTATGATATTATTAGAGTCCTTCATTTCAAGGACCAGACTCTGAGGAGTCGAGACAGATGTTGATCAGAGGCAAAGGTTGTTGTTATTTCATCAAAGGTGCTTGACAGTATACATGTAGACTATTTCCTCTACATCTCCTCTATTTGTCATTGTCATCGTCTTAAGTGATCGAAAAGTGGTTGTTGGTGAACTAAGAATGATGAATTATGTTGTGGTAGGCAACACTGAGTGTTCAATAAACAATTTGTATATCTGTCGCTACTTCATACTGTATGCTTCGTATCGTAAAAGCCATGTGTCCGCTGCTCATGGAAACAATTCACATATCACCTGGACTTTCATTAAAACAAGTCCCTTTGGCCACAACAGAATAGTGGTAATTGGGCAGAGGAATATTACATGTTCTTGGTTAGTGCCAATGGCACTGACGAGATGTTGTGTTACTTTAAGTGGGTACAGGACTTTCTCTTTTTTTAAATATCTAAAGTATGTAAGACTGTAGGTAAAGGTTAAAATAAAACTACATGCATAATTCAGTTTGCAGTGCTTAGGTAAAATGAATATACACTTGTGGGGGAGAATCGAATAACTGTGTTGGATGCTGGAGTGTGTTCGCCGGTGTGTTTGCAATTTTGCAAGCCCATGCATTGGCATGTGCCCTTCGTTAAGCGTGTTTCAGAGCTCAAGCATCAGTATTCACAGCACCCTCAGTAGGACAATTAGACGTTGACATTCCCATTACAGCTGACCCCAGCATTACCAAAACAGTGACCGGCAGTGACTCCCTTAATAAATACCTGTCAGCCGGCCACCCTGCAGTCCTGACCCCTTTGGCATCCTCCCTCGGTGGCCCTTTTTACACCCCCGAGGCTCTCATTGGCCGCGCTAACATCACCCCCAGCCAAACAGCCTCCTGTCAGACTTGGCATACGCCTGATTGGTTGGAGCTGCTGAGCCTGTGGCGTGCCAGAAGGGCTTTTATGTGGCCTCAGCATTGTGCTGATTGGTCAGGTCGTCGGAGGGGCCGTGCCTCCTGGGGAAGAGTGGTGGCGGCAGGCCCGTTTGGGGAACAGGGCGGGATAATGGAGGCTAGGAGGAGGCAAAATGTGCAACAGCAGCATAAAGCTAGCACCAAGCAATCCCTCTCCTCCGATCACCTTACAGCAGTCAGACATCCGTACTCTAATTATAGTTTAGTCTGTTCCCTTGCATGCGGGACCACGGGGCTTTGCCTTTTGTCCTAGGTTAGGTACGCTCAGAAAGCCACCATTTAACAAGATGCCTGTCTCCAGGGCTCTGGGTCTTTATGGGCATGGAAGAAAACGGAGTGTTGGCCCATTCCTCAAACATTCCCAATGGAAGAGGGAGGGAGTATGGCCGGCTTTAGAGCACAGATAGAAAAGCTGTATTTGTACTATTCTCTCTCAATGGGAACCAAGGGGTATTAATTCCATTGTTAACACCCGGATACCGCGGGCACATTATAACCCAGTCCTCATGTCTCAGAGCACTCATCTAAATTGCACAGCTAATGTAGTAATTGGGTTTTGTGAGTCACGTCTTAACTCTTATTAATATTTGTTCTCTCACTAATTGCCCCTTTTCTCCCACCCTTACTGTATTTCACTTTTCTTTCTGTTTGTAAAGAATTATATTATATATATTATATTTGGATATATATACACACACACACACGCACACACTCACACACACACACACACACACACATACATATTCTGTATCGTGTGTGTGTGTGAGTGTGTGTGTGTGTGGGGGGGGGGGGGTTGTGTGGGGCAATATTCTTTTTTGCATTTGTGTGCATTTAAAAAAATACTAAACTTCAAGCACCAACCCAAAGGACAAATATGAACTGTCTTTGTGCTCTAAGGCAAAAGGAATGTGGAGAGCCCCATCAGAAATGGGTTCATGGTCAAAACTAAGTCGGTAGTAATTTATCAGATATCAGTTTATCTGATTCAAAGCCAGCTGAATACACTCTTTACCTCATTGAATGAGTCAGAACATGTAACCTTTTCAAATCCAAGGCCTTCATTCGAAGGGTATTTTTTAGATATGCTCCTGGCATTTAAAAGCATCTGTGAGATGTGTTTGCTTTTTATGTCAGATCTGAGCAAGAATTTGTTCCCAGGCATCCTACCTCCATATTTCCTTTTCCAATACCTATTCACCATCTTTTCCCACCTCGTATCCAAACAACTCCCTGGGAAGGACAATGGATCATGCGGAGAAAACGATTAGGAAACGATTCCTACAATTTAATGAAAGAGAAATAGAAAGAGAAAAAGTGGCCGAGAGCGAACTGAACATGACCAACAAGAAGAGAAGAAGAAGAAACAGAGGAAGAAATGGGGAGAGGAATAAAAAAATTAAAAACTGCATAGGGGAACGAACGCAAGGAGGGAAAATACGGAATGTGTGCAGAAAGCAAGAATTTCCGTGTCCTGGCACGGAGCTTTGTTCATTCCCCATTCAGTTTTTAATCCATAATGGAGGAGCCTGTCTGTGTGCCGAGGCGCATACGCAGCTGTTCTTTATGGGATCAGGGATAACTGTGTGCGACTGTGGCTGTTAGTGGCCTTCACTTGAGAGGCATTAAACCTGAGCTTTCTGCTTCTCCCTCTTCCACAGACCTCCCCTGTGACTATTTTTAAAAACATCTTCTCCGATCCATTTTTTTTTTTTTTTTTTTTTCTTGCAGTGTGCCACTAAACTGACACTTTTTTGTTTCTACAGCACTCTTGCATGTAATGTTGTTAGGTTTTTTTGGTAGGGAGGAAAGTTTGAAGGCTGACAAAACTTGCGCTCCCGTATCACTTTAATTGGAGTTTTTTTTTCCTTTTAAATGTTTTTAGCCTCCCCTCGTTCTTTTCCCAACTCTTCTCCTTGCCATCTGTCCCCTTGTTTTTTTTCCAGCGTTTGCGTTAGTGGCCTATCACAGCATTGGGTTCCTCTGTCATCAGAGAGTATCAGCTCTGTCAGCTCTTTGAAGACGTACAAGCTCACAGCAGCATGGATCAAAGCTGCACAAAACTGATATTTTAGAGTCACAACAAAGCACTTCCTTTTGCCATTTCGTGTTCAACAGAGAACATTACGGATACTGCACAGCATGAAGGAGTCGATGCATTCTCAAAACGAGATGGTTTGGCACCAGGTAAAGAAAATATTATTCAGTGACAGCGGTGGACTCTATGAATCTAACTTGGATCATTTGTGCAATACTCGGCCCCTGCTCGTAAAAAGTGACGGTGACAGTTCCCTGCAACAGCACAAACATAGTCACCCTGCGAACATGTTTGTTTGCGATTGCGCGGCTGCATACCTGTGTCTGCGTCGGTATGATCATCAGCTGTGTCTCTGATTAGTTTGTGTGTGTGTGTGTGTGTGTGTGTGTGTGTGTGTGTGTGTGTGTGTGTGTGTGTGTGTGTGTGTGTGTGTGTGTGTGTGTGCGCGCGCGTGTGTTTGCAGGAAAGAGCAGGCATGGAGAGGATTGAGAGGGAGCATGAGTTACCCAGTCAGACAGTGAGAGGGGATAGTGGTGTCATATGTAATTCCCTTTAAAGCCATGCACAGATTTTGCGCAAGCTCTTAATTATGGGTGACAGCTATGGCGTCTAAGGCGTGACGGGAAAGTTCCCAGAAGGCTTAGTCAACGCCTCTCCTGAGTGGCTGGCAACCTGGGCTCTGTCTGTCATCCCTCCTTCCCACAGTGTAGTAGCACCGACGGTCTCCCAGGGCGGAGGAGCTCCCATTCAAGTGGCAACTGTCATCTCCTTTCCCAGCCACGTAGTAGTAGTGGTAGTAGTAGTAGTATTAGTAGTAGTAGTAATAGTAGTAGTAGTAGTGGTAGTGGTAGTAGTAGTGGTAGTAGTAGTAGTATTAGTAGTAGTAGTAATAGTAGTAGTAGTAGTGGTAGTGGTAGTAGTAGTAGTGGTAGTAGTGGTAGTGGTAGTAGTGGTAGTAGTGGTAGTAGTAGTAATAGTAGTAGTAGTGGTAGTGGTAGTAGTGGTAGTAGTGGTAGTGCTAGTGGTGGTAGTAGTGGTAGTAGTAGTGGTAGTAGTAGTAGTATTAGTGGTAGTAGTAATAGTAGTAGTAGTGGTAGTAGTAGTGGTAGTGGTAGTAGTGGTAGTAGTGGTAGTGGTAGTAGTGGTAGTAGTAGTAATAGTAGTAGTAGTGGTAGTGGTAGTAGTGGTAGTGGTAGTGGTGGTAGTAGTGGTAGTAGTGGTAGTGGTAGTAGTAGTAGTAGTGGTAGTAGTGTTAGTGGTAGTAGTAGTAATAGTAATAGGAGTAGTATTAGTAGAAGCAGTTGCGATCGTAATACAATTTTCTAACAGAATGCTGATATTCCTGAGCCCATCAAGCTACTTTACAATGAACTTGAAGGGATTTAACATAATTTTCAACGCTATAAACCTACTCTTTACCCCAACCCATCTCAAAGAACTGTACCCTGGCCAAGCCTCCTTCATTATAATGTACCGGCTATGGGAAAAAATAGAAAAGGAAATTGTCAAAGCTCCCACTGCTTGTGTTGAAGCCTGCACTGTTGTTGACTGCTGTAGCACTTGACTCTCTCACCGGGGTCGTGTGTCTTAAGAGTGCCCCAGGAGAAGGAGAGGTGATAGAGTCCATGAAGAGCCGTAAAAATAAAGAGGAGGAGGTGTGGAACCATAGGCTATGGCCGCCACTAAAGCATTAAACAGGGGGGGGGGGGGGACATAAAACAGGCTATCAGAGAAATCCACAGATTCCCATTATTGTGTGACATTAGCCTGTAGCACACTATCCTATAATGATCCCATAGGCGCCTGCAGCACACACTGCTATAATGACTTCCTGGTTGACTGGCTGTAGTTTCTTGAAACCCAACGTTGTAAACAGCGGAATAAAAAAGAATATCATCTGCCGCCTTTCCTCGCTGTCTCTTGCTGTTACTATGCACAAGAGGCAGCTTTAAGGTCCTATGAGTCACTGTTTGTCTGTACATCCACCCGTTCCCATATGTTGTGAGGCTAGTCGGGGAGCGTCGAAGCAAGTCAAGTGGAACTGGACTGACTGAAACCTCCCTGTCACTTCATTAAAGAACCAGCCACCAGCAACACGCTCGCTAAATCAATGAAAATGTATGGCTTTAGATTCTCTCTTTGCATGCCTTTGTCTCCCCGGAGTGTCGAGCCGAGCGTTAATTCCTCGTCTGATTTCCGTTTCTCTCCTGGCTGATAGCCTCTCCCCCAGGACCCCACCAGTTGTCGGTAATGAAGGAAATCTCTCTCCCAAATAGCTACAAATGGGTCACTTATCTGATGTCTGGAATGATCCAACAGACACCCAGGCAGCCCTCTATATCCTCCTTTCAACGCTGTTTTAGAGCTGATTATTTGGCCCTAACAGGGAGAGAAAGAGAGAAGACACAGAGAGAGAGAGAGAGAGAGAGAGAGAGAGAGAGAGAGAGAGAGAGAGAGAGAGAGAGAGAGACAGACAGATGGAGAAGGATAGAATGGCCAGCTTTCATTATTAGCCCTGCATACAAACAACTCAATTGAGCAGTCGTCACTCATGGGAGTCCCAGGACTCCGGCAAGCCATGCTTCTTCATTCATTCAATTTATCGATATAAAGAGTCTTCATTAGGAGACACTCGGAAATCTGACGTGGGGTCTCAGGTGGCCCTGAAGTCGAATCTTCAACAAGGCGCAGAAGTCGAGGCTGCGTGACATGCAAGCGCCTCTCTCCTTCCTCCCGGGGCTATTAAACCGACTTGTCGGCCCCACACCGCTCTGCTTTGAAGTTTCCGTCGAAAAGAGGAAAGACGCAGGCGTGCCCACCATGCATGCCTGGAGGCGGATGTGTAGATACGTGGCAAGGGGAAATTTCATGTGTGAGTTTTTTTTCACATGACGGCCTGCTGAATTATTGAACCAAGTTTGTCCTTTTTATCCATGCCTTGGAAACCGCCCAGCATATCTCTTACCTGTCACACACTTCACTACACAGGCATGGGAAGCGGCACAACATGTACACTTGGGAAATTTGAACTGCAGATCCGTAAGATGCTATATGGTCTTGCAGATATTTTGTACGGGCAGGCTACACATTTTCACCTCTACAGAACTACCTTCGTCTGCCATAGATTTTTTAAACGCATTTTAGACCTGTTCTTACGTAAGAAAGCAGTTTTTAATTCTGATACATCAAGAGATGCATGACCAACAACAAAGAATAAAATACAACAGCTATTACAACTACACCATCGAATGCACGCAACGCCAAAGACGTCCTACGTTATTTTACCACAGACAATCTACTTTGACCCCCTGTATTCCTCCAAATGTTCCTGATCTTAATGAACAGCCATATGGATGTATGGGAGATCCTGGAAGAGGGCATTGTAAACTAATGAATTTACTGAAGTGCCTGGAGGAGGGCTTTGTAAAAAAGGCTGTTGTTGCCTCCTACAGTCAAACCTGCCACAAGTATGTTTTCCCTTTTAACTCCATAATATGCGAAGGATTAGATATGTATACCAAACATCTGATGTGATTTTAGTCTTGTGAATTATGCCTACCTAGAATGACTCGATAAAGGATGGTATAGTACATATTAAGGAACATTTCATGGATTGATCAGATGAAGCGATATCGTGGGTGTCGAGAGTCATGTAATTGTCAATGCTGCGTGGAAATTACGCGGCCGGGATAAGGCTATGCCCTCTCTGGCCACCCACACACCTGATCTCAGGGAGATGGAGACCTTCACATGGCTCACCTGTATTAGCCATTACAGCTATTGGAATTAATTGAGTAAATGGCAAAGGATGCCAGTAAAAGCTCATGGAGAAGAGATTGCTGCTGTAGGTCGCGGGTGTGGGGGCGGAATGTGCATGAAATTAAGAGAGAGTGTATTATGTTGAAACAGGCAAATGTTTTATGCAAAAGCTCCTCAACGGGTGAAATAATTTCATTTTCACGCATGATCTCCAGCCTCACAGACCAGGAAAATTGCATAGGAGGAGAAAGAGAGAGAGAGTGTTTTTTATAGAGAGAGAGATGGTGCCCTGACCTGCCTTTTTCTTCATTTGACTGCGTGATTACTCCACGTGACTTTTATCTGAGTAGATGGTTCGATCCCACCAGAAAAAAAGAGCTTTAGGGTTCTGAGGAAATGAGGGGAGGGAAGATGAACAAACTGTGTAAGAACATGGCAAAGTCTATACCTTTTTAATAAAGATAAAATGCTCCCACACTGTAGGAATCTACCACACCTACTCCATCTCATTTAACATTAGGGTCCATTAGTATAAATATGCCCACCCTAGCTTCTTGGCCAAACTAGATCCAGCAGCTTTTGAATAGCACTTATTTCTCAGCTCACTAAACCTGCCTCTGCTATCTGCGTGCGTACACCATATTATCAACGAGTACAGCTCTAAATGTAAATAAAAGCCTTGATGTTCATTCATATTGGGACGATTCTGAACAGTCTTTGTCCCTCTCTCTCTCCATCCTCCAGATCCGCTCAGACCAGGACCAGGACATCGGTATCCGCTACAGTATCACCGGGGCCGGGGCGGACCAGCCTCCGAGCGACGTCTACAACATAGACCCTGTTCACGGCAAGATGTATGTGACCAGGCCCCTGGACAGAGAGGAGAGGGCCTCTTACCATGTAAGTCCCCCCGCCGTGTGGATGGCTAGACGGCTGGCTGACTGACTGACCGACGTGACACTGCCCGCTGTCTTGTGTTTGTCTTTGCCTTGTGACTATCTGACAATCTAACGGACTGACTGACTGACGGAATTCATTCATTAATTATGAAACCATGCAATCCATCAATCAGGCACAGGTCTATCTGTGCAGCTGTTGTCTGAGAGCCATTCATTACAGCTTTTCAAGTGGGGTCTCCTGTTGTGTTCACAGGCTGTGCTTTTTCTTTGAAAACTACCTTGCTGCAACGCTATCGTCTCTGAATTATGCCCACACTTGAAATGAGAGAACAATATCCCTGATAGAGTGCACATTGTTTTAGGCATTCAAGCTGTCAGTTGATTTCCAGCAGCGAAAGGAAATCAGATGAGGACAAACAGCGAGAGGCGGTGAATAGAGAGAAAGAAAGACGTTAGAGTGAGACGAGGAATGTTGACCATATTCTCATGTTCTCATTACCGGAGCTAATGATCAGGCGCTGCGCTTGTGTTTGCTTGTGTGTCTTTGTATCGGTGTGTGTGTGTGTGTGCGTGCGTGCGTGCGTGCGTGCGTGCGTGTGTGTGTACTGGCCTGTGTGCTGCCTTTTGCCGTGTGCCAGCGTGTGTTTACACCACAAGGGCTCGTCTCCCACCAGGGCAGCTTCCCTCTTTTTGTCCGCGGCCGCCCGCTTCCCCCCCTTCAACACAGTGGAACACGCCACCCTGTGAACTCTGCAGCTGTACTCTTCAAAGGCCCGGCCCGACAGCTGTACGGTTAGCTTACATCTGGCCTCATGAATGAACCCCCCCTCACCACCCACACACACACACACACACACACACACACACACACACACAGCAGAACCAGCAGAGGATCTCACTGCCGCTCCCACAGGATGCTTTGTTTAAGAGGGCTGTGGTAGAATAGGCTGGCTGCAGAGATGATCACTGGAATGGGATCATTAATGAGCCTCAGGTATCCTATCAAGCAGCGTCCAGTGTGTTTCAGCAGGGACTATTAACATATAACATACACACACACACACACACACAGCAGGGCACGGCACAGGAACACAATGCGTGTACATGCCCATACACACACACACACACACACACACACACACACACACACACACAGGACTCCCTGCACGTTTCTTTCGGCCTATTTAGTTCCAAATGAGCCACATGCCTGTCCAGCTATCATTCTCTATTACCTGGCACTGGCTGCCAGCCTTTGTAAGTACAGTCTGAACCCCTAGTACTAAATCAACTCAGGAAGAGTTTCATATAGAAAGAAGCTCATTCATTGGCCCTCCGATTGTTCAGTTATGCTGGATACAACTGTGATTGGACTCTGGTTGATGCTAGACATCAAGTTGGGTTACACCTCAAGCTTAGTAGTATTACTATACGTTGAAAGATATGAACTTTCTTACTTCAATATCAAGGTTTATACACAGAAATGTGCCTGTTGCCTTAAGCCTCCATTGAAAAGTGATTCAAGGCTGAAAGCTACATCTATCATTTTGGAAGCAGGTAGTGTAGGTGTTCAGTTTTCTTTTGTCAGATAGAGATGCTTGGAACTCAGAATGAAAGAATATGTCTGCGTGCTTGTGTCCGTCCGTCTGTCTGTGTGTGTGTGTGTGTGTGTGTGTGTGTGTGTGTGTGTGTGTGTGTGTGTGTGTGGGGGTGTGGGTGTGTGTGTAAACAGGGGCCGTGACAAGCCATGCCTATGAGGAATAAGTCAGACAACACCATCGGTTGGAGCCAAGTGGTTGTTTTGGTTACGGTGGCCAAACTGTCTCCCTGACGTTATACCAAGGCCCATCCCCTGCATGCTAAACAAACCCATTTGCAGTCTTCACACTCCTCACACACTCACTCAGACCCTCGGATCAGATTCTCCTCCAATGGCATGAAACGCACACAAACACTCACACACACACACGCGCACACACATTGACACTCTACTCCCCATGCTGTGTCCACAGCTGAGAAAACAGATTGAGTTTGTTTGTTTGTTGGTCTTTCTCTCCACGTTTGTTTGTAGTGCTATAGAGTATGGAAAACCAGCATAACGTGGAATATTAAGTGGCTAAAGTGAGGGATTTCATTGTGTTTGGGTGAGTCTGTGTCTTTGTGAAGGTCTCTCTCTCTTGTGAGCGTGCATTCCCCATTCTTTTTTGGCGACAGACAGAAAAGCAGGGGGAGTAATTTCTCCGCGAGGGCTGGTGTCGACGCTGTTGCTTCAAGGCTCCGAGCTGCAGCTCAGCCCACTGACACACTGTGGAACACAATGTCACTTTTACTGAATAGGCCAGCAGATAGATTCTGTTAGTCAGCGTTCGGCTGACCTGACAATGGATTCAGCTCCCCGCACGGCAGTACTCCCATAGTCAGCCTCCTTTCACTAAGCCATGTTATGATTCAATATGTTTTTTGACAGAGATTATATATTTGCATACCATACAATGGAGGAGTAATTAAGGGGCGATGTACGTGCCTTTGGGTGTCTCCTCCATTATGAAGCCTCGTGTTGTGAGCAATCATTAGTTAGGATTTGGTCGAGTGTTCAGAGTAGATTTAGACATGTAAGAGTCGATGATTAGGGGGTTTTGTCACGCTTCTCTGTTCAAGGTCCCCACCATTGTCCCTTGCGTTGCTTTAGGTTTGTGTGTGTGTGTGTGTGTGTGTGTGTGTGTGTGTGTGTGTGTGTGACTCTTTGTTCTTCAAACGATTGTGGACTACTCACTCGTCTGTCTCTTGCCCTTCTCTCGTTTGCTTTCTCCATCCTCTCTTCATCACGTGTTTCGTGTTCTCACAACGTGCATTTTCGAAGGAACGAGTTGTCTCTGAGAGAGCCAGCCCATCGAATCTGGTTGGCGTTGTCCGTGACAACCTAACCTCCGCCTACCTAACACCCGCCCCGTGGGAGGACAAAAAAGTACCCTGTTATTAACAACACTGACAATTACGCTGCGAATCTACAGTAGCTCTGCCAGCGACAGAGTTTCTATTTGTGCATTTGTCTGGGGGTAACATCTTGCTAGCTTCCTACCCAAAGCTTTGGCTGATCCACAATGTAATGTGCAGCAGGGTGCCATAGCCCCCCTGACCAAGAATGTTGGCAGATTGATAAGTGCCAAAAATATGTGTTAGGTTGTTAATGAACAAACTCTTGATTAAGATCTGTGGGTTTTTTCTGGTGAAGCATATTTCCCGCGGAGTCTCATACCCTTCTGTTAGATATAACTTTGAAAAAGAGACTTAGTTGACTGGTGGCCTGGTTCCTAAATGTGTCTTCTAACGTGTGTGTGTGTGTGTGTGTGTGTGTGTGTGTGTGTGTGTGTGTGTGTGTGTGTGCGCGCACGCGCGCTTGTGCGCGTGCGGGTTCACAGCTGCGAGCACACGCCGTGGACATGAACGGCAACCAGGTGGAGAACCCCATCGACCTCTACATCTACGTCATCGACATGAACGACAACCGGCCCGAGTTCCAGAACCAGGTGTACAACGGCTCCGTGGCCGAAGGCTCCAAGCCAGGTAGGAGCCACACAGCAGGACGGGTGGCCCCGGGTTCTTCCAGAATCCCACTGGCTGTTGGGAGCTGTTGAGATGGTTGGAGAGACACTTTGAATACAAACGTCTGGGGCCAGCACGTAGCCAGACAGTTACTGACCGTGCTTTGTGTTTGTGTGATAGCTCATTATCAGATCCCACAGAGCAGAGAGAGATAGACCCCGCTATTGAACTGCTGGGGTCAGTGTGAAAGCCCGAGTCAGGACGAGAGCGGAATAGGAATGTTGTGCCGGCGTCATGGCTGGGAGAACATTGTTCTAACAATCAGACCCTGAGGAGACATTCCCTTTATAGTGTTCAGATACTGTTCTACAGCAAAGCATACTCTCAGGAGGGTGAGTAAACAATGCAGGAACAAGAGAGAGAGGGGGGGGGGGGATTGAGAGAGAGAGAGAGAGAGAGAGAGAGAGAGAGAGAGAGAGAGAGAGAGAGAGAGAGAGAGAGAGAGAGAGAGAGAGAGAGAGAGAGAGAGAGAGAGAGAGAGAGAGAGAGAGAACACTGGTTTCTCCTCACTGAAGCATAGGTCTCTTCTGTAGACCAACTGCTCCTAATTAGTGAGGGCAGCTGTACAGTGCATTCGAAGAGCGGCTTTCTTTTCACTGTTAACTCTGATATGCTGGTTGTTTTTAAGTTTCGAAAAGATGAAGTTAAGAACGAGGCTATGTGTTGGGGTCAAAATGCTTACTATTATTTTGGAACCAAATCTAGGCCAGGAAACCAATTCACTGTAAACCGAGCAATTATATCTCTTTAAAAAAAAAAATATGGTTTTGCAAGAGCATTTTTGTGTACTTTATTGTGAAATGCTATTAACACATTTTTAACAAGGATAACGTTTTTTTCCACATTTTCAAAACAAGCTATTTTTGGTGGTAGCAATCACTGAGTGTTAAGTTCAGAAATGTGCTGCAAAGGGTTGCTGCTTGATCAGCGGTTTAGTTAAAGAAGTGAGAGGAAAGCTGTGGAGGATCTCTTGGGTCTAAAAAACACTTTAACCCCAATTACCTTATTTACAGTATCAAACTGGTTTAGCTCTTTTTACTAGCTATTTTTTTTAAGTAAAAATTACTATAGGTCCCATCCTTTTAGCTAGCCAAACAGGTTTCTTTTAAGCAGCTCCTAGAAATTGGGACAGTATGCGGTTTAGCTTAGAGTCCAGTGCTGCATCACGAAAGATATCCAAGTGTCTCTGAAGTGTCAGATCTTAAATCTACACTGCTCTATGAAAACATTCAAAGACGAAGACCTCCAGGGGCCCATCCTTATCACAGTAGCCAGATGCAGCCCTTTATGTATCAAATCAATCTGGCAGTGAGGCTCCCTTTGAAAAGGCCTGCTTTCCATTCAATGCCTGGGTGTCGCCCATCAGAAAACGTAGAGAATGTTTGATGCAATTGTACCCGCCTCACATGTATGTATATTATAGGATCAGGGTGCAGGTCATACCTCATTTCAATATTGTTTTGTTTTCAATTAATTTATCCTCGAATGACACATTATTCAAGCCGAACCCTCCCCACCCTGTCGTACTGCCAGGAAGATAAGGAAACAAGGCCAACACAAAATGCAACTTTGTCAAATCTTTTGGGGTGTTTTGTTATGTAGTCAGGGCATAATGTGGGTCTCTCGGAAAGCTCCCCATCTCAGCGGTGAGTGGAACACTGGTGCACCTGCTCTGTAACCTTCAGCCCCGTCTTGGTCCTTCCTCTCAAAGCCAGACGGGAAGTTTTGTTTTTATGAAAAAGAAGAAAAAGAACTCCGAAATGAAAAGAAAGATCCAAACCGAGCCAGCCGAGTGCCACACTCACGCTCAATTTGTACTCCCGAAGGGGGGCCTCTTTCTCTGCTAAAGAGTTTTCTAATAGCCGTTGAGCGATTTAGGACTGCTCCTCTCTCGTCCTGGCCTGTGGGGCTGATTAGGAAACGGCAAAGAATGGGGAAGATGGGCGGATGGCAAAATGGAGGAACGGGGAAATGCAGGGTTCTCTCAACAATGAAGTGACCCTGTGTGTGTGTGTGTGTGTGTGTGTGTGTGTGTGTGTGTGTGTGTGTGTGTGTGTGTGCGTGCGCGTGTGGGCGTGCGTGTGCATGTGTGTATATATATATATGCTCGGGGTGTATAGCACTGATGTGCCTCAGTAATAGTCCATAGCCACTCTGGCAAAGTTACGACCAAAGTAATGGACTCTAAAAACTGGCCAGTGCATGTTGCGGGGTAAACTACCACTGAAATGGAACCTACCACAGTTGATCTACTGAAGAGCAAAATGTATTTCACCGTGTGCACTTATCTGCTACCAAACTCTTTAAATTGAACATTGCACAACCTATGGGTTATCGATTCAAAGGATGTCAAATTGTTGAATGTATTTACAATCTATGGCAATTCACTCTTGAGACCTTGAATACAGCCTTTTTCGAGTTGACCAGTTAGGAGTCTCCCAGCACATGCATTGAGGTGTGAATACTGAAAGATTTGGGGGTCATTTTCTGGTGGCTGCTGGTGATTGACTCCCGGGAGGCCCGGCAGGGTTACGTGTGAGGAGGAGTGGGTGGAGTAGAGGTGTCATTTGTTCCTGGTCCTCAGGAGAGCCAGCAGCACCATTAGAGCCAGCTCTGTGGCCAAGGCACTTTGTACCTTCTTTATCACCCAGTCCCATGAGATGCAGTACAGTGCTGCCACCTCTCCGCTCCTCCGCCATTCTCTCTCTCTCTCTCTCTCTCTCTCTCTCTCTCTCTCTCTCTCTCTCTCTCTCTCTCTCTCTCTCTCTCTCTCTCTCTCTCTCTCTCTCTCTCTCTCTCTCTCTCTCTCTCTCTCTCACCTGCTCCCTGACAGTCTACACCTCTCTACTCATGCCCTCGCTTTCCCGTTCCCCTCTGCTGTCCCAAATCCCTCTTTCCCTCCCTCAATGGCAGTTATTATGCTCCTGTTATTCCCGTCTCTTTGTCCTCTCCTGCTCGCCCTCTCCCACTCTGCCCATCCCCATTTCTCTCACTTTCCTTTTAGTGCCCTTTATCTGCCCTCCACACCCCCTCTATTCCTCCACTGTAATTTCCCTTTGCTATCTCCCGGCATCTGTGTTTTTGTTCGTCTTTCTGTGACTATTCTCTCTTTCTCTCTTTCTCTCTTTCTCTCTCTCTCTCTCTCTCTCTCTCTCTCTCTCTCTCTCTCTCTCTCTCTCTCTCTCTCTCTCCCATCTCTCCCATCTCTCTCTTTCTTTCTCTTTCTCTCTCTGTCTCTCTCTCTTTGTTTTTCTCTTTTTCTCTCTCTCTCTTACTCTCTCTCTTTATCTCATTTGCCCTCTTCCATAGCTTGCATCCTATAATTGGTAGGCAGGTGTTGACCCCAGCTCACAAATGTTTAGGCAGCCGATAGACCTCGGTGGGGATCTTGACTCTGTCGCTTTCCCATGTGAGCAAACGGCCAACATGCGTGCGACTAGTGAAATTTTCAGCTCCAGCAGTTTTGGTGGAAAAGCAATTAGGATTTGGAATTAGTTTTCAAATTAAAGAGGAATTAAACAGGCTCAGAGGTTAACTCTTTCAGGCACAGCCATCCTTTTTAAACCAAGAGCTCCGTTTAAGCTTATTATGGAATCCCTCTTATTGAAATTAAAGGTAGCAGACTTGACATGCGATTCTTCATGCCACATCCCCCCCCCCCCCCCCCCTCGTTGGATTGAAAGGTTGTTCAAATATCGACACTCTCCTTTCTGGAATAGAGGTAATTGTTTTTCTTCTCCATCTTCTTTGCTTCTCTCTATCCTTTCTTCGCGCTCCCTGGTTAAAGTGACAAATCCTGCTTTGAAACTTAATGAAGTTTGAAATAGAATTCTCAGCTACAATTATCCCGTCGATGCAGGCTGTCAGGGGAATTATGTTGCTATCTAAGCCCAATTATAAAAGCCGGCCAAGGAGACACCTGTAGCGTCATGGACCCACAGGGCACCTCTGAGCCTGCCTGTCACAAACCCCTCATATTTTCACACCTGGCACAGTAAATGCCCCGTATCCGGTCTTTCCTCACATTAGACAATTAACACAACCGTCGTTAACCAGCTTTAGAGCGCACCCTCCTCCAGCTGTCTCTGTCTTTCTATGTACAGAAGCTTTTTTGTTTCCAACTGTCTTCTCGTTTTCTCTCCTCATTTCTGTCCCCGTAAGCTGACATCTTCCTCCTCTCCTCCACTCCAGCAGTAGCAGCAGCTTTTAAATGGCTGCCTGATGGAGAGTGGCATTTTCCCCAAGCCGGAGAGAGGAACGAGGTGATCGCTCCCTTTTCCTTCACGGAGTTCTCCTAATTGCCTGCTCACATTTGTGAGCCTGGCTGACAAGCTCATACAAATCAATAATTCTGCTTGGGGAGATGGGGACACAACCCTCTCACCCCAATATGTGTGTCTGTAGCACGCACACGCACACACACACACACACACACACACACACACACACACACACACACACACACACGCTCAATCCCACACACACATACGCACGCTCAATCACACACACACGCACACACACGCTCTATCTGTCTTTAATGGCTGTGTTTACCCATGATTTTAAGACAAATAGGGAGAGAGCATCGGAGCATTAAGGGCGGCGGTGGGGCAGCTGAATGCTGGAATAATGGATGGTGGAAATGGCAGACGAGCCAGTGTGGCTCCTAAATGGACTCTGAAGAGGTGGCCACTGCACTCTGCCACAAGGTCTGTGGGTGGGCTATATCCAGAACAGCACAGCACAGGGTCGCAGGCTGGTTCTTCTACAGAGTTTCTCCCAATTCTTTATTCAGAAGCCCTCTCCTGTAATTGTGTTCATTGTTGAGGCAAATGGCGTGCTTTCTGTATTTATTCAGATGTTGCATTGAACATACGGTGTATACACCATTGATGGACATGGTTCAGTATGGATTTGTCTGTTCGTTCACCGTATATCACTTCATCTGTAAACATTTTTTTCCAATCTTTCGCTGTCTCTCTCGGCAGGCTCGTCGGTGATGCAGGTGACGGCCAACGACTCGGACGACTACACCACGGCCAACGGCATGGTGCGCTACCGGATCCTCTCCCAGACGCCCCACAGCCCCATCCCCAACATGTTCACCATCAACAGCGAGACGGGCGACATCGTCACCGTGGCCGCCGGCCTGGACAGGGAGGTCAGTGTCAGAGGTCACCGCGTCCACCCTCCTAACCCCATCTGTCAGGGTGTCAACTCTGCCCCTATTAGGGCTGGTTTGAAAAGAAAGGAGGCGACGGGGTCTCCCGCCGAGGACCGTGTGTTGAGCCGTAATGGCGGTACAATACTAACAGCAGTCCGCCTCCCTGGGGAAAGGTCACTGTGCTGATCGTCCTCCATCTTTATTCTCCATTAGGCCTAACCCCCTGCAGGTGTGTTTCCACCCACCGCTCCCTTGAGACCGCAGTGAATCCGCACATGTACAAATGTGCGCACAGTCCCATCACAGACCGCTATAATGAGCAAGGTTGCCAAGGGTCCATGTTGTTTATCCCACAATGCACCAGGGACCCCGCCGTCTCAGAATCCCACTCTCTCCCTCACTCGGTCTGCGGGCTGGCATTCAGAGGCCATAACGGTGATAATAATCTTCATTATGGAATTATCTGATGCTCATAACTGAGTTGGTTGGATTTTACTGCCGACATAAAATCCAAAGTGCTGATCAGAAACCTCTGAGATCTGGCAGCAAGGCTCCGCGTCTTGTAATATTCAATTCGGAGAATTCCCACTGGTCCCCCAGTGGCACTAAACCCAGCCAGATGATACTTTGCAAATTAAAATCTGTCTAGTAGTTACTGTAAATTTGCAAATGTGTAATTAGCGCGACTATCCACGGATGAGAAGACCACCCCCCCCCCGTCATGAACGAGTGCAGTGCGTCAACAACCCCCTGAACCGAGCTGGTCCAGGTTTCACAGCAAGTTGGCCCGCTGTGTCTGTCAGGAGGGTGGAGCGTGGTGGGGGAGAGGGCGGCTCTGTCCCGTCCCCCCCCACCCCCCCACCCCACCCACGCAGTAGAGGCGGCCGAGGAGATGGAGAAGGGAACCTCGTTAATCCAGGCACGGCAACACACCGCGACACTCCCACCTGCCTGATCCTCCCCCCAAAACTTGGACGCACCTGGGTGTTCACCCCACCTGCTGTCAAGGTCACCCAATCCTAGTCGCACGTGCGCGCCGGCACACACACACACACACACACGCAAACATGCAGCTGCCCATAGTCATGTATACACACACACAGACATGTGCAGCGGTAGGAATAGCACTGACAGAGAAGGCCATCTTACAAACTACCACTCACCAGACGTGTCGATGAACACAGAATGCATGCATGTCATACATTAAACATACACACACTAGACAAATGCCCTTCATGAATAATACCATCAGCCCTTCACACACACACACACACACACACACACACACACACACACACACACACACACACACACTACTGTGGCTCAGCTACTGGCTAATCCCGCTCATTACTGGTGCTGATGTCTAATTGGAATATTCATGTGATAATTAAGGGGTGAAGCAGCTCTCCAGCGTGAAGGAGAGTGCGGTGGGGACACCAAGGTCACTCCGTTGTCACTCGGGCCCTGATCCCTGGCGAATGCCAATTACCCTGCCGTGCACGCCACCCCGCTGACCTGCCCTCTCCGCTGCCCTCCCAGGTCACCGCATGTTACGGCACACGGGTTAACAAGCCGGGCTACGCTCAATCCACCTGTGTAGCTCTGCCGAGCTCCGTCACTCCACCGACAATACATTATTATCCGGGTCCGTGGGGCCGGTGTGTGCGTGGGTGCGCGCGCGGGTGTGTGTGTGCGCGTGCGTGCGGTTTGAGAGCGTGTCTGGCTGCGTGCGTGCCACTCTTCTCCCCTCGGCCTCTCTAAACGTTAAATCTAGCCGCCCCTGTTTCTGACCGTGCCTCCATGTCCATCCATATTCATGGCCCTGCTGCTGCAGCCTCCGCTCTCCACCCGGGTCGCTCCGTAGCGTCTGGCACCAGGCCGGTCCCCAGGAGGACCCCGCGTGCCACAGCTGGCATGGGCCGTCTCCGTGCCCTCTGTCCCTGGCTGGCGGGTCTGTTGTCCTTGGCCGCCCTAGGCGCTTGCCGACGCCCCCCTGAGGCCCGGGGACGGGCATGGCGCCGCGCGGGCTTCTCTGGCCAAGATTGGACTGGAACGTCTTGGTGTGATTAGGACACGGGATGGAGCGCTCTACCGAGGACATAAGCACCCACAGATTGGCCCTGCCTGGGGAGGGGGGGGCTGGCAGGGGATCAGGCAGGTCACTGGACACCTAAGTGGGCCTGGGGATTCCACTAGAATGCTCATACTTCTCCACCATAGGGACCCTTTTGAGAGGATACGGGGCAATTACATCCATTATGCCTTAACCCACGTTGAGCACTCTAAAAAACAATATTTAGAAAGGATTTGGGTTGAGAGCAGGCATGTCATTGGGGTTTTCAAGTGGGTACCTTCCATCCCGGATCGTTCGTTAGTTTGAGCCCGCAACACCTCCAAAAGGCTTAACGGTGAGCAATGACGTCTCAGAGCCACCCCCCTCTGTATCTGCTCTCGGCATGGCCAGCTAATCAT
Organism: Aplochiton taeniatus; assembly: GCA_017639675.1. Lineage (NCBI taxonomy): Eukaryota > Metazoa > Chordata > Actinopteri > Galaxiiformes > Galaxiidae > Aplochiton > Aplochiton taeniatus. Next base: position 36,116,149 of record CM030173.1, read on the forward strand.
AGAATAAATATCCTATACACACCTCCCACTGCTGGCTTGAAACATGGAACGCTCAGACAGTTGAAAGATTAACCTTACAAATTAAACCAAACTCCATGACTTATGGAAACATCGTATATCAATACCTTATATACACTCCCAACTGTATAGGGTATTGGTAGAAGATGTGTATATAAGTCATGGAGTTTGGTATGTCTGAGCGTTCCATGTTTTAAGCCAGCAGTTGGGAGTGGGTATAGACTTAAAGACTTAACGACTGAAAGCTGGAAGCGGATAGTTGACCCAGTAAATATTGAATATATGCGGATTGATTCGCACCAGACGATGCAACCACCTGCCATTAGATCTTTTATTTGCTTCCGACTGGGGTTTCTATTCCAGTGCGAGCGCAGACCCACTGGATGTACTGAGCCCCTGGGCTGTGAGCGCCCCAGCAAGAGGAAAGAAAGCAAGCAGAAAGAGAGAGAGAGAGATAGAGGGAGTGAGAGAGAGAGAGAAAGAGAGAGAGAGAGAGAGAGAGAGAGAGAGAGAGAGAGAGAGAGAGATTGAAAGGTCTCGCTAGGTTTGGCTGTGGAGTGTGTGTCTGTTTGAGGTAGATTGTAAGCGACAGGGTAATCACTGTGGTCAGTATGCGACTGACAGGCCGGAACACAAACCACAGAACAAATCAGCAGAGTGCTAGTTCGCTCCGGCAATTCACGCTCCCTCTCTCTCCCCACTCCCGCTGTCTGGCCCCCTGCGCCGCACGCAAACCGCAAACATGCCTACGAAACCAAGCTTTAATTAATTCTCGACTGTAAACGCTTTGGTTGAAAGTAAAAAAAAAAAAGAAAAACGCTCCTCTTTGTCTTCTCGTCAGGCTCTACCTATTCAAGCTGTTGTATTCTCGGCTCGATAGCTGCAAAACAGAAAAAAAAAATGACTTTTGTCCGGAACTCAAAGACATCCCCATTAGATGGCCGATTGAGCTTTTTGCGTTCCTTTCTTTTCTTTTTTTCTTTTTTCTTGGTCCTGTGCGGTTGAGTAGTGGTCATTGAGTTGGCCCAAAGCCTTTTTCCACTCTCGTTCTCCCAGTCTCCGGAGTAGTAAACTACCTAATTTACTCCCTGTAAAAAAAAAGTGTCTCATTCCAGCATGGGGGGGGGGGGCGGGGGGGCTGTGTTAAGGTGTTCCCGTGGTCTCAGATGGCTTTCAACGTTGCAAATTAAAGTTCACAGGAGCTTGAGCTCCCTGGAGCCGTGCTGCCAGCGTGGGTTGAGAGGGGAGAAGGCTTATTTCCTCCCTGGGCCAGACTCTGATTCAACATACAGGCCTCTGTTCAACACTTCTGTAGAACTCATTAGTGAGCCGTTATGTCGCTACTTAGGCCAGCCACACTTTGACAGCAGAGAGGAGGCGTGTGTGAGGCCGTGTGTGTGTGTGTGTGTGTGTGTGTGTGTGTGTGTGTGTGTGTGTGTGTGTGTGAATGCATGTGCAGGGATGTGTGTGTACATTTGCATGGTTTAGTTTATTCAGCCAGACTCTTTATGTGTGCGGGTGATTCCTATCTTCCTGCCGGATCCCACTCTGTGGAGCGTGATGTATTCGGTTGGTGCTTCAAAGATGGCAGAAAATCCACTCGCGTGGCCGGGCAAAGAACTTCTGCGAGACCGGACGGAATATCCCTGTTCCGCCGATTGCGTGGCAGTGCCACCTGCTGGCTTGACGAGGCTCACCTGTCCTCACCTGCC
>CM030173.1:36122878-36230378 GCA_017639675.1 Aplochiton taeniatus
ATCCCAGAAATAGGTACATATTTAGTAAGGTTGAGTTGCGCTTCTGACATCTACAACAGTTTAATTTACGTAAACTCTTGTGAAATATTATAATTTAATAATCTAAAGATGAGGTTTTAATGTGTGTTCATTTTTGAGTTGTAAATTGACAAAACGTAAAATGTTTCACAAAATAGTCAAAACCCATTGCAGGAACCTTTAGACTAAAGAGGCTCTGGTAGCAAATATGTAAATACATGCATAAAGGCAAAAAGACAAACAAACTTTATTCACAAATACAATGACAGAACAGCATATACTGGGAACTATTAAAGACAGGGAGACACAGGTGACAACAATAATTAGACTCAACAGGTGATTCTCATGAACCTAACGAGAGGTGGGCTGGACCCACCGTCTGATTGCATGCTGGGTGACCCTTGTTGGCCTAGTGGCGGGAGCAGGCTGGTTCCCGTGACAAAACTCAGACATTAATCCGGAGGCAGTATGTCAATCCTCTCCCTCCAACAATGTCTAAATACACCACAGCACATTTAAATCTTTCAATAGACTCTTAAGAAATATTCAAAATTCCTTCTAAGACATATACACCTGTTGTTCTAATTTGATCTTATATTTTGGATATCTTCTATGCTAGTTGGTTACATTTGTTTTGAGTTTTGGAAACTCTTCTACTTATAATTTGGTGTCATACACGACGTGGTGTGGAGGATGACCACATTCTATGTCTCTGTTTTATAATCTATTCATCTGCTCATTTTATTGGAAACCATAAGGCTGACAACACGCTCCTTAACTGCTGCTTCCCTTTGGAGCTCCAGTGTGTATTCTTAGCTTCTTATCATCAACTGCACCTGTCATTTTCAAGGGGCGCAGAAATCTTGGAAGAGCTCTTGTGAGCGGTTAGCACCATAGCACAAGCCTCTGAAAAATAAACGTTTAATTTTGTCACTCTGCCGCAGCGTGCCTAAACGAGCTTCGAAGGTTTGTGGGGTGTTTGCGATGAAGCTCACGGTGAAAATGAAATAGAAGAGCCCACACACCAGTGAGAGTGTGCATATTTAATTTGTTCTGTGCTTATCAGCGTGATGGTGCTGCAGGGGACAGGAGGAGGGAAAAGAAGGAGGGAGAGAGAGAAGAAATGAGGGAAGGAGGAGGGGAGGTTGGGGGGTGTTTTGGATGCGGCCCCAGTGCCATGATGAAGCCATTAGAGTGAACAGCAGCTGGCAGACACACACCATAAACCAGTTAACGCATCATAAGAGGAAATAGGGATTATTGTCTGACAATGAGAACGGTGTGTGTGTGTGTGTGTGTGTGTGAGTGTGAGTGTGAGAGTGTGTGTCTGTGTGTTGTTTTGTGTTTGCCCTAAGTGTCTTTTCCTTATCTGTCGGTATGACCTCCTATCAGCAGCTGGACAGACCGTCTACATGCTAGCCGACTGCTCTGTGGATTATGCTAAACATTGAGCTCAATACATTTCTCTAGGCTCACTTAATAAGTGAACAGTTTTAGTTTGGAATATAATAAAGATCATTACCCAAAAAATGTTTATACCCCTGAGTTAATTGCACTACTTATCTAATTGCTTATCAAGACTGAATGAAATGTGCAGAGTCAGAGTTAAATGGGTACACACATAATTAAACAAATGAATTTGTCCAAATAGAGTTTCATATACATAGATACACAGTGGGACTGGGAAGTGTGTTAATGAAGCAATTATCAATATTTATGCAAATCCTTTTCTTCCTTTGCTCTCTCTCTCTCTCTCTCTCTCTCTCTCTCTCTCTCTCTCTCCTCTCTGTAGTTTTCGGGCGAGGTGCCGGAGAACAAGGAGAACGTGGTGGTGACCAACCTGACGGTGATCGACAGGGACCAGCCGCACAGCCCCAACTGGAACGCTGTGTACCGGATCCTGAGTGGCGACCCCGCCGGACACTTCACCGTCCGCACCAACCCCGTCACCAACGACGGCATGGTGACCGTAGTCAAGGTACAGGGCCATGGTCTTTCCCCTGTCTCCAAGAGTAAAAACGAGTGATGCTCAACACCGTTCATATTATGAAGTTAGTAAGTTATGCGTGTATATTTACTACTCCCCAACCTCCCATCTCCTCCCTCTTCCTCCGCTGCCTCCAGCCGGTGGACTTTGAGATGAACCGGGCCTTCATGTTGACGGTGGTGGTCTCCAACCAGGCCCATCTGGCCAGCGGGATCCAGTCCTCGCTCCAGTCCACGGCCGGCGTGACCATATCCGTGCAGGACGTCAACGAGCCGCCCGTGTTCCCCGCCAATCCCAAACTCATCCGCTTCGAGGAGGGCGTGCCGGCGGGAACCACCGTCACCGTATTCTCCGCGCAGGACCCTGATCACTTCATCCACCAAACAGTCAGGTATGAGCTAACGCAAAGCCAGGGTTGGGGTAGAGTTCCGTTCAGAGGAATAAATTCCCCGGTAGCCACTGGTCATTGTGTAAAATGAGTGGATGTTGTTTGGGACTTGCAGTCACATTCAGTTCCCTAAGGGTTTTGTATTGTCTACAAAATAGGTAAATAAATAACGCCCAGAGAGAACCACCATGACGTCGTATCATTGTAGACAGCCAGTATTCATTCAGTCAGTCCCAATGTTTCAAAAGGCTGTCCCTCCACACTGACATTCTAAAGTCACCTCTCCCAGGACTCAGGGCCCCATCCCGTCTTTGTTGCCTAGCGACCAGGGCGGAGAGGTCACCGGGTAATGAGCTGGACTGTGGGTCTCGTCTCGTCTCTCTCTCTCTCTCTCTCTCTCTCTCTCTCTCTCTCTCTCTCTCTCTCTATCTCTCTCTCTCTCAATCTCTCTGTCCCGTCCCTTCTCTCCTTCGAAATCGATCCCTCTCGCTGTCCTGTCTGGACCCCTGCACCCTGAGCGAGGTGGCCCACGGTGGGCTCGCTGCCATCTCAGCATCGACCCAGCGTGAGCACTCCCACGTGCCCCTTGGAGGGCAGAGACCATCTTGCCACTCCGCTCCCCACCGTCTGCGCCGATCAATTCCACTTAATGTCAGCCGGGCCGCCATACACAGAGGATTACTGTAAATGTTACAGAATTGACGGGCGGGAGTAAACCAATATCTAAAACCCTGGTTATTCCTCTAAATGGACTCGCTCATGCAAACTAAGTCTGCCGAAGTTGTTTTGTCCTCCGAGACAAGGGGGGGTGGGTGGTGGGGAGCACTTCTCGTGCGCTCCATCACTCTGCTCTCGTCCGCCTCCCTCGGTCTCATGCGTCTCTGACCCTCTCGTCCCCCTCTCCCCTGCCCCGCTGTCACTCCGTGTAACTGACGAGAGCTCGCGGCGGCCGTCTTCTCCAGAGAAATCTTGGCAGCAGACAAGGAGCTCATGTTAAGACAGCCTCATATCCACGGATTCACTCTGTTTGCTGACCTCCCTCTCTTTCCATTTCACACTCACACTCACACACACACGCACGCACGCGAGCGACCGCCGACGTGCACCCACGGGACAAGCCGGGAGACTGTGGATGTGGTGTTCCATGAGCCATGAGCCAACGCCTTCTCCTTACATATCTTTCTCATGGACGGCAGTGTAAAGTCGGGGATCAGTTTGCCAGCCGATGTCATTTTTTTCGGCTTCCTGGGTGGAGTTGTGGACGGCTGAGTGTTAGCTGTGGCTCCAGCTGCACGCCTTTCGCCGTGTGCCAAGATCTGCCAGCTGGATGTCGGGAGGAGGGGAGCACTCCCCTGGGGTGGTACCCATGGCACTGGGAGAGTCAACAGTGCCAGGCACGCCAACCATAGATCCCTGTCTCACCTGCCAAATGACATTAAGTCCCCACTGACAACGAAGTCTGTTGGTGTGACCTATTCTAACACGTCTTGCTGGGCTTTTTTTGGGCCTATGGTTATTCATTTCATTTCCATCAAATTGGAACACCTACATCATGCAGATCTTTCTATACATCAGAATATGCGTGAATATATAAGTATCTGTCAATTTATCTATCTGTCTATCATATGTCAATCTATATTTCACATCCATACTTTTGTCTGCGATGCCACATGTAGCTGTTTTCCACCATTCTATCTATACAGACTATACCCGTCAGTCTACCTAGTCAATCGCCTATCTGTTTTTTAAGCCTCACCATCAGTCTAATCTGTTAAGTGTTTATCAGAAGACAAGCGAGTGTCATTAGTCTTCCTCCCGTTATCTCTCATGTGCATCAGAGGCGATCGCTAACCTCTGGCAGCGTGCGCCGCTCGTCTAATTAGTCCTCTTCTCCTCCTTATTGCACCGTCCTCCCACTCTCCCAACTCGCAATCCCTTTATCTCTCTCCCTCTTTCTCCATCTCTCTCGCTCGCTTGTTCTCTCTCTCTCTCTCAGTCTCTGTATCTATCCTCACAGTATATGTGAGTGACAACACCATAGTTAGTCATACCCTAACTCCATGGTATTTTGAAGAAGGCCAACCCACTTGTTAGCCTTTAACCCTATCGTCAACATGCCCACATGGTGTGTTGATGTTGTTTTAAAATAAGTCATGGATTTGAAGTGTTGTAGTCTTTTCCCGCTGCTGTGTGAGAGCGATGTGAGAGATTTGAGAGAGATTTTCAGTACTCTAGACGACCCCTTTTGGGATATGGGAGAGTTCCATAAAAATAGAAATACAACATAATAAAGAAGAAATAGAAACAGAAAACGTGCACGTGAATACAGTGCCACATACAGTCCCACATATTAGAATACCCACATTTGTCCAAAATACTCTTAATCTAAATCATCCATTCAGATTTATAGATATCTTTATCAAATATAGATTTCAGAAGTCTGAACATACTTGAGGATAGCTTACTTTTCCTAGAACCTAATAAAGGAATCCAAAAATGCACCATGCACTTCTCTACATTTATATCCAAACGGTGCCTACCTAACTCACCATAAACCATCAAATTGGCAGTTTTGTCTTTTTTTGTTAACTTTTAGACCATTTTTAAGAAAAGATTTATGAAGCATGTTTACCTGGTCCATTTTCCTAAAACCCCAAACTGCACACCCACACACCCAGACTGGATGTCTAGGGGGAGACATCCGCCTAGCCTTCGTTACCTGATTATCAATAGCCTTGAGAAATATGCCATTATAAAGTTTTATTCCCAAATATACATAGTCGCTACAAACTTCAATAGGATTATCTCCAAATTTGAATACAGGGTAGTTCCTGACTTTTCCTCTAGAGAAGAAGACTACTTTTGTCTTGTGTATTTACAACCAGCTGCCAATTTTTATGGTAAACATGCCCAGCATTGACAGCTTTTTTGAATTTGTTCTGATGACTCTGCCATTACAATTGTATCATCAGCATACAATAAAGCATACATACGTAGAAATAGCTAAACATCATTATCACTAAGTTATTGGCTAAAGTGACTAGCTAAATTTGAGAGTCCATTATATTTCCTGCTGATAGAATACTCAAAATTGTTTAGGTGCGTGGCAAACAATAGAGGAGGTTGTTTTCTCCCTGTCTTACACCTATGTTACTCTCAAAAAGCTCAGTTACTCTCTAAAAGCTCAGACATCTCAATTCCGTTTCTGACACAGGACTTTGCATTGTCATACACACTGGTGGTATTTTGGCATTTTAATTTGGCCATGTGACAACAGAGTGTGGTGTGTGTATGTCGTGAACAGATATGTTAGGATTTAACTGTAACTTTGATAAACTCGACAAGCCTGACAGTTCTATCTATAGAAGAGTCTTAGTCTCGGCAGCTTGTGTTTGAGAATATAGCATTTGTCTGGAAATTAAATTTGAACCCACAACCCAGTAATCGCAAGACTGATTGTGGTTGTATCTGTGCGCTTATGTGTGTGTGCGCTCGTGTGTGTGTGTGTGTCTGTCTGTCTGTGTGCGTGTGTGTGCATATGTTTGTGTGCGCAGGTATTCGAAGCTATCTGACCCAGCCAACTGGCTGAGGATCAACAGGACCAATGGTCAGATCACCACCATGGCTCATCTGGACCGGGAGTCCATGTATGTGAAGAACAACGTCTACGAGGCCACCTTCTTGGCTACCGACAATGGTAAGTCTGGTAAGTCAGGAAATAACAGCTCTCTGTTGTTAATGTGTAAATGTGTGTCAACGTGCGTTGATGAGTTTGTGCTTTGTGCTCTCACCTTGCATATCTCATGTATCATTAAAGAGTGGGGTACGAGAAACATACAGTCAAGCCGGAAAGTCTGCACACCCCTTTCACCTTCTCCACGTTTCATTACATTACAGACTTATTCTACAGTAGATTGAGTTCATTTTTTGACCTGGCCGCCCGGCCCAACTGAGCAATCTGGGAAGACGGGCCTTGGCCAGGGAGGTGAGCAGGAACCCGAGGGTCACTTTGACAGAGCTCCAGCGTATCCTTGTGGAGTTGGGAGAACCTTTCAGAAGATCAACCATCCAGGCAGCACTCCACCAATCAGGCTTTTATGGTAGAATGGCCAGACGGAAGCCACTCCTTAGTAAAAGGCACATGACAGCCTGCTTGGAGTTTGCCAAAAGGCACATAGAGGACTCTCAAACCATGAGAATCAAGATTCTCTGGTCTGATGAAACCAAAATTTAACTTTTTGGCCTGAATACCAAGCGTCACGTCTGGAGGAAACCAGGCACCGCTCATCACCTGGCTAATACCATCCCTACAGTGAAGCATGGCGGTGGCAGCATCATGATGTGGGGATGTTTTTCAGCAGCGGGAACGGGGAGACTAGTCCTAGTAGAGGGAAAGATGAATGCAGCCAGTACACCGAGATCCTTGAAGAAAACCTGCTCCAGAGCGCTCTGGACCTCAGACTGGGGCAAAGGTTTACCTTCCAACATGACAACGACCTGAAGCACACAGCCAAGAGAACAAAGAAGTGGCTTTGGAGTAAGTCTGTGAATGTCCTTGAGTGGCCGAGCCAGAGCCCAGACCTGAATCCAACTGAACATCTGTGGAAAGAGCTGAAAATGGCTGTGTGCCGACGCTCCCCATCCAACCTGACGGAGCTTGCAAGGATATGCCAAGAGGAATGGGCCAAAATGTCCAGAAACAAGTGTGCCAAGCTCGTCCCTTCTTTCCCAAGACGCCTTGAAGCTGTAATCGCTTCCAAAGGTGCATCAACCAAGTATTAGGCTAAGGGTGTGCACAGATATGTAACCCCTAAATAACTTATTTTTGTCAGTAAAATAACATTGCATATTTTCTAAACCTGTTTTCACTTCATCATTATTGGCTATTGTGTGTAGATGTTTGAGGCAAAAAATGAACTCAATCTACTGTAGAATAAGTCTGTAATGTAATGAAACGTGGAGAAGGTGAAAGGGGTGTGCAGACTTTCCGGCTTGACTGTATCTGTCCCTGCTCGAACCTGATGAGTGCTCACCAGGTCGCTGCAGCGATTTATGGTATAGAATTTGGGTTAAGTTTTACAAATCGGGTTGCTTGCTCTCTTTTTTTTTAGTGGGGAGAATCCAGGTGCTTTTCCACCTGTGAGATATGAGCGATTGCTTCGTCGAGAGAGAGTTATGTTGCCCTGGAGCGCACAGAGTTTAACCCAACAAAGTGTTGCCTATTATCGATCCTGAACCCCAGTGTCAAGGGAATATATTCTGCTTTGATTGAAATGGTCTCTTTACTTATTCCACTCAAGTGAGACGAGCAAGCAACAAAGTGCCTAGCCATCATAACAGACAAGTCTGTGAGCCTGCGCGGCGCGGGCAGCAGACCTTTACTTATCGTTGATGCCCCAACTTACCCTGCGATAGAAAACCGAGTTGAAACTCGGCATTGATGAGCTGGCGTAAACTCCACCGGCACAATGGAGTTTAACAGCAGCCGAAGCAACTCAGAGAAGCTCTGCCCTCCCTTCTTAACAGCCTCTGTTTTGTAGTCAGCCAACCATTTCAACGCGGCTGTGCACAGCACATAAAGTCTGTTTGGCACATAGTCAGGTCTGTTTGTTTAGCCGAGCATCACGTACACTGCAGGGAGAGAGTTTAGAGCGACTCCGTTTGTGGAGGAAAGTGTTGGTATTGTCAGTGGATTACGGGCGTGGTCGTAATCACGCATGCACAGAGGATTGTTATGCAGTTTCTGTTCCGTTTCGTTTAAGGTCAGTGAGAGACAACTCTAATAACTTTGTCTGGAGACATTTGCATTTGAATGTTTAGTACTTTCTCTTTTTTTGGGGGGGGGGGGGTGAAGCGAATATACTCAGATGCAAACATTCATTGTTTCTTTCCTCCCTCTCTCTCCCCCGGCCCTTCCTCACCCCCTTAGGCTCCCCCCAGGCCAGCGGGACAGGCACCCTCCAGATCTACCTGATAGACGTGAACGACAATGCTCCCGTGCTGAGGCCCCACAATGCTCAGGTGTGTGAGCGCTCCCGGCCCAGCTCCAGGGTCAACCTCACGGCCACGGATGCCGACGCCGACCCCAACGTGGGGCCCTTCGTCTTCGAGCTGCCCTCCTTCCCCAGCAGCGTCCGACGCAACTGGACCGTCTCTCGTCTCAACAGTAAGGCAATACATTATATTACATGATTATTATACTAAGTCTGTGCAGACCTGGGCTCCGACGCAAATACAGAAGTATTTAAAATGCCATGTAATTTAAAATACAACATTTTATGAGATTAGTTCACATCACCTATATTACATAATACACAGAAGAAAATATTTGTTGAACCAACATAATTTGATTATGTGTCCAAATTCCACGCAATTCCAATTACATTGTTTCTCTAATTTAAATGACATGTACTGTACATAATACATGATTCAATGTTGTTAAACCAACACATGTAGCTCATTTACACTACCTCAGGTTGACATATTCTACTTAAATTGAACCGATAAATAAAACATTAAATTCACACTGGAATATTGTGTGAAGTGGTTCCACCTGAAAATATTATTCTGTCACAACCCTGTCAACCAGAGTCCAGGCTTAGTTGGACACTGTGATTGAAATATATTTGATAGTGTTCCTGTTCTAATTATGCCAAACATGCCTGTGATGCTCAAACAACACAATTCCTAAGGATTCTATCTATCAACCTAGCCTACTTAACAACATTGCATTGACTGAACAAACTCTTTTAAGTAAACCTTGTGGCCCTTACAACCTGATAACACATTATTTAGTTTAATCGATGCAACTGTATTACCTGTATACATGCATGTCATGAGTAAATTCCATTTAAGATGATTTAGTTAAACCAGCAACAGTAAGATTTCAGTTTTTTGTTACTGTAATTAACTCATGTTATTAAAAATCAGAGCATTGTATGGTGATTCTAATAGATGTAAATTTGTTCCATTCCAAAACATGTATATTTTTCATTAAACCGATGCAAGATACTGGAGCATCTCAATCAGAGTATACATTACATTACGCATAACATATACAGCCTGTGCTCAGACAGTTAGAAAGACTAAAATCTTGTCGTTCATTTGTATGCTGTGGCCTTGGCTTAAGAAATACAACATAAGAGTTTTGAGGGGCAAATCTGGTAAAATGTCACTGTTCTCACTGTGAGCGATTGCTTCTTTCCAGTGTTGAAGTATTATCTAGCATTGGTGACAAATGACATCTATTTATCTCTCTGCCCCCGATAGACAGAGATGTTACCTGATCCACCTAGAGGAATCTACCGTGTCACATTGAGATGTCTTGAGAACAATTCTAAACTATTACCTCCATTTTACTTCCTCGATATATTGTTTTTTTACTGACAGAATGACAACTGTTCTATCCTGTGAGTTATTATATATGTTTTTTTTAATGCAGCATGTTTCTGAGTGTTTCTAGAAAAAATCTTAAGTTCTCCATTCTTCTCTCCCTCTCTCTCTCTCTTTCTCCGCATCTCTGTGTACAGGTGATTACGCCCAGCTGAGGTTGAGGATTCCGTATCTTGAGCCGGGCGTGTACGAGATCCCTGTCATCGTGTCCGACTCGGGAAACCCCCCGCTGTCCAACCGCTCTACGGTCCGAGTGAAGGTGTGTCCGTGCGACGACAACGGCGACTGTTCCTCTACGGGAGCTGTGGCGGCGGCTGGCCTGGGCACTGGAGCTATCATAGCCATACTCATCTGCATCATAATACTCCTCAGTGAGTGAACCCTTTTGTGTAAAACACACCAATGTGTGTTTAATTGTTCTGTGTGTGTGTGTGTGTGTGTGTGTGTGTGTGTGTGTGTGTGTGTGTGTGTGTGTGTTTGTGTTTGTGGGAATGATGTCTACAGATCCGTTTATTCCAAGCTGACAGCTGTCAAGAGTCAGCCAGGCCTTCTCACGAATATACACTGCTCAAAAAAATGTAAGGAACACTTTGAAACCACATCAGATCTCAATGGGGGGAAAAAATCATGCTGGATATCTGTACTGATATGGACTGGGTAATGAGTGAGGAACGAAAGGATGCCACATCGTTTGATGGAAATGAAAATGATCAACCTACAGAGGGCTGAATTCAAAGACACCCCGAAAATCAAAGTGAAAAAATGATGCAGCAGGCTAGTCCATTTTGCTGAAATTCCATTGCAGCAACTCAAAATGGTACTCAGTACTGTGTATTGCCCCCACGTGCTTGTATGCATGCCTGACAATGTCGGGGCATGTTCCTAATGAGACGACGGATGGTGTCCTGGGGTATCTCCTCCCAGATCTGGAACAGGGCATCACTGAGCTCCTAGACAGTCTGAGGTGCAACCTGGCGGCGTCGGATGGACCGAAACATGTCCCAGAGGTGTTCTATTGGATTTAGGTCAGGCGAGCGTGGGGGCCAGTCAATGGTATCAATTCCTTCATCCTCCAGGAACTGCCTGCATACTTTCGCCACATGAGGCCGGGCATTGTCGTGCACCAGGAGGAACCCAGGGCCCACTGCACCAGCGTAGGGGCTGACAATGGGTCCAAGGATTTCATCCCGATACCTAATGGCAGTCAGGGTGCCGTTGTCTAGCCTGTAGAGGTCTGTGCGTCCCTCCATGGATATGCCTCCCCAGACCATCACGGACCCACCACCAAACCGGTCATGCTGAACGATGTTACAGGCAGCGTAACGTTCTCCACAGCTTCTCCAGACTCTTTCACGTCTGTCACGTGCTCAGAGTGAACCTGCCCTCATCTGTGAAAAGCACAGGGTGCCAGTGGCGGACCTGCCAAATCTAGTGTTCTATGGCAAATGCCAATCGAGCTCCACGGTGCCGGGCAGTGAGCACAGGACCCACTAGAGGACGTCGGGCCCTCAGGCCACCCTCATGAAGTCTGTTACTGATTGTTTGGTCAGAGACATTCACACCAGTGGCCTGCAGGCGGTCATTTTGTAGGGCTCATCCTGTTCCTCCATGCACAAAGGAACAGATACCGGTCCTGCTGATGGGTTAAGGACCTTCTACGGCCCTGTCCAGCTCTCCTAGAGTAACTGCCGGTCTCCTGGAATCTCCTCCATACTCTTGAGACTGTGCTGGGAGACACAGCAAACCTTCTGGCAATGGCACGTATTGATGTGCCATCCTGGAGGAGTTGGACTGCCTGTGCAGCCTCTGTGGGGTCCAGGTATCGCCTCATGCTACCAGTAGTGACACTGACCCTAGCCAAATGCAAAACTAGTGAAAAACAGTCAGAAAAGATGAGGAGGGAAACAATTTCAGTGGCCTCTACCTGGAAAACCATTCCTGTTTTGGGGGTCATCTCATTTTTGCCCCTCTAGTGCACCTGTTGTCAATTTCATTAACATCAAAGCAGCTGAAACTGATTAACAACCCCCTCTGCTACTTAACTGACCAGATCAATAGCCCAGAAGATTAATTGACTTCATGCAATACTCTGATTAAAAAGTGTTCCTTTCATTTTTTTGAGCAGTGTAGTATGCATTTTCACTCTTTGCCTATTCTCTACTGCCCACAGTGTGATAATGTTTTTTTTTTCTTCAGGCATGGTGCTGCTATTTGTGGTGTGGGTGAAGCGCAGGGAGAAGGAGAGGCAGGCCAAGCCTCTCCTCATTGACCCAGAGGACGACGTCCGAGACAACATCCTGAAGTACGACGAGGAAGGAGGAGGAGAGGAGGACCAGGTAGGATGACACAGTCTACCCAGACCAGCAATCCAATCAGATCATTCTTGCAAATATCCACACTCACACACACACAGAGACGTCCACTAACTTTCAGAGGCAGGAGGAGAGGAGGGATGACCACACAGTCCACCCAGACGCAAACTCGATTTATTAACATAGAAATGCTTGCGTGTTCATCTGTCTGGCGCAAATACACTTTTTTTTATTTATTTTTTCGACGACCTGTACACCTATGCCTCCATCAAAACCAGGACTATGACCTGAGCCAGCTGCAGCAGCCGGAGTCTCTGGACCACATCATCAGTAAGCCATCGGGGGTGCGCCGGGTGGACGAGAGGCCCGTCATCGCCGAGTCCCAGTACCCCATCAGACCCAGCCTTCCCCATCCCGGGGATATTGGAGACTTCATCCATGATGTACGTTTACGTCTGAAATGATGGTGCATAGAAATTGGCTTGTGAATTGTTTTCTTTTGATAGAGGTCAAGCTGTTTTTTTTTTTTTATGTACGCGACAACGGTTACATTAGGCTGTTATTCAGGCTGATCTAGACAGGGATAGAGGTATACATTTAATTTCTCCCCAACTTTTTTGTTGATAAGTCATCTAATGAAAAAGTTCACGCAAACGGCACAGCAAACAATTTAGTGTTCGAGCTCAATGTGAATATTGACGGCAAACAAACTATTTCACTCTGAGGAACGGGTTTGTTTACTCCGCACCTTGTAGAGAAAATTTGCTGTGTAATTGCTTATTTTAAATTGAATTCATTCAAGAGATAACAACTGTGCGCGGTAAACAATATAATTAGGCAATTTGAGATCCCCCTCCCCCCTACTGGATCTCTCTCTCTTTGGGTTTAGGGCTTGCGGGCAGCAGACAACGACCCCACGGCCCCTCCCTACGACTCCCTGCTGGTGTTCGACTACGAGGGCAGTGGCTCCACGGCCGGCTCCGTCAGCTCCCTTAACTCCTCCAGCTCCGGAGACCAGGACTACGACTACCTCAACGACTGGGGGCCGCGCTTCAAGAAGCTGGCTGACCTCTACGGTGGGGGAGACGAAGACTGAGAGAGGAAGGGGGGGGGGGGTATGGGCTGGGCTACACACGGGGGTGTGGGGTGGTTGGGTCGGGCTCGGACCAGATCCTGCCTGAAACCACTGGCAGGGTCCAAAAATATGAGACAGGCTCCTAGGTAGACATGTGAGTACCGGACCCTTAGAGATTGCAAAAGGATGCTCCGAGCCCTCACCCAAGTTTTGCTGCAACGCAACTGTATTCTGGCTTTGTTTTTTATTTTTCGTGGCAAGTTTTCAGTGTGTTTAGTTTCTCACTCTACTGGACCCTCAAACTACCTGAGGAAGAAGCCAGACAATTCTGAGAGACAGGAGTGAGGATTCTGTGTTAGCTATAAAGTTATGGAGAAAGGAAACTTGACAAAGTAATTTAGGATCACAGGGATAGAAAGCTACAGAAAGACACTCGCTGACTCTCTCTCTCACTCTGTTGGCTTGAATTTAATTAGAACAGAAGCACTGTCGTTTTATAAAGTGCCTTTTGTGGTGTGTTTTGTATTGGACTCCTGCTATCTCAGGGTCGGTTGCCAATCAAGCGATTTTTTGGGCAACACGTTCCCGCATAACCCCCACAATCCCCCCAAACCTTTGTATCAGTCCTCCTCCTCTTCTCAACGGTGCAAGCAAACAACTCAACAGCCAAGAGGATGGAAGGGCACAATGAGGATGGGCTAAGGGATGTGATCAGCTCATGACCTTTGGGCCTAAGCCAACAGGAACTTACAGGGCGTTTCAGGAGTAGTGAAGTAACCCCCTGTCTAAAGGACCTGATGGACTGAGCTCTTTAATTACCACAAGCATTAACTGGTCATTTTAAATATGTCTACAACTAACTACACACTGGCATATTGTGATAGTTTTTGTTTTTGTAAATGTCGAGGTCTTCTTTCATGGAGAATGCCTTTTCCTTAATGAGCTGGGAGCCTTTACGTCCGGATGCCTGCCTGCCCTGTGCGGTTTTGTGTTACTCTCCACACTGTAAAGCTTATATAGGCATGATCTGAGTAGTGACGACAATGTAAAACCATAGGACTTGAATTGGCTTGGTAGGAGAGCATTTGAAAATCAATATCGGAAAGATTTTTTTCTCGCCTTGAACATTCCCGTTTTTATCGGTCAATAAGAACATAAAGAAGTGCATGATTTTCCTTTTCAAAATGTTTTACTCGACGCACTCGTTACTATGTGGTGAGAATGTGAAAATAGTCAGCGAAAACTATATGAATATACTCTGTATATAGACACTCAAAAAAGAAAACGTTGTAAGATACCTATTTTTGAAGTATTATTGAAAAAAATGCTGCTCTCTAGCTCTTGGATGGGCTGAATGATGGTTTGACCATGGTCATTTCCAATGGGTGTGCATTTCTTTACTGTATGTTATCATTGTTTTTGTCATTTATTTAGTCTTTCTTTCTAATTTGGTTATAACGTAAATTATTATGCATTTTATTTTGCAATTTTTTTTTATAAAACTTAAAAATGCTTTGTTACAGTATCAAATACAGCTATCTCTTGTGTTTTTGACAACAGCAATTCCCATCTTTTGGTTGTTAGACAAGGGACTTTCAAAAGTTGAACAACCATGCCTGCTGATAGTGCTTCTATTATTCCATGTATAAGAATACTTTTTTTTCTCATTCATCTAGAAACTGGATATGTGGTTTAGAAAATAAATGAGACATTTTGAAAGCGTGGTACTAACTGTCTTGAATGTTCACCCACTATGTGTGCTGATGGTGACCCTTTACTAACTGTTGTGTAGCTGTTCTGAAAACAATAGTGGTTGTGAATTAATTTAGATGAAATGACTGAATGTTTTCTCCCCATCACAAATCTGCAAATCACATTCTAGAATATGTGCCATATGACCATATACAATGGCCCAGGACTACATTTTCTAGAAAGTACATTTGCTCTGTGTTATGCAATTTTAGAGAGGGGTTTCAAAGAGGATGACCTCTTGTTCAGAAAAAAAGTTCTTACCTTTGACCTCAAGCCTCACAAGACCCCCCTTCCCTTTCGTCCCAAACTGAGTAGACAGAGGGAGGTAGAGAGTGAGAGTAGAAGTACTCGCCACATAGGTCAGGATGTGTATTTGTGTCCATTCCTGTGATTTCAATTAGTCAGCTGAGGCCCCAAAAGACCCGCTGGGGATTTAGAGGGATTTAATTCTCCCCGGCTGTGTGTCTATCAATTAGCCACACCATTAATCCCCACCACGTAATCTCATTAGATAGAGCGCCTTTAATGAGACACCCGGAGAACGAGAGGGGGGAGAGAGAGAGAGGGAACGATAGGGGAGAAAAATGAGGTAATGTGGAGAGAAACAGGTAGCCACCCTGTAGAGAACTGATTAGAGGGTCAGCCTGAGGGAGGGAAAACCAGAGAGATATTTCAACCACAGCAGGGCCAGTGCACTTTCAGATGAAACGGGACTGAGGAAAAATAAGCAAAAAAGGAAGAGTTAACTAGAAATTGCAGGAGAGATGCGCCACTGATAGACTGTGTGCATGCTGGGCTAGTTAATGAGAGGTGCTTTGATTCCCCTGCTAATCTATCGGATGGTGAAATCCCCAGTAGTGAAAATATACAATAGGAAAACCTTCAAAACAATAATGAAGGCCTCTGTGGGCTCACTTCAGCATACAGTTATTGTAAACACGATTCATCGATTCTGGTATTACTACTCTTGAGTATTGTTATATTCCACATGCTGGTTGGTGGCAGGCATGAATAACTTGTAAAAAAAAAAGACTTTCCGGAAACCAGAGCAGAGAAATCAGATAAACAAGTTTGTTGCTAAGATTTACCAAAGACAACTTAAACAATACTTAAAATCTGAACACGTTCACTATGAAACATATTATAGGACAAAGGAACTGCTTCATTCTAAATATTTTACTTTGACCGACAATTCTGACCATGAAGTAACCTTTGTCTTGTGTTTGTTTTGTGTCCCACAAGTACCCTGTGATTACTAGTGATATCTTGTGGAGGGTAGAAAGTCCAAATATTTTTACGAAAAATTTACTTTCAACATCCTCAAAGAAAATCGTTATGATGGGGCTACAAGCAGTGCAGTTGGCTCTGTAATGGCAGCTACAAAGAGAGAAAAAAGTAAAGTGGACTTGCCCAAGTGATAAATGGTGTATACCAAGCAAGAGCTTAGTTTCTGGCCTGCAGCCAGCATCTTGTGAGTTGTAAATAAAGTTCTCCTTTTCAAATACGTCTAGCCCTGGCTCTTTTCATTTCCTCCCCATAAAGGCCCAACTCTCTTGGGCCAGGATTGGGAACAATCCAATCTGGAAATGACTCGGCCCGCCAGGTTTTGGTTCTGGTGCCTGCTGGGTAATTGACTGTTTACAATTTAGTGCTGATGGGACTGCCTCTATTCAGGCAGGGCGTTGCCTGCCACTGACTTGTGTGCTGGGCGGGTTTCTGCTGACACAGCGGAGCCCTCTTGCTATTTTAAGACCAGGTCATGAATTAGATCAAAGCATGGGGAATCAATTTGATGTTACTGCTGGGGGTGGGGAGTCATTGTGTTGCTTAGTTCCCCTGGATATTCATGTGGCTGGTGGTAGATCATGAGTCAGGCGAGATTGGTCTAGTAGTGAGGCCCAGATATAAAACAAGAATGATCACTGGCGTGAGAAGTTGTTCCATATACACCAAGCAGCGCATTAAATGTCATACCCTGAATGTACCAAGATTAGCTTTAAAGTATACAGTAGTTCTTTTAGTAGTTGCATTGTACTGTCGTTTTCTTCCGAATGTGTTCAACTGAATGAAATAGGCTAGCAAGTACATTCTATGTTCGGCTCATATTGAATGCTAGAGCACATCATGGAATGATTTAAAAAGCTTTCCTCGCAGCCAGCATAACCTCTGGTGTACATTAGTGCTGATCGGACTTCAACTCCAGCCTTCTAATTCCTTCCAATCCTATTTTCATTTGTCAGCATCACTACAGGCATGCAGACCAGCTCTTAGCATGAATAATTCAGAGATAGCCGGGTGATTAGTATAAATAAATAATCAGAAACTACACATATTTACTACCATGAAGCATGATTACATGATGGAGAGTAATGCCAACCTGGTTGGCCACTTGCTCACTAAAGGCTAGTCTCCTATACGTTTTCTTTAGAATGACCCTCCCCTCCTAGGTAGCAAACATATGCTTGAATGTATTTTACCATCAAAGAGACTCAAAAAGCTACTACTGCATAATTCATGTATTTTCCGCAGACTTTCACCCAAAGGTAAAAGCTTGTCAAAGCAACATACGTTTGTAAGGCAATAATTGCAAAAGAAGAAAAGCGAAGCCGTGTCAATTTTCTTCAATATTAATTTATTCTGCCAATATTCGCCGCTTTATGGTATTCAGAGATCATCGGGACAGTTTTATGTGGCTGAACAGATTTAACTTAATCAATCCTACAGTACAGAATATTCTCCCGCCTCATGTCGGTAAACAATGTTTTGTGAAAAAGGGTTTTCAAAGCAAACTGCTGTTTCAATGTGCAGAGCAAAGGAGCAAAATAAAGATGCCCACTTTACTTTCATATATACAGTTCATTAGATGTTATCATTATTATATTACAGCCCCCAAGCTTCCCAGGTGCTTTTGTGTACTGGCATTGTCTCATGATGTTTGAAATGATAGTGTGAATGGTGATTGGGTTTTCTCTTTGTGGCCCCATTCTGATGAAAGGTCCTGTCCCTCCAGACTGACCTGCTTGTCCTGCTGCTGTTACAGGCTGGTCTCAATGAGCTCCATTAAAGAGGCCAACAGGCTATTAACCCCTGAGTCAATACTTCACAGGTTCAGCCACGGTTATGAACCCATTCCAGCACCATCATAAACACAGGCCTATTATAGTATCACCAGGCCAAAGCAGTCCGCTATACTCAACCGTACAACAGAACGCCCCTAAACCCATTCAATAAAGGGCAGGGTAATAAGATGTTATAAAATAAATGTGTAGGTGTGGTGTTAAAATGTTTATGATGTGTGGGCCCTAAGGAGAGATTCTCGTGGATTCTCCGCAAATGGTGAGGAAAACGAATTGAATGTGAGTACATTCCTTAAGCATGTGTGGCATGTATCATGAGGTATTAAAAATGTCAATAATCTCACATTCTGCCTGTGTGTTAGAATTAATTGTCAAATTAATTTATGATATAGAGAAGTATTATTGTAATTTTTTTTGTAGATATTACAGCTGAATTAGAAATGTAGGAAACGTAGATATGTACATTCTAGTCTTCCATTTAACATTCCATTAGGCTATTTGAGAAGCTGCTTTGCATCATAACAACTGAGAGATCATGTTACCAGTACACAAGGGTACAGAGAGATGAAGTATCTTTAGCTTGACCTTTACCCTCGACAGTCATCAAAGAAGTGCGAACATGTCCTCCACACACTGCTGTGAAGTGCCATTGCAGATGTCATTTAATTAGTCCCCAACACACACACACACACACACACACACACACACACACACAAACATTATCCTCCCCAAAGAAAGGACTATTCATTTAACTCACGCAGGGGTAAAAAGATGACAACAATGAATATAAAAAATGAACAACAAAATGCCCTGGCTAACCCATCTAATGAGACCTTTGGCAGAGAGGGTGATGCCACATCTCCCTCTTCTCCCCTCCGGCACGCTTGGGGTGTTTACTCAGCCTCAGGTGCAGTGACTGAGACGTCGCTAGGCAACGACACAGTCCCCGTTGTCGCTCTGTCTATGGCACTCAAGTGGAAGCTTACGTGGACTTAACTCTGAAAGAGCCGTGGTGTAGTGGAGTAGAGGAAGGAATTACCAGGGAAAATATTGGATTGGGTAGAAGCACAAAGGCCAGCCTGACTTGCCGTCACCAGGACAATACAGAAAATGCCCTGGGTATCAGTCTGTCAGGCACCACAGATGCTCGGTACTTTTATTGTAAAGCCCAGATGTAGCTCTACTTATCGGGTACATTATGCACAGAAAGACTATATTCTAGGCAATACAAATATATACACATGACAATGCTGAACAAGAATGTGGTTTTGGTGGGGAAAAAAACAAGAAAAATAAAAACACAGGACTTTATTACACCATCGATATCAAAATCCCACGACTGGGATTCCTTAATAATGCGGTTTTATAAGCAGTATTAGTAAATACTTTACTTTTGTGTATCACATTTGGTTAAAAAGACAGTTTCCAAAGAAGGAAGAAGATGATAGGCTACTACTGCCATCTTGTGGCATAACCCCATGTCTGAGTTGGGTTTAAATGATTCACTACTGAAAGCGCCAAATGTTATGCATACATATTCAAGCTGGTCCCAATCAATGCAGCATCAGGCTAACGTCCCGGCAGACCGGCAGGATGGTGTGATTGTTTCGGCTGCACAGTTGGGCAGTGCATTGGCTTAGCAGCTGACGGAGCATCTGTTGCCAGTACGGCAGCGACACTACTGATGCGTTTTGGATGATAATGGAGAAGGGGCTGAACTGAGGTGACCTGACACGGAACAGGACAGACTGTTAGCAGCCAGTGTGTTTTTTGTGTGTGTGTTGGTCTGTCCCTGACGCTTGTCCATAAATGATGTGCACAGCTGCGGAATGGAGGTTTAGGTTTACTTCACATGAAATAATAGGAGCATAAAATCTAATCACTGATCTATTACCAGTACTTTTAAGTCGGGTTTTTTTTGTGCAAGCTTCACTAGCCTCTTTATTTGCGGGACTGGATGTAGTAGCAATGATTTGATTAACCCACCTCATCTGAACGCAGCTGTCAAAAGAATCTTAGTGTCAGGGAGGAAATATTTGGGGATTGAAACCAATAGAAGTCAAAATAATAAACCAAAAATTAAAAATCAGTATGAGCAATAAGAGTTAGGAAAAACTATTAGTGGCAATGCAGTAGACTTGATGTGACACTGCCCTCTGGAGCACGATTGGGATACTTTCCAATACTGTGGTAAACTATTTATATCACGAGAACAATATAGTTCTTAAAGTGGTAATGGTTGTTCTGAATCTTTTGACAGCTATTTACAGATTGTTAACCATTACTAGTTGGTTCAAGATCTATCAGTGAAAGAGTACAAGTAATAGTCTTATCAATAATAAAGAGGTACAAAATCATGTATAATCAATGTAATCTATTTTTCTATCAATTTCAAATGTTAGAACATACACTGCAAAACGAGTAACCTACGTAAAGTACAGCAAATAAATAACAAAACATATCTAAGAGTACATTAGAGCAAGTGTAAACAATGCTAAAAAGAGTTAAGAAACTGTTTCCTTTTTCCAAACTATTTCATTAAGATTTAGTAAATAAAAGCCATAATACAAATGATCATAACACTTCCATGGCTTTTCAATAGATATAAAATACTTTTCTTAGTTCTTAAAACCTTTCTCACCCCATATAAATTGATTTAAATATTGATTTATAATTCATTCACCAAATGTCCAACTATGTTCTTTAGTTAATTTGTATTTACAATCTACCACCTATTTAAGCCCACTTATTTATATCTAAAAATAGGCTATCTTTATTTTATTTTAAAAATGTTAAAAGTAATTTTTTACCAAAAGATAAAAACCAAAGTCTTCAAAGGGACTCTGATGGGTGCTCCTAAAAAATTGCCTTTTACAAGATAGAAGCAAGAGACCAGGCAGCGAATGCGGACCAGACTCCCCTCTTCAGATGCTTTTATAGGAAGTCCCTCCAAGATCAAGGACACCACTCTGAAAGATTGTTTAGTCACTACAGTCTTTTCCTCTTGTGTC
Organism: Aplochiton taeniatus; assembly: GCA_017639675.1. Taxonomy (NCBI): domain Eukaryota; kingdom Metazoa; phylum Chordata; class Actinopteri; order Galaxiiformes; family Galaxiidae; genus Aplochiton; species Aplochiton taeniatus. The sequence goes on from CM030173.1 coordinate 36,143,891, forward strand.
CCATTCAGGGAAAAAGAAGGTCTACCCGACTCATTGCCGCGGGAGTGACTGCTCTCTCCACACTCTCTATTTGCTCCTCCCCCTTTCCCCCGCCATTTTATTCCTCTTCCTCTCGAGTCTATTTGAGGAAGCCCTTATAGAGGAGGTGAGAGGGGCTGGCGCTCTTCTCGTTCTCCAGGCAGAATAGCAAGTCCCTGAGGTTGACGCGTGTGATGCGATGTCGAGTGACTCTGGAGCCTGATGAAGCAGCGCTACCTGTGACAGTGGGGCTGGACCCTGGGCCCTGGAGGCAGACACACACAAGACGTCAGCCAAGGGCATGAGGGACTGAACTACTTGTAACATATTAAACTAGCCTTAGAGATGGTTTCATGAGTAGTTTTTTTACTTCCAATCCAGACATTGGTACATAAAATAAAAATTCACGAGTGTTGTCAGCCATGTTACCTCAGCTCCGGAAGCAGAGGACAGAGACTTCCTCTTCTTCCTAGGGCCGATGGCCGCCAGCGCCGTCAGGTTAGCCTCCCTCTGCCTCATCTGGAACTGCTCCTGCAGTTGCATCTGACCGAGAGGAGAGCCAACACAAGTTATTACACAGACATACTGGCAATACATGCGGACTGGAGTTCTTCCGTAAAGCTCCCACTGACCTCTTTGGCTTTCTGTTTTAGGCGCAGCTGCTCCGGGTCCTCTTGCCGGGCTCGAGACTGAAATGCCATCCAGCACAAGACAGGTTATAACCGAACAGGCATAAACAGTAAGAGCAAAGCCCCATCCAAGTGTACGGTAATTCATATGAAGGGGGTAGAAAAAAAACTGCTGCTTGATCCCCACTAGGGGTCACAACAAGTATATCCAAGAGACAGTTACTATTAACAAATAGGCTGCCAATTTTGAGCTTCAGTTCAGGCGTAAACAAACGTGGTGTGATAATGGGTTGCCACTGTACCTTAGCTGCCTTCATAAGAATCTCCCTCTCCTGCTCCTCTTTCCCCTGCTTCTCCATCTGGTCCAACTGCTCAAAGAACTTGAGCTGGGCACGTACATCGCTGCTCTGTTCATAATGGCTGTCTTCCTACCAACAGAGCGTGTGTTTTCAGCTTCAGGGAAATGATGGTATTAAATAATACACGTAACTCAAGCAAAACTCAGATTCCGCCTGAAACTTGTGAACTGACCTTGAAGTTGATGTTCCTCTGCTGGGCTACCTCTGATACCTTCTCCAACAGGCTCCGGAGCCTCTGCTGGGTGGCATGGGATACAAGGCTCATCACCTCAGGACCCATCTCTGTCATCCCAAACCTCCTGCCTATGGAAACACAGACACACACAAAATATTGTCAGACTGGTGGGAGCAATGTTTACAATGTCTGACTGTGTGTGTGTGTGTGTGTGTGTGTGTGTGTGTGTCTCTCTCACCTAGCTCCATCAGTCTCCTTTGCAGCGTAGAGGAAAAGAGGAAGACCTCATCTTGACACGAGCGTGTCACTGCCCCAACCAGGTCAGAGTTTGTTGCCAGAATCTGGGCATTTTCCTCCGACAGGTTGACCCCAGCCATGGACGCCACATCATTGATGTCATCGTCGTCTCTGGACAGACACACGTCAGGACACCCCCGATTAGCAGTGACCAGGATTACATTGGATTGGTAAGAGTTTTTTTTTTTCTTCACAGAGCTAACCTGAAAGAAGCACCGGCCTCTTTCAGCTTGTTTCTTTGAGCTGGAGATAGAGCTGCACCTGGGACAAACTTGGAGCCAAAAGGAAGTCCAGGTTTCCCGATAGAAGCTACAGTGGTAGAGAGCAATCAAATACACAGAGACTGCACTCGACTGGTGGGCACACAGCATACACACTCCTAAAGATCGTATTGTTGTTGGGTCATTACACCTACGTCAGTTCTTAGTCGCACACACCTGTCTGCATTTGTTGGACATGATGCAAACGCGGTTGTCCAAGCGTAATGCGACCCGGAGCCTGGCCTGTCAGTGCTAGCCTGGGGGTTGTCGCCAGGGTAACTTGAGGTCGCCCCATGATCCCCTGTTGCTGAGACTGGAGAACCTGGGCGGGGGAAATTATAGGGGTCAAAGGACAAATTCTGGGTTCAGACCAGACTTTTGCCATTCATTCACTATAACTATCATTCAGTATCATTTCAATTTTCACTATAACCAAATTGCTAGTCACCAGAGGTACAGGCTGTTTGCTTATGATAGGCTGGAGTAGGGGTCTGGCGGTTGGGGAAGTGGTGCGAGGGGATGAGCTGCTCAGGACTACTGTGCTGGTGGCAGTGGAGGAGATGGGACCAGAGGCTGGCTGTGGAAGATGACTCAGCTGTATGAAGGCTTCAGAGTCTGGCGTGAGCTGCCTCAGAGCAGGGAGGCTCCTCTGGAGCACAGGTAGACAAAAATAAACGATAACTTCATTGCGGAGTGGTAAATTCAGAAGGTACAAGATGAGGATGATAAAATAATTCAAATCCCATGTACGCTCCAAAGCATTTCAATGGTGAGGTCATGTGTGTTAGCGTACTTTGAGGAAAGGCACAAGATAAGGCTGAGGTGAAGAGTTGAGCTCGCTGTACAATTTGCTGGTGAAGTCTTCAGCTTCTATCTTCCCTTCCTAGTGAAAACAACAACATACTGTAACATGCGGGAGACTGAGCTCCGATCTTGGTGCAATAATACTATCAGTTGACGGGTCAATGAATGATTCACTCACCAGCAGATCTTTGACTAACTGCTTGACGTTGCCCGCAGTCTCTGATGACTGCTTCCCACTGGATGCCAGCTTGATTAACGTAGACAGGAAGTTCTTGCATTTCTTTACATTCTCCATTGTCTCCTAGGATGACACAGCGTAATTTTAGAGAAGAACCAGACATTAAATGTGGAGAAACAAGCCAGACAATAAAACCCCATTGTGTTCGCGAACTATAACTACTGTTATGAGCCAACCAGGTTAACCGATACTACCAAGGGCCCAGCCCTCTTTTTCATCCATCAAGGGAAACACATGGTTAGTTACGCCTCAGTCGCTCACCGTTGCTAAAGCGGTTGTGGTCCCAGTAGTTGGCGTGACAACCCTAGGGGTTGATCCCGGTAGTGCAACTCCCATAGAGCTCTGGTAAAGAAAGGAGGGGATAAAGGTATTCCAGATTGCTTCATAAAATGTAGTCTTGGTGTGTCTGTTAAAGACACTCAAGTTATAAGTTGCAATAAGGACATAAACCAAACTATGTGTAGGAAGTTACCTGGAGGACTGGTGGTCTCTGGAGTGTGGTGGTGGCCGTGGACGAGGCAGCCAGAGAGCCCTGCCTGATGATGGTGCTAGGAGTCACTTGCCTGGTGAAGATGGGGGTCCCTGGAGCCTTTGGGGCATGGTTTTAGAAGTGAAAAAAAAACATACAATAATATATTAAATGCTATACTAATACATATAAAAAAAATATCCAGTGGAGAGAATAGTTTTTTCTTATAGTGTTTCAATAAATTATATATAGCAGGCCCACAATATATAAAGGTAGATGACTGTAGGCTGTGTTGGATGTTTACAGCTAGAGGTCTTACCTGGACTGAAGTGCTGTGGACAGCAGGTGTGCTGGCGGGGGTGGCGGGCCGAGGGGCTAAGGCTCCCTGGGACTGGCTCTGTGCCTGGGCCTGCATCTGAGCCAATGCCTGCTGGTGAATCATCAAAAGCTGCCCGCTCTCACTGCGCACCAGCACCATTCCTATAACAAAACATGTGGAATAACATGGTAATGCATACTGTTACGAGTACGGGCACTTCAACTTATTGTATTTTGTACTATTTTGCACTTTGACTGAAAATGAACCCACGAACTTTAGGAATCATCTGCTGAGTAATGACGAGACACAGACCTGGAGGGAGCTGGATGTTCTGCACATTGGGCTGACCCGGGGAGGCCTGTGGGAGCCGTGGGGCCAACGCCTGGGGTGTTACAGCCTGGATTCCACCAGGGCTGGCGGCTAATGTTACTGTAGTCGGAGCGGAAGTCCTTGGTGTGTTGATTGTACTAGGAGTGACAGACTGAGATGTTGTCTGTGCAACTGTCGTAGGTGCTTCTGCCTTCATAATATGCACTCCTCTCGTGCTGGCAGACTGTGTAACCATGACTGGTGCAGACGGGGCAGTACGATCAGCTACACTCACAGCCAAAGAAGATCCCAATGGACTACTTCCTTTCAAAGTTGTAGCCAACTCATGTGTTTGCATAGCTGGTCTTATGAGTGTTATGGTCGCACCTCCTGCATGTCTGGCAGGCTGAGATGAGGTGCCAACATTCTGAGAGTGCGTGGACGTCTGAATTACACTACTGGATGAGGAAGGTATGGTCACATTTGCATGTTCTTTTGACAACCCAGGTCCAACAGCTGTGACAAAAACTTGAGCAGCATTGCTGCTGTCACCTGCACCCCCAGTACAATTATTTGTTAACGGTGCAGTACCAGTTAAAGGCGCAGCGCTTCCTGAATTGTTCGAGTTCATGTTCAATGCTTAATTTACATTCGAAGTTTGTACTGAGAGTGAAAGTTTGACCGCGAGACAGGAAATCTTTACACTAACAGGGCCTTGCTTTGGTTGTGCTCTGTAGATGAGTTGGAATTGTAATGTGTGAGGATGCATCCATAACCAAACGCGGGCACCCTTGCACTAAAAGCTGCCCTTAGCGTCTCCAATCCGTGTAGCGCGGAAGCCAATGAGTGGCTAGCTAGCTACAGACCGACACAGTATTGTTAAGGTAAATTCGTAAATTAGTTTAGGATTTACAAAAATATTGGACAAATTACGTTAATTACACTGCATAGTGTACGTGACCTACTTTTAGCAACCACATTAGAATGTCTCAGTTTACTGAACATTCCACTCTCCCGGAACTAGCCATGTGATTAACGGCTGTCAGGTTCCTAATCCTAACTTCAGGATCTGCGTTACCCAAACTCGAAATCTTGAACTCAAGAACCCCCACAAGATCACTAACAATTTTTTCGTCCGCGTTAATGCTTGATAAAACACCGTCCAGTTGCATACCGGAGCCTGTCGCCATCTTCACACTGTTTCAGGCTTGTTGTTGTGAGACTAGACAGTTACCAAATGAAATGCGCATGCGCACTCCATACAACGCGTCAACTCAAATGGATTCCTGAGGAAATTGATTGGTTATTTCCAGATTAAGGGCGGTAGCTAAGAATTTTCAATTATTTCACTCACTATTTGAAGAGCAAGAACACGTTGCACGAACCTGGTTGTGATGATTCAGTTAATAATATATCGATTTTGCTCTTGTGCAATTTTTTTAAAACACATTTGAAAATGTATACACAGCTCGATGACAATCGTTTGTAGATAAAGTATTGTAGACATCCGCGTGAGGGCTCCACAGCCGCGTTCTCAGAAGCTCCTCCAATCTTACTGTTATGTTGTGTGTGTGTGTGTGTGTGTGTGTGGGTCTGTGGGGGGGGGGGGGGGGGGGGGGGGGGGGGGGGGGGGGGGGGGGGGGGGGGGGGGGGGGGGGGGGGGGGCGGTATTTTAGCTATTAGAAGTAGGCTATAAACACAGCTGTTCATCACAGACTTTGGCAGAAACATGCTGTAGTATTTTAGGTCAGTCTTACTCTAACTGGCTATAATTAATTGTCTACCTCTTAATGATAGGTTCTGCATCCACACCTGCAGTTAAACGTGTTGTTAATTGAACACCTGTTAAAGGCTTGACTGTTTAATTCAGAAATTGTTTAATGCTATGAAACGGACGGTTCTTCCTTGAATAAATACACTTGGAAAAATGAGCACTGGAACGCCATATATAGGAAGTAAAATAAGTTTGATTTCCAAAGCCCAAATTCGATATGAGGGTATTTTATACACCATCGATACAGAGAACTCCACGGTGGCATTAGCTAAAGGTAAGTTATTTCTTAAGTCTTGATGAAAACCCAGGAATATTTGGAGGCTTTTTTTATGTTGCCGATTATCATATTTTAAAGAACTATAATGCTGACCGGTTCTCTCATTTCCCATCAGTCAAATCCAATGGGACTGAAGGCCGCCCTACAGATAGACCTGTGCCACCGAAGGATGAAGTTTATGAATACATAATTTTCAGGGGTAGTGACATAAAAGATATCACTGTGTCTGAGCCACCTAAACAACACCATGGCTTGCATGACCCTGCCATTGTTCAGGTGCAAGGCATATCTTCTTAGGACTTGATTTATGATGCGGTGTGAAAGTCTGTTTTAAATTGAATTGTACTAATTCACCTTTTAATTTGGTAGTCATCAATCGGCAGCCCCTCTACCACATATCAACCCCAGGCCCACTATAGTCCCTACAGGGGCTCTGTACCTTACAACCAGCTGGCGGCTACCTCTTTGCTCAATCAGCATTATGCTGCAGCCTTGGGATTGGGTAAGTGGGTCTCTCTTTGGCACACTGTTTAATCATATCTCATTGTCGAGACTGCCAGATACTAATTTGTTTTGCTATCTCTAGGTCAAGAGGAATTTAACATGAACTGATACAATTGTCTTTTTCAGGACCAGGCCTTCAGGGCTTCCAACCCAGAAAAGGCCCAATGGTAGAGCAGTCTGTCCAGACAGTGCCCTTAGCAAATGCTTCTCAAAGGCGCGGTCAGTTGTCGTCACAGGGGCCAAGTGGAGAGTCTGTTCGTCCTCCTCAACGTTTACGTAGAGACAGTCCCCAGGCCAAGAGGAAGAACGTTCCAAGCAGTAAGCAAAGAACGGATTTTAAATATCTCATATTTGCCTACTACTGAGCAAACTCTCACTTCGGGGCAGTTTTGTCCCTTTTTGAATTGAATTGAAATGCATTTTCTTTGTTTTTGTTTAGGTAAGTCTCCCACACAACGAAGTACACCCGAAGTTCAGGAGCCAGCTAATGAGAACAAGGAGAACAGCAGGCCAAAACGTAGACAAGGTGCTCCTTTTTAAATGTACTTTTCTAATTTGTTTTTGATATACATGCATTTCAACTTCAAACCGGAATCATGCCCTCAGGTAACCGCAGGTCCAGAAACCGGGGAAAAGGCCAGCTGCTTGTGAACAACTCCAAGGCCACCACATTGCAGTTTGATTCAGACTTTGATTTTGAAACGTCTAATGCACAGTTCAATAAGGAGGAGCTTGCAAAAGAACTTCACGACAAGATGTCTTTCTCTCAAAGTAAAAAAAATATATATAAAAAAAAAAAGCTAAGAAAGCTCATTTTCTATTTTAATTCCAAGGCATGTTTTAATACATCTCATTTTATTTCAGAACCAGAGGAGAAGGCGGACTCTGTGGTAGAGACCCAGAAGAAGGACGGCCCATCAGAGGAAGACTCTCCCAGAGAGAAGCTCTACTACGACAAAACAAAGTGCTTTTTCGACAATGTTCCGACAGAGCTCAAGCCCAGGTGATTTGATTCTGAAATTTTGCTTCTTTCCTAAATGATCAATTCTCAATGTCAAATGCCACCTATTCCTGGCCAGTTATAGCACTACAAAACAGCTTAAAACCCACTCGCTTGTACATCCCCAGGAGAACCACATGGGCGGAGGAGAAGAAGTTAAATGTGGAGACATTTGGGGTACCAGGCCGGTTCCTAAGGGGAAGAGGGTTCAGGAACTATCGTGGTCGCAGAGGAAGGAATAATGCTAATCAGCGTCCCCTTCCTAAAATGGATAGTGGGAGGGTGTGAGTCTTAACTTTTTGTACGACTCAATTTTTGTGTATGTGAGGGGTCTTTTTTGAATTCCAATTAAGATGTATGCCCAATCCCCTCCCTTGATTCGTAATGGAGTACCTAAAGTTCAGACACTTAAGTTAACGAGCTTTTTTTTCTCCCCAATTTTATCTTTCTTATTTTGGGGCATATTGCCATGATTTATGTTCCAATTGTTTTTCTGAAGACATTACAATTAATTGCAGTGGTTGAAGGCATATTCGAATGGTCTTCAATTCCATCAGGCATGTTTGAACATATTTATTTGTCACCAAAAAGATTAGATTTCAAAGTGCATAGGGTACGTTTTTTTTTTCTTATTTAATTCTTGTAAATAGTGTTTTTGTTTTGACAGCCCAAATATGTACAAATGGCTCTTGAAGGGCACCCACAAGTTAAATGTATGGAAATACGTTTTTTTTTTTTTTTCTTTTCTCAGACTGTGGGAGACTTGTGAGTAAAGACATTTCCTAATAATAAACTACACAAGAAATTATAAGTTGTGAAATTGTTAGTTTTGTTTTTTAAATAGTAGTTCTATGTTCTAACTTCAGATTTTGTATTACTTTGGTTAATTGTTTACTTTTAGTACTTTTTACTATTTAAAAGCGTATCCACTCACTTCTGACATTTGCACATTTACTTGAGAAAAGCAATGGCCATACCAACTTTACATAACCAAGTGTGAAGCTTTAGATAGATCGATAGATAGATAGCGCTAGTTCAATCAATATCCTCAAGTGGCATACAGATTGCAGCCAAATCCTTGAACTTGGGGCATAGGGTCTGCGTTTCTTCAAGGTCAAATGTGAGGTCAGGGATAGAAATGAGGTCCAGTTCTGAATGCGTCTCAGAGTCCCCCTCATCACCATAAAGATGAGGATCATAGTCTTCCAGCTCCTCCCCTGGGGCCTGAATGGAAGACAATTTCTGTAGGGGATTGGCACAGTTGAATGGATTAACAGTCTTGCTTTGGCAAGTGTTATACGTTGTATGCACACATTCTAGTAAATGTGTTCATGTGTGGCGCTAGTTATCTTACTGAGAAGCTATTAGAGATTGCTCCAGGACAAACCTGATGAAGTAGGGGAAAGATCACTGCATCAGTTAAATAAGTTGAGATTCTTTGTTTTCCAAGAACGTGTCCCTGCAGAATAGCAAATCCAAGAATGTTTTACAATACAGCTGATAATAAACAATCTTTTGTATACATTAAGTGACACACTCAAATACAATAAAGTAATCCACAGATCGTTAATCGGTGGACACAAGTTTCTTATTTTGTACTGCAGAAATAGGGGTACCTTGTACTCTGAAAATCCATTGTGCAGCTGGTAAATGTTCTCTGTATGACCGTCGTAGTGGTGATTATATTGATTGAACACCTGTAATGACAAAATATATTGCCGTGTAACTACCAAGTTAGTAACACCAAGTTAATTACCACCTAGTTGTAATTAGTTTGACCTTTAGTTGTACACAGGGCTGTTTCTAGCTTTTGGGGGGCCCTATGCGAAATGTTGTTTGGGGGGACCCTATATTGTGTAACTATTGTAGGGGAAGTCCAAACCCATTAAGGTGGTCCAGGGGCATGCATTTAACATTTAAATGTATCAATCTGGTGCGCTTTAAGAGATCCGTGGAAAATATATGCATGTCATTGTTTTCACTCAGCACACGAGTGGTTGGTTACCAATACAGACCAGTCATATTCATTTATAGAGAAAAAAATACTAAAATGACAGCTTGGGGTCCCTATGCAACCACGAAGTCTGCAGCATATAGTAAGAAACGGCTGTGGTTGTACTTACCAAAGTGGAGTTATGCATATCTTGTATTCCACCAGCAAAGGCTTGCCTTTTGGGAGGAAGTACTTGCTGCCGACAATCTTTTGCTTTCATAAGTAATCTCTGTGAGATCTTAATATAAAAAGTTAGAAATTCAGAAAATATATGTGCCCTGTAACTAAGTTTTTAAGTCAACATTATTAACATGATGACTAAATGACTAAATAGATTGATATGAGCTTGTCAATTTACACACCATAGAAGAGTGATGCTGATGATGATGTTGGATGCTGCCAGCAAATTGTTTGTAAAGAATAATTTGCTGCCGTTTTTCTTGTGCCGTTAGGAGTGGTTTATCTGAAATCTTAACATGAGAAAGCACATTAGATATCTGCACAAACGTTTATTTTGATTAACGTTTTGGGATGTTTTTTAGATGAAGTACAGATGTGTTATGCACTAGTTAAATAACCTTGCAATCAGTTCCTGGCTTCTCAATGTTTGATTGGATCAGGGTGTTTCCAGAGCCATGGTCAATGTAAATGATTGGTAATTCCTTTTTACATGAGAAGAGGATAGCCAACAGCAAGGAAACTGATTGAGGGATAATTTAGGTACAATACTTTTTTAAATATTATAATCCACCAAATGTTTTCATGCAAGTTAAAACCTATATTGTTTTTAAGGAAATACAGAAATAGGCTTAGAATTATATCATCCCACATGATTAAGAAATCTTCCTTACACAGTAATAAAAACAAGGACAGGGCCGCTATCCCGATGGCACTAAAGCCAATTTGTTTGCTCCTCTGACAGATGGCGGAAACGGAACAGTCACACACAGTCACAGAGAGGTTTTGGATGGAAAACATGCCCTGAGTGTCCCAGATCTTTAGCTCCACTTCATGAAATCCACTATAAACATTAGATTCCATCACCAACTTCACTGTGTAGCCTGGGAGAGTGCATAAAACATGCATACAAAGATACAAGCGTTAGACTGTGATCTGCTTTCGATTATGTAATCTTAACAAATTACTTAAAGTTAGTATTGCTTATGGCTCAAATTCGCTACCATGTGGGGGATCGAATCTCCATTTTTTTTCAATGTCCCCCATCAGTTGAAACCGGAAAGGCCCACTGTATGGTTCTTGGTCAAGGTCAAAAGCTGTGATGTTAGCACTCGTAAGCCCATCAGACAAACACATGGTCAACTGGTTAACCGTCAGCTTAGGGACGTTGTCATTCTGGTCAAGTATATGAATCCTCAGCGTGCCTGTGCCCGTCATGGGAGGATTTCCTATCAATGACGGAACGCAAGTGTTCAAAAATCCAGTGATGCTTGAAATGGAAAATTGAGAATGCATGTGTTTGTCGTTTTATGTGTAAATAATAAAAATCATGATGGACATGTTGAATGATTGTCATGTGAACTGTGTAACTGCATTTAAAAGTAATGTACCATTATCTACAGCATGCACTATGACAGCGTACACATTGTTGACAACATAGTGGGACTCTCGGTCCAGAATCTTTGCTGTAGTGATGCAGCCTGTGTTTGGATCCACTGTCACCCACCCACCAGGATCATCCGCTATCTTATACCTGGTTCACAGGGAAAAATCTATTTGTATGATTTGCAAAATCTTAATTACTTCCTGTCTCCAATTCCCCAAGAAATAAAATGCTCTCTTACACAAATTCGCTTGCATAGCTTGAATCAGGGTCAACGGAAGTGAAAGTGTCCACCAGAGTTCCAATCTCTGTGTTCTCCTTCAACAACACATCTTTGACTGGCACAGTAAACGCCGGTGGGTCATTTGTGTCCTCTACTTGAATGATTATTTTCCTAGAACTTAGCTTGGACTGTGTCCTGGCATCACCACCAGTAGTGTCGACCTCCCAGAGATCTGAGGACCGCCTCTCCTTCACTTCACATGAGAAATACGGTTCCTCATTCTCCACTGAGACGGACAGCTCAATCTTTACACCAGTCTCGAAGTCCAGAGGCTGCACTCACAGTAAATGTAATTAACGGTTTAGACTCTGGTTCATACTGCAATCACTATTTAACTAAGGCACAGTGGGGTGTAAAATGGATTAAATGGTAGCTAGACTTTTCTGTTTTCAGGTACTGTTACCATCGCAGCAGTGATGAGCACTTAAAAAAAGAATGCCGTCTGACAACTCACTTTTACAACTGTCAGGATTCCATCGTTGGTTTTTGGGTCAGTGTATATCTGGAAGTGTCCTCCATCGTCTCCTTGAATGATGTATATGGCTTTCCATGCTGGAGTGTTCTTGGTGTCTCTGTCTGTCACATGCAGTCTCAGAGCTAAAGCCCCTATCTCCCCTTCCCTCACTTTGCCAGCACCCTATTCAAGAGTGTCAAGAAGGATGTGGAAAAGGAACTGTTGAATCAGAAAGTTCAAGCAGATTCAACACATGCACCACACATTATGATCTGCGGTTGCCTACCGATTGCCCGGTGATAACTGGTTGGTGATTGTTCCCATCTTGGACATTTATCATCAGAACCGTGGAGCTAGATAAGCTCACTACCTCACCATGATCCTTAGCCAGGACCACCACTGTATATTTTCCCCCACTCTGAAGTCAAAGTGACACAATTACTTGAACATTTATTCTGTATATACTATAGGAATGCATTGCCTGCAGTACAGTGTATACACAATGTATATAAACACTTTTAACATATCGTTGCCTGACCACAGAATACAATTACAAAGACACATGGTCACTTTTCTAACTTCGGTAATAACACATTACAATAACATTAAAATAGCTTTGACTTACATCACATCAAATGTGAGTTCGCTTTGACATAAACGTGTCTGTGACCGTCGCAGATTGATTTAGTACGATTAGAGATGGTTTGTTTTTTCACATACTTCCCATTCCTTCCATATCGTTAACTCACTACTTACTGTATGAAATGTGCTATACAAATAAAATAGACTAAACTTGATATCCATGCAATAGGATGCTATTCCTGAGTTAAACAAAGCAGACTATACTATGTAGTGTGTATGTACTATGTAGTTACAACCAGCCGATTTAAATTGCATCAGCAAGAATGTTTCAGAGCAGTGGCCGTTTACCTCGTACTCTAAGCATCCTTTGAAAGAGATCGCACCATTTGTGTCAACATAGAACTCAGCATTGGGGGGCTGTGGAGTTACAGATGCAATTTCATAGTGGAAAGTAGAATTGGGTGTACCTCTCTGGTCTTCATCATGAGCAAACACAGAAAGTAAAAAGGAGCCTGGTCAAAGAAAATACATATATAATTTTTTATTAGTCCACACTTTTTTTTTAGCATGTACACGCTTGTCAGTTAAATTCTACATACCTTGTGCCCTTTCTTCTCCAATGTTGATCTCATACCTTTCCCACAGAAACATGGGAGGGTTGTCATTTATATCTAGTATGGTAATTTCAACCCCTAGTTGGGTGTCCAATGATGCTCCCTGTTTTGCCTGCAACCTAAGCTGTAAAATCAAACATGTCAAATGAAATTGTTACAAATCGCTTTCTCATTGGTATCATTAAATAGATGCATATATAGTATGTGTTTGTTTTGTGCTGACCTTGAGGATTTTGTGTACTTCATAGTCAAGTGCCTTGTGAACAAACACTATGCCGGAGTCTTTATCTATAGAGAGAACTCCCTTTGGCTCTTCCTCCACTCCCTCACCATGGAGTTCAAAGTTCACAGTGTACTTCCTCTCGATTTCAATCTACGGCAAGAATTCACAGTTCAAGGAGTGTTGGGAGAATAACATCTGAATTTGATGTTCTGTTTTGTGGATTTTTTGTCTCACTCACTTTACCAAGTTTGTAGGGGAAAGGCCCAGCGTGGCCTTCCTCAATGGTAAATGTGCCAATGATCCAGGACCTCTTCTGTCGACTCACAGCCTCTGAGCCAATGACGCAGGAGCATCTGTAGATCTAAAGCATGAACTAATGTTATAATCAGATAAAACTAGCTAACTAAATACCTTGTCTAAATCAGCTAATAAAATACCTTGTCAACTAACTAAATACTTTGTCGAAAACTAGACCAGTTGTGAGTAGTCAATATGTACAGGTCATGTTACATGATGTCAGGTTGAGTAGTATACAGCTGCAAAGTTATAATCAAGGATCTACATGTTTGACCTTTGACAGGCTGTGTGAGTGTGAGGATGAATTTGTTCAAGTTGATGATTTATAGGATCCCAGTTAAACCAGTTATTTTAGTCGAGCGCACACTTCTGCTCATCTGACAGTAGAGTAGTAAATACCATGGTCATACACATACACATACACATACACACATACACATACATGGTTCATGTTACAAATAGGTTACATGCCATGAATCAGCCTACTATTTGTGATAAAGCGCTCTAGGAAATACATTTCAGCAAGGTACACCATAATGCCTATTCTAGACCAGTAGTATGAACTTTTATTGCGGAAAATTAGACATCTGATTGGCAGTTTCTTACATACATGAATACATTTTTGACACATTTTTCGAAATAGTTTTTTTTAATTATTATTACATGATCCGCAGTCTTTTACTATTATTAAAATGTACATGTAAGTGGAGAGATAATGACTTACCATGAACCAAAGAGGGAGGATTTTACAAACATGTGCCATGATAACAAACCAGCCGAGGAGTAGTTCCCCTGCCTGCATGCGAGTACTGAGCAAAGAGAGGGGAGATTCTGCCTTTCTGTCATTTAAGCACAGCCCTTGAGCATGTGTATTTAGAGTATGCAAAAAAACGACATTCCTTTTAAAGTTATCATACATAGGTTAATTCTTGGCATTTTGTGGTTAACCGGTCCTTGTGACTATAAAAGGTCCTCTGTCAAGTAAAATTTATGAAGTTCTGAAGGAATGGTATTTGGAAGAAACTAGATACTTTTTTTTTTTGGTGTAGGTATGCTAGTTTTAGCATCAAACCTTTACTAACTGTAACATACACAGAATCTAAGCAAGAAAAACTATAGGTGACGAGATCACTATTTTTGGTAGTTAAGCTGGTCATCGAAAGTGTAGACCAACAGGCAGGGCTAGGGCCAATTGCTTTAAATTATATAGCGATTGACAGGGATGTAAAGACTATTTATCTTAGAAAAGGACCAATAACAGTTAGCAGAAGATGTTTTATTCCCAGGAAAGTGAAAGAAGGCATTGCTTTATTAGTGTCAAAACAAATACAATTTCTTCTAAATGTTTTGAGAAATAATTGAGAGGAAGAAAAACATAAAATATACCGGGCAGGGGTCATTATACAATATGGAAATAATAATGTATGAATGTGTTATGTGTATTTTTAAAACCAAGCATGCAAAATGTATTAAATGTAAGCATTGCACATTTCATTTTGCGTGTGTGCAGTTTAATCAACCTCCCCCACTTTTGAAACCCTCGAAAATAAAAAGGAAGGTTCAAAACAGTGATGGAACCAATCTAGGGATGACATAGGCGCAAGGGTTCACTCATCACCTCACCTGTCTAGGGTTCACTCATTACCCCCCCCTATAAATATCGTATTAAGAGGTACATTTACGATGAAATTGAAGACCGATTAAGGCCATCTTTCTCCAGGGGTGTGGCCGTTCGCAGGACTTTGTTAACGTGCACTTCATCGTCATCTGATTGGATAATTGGGGTCTTCCCTCCTGCCTCATTGGTGTTCTGGCTGTTAGAGGAGCAGTTGGAGGAAGTCGATGATATGCGGGACTTGGCCTCAAAGCCGTCGAGGACATGTCGAAAGAGTCCATTATTGATGACATTGTCGTTGTTGTTGTTGTTTCCCGAGACTGGAGGAATATAAAACATTAGGTTAGATTAATTCGCTCTGTTTGTCTTCCTTGTCTTCTTTCTACTGTAGCCTACTCAGATTTACGCACCATTACTTTCCATAACAGCCCTCTGTACCTGATAACGGGGAAGCCAGCGACCCCTCCTCTCCCCCAGAACTAAGGAAGACATCCAGGGTCTCCTGGTCAGAGTTGTCCATCAAGTCCATCTGCTCCAGCATGTCCACATTCACTTCCATAGATGAGATGCTGCTAATCGGGGCTGCACAAGGAGATAAGGGGCAAGGGTACATGGCGGAATATGAATGATAGTGCAGCTACTTGGAACTGAATATGTAATGCTGCCTCATTCGTGTGTCCTTATTTGTCTTTAGTTTTTTAATCACATGAATCCTTGCACATTTGGCTACGTGGGGATTGTGTTGCATCAACACAACTTACGTCTCCGGTAGTCTCTGATAGTGAGGTGCGCTGACGAGAGGTAGACATCCACATCGTGTTGGAAGACCTCCTCAAAGAAGCGTTGTCTCTCTCTTAGCTTTAGTTGCTGCGTGGAGTCTATCTCAGGAGCCCTCTGAGCAAGCTCTGCCTCCGCTGGCAAAAACATTTACAACAAAACATACCTGTAAAACTCCCATCCGACTATCAAACTTCAAAGATTAAAACATATCAGTACAGAGAAGAGGCAAAATGTTGAGCTATGTGGAGTGGAGCTATGCAAAAAAAAAGCGCAACAATTTGAAATGGCAGAAACACAAAACAGCTCTTGTCAAATTACATTGCATCACCTCATTACATTATACGGTAGTCATTAGCAAAGAGTTGTTCCAAAACGATTTGTCTCTACTAAGTGAAATTCAACTGAATTGAACTATTAATTCTTTGTGTTTACTAAATCTTGGAACAGACCAGTGTGCTGTCACTGGAATATCCAAGCTGTACTTATTTACTCTCTCTGCCCTAAATTGGTAGTCCAGTCATAACATGCCACAATTTTCATTCAGTGAATAAAGTAACAAACCAATGAAACGCATCTAAGATAATATGGTTATGGTTACCATGCGATATCATTTTCCACCTCATCAGCAACATGCAATAAGGCAAGTGCAATTACAGTAAACGGAGGGAGGTCAGCCCTGGAATACAGTTCAGTCCATGGTTACCGTTAGAAGCAATACACAGTTCTCAGAAGGAAACATTGAGAGTATAAAAGGTTCCAGCATGTCTCTAAGGAGATATCTGTCAACGCTGTGCCATTGTAGAACAGACGGGGGTTTAGAAGGTCAACTTTACTTAGTCTTAGACAATGGAGCCTGACTTGGTAGGGCCCATCCAACAGATGTCCCTGCTTGCTAGACTCAGTTTACTGGAGGTGTTTAATGTTGTTTGGACTGATTCACTTTGTACGACTAGCATTTGTATACCATTTGGCCATAACTCTCCTTTCGAAGATTTTATTTATTCAAAAAATGTCAACCATGTTAAGATATACACTAAATCTTTTTTTTTACATAATGTGGTACATCATGTCCCACACAGCCCTCTACCGTACATTTAAACAGACCAACTCCATTGAAAGATGGTGCTGATGCATAAATAAAAATTACAGTTAGATATTGGGGTAATTAGGTCAAATCAAATTGAGAGCTTTAAAATAGACTCTCAGGGCAATGTTGATTTGTACCCTTAACACCCATTTACAGCAGCTTTTAAAAACAGCTCTGGGCCACAGCAAGTTGGAAATAAAGCAAGGGGAATAATTTGGAATTTCAACTCCAATTACCAAGTCCCCTGTGTTCATTATTTTTAATTAGCCTATGTTACTATTTAGATCATACCATTTTTGATGCTACTGAATTGATAGTAAACAACAGTGATTTTAAAGGATTGTAAAAGAGTCGTATATGTATCCTAATGTAACGCTGTCTAAGACGGGGCAGGAGGTCGTTCGTTGAATTCTGCTGTCTCAGCTCCCGCTGAGGCGCTGGTCTGTAGTGACAGCAGGAAACAGGCCTGTCAGAGGGGTTCTGCCCACTCCGTCCTCCAGCCTGACAGTCTGCCTCCTGGGCACCAAGCTCCGGTTGAGGCTGGGGCTGGATTTGGACAGCATTGGGAGAGAGGCGTGGAGAAGGAGGAAAGGCTCACCCCCCTTGCAACTTCATTTCTCGCAGCACAGCACTCGGCATCAACTAGGTGTCTATGAGCACCCAAAACAAACCCTTAAAGCCCCAGAGGGACAAAGCATTGAAACAAAATAACATAAATGATGAGCTGGCAGGGCTTGGTGTCTGGCACTAAGATGTATTCATCAAAGCAGATATGGTGTAAGTGTTCAAACAAAATATCTGAAAGTCATGTCTTATGTTAAAGCTAAATATATGTGACAGTGGACAAGGGCTTTTAATGAATTCTCTGAAATAATTGATTCTGTCTGCATCCTCATTAATCACAGCAGGCCTATTCAACATGATATAACCCTTTGAAAGGCTAGAGTGCCAGGAAGTACCTCAGTGACACTGGATTGTTAAGTCATGCTGTTTGTTGTAAGTTCAGACAGACCACAATTAACTTGTCAGCTAAATAACTCAAACAAATGTGGTCATGAGATAAATTATTATTTGTATCCATAATTTGTTCTAATGCTACTTGTCCCCATCTGCATTATATACTGTATATCCTCTCTATATCCTATCCTGACAGCAGTCCTGATTATTTTTTTTTTAAAGGATTTCACCTTTGAGTAATTCATTATTTGTTTTTAGTTTTATTTGGGATGGCCCTTGGCATAACAAACAAGCTTTTTATATTTCTAAAGATTTTTATCATAGCTTTTTTAAACTATAAATTTGATTTCACTTTTACTCTACTTCGTTACGCTTAAATATAATGAAAAATTAGAGCAGGATTATACCTTCAAGCTTGGCCCCAATCGAATCTCTTTCCATTGTATTTCCCGATTCCTCTTCACCTAAAGGTTATGATTACCCTAGCACAAATATGTATGTAACAACATTGAGAGAAAGTGAAAACGCATTTGAGACACACAGAGAAACAGATAGAGTATGAGAGAAAGAGGGAGAGGGAGAGAGAGAGTCACTCTGACTCTCCTGCAGAGAGTGTGATGTGAGGGATGAAGTTAAGATTATGCAATGAATCAGCACTCAGGGCTTTCTATTGAGCAAGGCTGCTCTTTTGTCCAGGGGTATCTGAATGGGGATGTTGACTTGGTTGCTCAGGCATAATAGTTACATGATATCAATAGTGCATATTAGCTAAACCCACATCTATGACACTTCCTTTGGCAAACTGAGTACTTAAGGAGACTTTGTCCTTTATACCTGTGTGTCTGTTCGTGTGTGTGTGTGTGTGTGCGCGCACATGTGTGTTTGTGAGTGAGAGAGAGAGAGAGAGTGTGTATGTGTGTGTCTGTGTGTGTGTGTGTTGTGTGTGCCCGTGCATCCATCCGCATCTGTGTCGGCATGTGCCTTTTTGTCTGCCCGACACGTTTGTCCCTCTTCACATTCTTCCACCATCGGCCCATGTCACTGTCCATATATTCATAAGAGAGCAGTATGATAAAGCTGACCAAAAGTAGATGTCAGGAACAATTGGGGCCAAGCCATTTCAAATGCTGTTTAAACAGAACATTACTTTGATTATAAAACATGAAAGGAAGACACAGCTCTCTCTGGTGCTGCCATAGTTCAATGTGAACACAGCTGTAGATGGTCATTTGCATGGATGAAACGCAGAACTAGTGTTGCAGAGTGAATTTATATCATACTTTTCCTGTCACCCACCAATGTAAAGGAAAAACAGCTATGTGGGTAAACCCAACTTAAAGATGCATAGGCATTGATATATATTTTATTTTACCTCATCCAATTAGTGTTCTGTTTACCATCAAATCAGCTTGATCAATCAAATCAACTAGATGATGCTTGAAGCAGACCTTTTTTCAACCCCTGTTCATAAGTCAAAAGGGGATAGACTGGTCCCCTGTGTCAGGGTCACATTGGGTCCCTTGGATGAGATCACTTTTCCGGTGAGTCAGGCCACATCTTCCCCTCCCAACAGTTTGGTTCATACCACAGGACTTTCAGTGGGCTTGCCAGGAAGCTTTACAGAAAGGCTATTCAGCCTGGAGGAATGGGAGGGTAGCCGGCAGGAACATTACACAAAAACTACTTTGCTAGAAGGTTGTCAAAAGCTTTTACACTTCACCTGAGAATGCAGAGGGAGGAATGTTCTCTCCCTTTCTACCTAACTCACTCTCTCTCTCCTCTCTCCTTTGCTTATCTTTACTTCCCTCGGTGCCACCTCAGAGTCCTTCCCTGTCTCCCTTTCTTCCTGGTTTCTAGCTTTACTTTGCTGCCTCATATCGTCCTCAGAGGGAATGTTGTGGGAGTGAAAAGGAGTGTTGTATTGGGGATCGGCACCAGCTGGGCTTGTTGAATGAGTTGGACAAAGGGACAGACAGACAGACGGAGCCGGACTTGTTAGCGCCCACTTTGCATCCCCACACAAAAACAAACCCAGATCCTCAACAACGCTGAGAGGAAAAGCAGAAAGAGCCCTTTCTGATGAAGACCAGAGCAGGGAATGAGGGGAGTGAGACATGACTGGATTCTTGAAAAAGGAAATCACTACCCTCTCTAAGTTACAGAAAGCAGTGATATCAAGAAAGCTGTAAAAGATAAAAAAAAAATAAAGATGAAAAAGTTTTAAAATACTGCACAACTTTTGCTCCTCTAAAGTTCGGTAAGCAAGCGTGTCTCTCTTAAAGAACAATATTTTTAACAATAATCATTTAAATGTAGCCCTTTAGATGGAATCCTATTATCTTATAAGGCGATGCTAAAATAGGTATAGTGCTCAGTTCAGTCAACGGTCACATGAGCTTATTTAATATAGATTCATCCTCTATATTCAGTCATAATTCATATGTTACATTCACACTTACATGATAAATGTGAAACTTGACAAGTGGATGTTGAAAATTGCCTTGGGACTGGAGATACATTCTTTGAACGAGAGGCACAGTAAACTACTTTTTCAGACTCAAATGTTTTTTTGTTTTTTTTTATCTCTCTGGGGTGTATGCTACAGCTGGTTAAATGCTAAGAAGGGTCTAGCTGTTGGATAAATAACAGTCTCACAGAATTCCCTTTGGAAATCACTACTTCCCCTTTTCTCTGTAAAGTCATTATAGACTAGTCAGAGTATCAATTCGATGGGATTCTGTCCAACCAAGATAAAGCATTTTCTGGAACGCGGCATTTGTTTGTCTGCATGAGGTAATTTATCGTCAGCATTAGTAACAGGGGGGCACTGAGAGATTTTTATGTTGGTCTGCCCGATGTTGGATCAAAAAGACAGATTAGGTCACAGGAGAGGAGGAACGAGAGTGGAGTGCAGAGTGGAAGAGGAACGAAGAAGGGAGGGAGCGTGGATGAAAAAAAGCAAAGAGGTGTGTATCACGAAAGGTCAGCCTAGGGGTGATGGGAAGGCAAATGGAACGACTATGGATGTGAGGGATGGTAGGCCACAGAAACATCTAGAGGTTAGCAAAAGGAAAGCCCATCAGAGTGTGCCCCGCTGGGAGGCAGGGATAAATGTCGTTTTGCTTATGATTTGGACTCTGAAAATGATATTCCACTACTATCTGGGAGTAATTCAGCTGTACATACTGTATCTTATCAACCTGTTGATCAGGGATGATAGTGCCTAAAGTATTCTAGGAGGGCTCTGATGTGATTGCTGTGTACATGTGGGGAAAGCATCTGGACTCTCAGTCTTTATAGTCATAAAATACCTGTCTGTATTTGGCAGTCAACACTGCCTAAACCAATAGACGATGCACTGTTTAGACATGACCAGCACCATCCTATTGTGAAAACAATGCCATCCTTACGTCTCCAAAAACTGTGGCCACTTTTTATTTACACTTTTATTTTGGGTGCCTCTCTTCCCCTGTTTTCGGTCCCAAACCCTTTGCCTGGGCTAGGCTCCAATTGCAAAGGGAGTGAATAATTGATGGTAAGTGTTGATGGGTTGTGTGTATGTGTGTGTGTCTGTGAGAGAGTGTGTGTCCAAGAGACTATTTTGAACAGGGGCAAAGCACCGCCTGGCACCATCACCACGACCCTATCCAGTAAACACCACAATGACATCATTATTAACCCTCGCTTCAACCATTCCCTCCCAACTTAATCCCCATGCAGACAATAGGGCTGTTTGTGGGTCACTACCCTGCCCCACTGCCCACAGCAGTATATGGGCCATCAGCAGACTTAGGGTCAAGTCATGTGTACTAGTCTACAATGGTTCCAACTAGCTGATGTAGACAACTTAATCTCCAAGTTCTGCATGAATGAGCAGGAATGACCTGGCATTTCTACCGGATCGGGGGACAGAATGAGAATACATTGTGAGACTCTTAATTGAACTTACTGCTTTTTTCACTGTGTTAACTTTGTTGCAGAGCCGCATGAGATTACTAGCCACAGAAAAGAGATAACAAGATAATTATTTCAGCTGGCTACGTTCTAAATTTAGACTTTTAGGGTTAGGGGAACGATGTCCTTGAGTTCTACAGTTGGTATGTCTGTGCAGCTGTATCCTTCTTTGCCCAGTCTGGACTGTCTCGGTGGGTGGCTGGCTCCTTATCAACAGAGCACTAGCTATCTGCAGTGCATGAGTACATGATGCCAAGACTGGACATACATTCAGTTCAGCAAAAGAAAGAAGACCTAATCTGGTCTTACTTCGGTTAGATCACAATGGATGGGCAGCTTCCACAGACAAAGACACAGCAAACTAGAGATGCTGCGCAACACCCAGTTGTGTTGCTACAATTCTGGCACAAAATACGCAGTCACACTGTCACGAATGACATGCAGGAAAGCTACTTGTGTGGGTGATGTGGCATGTTTAATTTACTGATTGGATTTGGATTTACTGTATCAGTCTCTTCAGTCAGACCTGGAACTAGTCCAATGTGACTGTGCCAACATTATGAAAAGCTCTTACATGTTTCCGTGCTTTCCCCGGTGTCTAACTTTGCCCCATTCTGACAACAGCTGTCCGACACACCACTGTGCTGCCCTCGGCTTAATGTTCCCGCACCATCAGGATCACACAGACATGGACACGTGGACCAGCAGATGGAAGACGCCGTGGCCGTGTCATGGCCTGATCCTATTTGGCCTCCCGATCCCCCCCACACTGATCTTATCGGCCCTAATTTGATTTCCAGTTAGTTCCCTATCTGGGTTGGTAAGTCTGAAGACACCATTGTGACTGCGGTCATTCAGTCCCAATCAGATGCAAGGCACAATCCAATTAGTAGGCGGACAATATTAGTCTCTAACAAAATGAAAATAAAAAAAAAGACAGAAAATGATTGTGAAAATAATGATAAGCATATCCTTTCTCCAACCCCACCACTCACAAAAGTTTCTCGATTCTTACTGTCCACGTTTCTACGATTCCTACAGGGTTGCACAGTCTTTGGAGGTTTGAGGTGAGAGACTGATAGCATGTCAAAGTTGTAAAGCAGCTACTCACAGGGGATGTGTTTGCTGTGGAGGTTGGCTGCAGAGGAGCTCATGGTCCTGGAGAGCCAAGGCAGACCTGCAGACCTAAGGGGGAAGGAGGTTCACGCTGCTGGAAACGCAGCAAGAGGACGGCCAGTGAGGGTCTCTGTCCTACAGAACTTCACGTCACAGAGAGAGAGGCTGGAGTCTATGCAATAACATCTCCCTCTTCCCTTTCTCAGATGGACAGTAAGTCAGGGCAGTCCAGAGAAACGCTCTCTCACATACAACCGTTCCCTACGGTGACAGTGCTTTCTTTCTCTCTTTCTGTTAATGGACTGGCAACTGCACCATTTGGGTGAGCCCATTAAGTTGGAGCTTTGTGGAGCATACCAACTTACCGTTCAAAGAGGGGGTGGAGCAATGTGGGAATAAGGGAAGGCTGACACTGGCAGTCAGGAGAGGGGGGATTATATGGAAGAGCCAAGCCAGACACAGGCTTTAGTTATTTTGGTCCCTGACATTTCCATGCATCCTCTTCCTGTCTTTTTATCGTGTTTTATCCTTCTGTGTCTTGTTTTCAGTAAGTGCAGAAAGTTTATTGTGCCAGCAAATGAAATCGTCCTACATTGTTATAGAGTAACATGGACAAAAAAAGCAGTTTTTGACAGGTGTAGGCCTACTCTTTTCACTGAACACACAGAGGTTTAATAAGTGTATGCATTATTGAAACAATTGCCAACATTCTCATTCTTCTTGCTATTTTTAATTGGGGAAACAGCCTTAAAATACTCACACCTCCCAGGTTAGTAATATTTTAACTAGCAAATATTTTTGGTAATTTAATTTGAATTGAATCAATTATTTGTATTACTCTGCATCTCAAAACCGAGAAAGGATATCCTACTCATTTGGTCTGTATTGTCAAAGAGGTACCAGGAATACTGTTTTCCGCATGTTCTGCAACTATGTGGGCTGACTACTACAGCAAACAAAAAAATATCAACAAAATGAGCGCCATCTAGTGGTAAACATACGTACTGTCTGTTTTCAAGACTTTTGAGGCATAAGTCCCGAACAGTTGGAGTCCGTGGAATGAGTGCATCTTACAATTCCTTCCTTACAAACACATAATACGTTGTGAATGTTCGGCAACATGTCATATGTCCATCATTCATTCCTATCAAGTAATTTTAAAAAATCGTTGTTGTCATCTTAAACAGCCTACTCGAGCACCATGCACTCGCTAACTTAAGATATGCCACGATCAATTGAAAATAAACACATTTCCATCTAAGATGGACATCTTTCACTAACAAAATCACACTTGGCAGTCGTGCCAGGGTGCAGATAGAAGCAGCTGACCGCATTTGCATGCTGCCGCTATGCCTTTTGGAAAGCGGTGGGAGGGAGAGGAGAAAATCGGATGATTTTTAACAATAAAAACTCTTTAAATGTCACTGAGCTGTTGGTTGTGGTAGCGTCTGTCTACACGATATTTTCGCATGTCCTAAGCTGCCTGAGAGACTGTGTGGGTAGAGAAAGCCTGGTGTGACTCAAAGCGAGAAGTCCTCTTCACCCCTCTGATCTTTGAGTGTGTGGGGTACATCATGATAGGGGATTCACCTTCTGCAGCTGTAGCTAAGGGACTGCTTTTGCTTTAGATGGCGTGAGGGTTGTGATCTCTGCTCATTCAAAGAGGTGAATTGAAAAGAGGGGGAAGGCATAAAAAAAATACACTCAGACTAAAGAGAGAAAAGCTGGAGGTGAATGAGGGGACATCCTTTATGTTAGCTGAACAAAATAGAAAGATAGAAGAAACTCTCCTTCTCTTGTGAGAGTCTGGCATCTAACACAGACATTTGACCCGTCCAATAAAAAGCTATGACGGGATGAATAAAAGCCATTTTAGCATTGATAACTTGAACCGCTGAAATTATAGGTTTAGGATGGTTCCGTTGAACTTTATAAATTACCAGAGAATAATTCGAAAAATTGCAAAGCGGGACTTGTGAGAATAAAAAATGTAGAATGCTTAAAACAAATTAATTATTTATGCCCTGTGAAGAATCATGTTTCTTAGACTGGTGGGTGTGTGTGCGTGTGTGTGCGTGTGCGTGCGTGTGTGTGTCTGTGTTCTGTACGCTTCTAAAAACAATGTAAAGATATATTTTCGCACCCGCACCACTGCTGGGCAGACTGCCAAAGCCATCAGGCAGCCATACGCCTACATCAGCTGAGGAGTAGCACAACAGTCTCATGTCTAATTATATATCCAGGGAGAAAGGGAGTGAGGGTGGAGAGAGCACAGGAGACGGAAATATATGGAGAGAAGATGAAACGGGAGATAGAGAGAGAGTGTGTGTGTGTGAGAGAGTGAGAGAGAGAGAGAGAGTGAGAGAGAGAGAGAGAGAGAGAGAGAGAGAGAGAGAGAGAGAGAGAGAGAGAGAGAGAGAGAGAGAGAAAGAGAGAGAGAAGGATTGTTACAAGCAAATATGAGATTAGTCTGAGGTGATAAACAAGGGAAGAGGAGAGTTTATATTTTGGTGTGTTTGTGTGTGTGTGTGTGTGTGTAAGAGAGAAAGAGGCAGCAGATTAGTTTGATTGGTTGAGAGAGCTGGATGTACAGTAGAGTGGGGGTGTGAAGATGAGTGGGAGGGAAAGAGAGAGAGAGAGAGAGAGAGAGAGAGAGAGAGAGAGAGAGAGAGAGAGAGAGAGAGAGAGAGAGAGAGAGAGAGAGAGAGAGAGAGAGAAAGAGAGAGAGGAGAGAAAGAGAGAGAGACCGTGTCTGATAGACGGCTGAGGTTGTCTGGATGTTCCCATTCACTCTGTGGTGTGCTCTGCTGTGTCCTGTCGAATGCTGAAGAACCGCCCTGCACCTCTAGAAGAACTCAACAAAGACGAGTGGGTACAACTAACTCTTCACATTGTGTATGGTGGTTATGAAATTATGATGTATGAATGTGCTTGCGTGAGTCAGACATACCAGATCACATTCTAGACTGGGTTGGAGATAAAGGACTGACCATTTAATATGACCGTTCTCCTTTCATAAGATAATGAAAGGCACGCCGTTTGTCGTTTGAGGAAGAGGAACTTTTTTTTTTCAAATTTGGTCAGATGAGCCTTTCTAAAACAACAGACTAGAGCTAAGGCATTGTCTTTGGAATGCTTTACATTTTGGTTGTAATTTAATTAGCATGCTTTACATAGGTCTGTGCAGTTTTTCTTGTTAGCAAACTAACGCCTGAAATGGCACACTTGAATCATCTGTGTAGATATATACATAACTAAATAATCTAGCAATGTTTAATGCCTTTATGTAAATGGTATTCTTTTAATGAGAGGAATTAAAAGCATGTATTATAGGTGAAAATGCAAATACTTTCATAGCAGTGTGTAAGAAGTATGAAAGCCAAGCTATCCTCGGTGATAATGACAGCCGCATTAGACACAGCAGTTAACTGTGCTGTATGTAAAATGTGTTTATTCAGATGGTTAGGTAGCCGTCAATTGATGGCTTCAAAAGGTCATAGAGGTGTGCTCATCTCCGCAGCTTGCCCCTACAGCCCCTCCATTTGCTTTCATGTCAATCAATCTAAACCTTGGATTTGATATATTCTATTGGTCTCTTGTTAAGGGATATGCATAACATGCTACAGTTGTCAGGGCTTGTAGAGACATTTTTTCCATGTAAAGGTGCAGCCTTTGCCACTTGTATTAGGTCACCCAGATAAACACACAATAGAGGGTGTGATCGCGGCTATGCCTCATATCAGCAAGACATTTCTGTCAGTCAGAGTGAAAGAGTCCCATTCAGTCCGATTGCTGAGTGTGGAGGTATGATGATGATGAGGAGTGCGATGACATAATGCAGGCCTTGGGACCAGCTTTGCATTGACATGCCGTAAAAGTCCTGCCCGCTCTTTTCGCCCCCTTCTCATCTCTCGATCAGCTCGCTTTAAATACTGAGCCGAGGGTCATTTGAATATGCAGACCAGTGTTTGGTAAAGAGCGTGTGAGTGTTGTGAGATATTATGGACCGCACGGACGTGACGAGATTCCTTGAAACGATCCTCTTATGGACAACACAGTTAGTGAACAAGTGTGATCATTTGCTATGTAAAAGCACCATTTTTTTCTCTTCTATTTGTTCATAACATTTTGCAGTATATAGGCAGCTCAGTGTGTATTCTCTCTAGTTTCATGCCCCAGTTCTCTCCAGGAAACTTCATCGTAATTCAATGTTTTTTTAAGTCATTACTTAGCATGACGCTCTGCGATGGTGAGACTGAGATTGGGAACTAGAGAGTGTGAAACTCTATTCCACTCCTCCTCCATAACCTTTATATTCTCTACACTTTCTCCTTACATCACAGAATAGACTATTTCATTACCATGGTTACATGCTCTGAGTGAGAGATTACAGCTGTCAATCAACCGTAAGAGGCCCTAGAGTAATGCATTTTGTGACATAAAAGGATCTAATTGGTTTGGGGTCGAGAGATTCCAACGCTAGACCTAGCATCTTTGTCTCCACATGTGGGATAATGGAAAAAAAATGTTCGGTATAGTTTCTGAGACCTGTAGTCCTTATAATATATGCTACGCTGCTTTTCAGATCAAAAAGACCTTCGACCCTTCCGTCAGTAAAGCTTTCGTGTACATAATGGAATCTATCTGCCACGGGACTGAAACAGCTTCTCAAATTCCAATGGAAGAATTAAAGTGTCAATGTATATGACACAGTGACAGGACTAATGATTACCACACCGGGCCCGATCCTTGGTTCTGAACGAAACAGTCTACCACCCAAGAAGAGGGATCCAAGGCAGGCCTCCCCCGAGCATGCTCCACATGCCGCCACATTCAAAGTCCCCTTCCCTTTCAAAAGCCATGGCCTAAAGAGACAACATGGGCCCAAATCATTCATTTCCTCACCCACCGACCATCTCCGGGCTGTACACACCCAGACTCTTTACCAGCCCTGGGTCCAGTCACCTGCACCAACCAGAGCCCAACCCCTCATCCCGATCCCCATCAGACAGGACCCTGGCTGGGCCGAGTGGTCCGAGCTCTACCACCGAGGCTGCGGGGCCCTCTACCCAGGATGGGAGCTTCCCTTCACGTCCACCCACCAGCCAGGTGTGTCTGGGTTTCACGGGGTCAGTTGCCCCCCTGCTCCGCCCCTGGACCACCGACACCCTTCATATGAACTTAGACCCGCTGAGGAAATGCACGGGCTTGTTGACAGTTACAAGTGGCACTCCCCTCCAACGTTTATCGCACTTCTAAAGTCACACACTGAGAGGAATGTCAATGGAGGACACAAGGGGCCATACATGAAGAGGAAAGCCAGTGTTGCAAGCCAATCCCAGGGCATTCCGGGGGCTTTTCCCGGCACCTTGTCTGCCCCTGTACAACCCTACCAGCAGGAATCCAGTCTAGTACCCTTACTTGGCCACCCACAGAAAACCCCTGCTAGTGCCAAATATTCAGCCTCAGGTCACAGCTCTTCACATTGGTCATCGGGCAGACACACCACTGAAGCCGCTAAAAAGAGCACCCGAGCCATTCCTCCTCTCTCCCGTGGCTCCTCCTCTAACTCGTCTTCTTCCTCCGCTGACCAACATCCGTGGCTCCTCCCTCACTTTGCGGCCGGCTCCTTAATCGAGCTGGGAGACGGACGGCTGAGGAGGGTGGAGGACCTGCAGACGGAGGACTTCCTGATCGGCTCGCTGGCCTGTCCTGAGCTGCGTTTGAGCTGCTGCACGGTGCAGAGCATTCGCTCCTCCTTTTCCCTCTCCCGCCTCCTTCTCCTCCTCCACGAACATGACACTCAGGTGAGCATCGCATGTGAGCGGTTCTTCAGGCTTCAATTTAATGCTTTAATGCGATACTAAAACATAATACATATTCTTTTTTATTTGTTATATTATTTTTCTACAGATAGCCAAAACATTTTAAATACTGGCATCAACACTAACTTTTGGAAAAGTATTTTGAAGTCAATTTGGAGAGAAATTTCAATTGTGAACAAGGGGCCATCTTGTGGTGAGATACAGAATCAACACCATTCAACCCAACTGTTTTTATGTCTACAGGAATTAGTGGATGTGTACGTGGAGTACCCATTCTTTGTACGTGGTCAAGGCTGGTCTTCCTGCTGCCCTCAAAGGACCACTCGTCTGTGTGGTCTCCGCTGCCACCAGCTCAGCGTGGGGGATGTGTGCTTGGCCCTCATACCCGTGGTCCCCACCCACCCAACACCATCAGAGCCAGCCTGCCACAAGCCTGTTAGCCCAGCCAGGGGAGGAGAGGGAGAAATCAAGCCCCTTCAGCCATCCCTGCAGCCCGCCTTACCCACCCTACCCACTTTGCCTTTCAGGCTAGCAGGTGGCCAGACAGACTCAAGCAGGAAGAGACGCTGGTCCGCACCAGAGCCAAGGGGCCCAGGAACCGACCGTCCATTTTGATTGAGATCACCGTTCCACAGACAGGGACCAGGCCAAGACCTCAGCAAGTACACTGTCTCTCTACCTCCTCCTGTCAATTTCTCAGTTTGGAAGTCTTTCTCTCTCTCACTCATCCTTGAAGAGTTTTGCAGGGATATGTGAAAGGCTGTCAGTAAAGTATGGTCCTTTTTGCTTAAGTACTGCAGTTGTTGCTGAAGTCTTACTTTTAAATGTATATGCTGTGTAAATATTTCATTATTGTGGGGGATGAAAGGCTGACCTAATTAACAGAGCCATATCAATAAAGTGAACTGTTTTTCAGATGTTATGACCTTTCGAAATTAAAACAAAATGTACCAGATGTTGCAAAATATACTATATAATCCTCATCAAACATTTAAAAACAAACATTTGGAGTGAATATTTGCATTTGGGATCAAGCGTTAAAGAAGAATTGCACCTGCTACGTATTCCAGTTTCGGTTTATTCAACAGCTCTAATCTGACATTTGGTTTTGACAACCAGCCTTCACCCACTTGCGGATCTGGCCTGACATCAAAAGGCAGCTGAAAGTGAGCTGAACTTCAGAATGCAGTGGCTGTTGTGGGCAACATCATGGGTGCCTGTAAGACCACGAGCAGATTTATATCTGGGTGATATATGTCTGTATCCCACACTCCACGAAACTCAGCTCAGCGACCTACTCCCTCCCTCACTCCCACTCTCCTGTTCGCTGTTAGGGCTGTCTTTCCTCACTGAGCTTCGCTATGTCGGCTCAAAGAGAGACGTCCAGATCTCCAGCACTTGATTTACAGCAACCTGCCTCAGCCTGAACACCACGAAGATGATAGTGGTGGAAGAAACACATTTACAACGCTATAACTAGGGCTGCACAATATATCGTTCTTTTATCGTCATCGCAATGTCAACTTGCGCAATAAACACATCGCAAAAGATATTTTATTTGGCTCAATATTTAACAACATTTAACATGATTATTCTTTTAAAATGACATTATTTGAGCAGGCTACTGTGTCTGATATGCGCCATGCTTTTCACAGCGTACATATATTTGGCCAATCAAAAAGAACCCTTGCCATTAGGCACCGAATGAGGCAGCGGGAGAGAGTAGGAGGGGGAAATTGCACTTTAAAATGTAATTATCATTCATATATATTTTTTATCGGTGCTTTATTTTTAAGGTACATGTTCAATTTGTCCAATAAAATAAAAATAAATTCAAATAGGCAATTTGTTGTTTCTGAGCAGTATACTGAAAGCAGCAGAAAGGCAGTGCTGAGTACTTCAATATATTTTTATTATCACAAGAAATATCGTTATCGCAATATTCAACAACGTTATCGCATATCGCATACTTTCTTCATATCGTGCAGCCCTAGCTATAACCTGAGCATATCTCACACATGACACAGTGAAAAATCAATAGCACCATTCTAAATGTGAAGTAATCTCCATACCATGTATGCATCAGTAAATGCCCAATTCATACATGCATGTTTTGTAGTTCCATCTACAAAATACCGTTGCATTGCACATAGTTCAAGCATTTGACAACTTACCCATTTGTCTGACTACATGTGTGTTATATGCCTTGGAGGTAATGATCATCACACATAGATGATAGTCCCATTTGACCCTTACTATATAACTTATGAAGATGTGCTCCCATGTCCAATCGACCATTTTGTTTAACGGTAGTTGAGGCGCTGAAGACCTGACAGTAGGCTTTGATAGTGACTACCACTTTGAAATGCAATGCTACTGTACTGGCGACACAGTTCATAGTCTAAAACCACGGTTCTCACGGTCAGCTAGTTATTGGGTGGTGGGTCCTTCTAGAGCAGGTATCCGCTCCAACCCTGTCCCTCACTCCCTCCAGCAAAACTCCTCAAAATGTCCTGTAGATGCATGCTGGGAAGGTGGAGGTAACCACGGCGGTCAGTGGCAGCCGCATGCTCTGACCACCATGTTGCGGTACTTCTTGAGGATGACGTTGGAGCTGTCGTCAAAGTACAGCACCGAGATGCCGTGGAGCTGAGTGGGGGCGCAGCATGGTTTGGGCACCGTCTCCTGGTTAATAAAGTGAACCTGAAGAGGAGCAAACAGAGAATAGTTCAGTATTAGAAATAAAATATGTATATTGTTATTGAAATGGAATAGGTTTAGAGATATACACTATACAAAAGAAGAGCATGACATACCAGAGTCTGCACTATGGCATGGTTGGTGGCATTCATGTAGGAGTTAAGAGGGAAAGCACATTCACCCTCGCAATAGTACGCTGCATAACCTTCCGGTGCTATGATCCAGTCCTGTTAGAGTGGGTGAAATATTCAGCACTGTTTAATAAATAATAAAGACTGAAAACAGGGATTTCAGTTATATTTAGTTATCTGCACTAAAAAAACAGTTAGAAGTATTAGTAGTACACTATACCTGCCAGCCAAGGTCCCTGAAGCTGACATAGAGTTCATGCTTTTTACAGCCTTGTTTGGAGTTACTGAGATTCTCTGAAAATAAAATACAGGTAGGCATAAAATAGCAATACATTCGAAAAGAGGAAATGTTATTATATTTTGGCAAAAATAATCTCTCACATCCAATAATTAAACAGGAAGGAGCCTTCCTTCCTCTATGTGTGTGGCCGGCCCCATGTTGACGAGGTCTATAGCCACAAGCCTACCTGCTGCAGCCTCAGCAACCTTCAGGGCATCCTGGGCAGTCTTCTGGGATTTGGAGCGGTTGGAGTTGCGCCCTTTGTGGCCGTGGGCAGAGCGTGCATTGCGCAATCGCACCTCAATGGCTTTGAAAAAGGCCACCATGAAGGGCTGCTTGTCCTGAGGGCCCCAGCCCCCAACCACCCCTGCAAGCCTGGGGTTCATAGTCTGACCTGCAGGGGGAGACAAAGACTCATGTAATGAGCCTAAGTCCATTTCACTTGACTATTGATTGTGTGCAAGGGTTTCTTTAGAGCTTGTGGGTTGACAGAACAAGGGTTTATTTCCTAATTTGCTCAAGGTATACACTTTACTTCTGTCTCCTAAACACAAAACACATGGCTTGCTTCTTCAATAAACATTGGCTGTATAATTTTTAACACTTACAAAACATCTAACCCATCCTCCCTAAATAATTGCTCAATAGGTTGAATATCGCGCCAAAACCGGATATCTGAGGCATTGATCTTTTGTTTAGGGAAAAATAATGGCAGAATTATGCTTCTTGTGTTTCTTTTCTACATTGGTCCGTTCAAGGTAACACATCCTCCGTTCCATAGACTAAACTCACCGTCGGTGCTTTCCATTAGCAGCTGCAGGCCCAGGTTCTGGTCTGGGGTGAGCACCCAGAGGTTACTGGGGTATGTGATGTCAAAAACCAGCCAGCCCTCCTCAGCCGCCCACACCACTCGCTGGTCCAATAGCAAGAGCTCCACTCGACTGAGGAAGAGGGAAGAACAGAATGACTCCCCACATACCAAAAAACTGCTCTCCGATTAGCCATAGAAACATAAAAAAGACATGCATCCGTCATTCAACAGGTAGAGCAGGATATGAATTTACTTATAACAATAAACTGTGGTGTGGATGCACTACAGTAAAGAACATTGTCATGCCAACGATACGCAGGGGTCATAAACTGTACTGGAAAACAATAAAGACAGGAAAAGAGCCAACGCTCTGCAATTACAGTACAAAGTGTGTTTTTTGGGGACGGGACGGGACGGGGGGGGGTTGTATCAGGCTGTAAACCAAAGGGATCTGGAGACCAACAAATTCTAAACAAGCGATAACACGCCAAGTCAAGACAGTCGTTATTAAAGCAGCTATCTCTTATCATCCTAGATGAAAATTCCCAGACTGATAGAAGCCGATATGGTGGCTCGGGGGCTGGCTGCAGACAATGGCCTTTGTTTACAGATTGAGTTTCAGACCTCCAGGCAGGCAGACTACAAGGGGACTGTCTCTTTATCTTGTTGCCCTCTCGTCTGTGTGGAGAGCCCTGCCTGTGTCTCTGAATGACAAAGGTGTTGTTCTTAACACCGTGACCACAGCCCTACTGTCACCAGTGAGGGGACACGGCCACGTCTGCCACCCATGAGACCTGGCTGCCTCTGATGTCCGCCCCCAGCAGGGCCGGAGAGACATGGCAGATAGGCCGGCAGGGGGCTTCAGAGGTAGGGGTGGGGGTGGGGGGGTGTATTAAACTGCTATCTGCCAACGCAATCTGAACATCTGGCGCAGCCTGTGCCAAGAGGGGAGAGGAACAAACGAAGCAGAGAGACAGACAGAGAGACAGGCTGACAAAGCCAAACACCAACACAGGCACACAGACAGCCACACAAACCTTTGAAACCTTGGATACCCACTTGGGTCAGAAGCAGCGCGTGAATGACGATATGGGGGCAGTGAGGGTGGTATCTGTGGCTGGGGTTCTATAGGAACTACAGCAGAGCTCTAGAGTCTGTGGGGACTGTTTTCTGTTGCTACATGATTGACTGCAGGAGAGTAACCCTGCGTTGGGGAGTACCTCTCTCTCGCTGCAATTTATGTTAATGTCTGTATAAACAGCTGTGATAGTACCACAGCGAGGAGTCTGAGAAGGCCTCCCACTAAATCACAAAAAACTACCCTCGGCTAACATAGACTTAATAGCGTTTACACCACCATACAGGCACACGATGAGGGCTCCACGTTTCTACTCAGAGGCTTCTTATTAACTGCCGAAAGGTACAAAAGTCGTTTTTGAAATAAATAACAATGGGAAATAAATAACTCATAGAATTCCCTATATAAACGTATTGTATTTTCCCACAGCAGTTCCAGTTTGACTTTGCTGGCCGCAATAAGAACTCTACAGGATGAACAAAACGGGTCTAAGCCAGCACTAGACAGATACAGGAGATCTCTGTAGTGGGAAAGGCCTAGTGTTCACAACAGTGGTTTAGTGAATGGAAGTGGCCTCACCTATTGGGTGACCCTGGCAGCACTTGGTAGACACTGACTCGGAACGTCTGGTTCTCATGGCGCTCTCGGATGAATTCCTTGTAGATGCGGAACTCCGCCGCCGTAACGGCCTCTCCCTCCGGGATCCGGGACAGGTCAAAGCGGAACTCCCTGTGGTGTTGCCGGGACAGGAGATCCTGATCCTGCTTCACTATGGTCGAGACAGGGAATTAAGTGGAGACAGAGAGATAGATGAGAGAATATTTGAAATAACAAAGACAGAGAAAGAGAAATAAGTCAATGAGGTGGTCAATTACCACTTTTCTATATTTGAATGTTGGTATAGAAAGACCTGCATCAATATAACATACACACACATACACAATGAAGATCTTTAAATGTGAAAATGCATACATCTGTGCCAACAAACGGACTGCTGTGAATTGAATCAGATCGCCACCCAGTGGTAGTAAATCCGGTCCAAACTGTGCATCAAAAAGTCCTCTGATCCATAGTGGTCTGCCCACATCTCGGAAGCACTGTGTCAAAAATAGCAGACTGCTGCTTCCATAAGAGACAGCATTGATCTAAACCTCAGTGAGACGCCATAAGTGCCAAAGAGGAGGAAAACCACATTTGAGGCTCAATTTGGCTCCACGTTCGAATCACACACATGTGCTGACCACAAGAAAAGCCCTGTTAAAGCACTGCCTGGAAAACCACAACATCCGATGCACACAGACGCACACACAAGCACACCAAGAAAGGCTTTTCCAATTCGTGATGACTGAACTATCATTACTGTATTGTCACAGACCCAATCCAGGCCACAATGATGGTCCTGTGAGAACTTTCATTGTTTAAACCAAAAAGGTTAAATGCTTTTGGAGATGTTGGTATAACTACACGCGTTAAAGATAAACAAAGCGTTTAACAAGCGTGTTTACTACCTTGACGTACCAACAACATTTAATAGCTGAGATTAACCTCGACAACAAGTGCTACCGCTGAGCTCTCTGGAGGGGGAGCCCCATCCTGCCTTGAAGCAGTGGAGGCCCTTTCAGAGTTTCCAGACGAATGGCGGGCAGACAGAGTACAAGGTTTCGTCGGAGCTTCCTTACACTGTGTTTTCACAGCGCTACCCAATGTGTTTGTCCTAGGAAAGAGCAGTGGAGGTCTCCTCAGCAACGCGGGGACTTCCCCCACTAGAGGTGTTCACATTTGAGGCGATTGGCCACCTTGAACACATCCTGCCCGCTGGCAGACGCCATGACATCATGCCTCGCTCTCACTGACGGCCCGCTATTGTTTTAGTGTCTCACTACACAGACACAGGGTTGTACTTACTCACACACACACACACACACACACACACACACACACACACACACACACACACACACACAAGCACCGTGCCACCCTACACGTACACTCAAACACCCACCTGCAAATGCAAAACCAGGCTCTTTCTCACAATTAAAAGGCGCTAAATAAAACCGCCTGGCCATAAGAAAACACTTCTAACCTGCACAAACGCACAAAGCCGTTGAAGAAAAAGAGCAGCCCTGCTTCTCACTAAGAGAGAACCCTGTTAGTCACTTGTTCGACCGCAATTAAATGCTGGAAAGCAACCAGGGGTGTTTTATGAAGGCAATAATTGCTTGTAAGGACTCGGAGTGTTTACATTAGAGACCATTAGCTCCACAGATCAGCCCTCAGATATGCAATCCTCAGCCTGGGAGGCCTTTTTACACTTCTACGTACAGACTGGGGATTACCGTTGCTGCATTTTCCTTGCATAATCTTTCATTTTACAGAAAAATAAATGGTTCTTGGTTTTTTTTTTCCAATGAAAACAAACTGAAACACACCGGAGGATTACTAATACTAGTCAAAATACATTTTTGAAATTTCCACCAAAGTTTTTATTCCAAACGGTGAGGATACTGCTTGTTAATTACATTACATTTACGGATTGCTTCATAAAGCCTCATTACCTTTTTTAGTCAAACTTATGCAAGACAACAGATACATAAACAAGTTGGACAACACTGACGGATTTACAAACTAAGCAGCTTGTATTTAGATTGTACTATTCGAACCACCAAAACAGGCTTAACTAAATAAACCTTACAGCTTGTCTTACATAAATCTACCTTAGAATGTATGCCCAGTACCACAAAATAGTTACTTTGGCAATTTAGTATGGTGATAAAAGCAAGTACTTAAGCAAAAAGAAAAAAACAATCATGTTTTCAAGGAGGGATGTAAAAATAATTGAGGGATAAACAGATTTTCTGCCAGAATGAAAGAGAAACCTTGCATGATCTCCTTATGGTTCCCTGATTAAATTCGCTTACCACGACTAACAGTCTGGTTCCAACCATTGGTGGGTCATTGACAATATCCCAAAGTTTTTCTTTATTTGACAAAGTTCACTATGATATATTATTTGCATTTTGCATAATCAATGTTTTGATTTCCGAAGAGTTAAAACATTATTTTTGTTGACCGAGAAATGTGGATGGAGATTGAGTCAAGAGAAGTCACTTACGAAGACGTCGACAAAACTTAAAACAGATCTGTATCTTCTAACAAAGACCTACCATGATAAACTGTACGTGGGCATGAAACAGGTCAATCGCATTATATAAATGTACAGGTGTAAAGTCTAGCCTGAGCTCTATACAAGAGAACAGCTTTATTAGCGCGCTGCATATGTGCCGTAAAGCAACAGATGTGTAGTTAGAAAGCAGATGCCTAGTCAGAGATTACATTGACATGGGATCACACTGATAGCCAGATGAAAAGCTTGTGAAGTTAAAAGTCAAAGACTCCACAGCTGCAGCACTCTATTGAAGTAGCTGTAGGTGTGGCTTGGGTAAGGAAGTGAAAGATGAGTATATGAAGCTTAGAAGTCTTTGGAATATTCTTCATTCTGAAAGAACAGAAGTACCTGTACCTTCTAAAAAACAATTACTTAGTATAATCCTTACTAAGAGACACTTCTTTACAAATCTTTTTATTATATTGGTTGTTACGCTATTCAATAGTTTTTAGCCATAAGCTAATTACAAAGTAGCATGGATAAACATGACTGATGGCATTCATTTTAAAAGCTTCCAAAGTTAACACTTAACCCCTAAATATCAGAATAGCCTCGCGTCAGTGAAAGAAAATGTTTCTCTTACTTTCTCCCTGACTGGGTGTTGTGGTCTGTCAAGGGAAATGCCTCCTCCAGTCTGGTCTTACGAGATCCCTTAGGGGACCAACGTGAATATTGACTTTTCCAAAATGGTGGAAGCCGCAGCTTGAAATGGACTGCCAATCAAGTGCAGAGAGAGGCATTGGGAGAGGACCCTGGGCCCGTTTATCCTTGTCCCATATTAACACACAAATAATATGTATTGAAGCAAATATATATATATATATATATATATATATATATATATATATATATATATATATATATATATATATATATATATATATATATATATATATATATGTGTGTGTGTGTGTGTGTGTGTGTGTGTGTGTGTGTGTGTGTACATTCCCTGCTTCCTTTAAAAAGCTAACCTGTGGGCTTATCCATGTTGCCTTTACGCATGCATGTCCTGGAGCAGGGCAAAAAGGTGAAGGGGGGGTTGATTTTGGATGAAACCCCACATCCGGAGAGCAGCCACCACAGGCACGTCTGCTGTTTCACCATAGTGATATCAGACCTGCCGTGAGAACTCCAAGGGAAACAAGAGGATTTTTTGGCCTTTATAAAAGCAATAAGGCCTCCACTTCTATCTGTCTGCTCCACTTCATTCTCATCCTATATGTGGACACATTAACACACACATAAGAAGATACTTAGACCGACAAAGCGTTTTTACTCATTCTTACACACAAACACACAGGCTGAAACGATTTTTGCAGTAGTCTCGTCTTCATCTTTTGGTCAACTTGCCCTGCACTCCCTAGGGGTTCAGAAATGCCTGTCCAAATCCTAGTCATGCGAAACAAAGCCATACTAAAGCCTCTCCCCGAGAGCTTTGAAGGGATTCCGCGGAAATCGGATACAGGCATGTTGTCATAACATTTACAATTTGGAATGCAGTCAGATTATAAATAAAGAGAGTGACCTGAATGCCTCCCTGTTTGACCACCTCTCCAATGGGATATCACGAAGACACTTCAAGCACTTAGCTAATGCAACACGGTCTGTGCTATTATTTGAGTTAAGATTGAACTCCGACCACAAAAAGGCATGGATGGCAATAATCTATTGCCACCAGGTGAACTATACAATGGAAAATAAATGGTGTCTGTCTCCCCCAGGTTCAGCTCAGACGGACAGCTCACACTTAGCCTCACCTAACCCTGACCATCTTGAAAACAATCACCAATCGTCTAATTATCTTTTCGCCTGTTTTAACGGGAACCAGAAAGAAGATTTTATAAAATCCTGAGAGCCCCATGTGTTATTCGTTTAAATAAAGGGGTCTAACGGACAAAATAGGCTACTTAAATATTACAGCTTAATTTTTACTTTTACGCACTTCCACAAAAAACATCTATTTGGAGGAGACAGCCTATCATAAAATCAAATTAAAACCTACCGAGATTGACAAAGCTCATCACCATATCTGCATCATTTAAGAAGTTGCTGTCTTCAGGGGTCACCATTGGGGGTGCCTGTGTTGTGAATACGGGTTTATAATACGAGAATCCCCGTGGGTCCGTTGAAATCGTGTTGTACAAATCCAACATGAACATCGGAGCCGCGTTGTGTTTAGTGTAGATGTGGGGCCGTGGCCGATGAGGCAGTCCTAATACAGTGAGAATTTCCCGCTGCATCTCTCTCCTCTCCTGGCTGCGCAATCGCCTCTGAATGAAACTTGAGTGTACATCGTTTTCCAAAGTGTAGTTAGAAAAAGATACATCGGCAAAAACGCAACACCCCCACGCAACTACACCCAATACAAACGTGCATATATGAAACATCTTTGAAATGTATCTATTGAAAGATATTGGCTTCAAAACTTGGACAGTCCTCTATTTATCGGAGTCGTACGGTAGCGAAAGGTTTCATTGCTGATCCTCAATTATCATGCCTAGATATGAGCATCCCACATAAACTGGTGCTTGATATGCTGTGCTGCTGGAGAGAGTGCCCGAACTGGAATGGAAATTTGTGTGAAGACTTTATGCAAGATTGCCAGTCGTGGGAGGCGCGGCCTGGGAATGGATAACCTTTGATAAATGAGTGGGAAAGTTTTGACAAAAGGAAGGGTAGTCAATTAAAACTATAGGCCATATATTTACTTTGTTCCTGTGACGTTTAACTCATATCTTAATGGTGAGTGGGGAGCAAAGTGTCCTATGGTGATTGTGTCATTCAATTAAAACTTTTAGCAGGACATGTGATATTTTAGTCAGCAGCTGGATTTGCATTGGACAGAGTAAGCAGAACTCACAAAAATGGAAAGGGAACTCAGTAAAAATAGGAACACCTTCCCATTTCTTGAAAAACACAAACAACAAAAAACTGTTTGATAAGATGATAACTGATCATGCCATATGATATGAGATAACTGATCATGCTTGGCACTGCAAACACACCAGAGTCCAGTCTTTCCCATGGCTGTGGTCTGCCGGCCAGTACCCCCCCCCCCCCCCCCCTTAGCTGTGTCACTCCCCAGAGATTCCCAGGACTGCATGCCCCAGCTCAAAGGCCAAATGTGTCCCACACGCTCAAATTCTACTCTGTCTCCCGAAACTGGTGAGCCTGGTAATCACAATAGCTTCGTCCTTTCATTTTCAATTTCAAAAGTTCAGTTCACTCAGACAATGTTCGATAGAACAGCAGCTCTTTCTCACATTGCTCTGGCCTCCACATTTGGGTGAATATAGGGAAAGGCGTAATAGGTGAGTGTCTGTATACAATTAAATATAACATGTAAATGAGCGTACATGTTTGAACCATAGGGATGCATTCGGTGGGCTTTTCCACGTGAGCTCACATTACAGTGATATGAATTCCTTGTGGATCTTGTTTTGTTGTGCCGAGACATGAGCAGCCTTGTTCTGCACATCACACATTTTCACGTGAGTGGGCTCCGACTCCTCCCCTATGGTCAATCAAAAAGGCACTGAGGGATAATCCCATAATCCCTTGTTCAAGACAGACACCTTTGAACTCAAACAATGAGTAGGGGCCCACCCTTGTTGTTCGTAAGGGGTTTGAGTGGGTGATCTACCGCAGAAGTCCTGTTGAGACACATGACAATGATGTGTAAATGGTCCCTCTAAATTAACATGACAAGGTGCAAAGTATCCCATCTAGGGAATGTTTGAGTTGGACAAGAATGGTGGAAGTAGTGTGGGTGGAAATAAATGTCAACATTCCCATTAGGACGCACAGACATCACACCAGTTTTTAGTTGAAAGTCGAATGCCAATGCCTTTCTTGCTTAGTTTTGGTTTTTGAATAATTTAGCAAGACAGAAAAAATGAAGGTTTTACACTTTAGACAACCCTGTCTCACAAATTTCAGAGAACGTTTCGGCAGTAGCCATGCGTACCCCTGGAACATATCAAAATAACATTGTCCCAAATTAATCTCACAGTTTTATTAACCAGTCCTACTTCACAAGCAATACCATTTCAATATAGTAGCCCCCAACGATCGGTCTGAAGCAGGTTGATAAGTACCAAATGTTGATCTAACTTTTGCTGACGCTACACGGCCCATGAGTGTACTATGTATCCATCCGGTATAGTTTAGTGTAACTGCAATTTTTGTGGTATAGGTATGGTGGGTCTGTGGACGTCTGACACACAGACAGGACGGTCAACAATTAAAACTAGGCATAAGGCATTTTTGTAGACTTAGTGCTTTGCCCTTCACTTCCCTGCATTAAACCTATAAACAATAAAACAGTTGATTTAAAGATATAAAATAATGTGCTTCCATCCCACATCTATGTATACACACACAGACAGACAGACACACACACACACACAGTACGTCAATCAAAATCAAACAAAAACAAATTAGGAGCTGTGGCGCCATCTAGAGGTTTCCCAGCGTCTCTGTCTATTCAAGCAGGGACTGAGATACAGTATCTCTGTAAAACAAACCACTCCAATCCTGAAATTTTACGGGTCAGTTGACCAATCTTTCAGTATGCTCTCTGGCAACTTCAAACAGAAAAGAGAAATACAGTACACTCTCATCACATAATGACTTAACAACTTAAGACTACAACAAAAAGTGATGTGAAAAAAGATGCAGTGTGATTTTGTTGAAAAAATAAATCAACCACAAGGCCACTAGTTGGCCTTCTTAGTCATAAAGCCAACTATAGCGCGGCAGAACCGAGTGTCACAGAAGGCCTCGAGGAGACCCTTATGGGGCTTGTCCCTCTTCTCCTTTCAGGTGGAAAGAACACTACAACAGGCAGCGCTTGGTGCCTCAGTCTCAGCAGGAGCTTTTGGAGCTGGTGGGCAGGAGTTGTGTTTGTGTTTGGAATCAATTGTCAAATAACAATGCTAATTGAATTACCGATTGTCTGTGCGGGGTGGTACAACATAGTTGGATGTGGGTCGTCCTACCTATGCCACTTTAACTTCTGTAAGGTTCAGGGTATTTATTGTGTATGTTTATTTAAGACTTACCCAATGGACTCTTCTTCCTCCTTAGGGAAGTGAGCTGTGTCTGTAGTCACTTCCAGCTTCCTGTCCTCCTTCGTAGCACGCTCGTACTTCATGAAACTAATTAGAAATGAAATAGAGTAGACACACCAAATCTCTAACACCTCTCTCAAAATCAGGCTGTTTATCTGCCTTCCCCCGAAAAAAAAAAAATACTGATAAATGAAATTGTTATGTGTGTTAGCTATTTGAACAGTAATTTGTGCTTTGTCTTACTGTAATAGAAACTAGGAATACACAGCTTCCAGTTGTTGTAGCGCTCTCTCAACTTAACCAAACCTCTTTTCTGGGCCTTGGCCGGGGCTCGGTGACACATGGGGCAGGCAGTCCGAGGAACAGTCTGTACAATTGAAGGAGCTTTGTCCTTTCTAGCTGTCCGTCAACACGTCCTCACTAGTGAGAGTGTCCCAGCTGGGAGTGTAAAAGCTGCTGTCTGTCAGCCCAGTGACCCAGGAAAGGACTCTGACAGTGGGCACGACCA
Organism: Aplochiton taeniatus; assembly: GCA_017639675.1. Classification (NCBI taxonomy): domain Eukaryota; kingdom Metazoa; phylum Chordata; class Actinopteri; order Galaxiiformes; family Galaxiidae; genus Aplochiton; species Aplochiton taeniatus. Next base: position 36,186,410 of record CM030173.1, read on the forward strand.
CATAGAGCTTCCCCATGTCTGGTCTGCTCTCGGAAGAGGGCACGCTGGTGACAGGAATCTCTAGGTTTCTTCGGCATGTCCAGCCTGGTCTCAGAGGAGGGGGGTCTGATGGTGGGGACCACATGGGGCTTCAACATGTTCAGCCCAGTGAGGGAGGACAGATTCCTAATGGCCAACATAACCCGGGAAATCAGGAATATAGTGTGGAGGCTGACATAGCTACGGTAGTATCCGGAGCACCCTGAGGAGTGGGAGGAGGTGCTGGATCTGGAGCCAGATTGGCAGGATGTGAAAGAATCATCTTTGCCCAGTCCCCAGGAGGAAGGAGGGAGGAGCACGGGCAGCAGCAGCTGTTTGACCGCCTCCTCAGCGAAGGAGAAGATCAGCTCTAAGGTTGCCTCCTTCAGAGGCTGGCCTGCTCTTCTCACATCTCCCCCGGAGAGCACAGTCTGATTTGCTCTTACCTGCTGGAAGCGACATGACGATACCTCCCTCACTCTTTAGCATGGTCTGGAGCTTACTGACCAGCTCTTCAGTGTTGTTCAAGAAAAGATGATGTTATCGTTAAAGTTTGATTGTTCTGTAATATATATGGAATAATGGATCTGAATCATTAGACTCAACAACTTTACTTAATAACTTTACATTTCACAATTAATTAGTAGATCTTCTTGAAAAATGGCAAGGAAAATGAATCTCATTCATGAAACTGCTCTGTCACCTGAATAGCATCCCCCCTCCTCCTTCTCTTCTCTCTGGTATGCGCACATAATCGTGCAGTTCAATTTGGAGCCACACGCTTTCCGTAACAAGGAACTGACCATAGTCAGGAAGAAACCCCGAAAGCAATGAATGTATTAACGTTATTTTGTAATGGGTAATTTAGCCAAGAAGCAAATTTCACTCACGGCAATGAAGCCTTCTATTGTAGAAAATACTATATTTTGATATCGTGTCGTAATGTAATGGCAGAAACCTTGGTGGTTAATGCTAGCTTCCACCCAACTATTGCCGCGTCTGTCATCGTTCATCATTTGCTAGGATGAATGTGACGTTAACTAGCTAGCCAACTAGCTGTTTCGATAACGTGTGAGTGTGACCGTAGTGGCATAAAATACACCAAATCATAATGCGATGGGGAACTGCTGGGTTTATTGTACAGGCTTCTTCCGACGGGAAGCCAACAGGATACAGCGAGGAGGCGGGTAAGTGATTTCTAGCCAAGCCTCGCCCTGTTGATGACAACGTTTGGCTGTAACGTTAGCTAACTAAATGAAAACTTGTAGCCATGATTATGACTTTAGCTTGACAGTTTACAAGTATGAAGGTTTTTATTATTTAGTCTTATATTCTGCTATTAAAGTTAAATAGTAATTCATTTAACTATAACTGTTGCGACAAGATTCCATGTGCACTAGTACTATACTTACTCTATTGTTACCGTCAGCTTTGTATATGCTCCAGTAAGCATTATGTCACTAGGGATCGCGACTCCACCCCTTGCTCATTTAGGACAATAAGCTAGTGTACCTCCGGAAACATCATTGATATGATCAGTGATTGGAAATGTGAAGGTTTGGCAAAGGTTTCTTTGCCAAACATTTGATAATACACTGGATGCGGTGTTGTAATAGCCATTATTCTATGATCCAAAATTAGCACTTTAGAAATCAATGTTAGGAAGGGATTTGGGTTTGAGAGCGAATAGGTCATTGGTGTTTTCAAGTGGGCAATTAAATGTTTACCATGAAGTATGTTCTAATGTCCCTCCCTCACCTCTTATCGTAGGTCCAAGTACTTTAGGAGTAGCACCATGGGAGAGCACTACACCATCGAGGTAGAAGCTGCATGATTTCCCAGGAGGAAAAATTATCCATGATTCTAATGATGATGGTTAATTGTACTCTCCCTATACATTAACTTTTTTTGGTTTTGTTTATTTTTTGTTTCACAGTTTGAAAACTTAGTTGAAAGTGATGAGGTAAGTAGCATCTTGTTGATCATTTATCAAAGCTTATCCCTCAACTACTGGTAAATATCGACAGCCTTCCTTCTGTCAGTAAAGTCACAGTTTGACACTGATGTTAAACAAGGATAAATAAGATGGTTTCAAAATAGTCATCTGCATGCAATGATGATGAGAACTGTCTATTACACTCTCACAAGAAGTATTTTGTTAAATACATCTTTTTACAGCTTAGTGGTGGTTAAATGATTCTCTTTACAGATTATAATACATATGATGGTTAAATACATATCTAGAGTTTAGAGTACATATGATGGTTAAATACATCTCTTTACAGTATAGAGTACATGTAGTGGTTAAATAGGCTACATCTCTTTACAGTTTTTACACGAGGGGAATTCCAATTCCATTCCAGTTTAACAAATAATCTGAGTCTCTTGTGATTTTGTTTTCTTTCAGACTGAGAGTCCTCACAGCTGCCCTAGGTATGATAGAAAATACAACACTTAACTGTTATGAAGACATCTTTCATTAGTAGAGGTTTACATGGATTAGCTGAAGCGTAAATCCGATCATAGGGGTTATTAGTCATGGTCTTTAATGTCAGCCCATGTCTCAATCAAACTATCATTCAGTCCATGGCTCTATCAAACTATAATTCAGTATATGACTCTATCAAACTATGATTCAGTTCATGACTCTATCAAACTATGATTCAGTTCATGACTATCAAACTATGATTCAGTTCATGACTCTTATCGAACTAAGATTCAGTCCATGGCTCAATCAAACTATGATTCAGTCTATGGCTCTATCAAACTATGATTCAGTCCATTGTTGTGTCTATTGTAGCGCTGTGTTTGTGTTCCTTGCAGGCCCATCAGTGAGGAGGAGATGAATCATCTGAAAGATCATCACTACACTGCTATCACTGACCAGCAGGTCTTATTAGACCAGAGAATACAGGCCGAGGTAGGCCCAGGATAAACCAATAGTAACACATTGTATAGAGAGAGAACCAATACAAGCCAGCCTTATTGATTTAGGAACAATGCAATCTGGCTAGTTGGGTTGTTTTGTAAGTTACAGTCTGTTACAATACCATACAATATCATAAGAATAGGCCAACGTTTTCAAGGCAGTCTATTGGACGTTTTCTGTTATTGTTTGTAGCTTTTTTTGTTTTGTATTTGCTTTTGCCTTGCAGTATATTTTAATTCATTTTTGTTGTTACATTCTATGTCATGTTTTTGTGTAGTTAGAGAGCCAGGAGGAGAAGTTGAGGCTAGAAGAGGAGGCTAGGATTGCAGCCCAGCGTGAGGCCGCCAGGGCCGCTCGGAACAAGAGGCTGAAGGAGGTGAGGGGCCACCGAGCGTGCCCAGTCCTTCCTTTGCTATGGCCAGGCCACTGCTGCCCCCTTCTCTACTGAGGAGGGGACTACTGTCACCAGCCTCTCTAGCCACTGCTACCTCCCTCTACCTAGACCCAACCCACCCTCTTTCTACAGTCCCTTGATGGGCCATATGCGTTACATAGTACTAACCCCAAAACGGAATCAAGTGAGTTGGCCACACTGATCCCTGTTAGGAAAAGAAAAAAGCTGTTTCTGTTAGCCTGCTGTAGCATGTACATGGTGTTCTTTTCATGGCTTTACACAAAGTTTACTCCCTCTCTTATCGGACTTTAATTTATTCATTTATTATTATTTTTTGCTAATTAGTTTCTTCATGCTTTTTTCTCTTCATCACATTATTTTGCTGACGTCCACATCCACAGAAAATACAGTTTAGGTCAAAACTATACCTGTTTTGCTAATGTAGTCAATGTTGATAGTCGAATTGAATCCAAAACAATGTGTGGTTTGTGGTCTGAGCAGCGGGCAGCTCAGAGGACCCGTTCAAAGGAGGAGGGCGCTGCCGTATTAACTCATAATACAAAGTGAGTGTTTTATTACAGAAAATAAAAGGGTTTTCCTTAGTGAGAGCTGGGGTCATGGGTGTTTACTGTAGGCTGTTAGACTGTGTTATCACTGGCAGAGCATGACCAATTTAGCGGTTGGCCCATATATATATATATATATATATATATATATATATATATATATATATATATATATATATATATATATATATATACATATACAGTGGGGCCAAAAAGTATTTAGTCAGCTACTGATTGTGCAAGTTCTCCTACTCAGAAAGATGAGAGAGGTCTGTAATTTTCATCATAAGTAAACTTCAATTATGAGAGACAAAAATGAGAAAAAAAAATCCAGGAAATCACATTGTAGGATTTTTAATGAATTTATTTGTAAATGATGGTGGAAAATAAGTATTTGGTCACCCACAAACAAGCAAGATTTCTTGCTCTCACAGACCTGTAACTTCTTCTTTAAGAAGCTCTTCTGTCCTCCACTCTACCTGTATTAATGGAACCTGTTTGACCTCGTCATCTGTATAAAAGACACCTGTCCACAGCCTAAAACAGTCAGACTCCAAACTCAACCATGGCCAAGACCAAAGAGCTGTCGAAGGACACCAGGAAGAAAATTGTAGACCTGCACCAGGCTGGGAAGAGTGAATCTGCAATAGGCAAGCAGGTTGGTGTGAATAGATCAACTGTGGGAGCAATTGTAAGAAAATGGAAGACATACAAGACCATTGATAATCTCTCTCGATCTGGGGCCCCACGCAAGATCTCATCCTGTGGGGTGAAAATGATCATGAGAACGGTGAGCAAAAATCCCAGAACTACACGGAGGGACCTGATGAATGACCTGCAGAGAGCTGGGACCAAAGTAACAAAGGCTACCATCAGTAACACACTACGCCGAGAGGGACTCAAATCCTGCAGTGCCAGGCGTGTCCCCCTGCTTAAGCCAGTACATGTCCTGGCCCGTCTGAAGTTTGCCAGAGAGCATATGGATGATCCAGAAGAGGATTGGGAGAATATCATGTGGTCAGATGAAACCAAAATAGAACTTTTTGGTAAAAACTCAACTCGTCGTGTCTGGAGGAAGAAGAATGCTGAGTTGCATTCCAAGAACACCATACCTACTGTGAAGCATGGGGGTGGAAACATCATGCTTTGGGGCTGTTTTACTGCAAAGGGGGCAGGACGACTGATCCGTGTTAAGGGAAGAATGAACGGGGCCATGTATCGTGAGATTTTAAGCCAAAACCACCTTCCATCAGTGAGAGCATTGAAGATGGAACGTGGTTGGGTCTTCCAGCATGACAATGATCCCAAACACACTGCTCGGGCAACGAAGGAGTGGCTCCGTAAAAAGCATTTCAAGGTCCTGGAGTGGCCCAGCCAGTCTCCAGACCTCAACCCCATAGAGAATGTGTGGAGGGAGTTGAAAGTCCGTGTTGCCCAGCGACAGCCCCAAAGCATGACTGTTCTAGAGGAGATCTGCATGGAGGAATGGGCCAAAATACCAGCTACAGTGTGTGCAAACCTGGTGAAGACTTACAGGAAACGTTTGACCTCTGTCATTGCCAACAAAGGTTATGTTACAAAGTATTGAGTTGAACTTTTGTTATTGACCAAATACTTATTTTCCACCATCATTTACAAATAAATTCTTTAAAAATCCTACAATTTGATTTCTTGGATTTTTTTTCTCATTTTTGTCTCTCATAGTTGAAGTGTACCTATGATGAAAATTACGGACCTCTCTCATCTTTCTAAGTAGGAGAACTTGCACAATCAGTGGCTGACTAAATACTTTTTGGCCCCACTGTGTGTATATATATATATATATATATATATATATATATATATATATATATATATATATATATATATATATATATATATACACACACACACAGATGTATGTATGTATATATATATATATATGAAGAATATCATCCAATGTATGGATAATTACATTTTTATTTCCTAATATCGATTTTGGCATTGGCCACAAAAATACATAATTTATTGGTCAGGCTCTAGTTATCACCTGTGTTATCACCTACTATAGGCTGTTAAAATGTGTTATAACCTAAATACTGTGGACTACACTCCCCTTTCACAGGCATACCTCAGGGGAAGACTTTGATGTTTTCCTCAAGAATGTGAAAGCCCAATCAGAAGCCTTCAGGAGCAGCAGTGAGTAGATGTCACACATCTAAATAGTGACCTGTACATTATAGATGTATTGGGTAGTGTTGTTTTTGTATCCTAGGTGTATTGAGAAGTGCATTATTTCTGGATCCTAGATGTATTGAGTGGTGTATTGTTTCTGGATCCTAGATGTATTGAGTGGTGTATTGTTTATGGATCCTAGATGTATTGAGAGGTGTATTGTTTCTGGATCCTAGATGTATTGAGAGGTGTATTGTTCATGGATCCTAGATGTATTGAGTAGTGTATGGTTTCTGGATCCTAGATGTATTGAGTAGTGTATTGTTTCTGGATCCTAGATGTATTGAGTAGTGTATTGTTTCTGGATCCTAGATGTATTGAGTAGTTCATGGTTTTTGGATCCTAGATGTATTGAGAGGTGTATTGTTTTTGGATCCTAGATGTATTGAGAGGTGTATTGTTTCTGGATCCTAGATGTATTGAGAGGTGTATTGTTTTTGGATCCTAGATGTATTGAGAGGTGTATTGTTTCTGGATCCTAGATGTATTGAGTAGTTCATGGTTTTTGGATCCTAGATGTATTGAGTAGTGTATTGTTTTTGGATCCTAGATGTATTGAGAGGTGTATTGTTACTGGATCCTAGATGTATTGAGTAGTTCATGGTTTTTGGATCCTAGATGTATTGAGAGGTATATTGTTTCTGGATCCTAGATGTATTGAGTAGTTCATGGTTTTTGGATCCTAGATGTATTGAGAGGTGTATTGTTTTTGGATCCTAGATGTATTGAGTAGTGTATTGTTTCTGGATCCTAGATGTATTGAGTAGTTCATGGTTTCTGGATCCTAGATGTATTGAGTAGTTCATGGTTTTTGGATCCTAGATGTATTGAGAGGTGTATTGTTTCTGGATCCTAGATGTATTGAGTAGTTCATGGTTTCTGGATCCTAGATGTATTGAGTAGTGTATTGTTTCTGGATCCTAGATGTATTGAGAGGTGTATTGTTTCTGGATCCTAGATGTATTGAGTGGTGTATTGTTTCTGGATCCTAGGTGTATTGTTTCTGGATCCTAGATGTATTGAGTGGTGTATTGTTTTTGGATCCTAGATGTATTGAGAGGTGTATTGTTTCTGGATCCTAGATGTATTGAGTAGTTCATGGTTTCTGGATCCTAGATGTATTGAGTAGTTCATGGTTTTTGGATCCTAGATGTATTGAGAGGTGTATTGTTTCTGGATCCTAGATGTATTGAGAGGTGTATTGTTTCTGGATCCTAGATGTATTGAGTAGTGTATTGTTTTTGGATCCTAGATGTATTGAGAGGTGTATTGTTTCTGGATCCTAGATGTATTGAGTAGTGTATTGTTTCTGGATCCTAGATGTATTGAGAGGTGTATTGTTTTTGGATCCTAGATGTATTGAGAGGTGTATTGTTTTTGGATCCTAGATGTATTGAGAGGTGTATTGTTTCTGGATCCTAGATGTATTGAGAGGTGTATTGTTTCTGGATCCTAGATGTATTGAGAGGTGTATTGTTTCTGGATCCTAGATGTATTGAGTAGTTCATGGTTTCTGGATCCTAGATGTATTGAGAGGTGTATTGTTTCTGGATCCTAGATGTATTGAGAGGTGTATTGTTTCTGGATCCTAGATGTATTGAGAGGTGTATTGTTTTTGGATCCTAGATGTATTGAGAGGTGTATTGTTTCTGGATCCTAGATGTATTGAGAGGTGTATTGTTTCTGTATCCTAGATGTATTGAGTAGTTCATGGTTTCTGTATCCTAGATGTATTGAGAGGTGTATTGTTTTTGGATCCTAGATGTATTGAGTGGTGTATTGTTTCTGGATCCTAGATGTATTGTGAGGTGTATTGTTTTTGGATCCTAGATGTATTGAGAGGTGTATTGTTTCTGGATCCTAGATGTATTGAGAGGTGTATTGTTTTTGGATCCTAGATGTATTGAGTGGTGTATTGTTTCTGGATCCTAGATGTATTGAGTAGTGTATTGTTTCTGGATCCTAGATGTATTGAGAGGTGTATTGTTTCTGGATCCTAGATGTATTGAGTAGTGTATTGTTTCTGGATCCTAGATGTATTGAGTAGTGTATTGTTTCTGGATCCTAGATGTATTGAGAGGTGTATTGTTTCTGGATCCTAGATGTATTGAGAGGTGTATGGTTTCTGGATCCTAGATGTATTGAGAGGTGTATTGTTTCTGGATCCTAGATGTATTGAGAGGTGTATTGTTTCTGGATCCTAGATGTATTGAGAGGTGTATTGTTTCTGGATCCTAGATGTATTGAGAGGTGTATTGTTTCTGGATCCTAGATGTATTGAGAGGTGTATTGTTTTTGGATCCTAGATGTATTGAGTAGTTCATGGTTTCTGGATCCTAGATGTATTGAGAGGTGTATTGTTTCTGGATCCTAGATGTATTGAGAGGTGTATTGTTTCTGGATCCTAGATGTATTGAGTAGTTCATGGTTTTTGGATCCTAGATGTATTGAGAGGTGTATTGTTTCTGGATCCTAGATGTATTGAGTAGTGTATTGTTTTTGGATCCTAGATGTATTGAGAGGTGTATTGTTTTTGGATCCTAGATGTATTGAGTAGTGTATGGTTTTTGGATCCTAGATGTATTGAGTAGTTCATGGTTTTTGGATCCTAGATGTATTGAGAGGTGTATTGTTTCTGGATCCTAGATGTATTGAGAGGTGTATTGTTTTTGGATCCTAGATGTATTGAGAGGTGTATTGTTTCTGGATCCTAGATGTATTGAGAGGTGTATTGTTTCTGGATCCTAGATGTATTGAGAGGTGTATTGTTTCTGGATCCTAGATGTATTGAGAGGTGTATTGTTTCTGGATCCTAGATGTATTGAGTGGTGTATTATTTCTGGATCCTAGATGTATTGAGAGGTGTATTGTTTCTGGATCCTAGATGTATTGAGTGGTGTATTATTTCTGGATCCTAGATGTATTGAGAGGTGTATTGTTTCTGGATCCTAGATGTATTGAGAGGTGTATTGTTTCTGGATTCTAGATGTATTGAGAGGTGTATTGTTTCTGGATCCTAGATGTATTGAGAGGTGTATTGTTTCTGGCAGGGCTGTCGTCAGAGACTAACGTTGTGACGCCAAACACGGAGAGCAGCTGGGACTTCAACACAAAGACACGCTCCACCAACGAAGAAGACGGCACCTCTCTGGACCTGGAGTGGGAGGATGAGGAGGGTGAGGAGGAGAGGTTTGGGTGTGAGGAGGGTGGGTTCTGAAGGGGAGAAAGTGGGTTCTGAAGAGGAGAGGGTTAGCGTTAGGAGGGTGTTTACATCTGGCTCTGCCTGTCTTAGGTATGAACCGAACCGGGCCTGCTTGGGAGCGCTCCAAGACGGAGGAGGACATCTTGCGAGCGGCGCTGAGGCCTGGAGGGACGGGGCCTCAGACCAGTGGGCCACCGTCCGCATCCGAGGACTCGGGCGCTCTGGAATGGGAGAACGACTTTGTCGGCGCTCACCGTGAGGACCTGGAGGAAGAGGAGGAGTTTCAGGGCTTTGTCAACCCAGTCCTGGACACGCCGTCTGAGGACTCGTTTGCCCATGTCCTCCAATCAGAGGACCAGGACAGATAGTCTTTATTTCCGGGGGCAACCATAGCACAGCCCCATCAGAAGTGAAACGTAACCTGACCATCAACCTCTCCATGCTGCTTGACTAAGGTCTTCTCAGACACGACAGTACCACGACGGGTTGGGTCAAAAGATATTGATTATTTTAGTGCCTTTTTGGAGGAAATTACTATTTAAATCATTGTAATGTAAATGAATCATAAGGTGCTTAATCTGTGAAAAATAGAAGTGAGACCTACAAACAGGGCTGACGGAGAAACTCTGCTTCTTGCTGTCGGCAGCCAGACATGACCAAATGATTCAGCCCCCCACACCCCCCAACCTCTCTCCCTCGTTAGAGTGGCTATTTTGTTTCCAAATCAAGTGCATGATAACATGCTACTTAATGAGTCTTTTGAGGCAGATAAAAGCGGTCAACCGTGCAGCTGTGAGGCAGCCTGAGCTGTAAACTCACATCTGCTTTAAGGAAGCTTGACAGCATAGAACAGCACACTGTAAAAGAAGTGCCCTTCTCTAAGGTCAGCGCTCTGAGAACAACCAGTGGTTTAGCGCTGAGTCGAGTCCTCACCCTGCTGTGTCGTGTGGAACACATGATACCTCCAATCTCTGCGGTGCTCAGAGCAGAGGTGGTCAGCCAGGCAACACAAATGTCTTCAATGTTTCTCTTCATTCCATCATGTGCTTTAAATGATGCACATCTGTCAAGATTATTCAGTACAACGTGACTTTTACTCCATTTTATATTAAAGTTTCAGTGTTTTAATAACAGCTGTCGGAAATTAAAGTAATTAAGTCTTATGTATTTTTTTTCCTGAGACTGAATACATACAGTAGAAACTTCATGTCTTTCTGATACTTGCTTTAAGAGTAACCAAACTGTCCACGTTCACTTTTTGTCCTCTATTTAATGTGTTATGTGAGTTAGCCCTAGCAGTGAGACACAAGGAGGTGCTCACAGAACACAGTCATGCACCTGCACCACGCTAGAGTGGGAGATATTAGCTATATATCCAACAAAAATCAATAGATGGTCGCATATGCACAATGTAGTCAAGATGTAGGTCAGAAAGTATGTGGGTCTGAGCTTAGTTTTATAAACCGTAATTATCCTGGTTTTGATTTCTCTGATTATGTATGGTGCACTCTGACAATGTGTGGAGCTCCAGGCACAGATACAAGTTGGAGACTGGATGACAAACACCTCTGAAGAAAATGTGTTAATTCACTGTTTGTACTTAATAACTGTACTGTTAAATTTCAGGCCTATTCGTGAATAAAGTCATTTGGAATCCAATGTTCTGACTACATTCTTGTAGTATTGTTTCTATTGACTTTTGAGCTGCAGAGTAACATACCATTGCAACCAGTCATGAATGTCCAAATGTGTGCCTATCTGCCTTCCCTCTCTGGATAGCACATCATCCTCAGTGTTGGGGATGCCCATCCGTTTTACCTGGTCATAAGGTGTTCTACTGGGTACAACAAAACACAGGAAAATAGTGATTGAAGGCTTTAATATAACACTTGAATAAGGAAATGTATCAGAATACAATCTAGGCTGCATACACAGTAAGATGTCTGTATAGACGTGCTCTTAGAATAATCCAGACATCCGTTCACTAGCGGGGAGCGTGTTTCTCGCACTTACTCTTCAGAGCCTGATAATCATCCTCAGAGCGGGTCAGCAGCCAGGGCTGGTACTTCTTCTCCATGCCCAGTTTCTTCCAGGTGCGGGAGCGGAGGGAGGGAGGATTCTTCTTCCTCCTTCTCGGAGGGGTGTGTTCCATGCCAGAGCCAGAGCTTAGCACTGTCTCCACATGGCGATGGTGGCGAGCCTTGGACTCCTCCTTGTAGCTGCCGTAGGAGCGGCACTTGATGGAGGCCAGAAGCAAGGCTCGCTCGGTGATCTTGTCCTGCGGCAGCTCCGCTTTCTCCTTAGAGCCGCGTGTATCCTGCCACTGCAGGAAGTCACTCACACAGCGCTGCAGCATGACGGGCAGATCCTGCTGGGTGACAGCTAGGTGGCAGCTCTTCTCCAGCAGGACCTTCTTCAGCTTCTTATATTGAACCTGGATGTTTGACACTTCCTCAAGCGTTTCCGTGGAGACGAGCTCCAGCACACGGCTAGCGCGAGTTCTGAAGACCTCATACACCAACTTCTGGGGATAGCGCATGGACACAAAGGTCATGTGTTCCGGCATGGCGGTATAAGACACAGCCCTCCCAGAAATGAGCTTCTGCAGAATGTAGACTACGTCGTAGTGCTGGGACCTGATGGCATCTTGGAGGAACTTCTGGATGTGAGGCCAGTCCTTCAGAGCTATTCTGATCTTCTCAGGGGGAGAAACAAGCTGAGTGTGGTAGAGGCCATACAGTAGGTACAGCCCTCCCACCTGGATCTGGAAGACGTACACTGGCATCAGGTACTTCGTGGCCATAGATAAAGCAATGGTGCAGAATTTCCTCATCTCATTCAAAGCTGAAATTCCATAGAACACTTGAGAGAATCCCATCTCCCTCCAAATAGCTGAAAATGTTTCAAATCTCACAGACCCAGTTTGCTGAAAATGGCCCAGCAACTCCTCCATATCTTCTTGAAGCTGAGTCAGAAAGAAATCCACTACACAATGAGGTGGAGGACGCATTCTGTCCTTTCGGCTACCACAAATTAAAAGTGAAAATTACAATTACTGTTTCAAGCAGCAAAGATTTTAGATTAGCTTCCTTTACGTACGCTAATGACCACGGACAACCAGGTGGCCAGTTAATTGGCTTAAAGGCGAACACCCGAACAGCCTTTTTTTAAGAGTTTAGAAAACAACCTCAATAAAAATAAAAACGACAGATCTGAAATGCAAAACCTTATTAATAATAGCCATTAATATAATATGTGCTGGACCTGCCCATGCTGATGCATAGCTAAATTGTCAGGTCGCAGGACTACTGTGGCTCCGGAAAAATCCTTAATCGAAATTGGCACTGCATCCGTCGTGTTTTAACTGTTTTATCTGTATTTTCTAAAGACAAAAATTATATAAATCCCTCAAATAATTTGGCATTCAAATTTGTAATAGGTTTTAATTGTAAAGGAATTCATTTTAGGAAAACATTATTACCGTGCTTTCTTTGTAATTGGCTTTCTAGTCATGTAGTCAATTGGACGTAAGGCTACTTTACATAACGTTCTTGGTAAACTGGTCACTATTCTGCACTCAATTTGAAACCATTCACCAACAAGTAGCTGCCACAAACTATTCTGACTAATATCGGACAAGTGTCTAGGTCATCCAAGGCTACCCAGTCGTTTGAGTTCTTTTATTTGATATACTGGAACAAAACAAAATCAAAGAAACCAAATTACACCATCAAGGAAGTATTTATTCAGACAAATGGGACAATTTTGGCCAAAATGCATGACTTTCTCAACATTTTGAACCATTGATAAAACAACCTTTGATACATTTGAATCCAGAAAAATTTAAGACGTGATATTTTAAATTATATTTAGACCAATGCAAAGATTGTAAAAATAAATATACTTTATAACTTTGCAAACAAATGTTTTAGGGTCATTAGGAAGTCAGTGGGGTGACATTATCATTACCAAATCCTCAAGCCCAGACAAAAAAAGCATACAACGATTGTATGATTACTTTAAGATGAATTACAACAGAAGAAGCTTTTATCACTGCGAACATAAAACACTGAGGAGATCTCCAACAGTTTAAAACATTTCCTCTCTACTTCTTTAAAAACACTGAACTTAAACAGTCTTGTCCTCGTTTGTTAAGCCTCTACATTACCTTGACAAAGACACATTTTAATGAATGGATGGTTTTAAAGAGAAAAACGACTTCAAATGACAAAGCTATAGTCTGAGCAGCAGGGCTGTGTTGCTCTGTCCCTATCATTGTTGTTTCTCCAGCTACCAGCCTCCTTTGCCTCCCTTCTTCTTCTTCTGTGGTGCCTTCTTGCGAGTGGCCCCAGGGGCAGTGGGCTTCTGCTGGCGGGGAGGGACCGCATTGGAGGAGGGGGCAGGGGCGGAGCCAGATGCGGAGCCTGGTCTAGGGGAAGTGGGGGGGCTACTGGCAGTCTTACTGGCATCCCTGAAAGAAAACAAGAGGGGGGTCAGAACACAGGAGGGGCACCAGGGTTCAGAGGGCAAGGTGTGATGAAGGAGGAGACTTACAGGTCGTTGGTGGCTCCAGCAGTCGCTCCCTGCGTTCCTTTGCCCACAGTCTCCTTCTTCTTGCCCTTCTTCTTGCCTCGGTAGTAGTTACGCTCCCTCATAGGCATCCAACGCTCAGGGTCCGGGGTCGCTTTGGGGTCACAGTTTTTAGGCAGCTTGCCTGGAAGATAACACAACACACACACACACACACACACACACACACACACACACACACACACACACACACACAGTAAAGGAGGAAGAACAACAGGTTAAACTTATGTTGGGAGTTTAAAGGCACAGTAAATCTGCTTTGAAAGTATGAACTCTAGTGACGGTCTTCAGGAGGAAACCCTGACCCTTGGCCTAGACCATAAGCTTTAAAGACAAAGTAACCTGAGAGTTTCCTTTTTCTCCAAGACAACTGAATAAAACATTGCTGGACCAAATGTCCAGGCAATGTAAAGGCGATCAAATACGAGGCAACATTTTGAGGAACAATGTTTTGAATAAGAATGGGGAGAGTTAACTGGAGAAAGTCAGTATTTGCCTCAGGAACAAGCTTCTTTTTAAAGTTTTCTATGCCAAATAATGTACCCCGTGTTTCATGGCTTTGAAAGATAGCTTTCTTTCTACTCCGGAATTGACAATGTCACATACCCTTCTTCTTCTTCCTCTTCTTCTTAATGTCTCCCTGGCTGTAGGAGCAGAGGAGAGGTTATTACAGAGGCTTTAACATGGGTCAGTCAGCAGTAACCCTGGTCGTGTAGCGTCCTCACCCCTGCTGTGTGGGTAGGTTGTCTCCTGGCAGGGCTTTGGCAGGCTTCCTGCGGACGTAGGAGGCTCCGTGGGAGTTCTCCAGCTCCTCCACGTCCACCTTGAAGGACATGCTGTCCGGAGAGGGCAGGTGTTTGCTGAGGCTGTGCGACTGTGCTAAGGAACCCCCAGTATTATAGGACAGGAACCACTGTGCTTGGGAACTCCTAGGACTATAGGACAGGAGCCACTGTGCTAAGGACCCCCAGTTTTATAGGACAGGAACCCCACACCTCCCTGGTTTAAAGTCGGTACCATCTGTGCAGTGCGATATATTTGGAGGTCCACCAATGTGTGATCAGGTGATCAACACAGAGGAAAGGATACGACTTAGCTTTGTCTGTGTCGACCAGAGAGTAAGCAGAGATCAGCTGGGCTAGGGTGTGAATGTCGTTGGTGTTCTGCCTGATGAGGATAAAAACACACATCATCAAAATACATAACTCACAACTCAAGCTTACAAAGGATGGGTTGCTCTGTGGAGGTTTTGACCTTTCCCATTCATTGGCTCCTATGAAGTGGATATGAAATTTTAAGGTCAGGGGTGAAAGGTCACCACTCACTTCCACAGCTGCTCCAGGTCGCTGATGGCTTCTTTTTTCCGTCCGTACTTCAGTTTGAAATTAGCAGCTTGACGTACGAGGGCCAGGTGGACAGGAGAACCGGGCTACAGGACAGAAAAACGGTAGCATCACCATGACAACAATGAGAGCAGGGCTAGAGGACAGACCAACGGTAGCATCACCATGACGACCTACTTGCTGGGTCTGGTAGTACTGGATAGCCTGGCTGAAGATGTCGATGGCACTGTCAATGTCCTCTTCGTGGCTGTACATGGTGACAAGGGCGGAGATCTGGAGAACAGGTCACAGCAGCAGTTAGCAGGCTTAGAGGAGAACAGGTCACAGCAGTTAGCAAGTATAGTGGAGAACGGGTCACAGCAGTTAGCAGGCTCTCAGAGTCTTAGGGCAACACTCAAAACACTCACCATTCCCTGCTTGTGCTTGAAATCTTCAATGGACCTTAAGATGTCACAAGCTTTTGTAACGTGACCTGTGAAAAAAACAAGCAAGCAAGACAACTCAGCAAGGATTTAAAAAAACATAACTAACATTGATCAAAATGTAAATTCATCATTTATTTGAACAGCCTTTTGTCTTAATGTTACAAAGTGCCTTAGGAACAATTGACTAATCAAAATCAATCAAATGAATAATCAAGCTTACCTTGAGTGAGATAGAGTTGTGCCATAGTCAGCTTAATTCCAGACGCACTCTCTGGATGTTTATCAGAGAATTTCTGTCAGGAATACAAGACATAGTCAGTATCCTGCACTGGTATTGTGGTTTAATTTGTAATAGATTTTCATGTAAATTAAGACTAGGTTAGATGGAGGTGTATCGGTCTCTGGGGGGTGTGGTGTAACCGCAGCAAATCTATATCTATATAGTGTGTGTGTGTGTGTGTGTGTGTGTGTGTGTGTGTGTGTGTGTGTGTGTGTGTGTGTATATATGTGTGTGCGCGTGCGTATGTGTACCTGCAGCAGTTCTATTGCCTTAGGGTGATGCTTCTCTCTACAAAGCTGAGCCACCTGGATCAGAACCGGACGTGGGTGACCCGGGTTCTGAGACTGCAGGCTGGACGCCAGCTTCCTGCATTGGTCTGCCTGGGAAACAGAGAGAAACAAAGGGTTACTTGTTCGGCTGGGAGGAGAAGGGGACACTGCTTAAGCATTGTAAAGAGAAGGTGACAGGAGGCGTGTGTTACCTGGTTGGTGTACATGGCCAGCAGGGCTTTGTTGAAGTCGATGGCCTGTAACTGTTTACTGGCCAGTTTGTACTCCACTCCATCAGCATTGGTCAGCTTCACCTTCTTCTTGGAGTCAAACACATTTTGGTCCTAGAAACAGAGAAAGGACATTTGTAATGAATACACAAATTGTAGCATACCATTACGTTAATCCACTAGGACCTATTTGATGTGGTGCACATCGAGTTCACAGCAGACGAGTCGGTACTCGCCTTGTTGATTGTAATGATGTTGTTGGCAGTTACAGCGAGCAGCCCCACATCTGAGGGCCTGGAATGGAACCAAACAGATGAAAGTTCTACTGGAGTTGACATTTCTTGGACAACATTTAATTTGGCTTTACCATTTATGATACAATATTTCTTAGAAGTATCTTTAACTTCTTTGCCTTGATCAATGTATGCCAGAGTGTAATTTCAAAGTGTAACACAGACAGACAGGTTAGAAGGTGAGTGGACTCACTTGAGCTTGATGACCTGGTTGTAGAGCTGCAGTGCCTCGTCTGTCCGTCCCAGTAACTGCATGACATAGGCCATCTGGGAGTGGATGACAGCCAGCTCTGACTCTATGTCTTCCTCCGTCACATCCTGATGGGACAAAGCAGCCGCACCAGCTTCCCGTTATTAATGGGAACCGCACTACCCTCTTTACAACCACCCGACTGAATAGTGTGAATGAACAGCATGGCTTATTTAAGTTCGACTAGTAATAATTAGTAGCAGATGTGCCACATGTCGTTTTCTTATGAATATAGACTACTACTGTTTATAGCAGACCCTGGACATGCAGACAGTAAGTTTAAAGTTAAAAGTAATTCTTTAAAAAAATGAACACTTACAGAATCTTCAGCCAAGGAAATCCGACAAAGCTCTGAAAAATAAAGCACGCATGTTAAAGTCTAAGCATAAAATAGGATGGAAACAGAACAACTGGACAGTTAAAAACCAACCACTTCCACTGTGACTGACCTTCTGCTTGTTGAAGTTTATTGAGGGCCTCTGTAAGTTGCCCTTGACCGATAAGAGTACACCCAGCGTTGTAGCATAGCTCATATGTGGTTTCCGGCAAACCAAGATCATCCTGCAGGGCGGAAATAGAGGAAATCAACAAAGGGAAAAGGACCATAGTTTCAGCATATGTTCAGATTACTTCAAATCTAAAATGTCATCTCATCCATTTTCAGGGCAAATGATGGTTGGCTAAAGTTATTAGACTTGATAAGAGAATTAAGGTACGGAATATGTCACAGAATGTTAGGGAGAAATTGGCACTATAAAAACGTAAACAACAAATACAAATTGCTAAACGATACAACCAAAAACGAATTTGGTCTAAGAGATATAAACTGTGAGGACCAAATATTAAGTGACATTGCATGCATGGTGAACCTAAGAAACCCTTTCTACCGTAATAATATTATTTCAGTTAGCTCCATCTGCTGCTAAGCACTCCACTGAGGTCAAGAGATAATCTCCTGTCTCCAGAGTTAGTGCCTGGTCCCTCACCGGCATTGCCTTCTCCCAGGTGCTCATAGCAGCTACCACAGCTGACAGGTTAGTCTTCCTCTCCTCCTCATACTCATCCTGGGAGTTTCGGATCAGGTCCTTGTACACCGCCTTGCACTCCTCATAGCGTTCTAGTCTGTAAAGCTAAACAAGCAAAATCAGTCTTTAAGCTCGAGTTAGTATGCTGTAAAGAATACTTAAATTTAGAATTCTGTCCACTAGCCTTACCACTTGACCATAGAGTTCCTTCAACTTGTCGGTCTGCTCAGAAACACCTTCAATGGTCTTCAGGGCACTTTCAACTCTGTTCAATCGATACTCACAGTACGCCTTCTCAAATGCAACAAGATCACTGACGGAAGGCAGAAAAAATGAAAAGTTGACAGATGGAAACATATCACAGAGTAGTCACTGTAGGAGTAAATTCTGCAACGTAAGACTTTAAATCCAACATACCTGCCAAGTACTTTCGAATTGACATTCATGACATTCAAAGCCTCTTTGAAACTGCCATTTTGGACAAGGCAAACAATTTTACAGTGAAGCGCAGTCACGTCATCCTTGACTTCATGCAAAACTGTAAAGAAATATATTTATTATTTATTCGTGTTTGCAATCCATCATGATAACGTATGGTTGGTTGAGTGATTTGCGATCAGCATTCTCCAACAAATGCATGAATGACCAAGTTAAAAACGCGATACCGGTTGTTGCAAACCAATGTCACTATCTGTCAAATGAAACCCGTTAGCTTGGCAACTAGTTAAGCATTTTACAAGCTAGCCGATAAGCTAACTAGCTAGCTGCACCAAGCTAGTTGGGACACGTAATCAGTGTCCCAACAAGAGTAAAGTTGATGGGTCAGCTATAGCATTAGTATACTAGCTCAAGAGATATTTGGCAATTCAATTAATCGAAAACACTCAAAGAAAAGCCTTTATGTGCAAAAAATAAATTACGTATATATGGTTGAAATAGAACGGTGTAAATTTGAAAACGAACGCTATGACTGAGTTGCCTGCGCTGGTAACGTTAGCATGAAGTCTGTGCAAGTGCTAACAGGCTAGCGTGCTTACATTAGCCTAGCTAAATGTTAAGACAGCTGCTGCTGGCTCCAAAGCAAACAATTGACAGCAAAGAACAAACAAAAACAATAACTAGTCATACTTCTGTTGACAGCTTTTAAAGCTCGAGTAAAGTCTCCACTCTGTCCACAGCGGTTAACTTCGGTCCACAGCGAAGCTACAGACCCTCCGCTCGCCATTTTTGGTGCATGAGTCTGAAGACATCCGGAACCAGATTATTTTCATTTCCGGCCCGACCACCAGGCCCATTTAAAATAATGGACAGTGCAAACTATGAAAAATATTACTTCATTACCAAGGTTGGAATTGAAATAAAATAAGGAATATAGGCTACCAGTCACAAAAGTGAAACGACATAGTTGTCACATTGAGAATGGTTGCTCACGTTCACCCTCCTGTCCACTGATATGTATCCACATGAATCCCAATTAGTATGATTGTATGGAAATTACATTTATGCAAGATGCAAGACCTACAAATCTACAAGAAATATTTTTCACTGGGTTGTCCACGTTTATACAGCCTGCATGAAACAACCCGGTAAGGACGCACGGGGCGAAGTATCTAAGAATCTTAGCAAGATGCGCTTTTTGTAGTCCATATTCGTAACATTGCAGTTTCACCACGGCAGACCCACGTCAGTATTACAGTAACATCCACCGTCGCATAATGACGTATGCTAGTGTAAGTGCAGTCGAATTATCTCAGCACCGCGGTTGTCTTTTCCCAAGTCCTTCTGAATTCTCCTTCACATTTTTGCTTGACCTCATGACGTTTTCCTTCGAGGTCAAGGAAAAGTGGTTAGGAAAGGATATAGGACGGACTATTCGACCGCAGCCATAGTCTTTTTATGAATCTAAATGTATTATGTCCATAATCTGAACACTAGAAAAAAAATATGTATATATATATATACTTGACATAATGCAGTTCATTAAATAATAATGATGATGTATGATGATAGTAATATACCGAATTGAATAGCAATTTTTTAACCAACACTTTCAAAGGTTTAGGAATGACACATGAGGAGTTGGAATGTTCAGTGCTGAAATAAGTCATAGCAGGCATAACATTCACATAAATATTTGAAGGCCATACAACTGGATTGTCCTACTACGAACCTACTAAAATACAATTTCACTGTGGCTTCAACTGGGCTACCGTGCTTAATATTTATTCCCGAAAAATCCTGAGAGGTAAATAGTTGTCTACGTAAGTGCGACCACTAGCGGCAGCAGGACGTTCATCTGGTTGAGTACTGCCAATAGCATCACTTCACCACCTCTCTTGTTGGATGCAGTAGGTTAGCACTTGCAAGCTTGTTTGTAGCAGGGGTGTTAGCTACAAGCATATGCCCAGCACAAATGGCCGGGATTAAAGGTAGGCAAGTTGTGTTAGGTGCATTATTTGTCATCTTAAATAAACAAAATTCTTTCTTTCTTTTTTTTTTTTACCATTCAGATTGAAAACATCAGTTGGATGGATGCTGTGTCCTAGCTAGCAGATACGTTAGTTATAGCAGCTCAAGCAGAATATCTCCGGACAATATGCAACAAGGCCAATCTAATGTTGACTAGCTTAACAAAGGGGTAGATAACGACATAATCCGGTACTAATGTAAATCATGGATATAACGGATAACTGTGTTTAACGCATACATTTACGATACGTAACTCCAACTAACGTTGCTATAGTGTGCAAAACGTTAGCTAGCCATTTTACTTTGCAGTCTAACGTTAGCTGACACACAGACACAGCTAGCATTAAACCGTTAACTGTGACATATGATCCAGTCGTTAGCCACAGGTAACTAATGTTGTAAAGGTAAGTGTGTCATAGCTAGATGATGATTAGATCCTATCTAACTTTAGTGAAAGTTTCAACAAAAGATGGAATGCTGAGCTGTGGTTAGGTAGATGGTGCATTTGTGAGACCAATATGCAGTGGCTAGCTCAAAATCATACCAAATCCTTGCGCACTATTCAGCTACAATTTAAGTAATATGGGAAATCATCTGATTCATCAAATGGTTAATTCTCCCTCTCAGCTTGAGCATTAGGGGCCTTGAAGATTACATTATCAACTAACACTAAGGGACCATGAGTCACGCACACACACACACACACACACACATACACACGCACAAAGAGTCATTGTCTGGCTCAGTGCTAATAGCCTGTGTTTTTCTCTGCAGCTCTGATTAGCCTGTCTTTCAGTGGGGCTATTGGCCTCATGTTCCTGATGCTAGGATGTGCTCTCCCAGTCTATGAGTGAGTATTTAGTACAGCACAGTACCCACAGAATTATTGCTTTACAGGATACAACTTGGGTTGTTGATGCTCCACTATGGATTAAATGGCAACCCGTGGCCTCTTGCACGTTTGTTATATTTTGACTGCATTCACAGATGTGTTGTGTTTCATTACTTCAAACTCAGCCAATAACTGACATAGTCCCTCTTTCCCTCCAGTAAATACTGGCCTCTGTTCCTGCTCTTCTTCTATATCCTGGCCCCCATTCCATACTGCATCTCACGGAGAATTGTTGATGATACAGACTCTGCCAGCAACGCGTGTAAGGAGCTGGCCATTTTCCTTACAACAGGGATAGTGATCTCAGCCTTCGGCCTGCCCATTATCTTCGCTAGAGCTGACGTGGTAAGCGTAATCTTCAGCCTGCACCACTGAGAATGCTAGCTGTTGAGGCCTGTTATCACTCAACATTATTATGGGTATGAAGAACCACAGACTTTAAAACAGGAAGGCCTGTGAAATTGAGTAACATATTGAGTTGTGAATAATGGATGTCCTGCCTTGCAGATTGCCTGGGGAGCGTGTGCCCTGGTGGTGACTGGAAACGTGGTCATTTTTGCCACAATTCTGGGTTTCTTCTTGGTCTTTGGATCGAATGATGACTTCAGTTGGCAGCAGTGGTAAATCTTAGTGGCCAGTGGATCTTAGTCTGAACTGTTTTTATCAATAACATTATTATTATTATTATTATTATTGTTACAATTACTGTTGTTTATTGTTGTTATTTATATGACTACCCATCCATGGATACATAAAGCCAGTGCAATAATAGGTTTTTATCTAACCTGTAATGTTAAAGCATTATGAGGTCGCCGCTCACATTTGTTTTCATTACGCTAAGCTATGTCTGAGTTATCCTTTGAATGCTTTCAGTGTCATAATCTGGCCTGGGCGGATGCTAATTGGTCATCTCACCTGTTTACTGGCTAATGGGACAGTGTTGTCAGTTTGAAGTGCGATTGTAGATATGGTTCTGCTCTGATGTTGATGTGTGAGGATGGTACCATCAGCCATAACACACAGGCCTGTTCAATGCTATTGTAAAGCACTGGATGGAGCAGACGGTGTTTCTGCTCATGGAGAAGGCTGCTAGCTGTGTGTTGCTGACTTCTGATAAGTAGCTGAATGCCGAAGATTTTCAAAGACTTTCACTTTGTAGCTAAGCTAAACATGTTGGACTGCTGCTGTTCAGATTCACGCCCCTATACTCTGTTACTGTTAAATTTCCCAATGTTCTGATTGATTAAGAATATGGAATTTCCGTAATAGCTGTTTTACGAAATGCCCACTTAGAATTCATCAAGCCGCTACTTATGAGTAGTCATTGCCACAGAAGTGAACTATTCTAAGTCCTTTTCTATGGCGTGCTAGCGTTGTCTCTGTCTTAACATGAAGGATTTATTTATGTTTTTGTGCTGTCATGGCATCAGCGTATAGCAGTACAGAAACCAGGTAAAAATGCCTCTGCACTTCTGACAGTCGCCTGGCCTCACTGCCTGTTCAGCAGGCCCCACTGTCTGCATGGACATTATCCTGTCGGTACTAGGTGGCCACATGCTATTAATAATCCTGACTGAGTAAGGTTAGAACGCTCACAATAGTCCCTGATCAGGTCAGGATTAAGGACACCAATTCAAAAGAACCTGCGCTGCTTTTAACCTTTGAACCTGTTTCAGCTCCAGATAGCAGTGGGTTATAACTTGGTACAGTATAGCTAGTGGCGGAGAGAGCTTTTGACACCAGACCCCCTGCTAGGACGTCCTAGACCACTGTAGGGCTGGTGACAGCATAGAAGCATCTTCTCATAGAGGCATTGACTTGCTCGACCGAGCAGCCAAGCCAAGGCAGAATGTTCTAGTCTATGTGAGAGGCTTTCCCCTGGACTCAACAGGCTCATGTGTGATCTCTGGAATACTCTTCTCTCAGTGTTTCTGGCTGTAGTCTAAAGCACTGATGCATCAGGGACCTCTCACTCTCCATCTTCCTGTCTCTCTGTGTGTCTGTCTGCCTGCTCAGTCTGTCAAGTCTATTTCTGTGTCTTCCAGGGATCACAGCCTCTACAAAGGTGCCCACTGTGTTGTTAGCAGTGTCCTATGGCAACCATTTTTGCACCTTTTTGAGTTTCAGCAGAGTAGTCACTTAGTGGCCATTGTGAAACCAGATCCAAGGTTTGTTTCATTTTGTAGTATTTTAAATACCTCAAGTTTGAGTTTAACGCACTCCTTTAGGCTTTCCTCTCGCTTTATCTTGAACCTCAAAACAAGTTGATTCGACTTTAAAGTGGAAAAAAATTTACAATTAATAAATCCAGCTATTATACAGTTTCTGCTAAATATAACCATGGAATGGGTTTTTATCTGTTTTCTTTTTGAGAAAGATTATGTTGTTTCACAGATCTGAAATAATATTTTATTTATTCATTTTATCGGACGCTTTGTGTAGATGTCCAATGCCATTTTCTATCTACAACTTGTGTTAGGGGAGCAACAGTTAGCATGGTGGATTTGTTTTTTAAATAAATGCAATTTTTGAACATCTCCTCTTAATTTATTTACATGCATCATGAGATTTACACCTCCCATCTGTACCTCTGTCTAAGCCTGCAGTATCTCTGAACGCTGGTAGGCCTCGAGAACCCCCAGCAGGTTGAAACCGAGGGTGTAGTTCTGGCTCTAAAAAGTGAAGCCTATGTGCCTTAAACCTGCATTCTTTCTAATACCAAGCACTGGTTTCAGAAGCACCTACGATTGTATGAAAGTGTATGAGAAAATGACCTTACTTCTCATTTACTTTATTACATCAGTAAACATTTTCCTTTCGAGTTTATGGTCTCAATAGCTAGTTTCAAGTCTTTTTCAATACAGCATGATGCTCATTAAGTAAATGATAGTTCCATTTAGAGTAAAATAGACGATAAAGCAGGTTTTATGGGGCGTGGCTACCTTGTGATTGACACTCAATCGAGATAGACGTAGCAACGGGCTCTCGCCCAGCTCCACCCCTCGCTCCTCCCAGCTCGTCCAAGTATGGTCAATGTCGTCTCTTCAGGTTTAAAAAAAAAAAGATGATTTTCAAAATGCCAAACTCGAGGCTTCGAAACGGTGGTCCACAAACCAATGGGAACCTGCTCAAACACACCGCTAGAGAAGGTTGTATGGCCAATCCGCTGTTTTCCACTGGGAGGTTCAGTGTAGGGGTCCCTCCATTCAGAACCCTTGGTCTTTAGTGGGACTGAGTACTTAATCCATGCTTATCATTGACTGGCTTAGCAAGTTACAGATTGCAGCAGCTGTTGCTTCACTCCAAGACATATTCATGTGAATTGTGGTAGAATAAGGGCCGCATTCATTAAGAATTATGTATTTTTATTTATTTAGACGGGAAACTTACAGACTGTCTATTTTACATAATTGCTCTGTTTTTAAAGCAATTACATAATTTACATCACACTAAAACAATAAAACCAAATGAAGAAAATAAAAAAAATCTGTACAGATCATCAGAACATCCTTCTGATAGACTCTGCTACATATGGATCAGTAATGACTTACCATTGAGGACAGGCAGGATAGGAAAGACACGGATTTGCAGCTAACTGCTGCCATACATGGCAAGAGTTAGGTGGTCCCTGTAAGACTAGTCTTAATTACTTGTATGTCTCAACACCTGAAAATGAGACATTCATCCAGAGTTTTCCATGTTGTGTAACTTAGTTGCAGCTGAGAGGTGGAAGCTAGCCACAACCTGCCTTACCTGTCGTCAACCTTTCAGAATCTTCGTTGCCTGGGGCAAGCCTTTTTAAGGCATCATATTGGCATTAAACTTTCTGTTGACCTAGTCTTAATTGCAATCTGTGATGTTAATTTCTCAGGTCTAAATGTTTCTTTTCAGTCGAGAACTAAGTAATATTTATTGCACATCAACATAGTTACTCAACAGAAGTACGATAAATATTATCTCTGTATAACACAGGCTTTTTTTTTTTTGCTTTATTGAGACTGGGTAGTGGGTTGACAAGAAATGTGGGAGAGAGAGAGGGGAGGACATACAGCATAGGGCCCAGGCCGGTCCGTGAAGGACTAGCCTTAGAGCGCCTTAACCCAATGAGCCACAGGGGCGCCCCATAAAATCGACTTCAATTATAACATCCACCTGGTGCTCCTTGAGGGGGTGGGCCTACAGAGATCCACCCCTCTAGAAAACAGCCCTGACAGTAAGACTTTCCTGCATACATCACCATCGCCGTAGACCGGCATAGGCTAGGAAATCAATGCCCTGCTTTGGGACTGAGAGCAATGGACGGGGGAAGGAATAGTGTGTGACACCACTGAGGAGCAGTGTTGACAGACTGAGGGGGATGAGGAGGTTTTTCAGAGCTCACCGAGAAGAGGACTACAGTCAGATCCAGTACCTGACGTCCAAGTGTAACCGCCTGGCCCACGATAAAGGTAAGGAGCACCTCAGCATAGCCATTGCTCCCCGTGATAAATGAAGAGCACCTCAGCACAGCCTCTGTTACTCAGGGTAGAGCAACTTTAGCGCAGCCCGCTGTTACCCCGAGCCGTATAGCTTCATGCATGTACCAACATTTACATTTGAAATGGAATTCATGGGAGCAAAGTGAAAAGATGGCAGCTTGTCTCCTAATGGTGGCCTGTGCTGTGGTGCAGCGGTGCTGGAGCGGGAGGTGCTGGTGTCCAGGGAGAGGGAGCGCAGCCTGCAGAGCGACCTGGAGACCCTGGCCTCACACCTGTGTCAACACAGACAGGTCAACATGGAGCTCTGTATCAAACAGGAGCAGCTCCACAGCACACTCGGACGCAAACAGGTCAGCGTTATCACCTTGTGTAATGTTATATAGGTCTATCCTTACTGTCATGATTTGTACAGTATGGACAGTATGACGGGTGCTTACCTTGACCCTCAGCCAACTGAGTGTCAGAAAACGGTGAAAGATGATTAAATGGCACTCTATGTGGTGCCAGTCCAGACTCATCTGTACCTTGATAATAACTGTTGCATACCTGTATACATTTGAAAGAGAGAAGACATGTTGTTGACAGAAGTACAGAACAAGGTTTATAATCCTTAAAGAAGATGTGGAGGACACTCAGAACAAAGTTCCAAGTACAAAGAGATAAAACTTCCTTTATAATCCCTCTCCAGACTAACAAACTTTGGATAAATGAAATGTACCGCACTTGTCAAAGAAAATTATTAAATCAGACCCTTCCTTTAAAACACAGGAGCTAGCATAAGTATTGGCTGAGAATTTTCCTTTAGCATTTAAGAGCTTTCCTGATGTGGTAATATTTTGCAAGCTTTTACTATCCAGGTTAGGACTTGCCAGGCTAGCTGCTTAATGTAGAGGCCTCACAGATCCTGGTTGTGTGTGTGTGTGTGTGTGTGTGTGTGTGTGTGTGTGTGTGTGTGTGTGTGTGTGTGTGTGTGTGTGTGTGTGTGTGTGTGTGTGTGTGTGTGGTGTGTGCACTTGTGTTTTACACCAGGAGCTGTGTGAGTCCCTGCAGAAGCATGTGAGCCTCATGGTGGAGGATAGCTCCAAAGAGGCTGTGCAACTAGCTCTTCAACTGGAGCAGGTAAAATCGGAGCTGCTACACCTACAGAGCTCTGAGGTCCAGCTTGAGGGCCTTTTGGACGAGCTGCACACTCAGGCCCAGAGCAAAGTTGCACTAGCAGGGGGCCTCAGGGAAGAGCTGCACAATGAGGCCCAGCATAGAGCTGCACTGGCAGAGAGCCTGGAGGCAAAGCTGCACGGGTAGGCCTTCACAGCTACAAAAATAAATTCACAAAAGGGTACTGTGTTCCAACCTAAGTACTTCTAATGTTAACATGGTGTGGGTGTTTTAATACATGCCCAATGGGATGTTTATGGTATGGCTGTTCAAACCATCTGCATGCCAGAAAGAAGGCTAACCTGGAGAAGGGCATATGTTAAGCAAAGAAACATTACAATTAATGTAACCTTTTGATTACCATCTGTCGCTGAGCCCAGCCAAGGGAAGCTAACATGGCTGTTTCAAAAACAGAGTGACACATCTTTACGCACGTCTCAACGCAAAGTGAAAACATTTCACTTAGGGGTTGTGATTTCAAGTTAGCAAAAAACAACACACATTGAGCTGCAGCCTGCATATTTCACAGAGTGAAAAAAAGAAAAGAATAAACGTTGGCTATAAGTTAACAGAATGATAACACAGCTAATGATATCGCTCTGATAGCATAGTATCCTTTCCCTCAGCAACAGTAGCTCAAACATAATGAAACCATGAGCTCTTCGAATGTGTTGACATAATCCAGCGAAGGTGTAGTTTTATTTCATATAGGACCCAGGGTATAACCCTCTTGTTCTCATTATGTAAACCTAGTGCTTGGTTTACTGTCTAGGGCGGAGCAGGAGCTGGCGGAGCTACGGATCAAATATGCAGCACAGAGCCAGCAGATGGAGGAGCAGCGCAGCACCCACCAGAGGCAGGTCAGGGAACTGCAACAGGAGAACCTCAGCGGCCTAAGGAAACTTCAGGAAACTGCCCAGAGGTTTGAATGGTTGTGTGAGCAACAACGTTACTGGATGGGCTGCATCAGGAGGTAACCTATCCTAACGGGTCTATTCAAATCATTATCAATCACTGGTCTGGAAAATACAAAGCCTACACTGGCTACACACAGACTAACTTAGGATCGTAGAAAGAGATATATAAACTGACGACAAGCTGTCTTCTTATGTGTCATAATATAACTCCAGGTTTAAAGACTGTCTGTGTGAGGAAAAGGCGGCCCTGGTTGAGCGGGTGAAGCAGTTGGAGAGGAAGGTAGCTGAGCTGAAGAAGACCTCCGTCACCGACACTGTTGACCCGGAGCCCAATGCCATCTGCTGCCCTCTAGAGGACAACAACAGCCAGCACGCTGACAGGTTCCCTCTATTATTATAACCCTTAAATAATAATAGAGCCATTTAGATATAAATATTTTATAGCATTCAGACGTCATATAAACAACATTTTTGTTGATATGATCTAAAGTTTCTGCTAACTTCAAACCAGATTGAAGTATACAAAGTATACTAAAATACTACTAGGATACCTACCAGATGAATAGATATGATCTCAAAGAGAAAACAGTTGGGTTGCAGTCAGTATTATGTGTAATAGAAGTTTTGTCTCTTAGCAGACAGCGTATAGTATGTTTAATGTGGAATGTGAGTTGTCTCTCAACCTCAGACAGTCTATAGAATGTTTAATGTGTAATGCAAGTGGTCTCTCAGTAGCAGGCTGTCCTCCTGGGACATAGACATGATGGCTGACCTGCAGGACCAGGAACTCAAATGGAGAGGCTTGTACCAGGAGCTCACCCACCAGCTCACCACTCAGCAGGAGGGCCAGGTAGCAACACACACACACACACACACACACACACACACACACACACACACACACACACACACACACACACACAACCGCACGCACAACCACACACACACACAGACACACAGACACACACACAAACACACACACACACACACACACAGTCCAAGGGGAGATGTACAGGGATATAGACAGAGGGAGAGAGAGGGAAAGAGACAAGGAGAGTTGGGAAGGAGAGATACTGAGACAGAAAGGTATAAAGTGGGATCACCAGGGACAGGTAGACACATTGTGTTTTGCAAAGAGTTAAACACACTGCAGTTTAAAATGGTTTCTGTTTCACACTGTGGGAACACAGCTAAAATTATGGCTGCACCGAGGTGCTCGTTATATGGTGGGGTGGGGTGGGGTGGGGGGCTTACTATGACTGGGTAACGTTCACCGCCTTTGCCTTAATTCACCTCTTGTTTGATTTGGTGTCACGGGGGCGACAGGCTATGGACAGCAACCAGGAACCACCCAGAGGTCTGAGGAGGTCAGAGGTCAACGATGAGTACACTGTAGACTCATCCAACATCCCTGTCACATTGAAGACCATTCACCATCTAAATCCTCCAACATCACTGTCAGATTGAAGACCATTCACCATCTAAATCATCCAACATGACTGTCACATTGAAGACCATTCACCATCTAAATCATCCAACATCACTTTCACATTGAAGACCATTCACCATCTAAATCATCCAACATCACTGTCAAATTGAAGACCATTCACCATCTAAAACATCCAACATCTCTGTCACATTGAAGACCATCCACCATCTAAATCATCCAACATCTCTGTCACATTGAAGACCATCCACCATCTAAATCATCCAACATCTCTGTCACATTGAAGACCATCCACCATCTAAATCATCCAACATCTCTGTCACATTGAAGACCAATCACCATCTAAATCATCCAACATCTCTGTCACATTGAAGACCAATCACCATCTAAAACATCCAACATCACTGTCACATTGAAGACCATTCACCATCTAAATCATCCAACATCACTGTCACATTGAAGACCAATCACCATCTAAAACATCCAACATCACTGTCACATTGAAGACCAATCACCATCTAAATCATCCAACATCACTGTCACACTGAAGACCAATCACCATCTAAATCATCCAACATCACTGTCACACTGAAGACCAATCACCGTCTAAAACATCCAACATCTAAATCATCCAGCCCCACAGAAAGATATTGAAAACAAGCTCTTTCTTGTCTTTTGCTGGGCTAGAAAAACAAGTACAATCACTCTACAGTACACAACATTTATAAGAAAACCCTGTCTAGTTTCATTTAGAGCAAGATTAGCCAGCAAGGCTCTTAGAACAAAGAAAAGAATGGCTCCACTTAGACTACACTTTCTGTGGAATTTAGTAATGATTTAAAGATTGTATTGATGACCTATAACGCGAGACATGATTTGTGTGTGTGTGTGTGTGTGCGTGCGTGCGTGCGTGCGTGCGTGCGTGCGTGCGTGCGCGCGCGCGTGTGCTTGTTTGTTTGGAAAACTTGTCTCTCCACATGAAAATGAGCACAGCTTTTTTGTCTTTTAGTACTACCTAAAAATGCCTGGTCTAGTTTAAAAACAACGGGTTACCTAAGAACCAAATAGCCTAAAGCTGACAGACTACATTTCTTCTCTGTACTTTTAAAGAAAAGCTCTCTGTTCTGCTTGCTTGTGTTTTTTTATTGTTTGTTGCATTATGTTTTTTTTGTGAAAGCACTTCACAAGAATCTTAAAACATGTGCTGTATAAATAAAGTTTTAGTATTAGGTTTTGTCTTAATTAATTCTGAATGGACAAAGTTAGGCCAAACATTTGTTACACCTGCAAATACATCCAGTCAGCACACCTTAAACTCTGCCAAATTAACCATGCAGAACGGCCTGACAGGGTCAGACATGTGGCCAGAACTAAAAACAACATTTAACATCTGTCATTGGAAAATGTATAACCTACTTTTGGCAGTATTGAAACTTAGATTGTAGAACTGGAGAGTGGTGATAATGCTCAGTGGAGGCAGGGTTTCACACGGGACTGTTGGATTGTGGAACTGGAGAGAGGAGATGATGTTCACTGTGGACAGGGTTTCACATGGGACTCTTGGATCTGCACAGTTACTGGGTCTAGCGTTCCAGGTAGAAAGGCATAACAAAAGCAGCAATAGAAACCTGGCAGACACGTACTCTGGCCATGCAGGTGGGTAAGGTACACCATGTGAGCCAAGTACAACAGGTGATCTAGGTATAGGTGAGCTCGCTACAGCAGTGATCAGGGTACATAGCAGTGGAATGGGGTAATGTAGACAGCAGAACTGAATCCTCAGAAAGGTATTTGGCCACAATAGCCTTAATTTGTAATACCATAAAATATCCTTTCATAATAACCACATACTGTATATGGTGTTATGCTTAATACAGGCATATGTTAACTATAGGCTAGTGCAAGAATTGCAAGTCAGAATAATTGCTGACCAAAAAAAGTCACAAAGCTATGTTGGGCAGCTAAATTAGCCAACTACGACCCAACCAAGTAATCTGAATAGCTCAAATTTGCTTTTCCATTTGAGGAAAAATGGCATGAGTATTAGAGTACGACCGTTTGTCTGAATAAAGTTTAGTTTTTTTACTCGATAATGCCTGTAGGGGTCTCTCTTGCACCACAGTTGGTGTGTGGAGCGGTTACTCACTGACGGAGGCATGTTCCCAATGTGTGTTCAATTAGTGGGCTCCGCTCCTCACCGCCCTCTGGTCTGGAATGTCAGCTGAATTCTAGATAACCCCCTCCGCTGGCTTTTATCTCCCCATAAAAGCCCAGCCAGCCCGCTATATTGGACACATTTGTAAAGCAGTTTCAGAGTAAGAGATAAAAGCTACTTCAGAAAGACACTTTTCACCTCAGCTTTTCCTCAGGCTCAAGGTCTTGTGGAGCGGCTGATCGTATTGCTGCTGTTGAGGGTGTAACAGGCACGCGGCTGTCCTCACTGCAGAGCTGTGCTCTGGGGGAGCTTTCCGTGCAGTGGCGGGTCCTGGATGAAAGAGGGCCGGGAGAAACTCACACCGACACACACGATGCTAAGCATATCACATTCACTCCCACGCAAACCACACAACACACACTCCCCTGGAAGTGAAGTCCAGTTCAACGTTGTTGTCAAGTTTCCCACCTGTCGACTCCTGTCGGCTGGCTCGTCTCCATGGTTACGCCCCCCCATGAACCTACCCTGTCTGCATCCCACTTACAAACACACACACATGCACATACACACACGCACAGTAGTCTCCCAAATCAATGGGCTTGGTTCTAGTGCATGGCTCCCCCCTCACACGCCAAGCAAGATGTTTTCAATCAAACTATTAGGAGTGTGAATGCACTGTGTGGCACAGGCACCATGGTTACAGTGTGAAAAAAAAACATGAACGTTGTCACAGAACCACGAAACTTCAGTGTGTGCGACAGTTAACAGAAGACAGAAGAAGCAAAGAAATATCACCCTTCTACTATTACAGGTTGAACTTTAAAACGGCAGATTGTCAGAGTAACAAACTTCAGGCATGAACCAGCCTGTAATCTAATCCATTGACAGTTTAGGATGGCTCCAATTCAATCTCCGGTTTGTCTATTCATAAGCCTGTCTGTCTGTCTGTCTGTCTGTCTGTCTGTCTGTCTGTCTGTCTGTCTGTCTGTCTGTCTGTCTGTCTGTCTGTCTGTCTGTCTGTCTGTCTGTCTGTCTGTCTGTCTGTCTGTCTGTCTGTCTGTCTGCTGGTTTGTCTGTCTGCCTGTCTGTAAGCCTCCTTTCAGTTGCTCTGTGCTGTGAACACCATCTACAATGAGGTACAATGAGCTGCTGAGAAGACGTCTCTCTGAAGAGGGAACAGGATCCCTTCGGCCCCCTGATGAGAAAAGCATACACACCGTAATAACTCCAACCAATATGTACAGATCCTAATCGCCATGACGACGAACATGCCTCCTGTGTTTTGGGGAGGAAAGCATAGGTTTTGTCGCCAGATAACGTGAGCAGAAGGACGTTTGTGTATGTGAATTACTTTCCTCTGCTCTGTCAAACCTTTCCATTAATTATATAAAGGCTGGGGAATCGGTAGCTCAAACACATTCCTGTGTGCTGGTTGTATAAAACTGAGGTTGGAAGCTCCCCAAACCAGGATCACACGCAGTGTGCTGCCGAAAATAAAACCAAACAATATTTCATCTTTCCTTATGGGGTTGATGAAAGGTTGAAACCCAGAACCTTGAAATACACCACTGCATTCTGTACACGCCATCCTGAATACAAAAAAAAAAAAATTATTTGTTCAATCGAGTTGATGAATAGTGAAAAGCAAAACGTGGTCTCTGAACTTGGTGGTTCTCAGAATGACAAGAGGCAGACCCCTCTTTTATTAGGAAAGCAAACTTAAACTTTAGGGTTTAACTAAAATCATTATTTAATAGCTAACATGATTGGCTGAGTCCTACCTAGCTGTGGCAGCTGTGCATGAACAACCAACATGGCCGTTCCCTCTGTCCTCAGTCCCCCTGGCCGCTGCGACTGGCAGCCCTGAACACTCAGCAGCAGCCTGAGTCATTCTCATTCTCAGTTGCTGCAGCTGCAACTAACAACATGGGCATCTCTGCGAAGAAATGACTCGATACTATATGACTGAACTGTCAATATGACGACACAAACCATGACTAGTTCTCCAGTCGGATAGCCTGCCTCAACGTCTAAGCCAAATCTTAACTTCAAAATGGATGATAATAGCTGTGATATGGCTGAACACTAAGCATTGGAATATACTATATCAGATAATCTGGTTAAAAAACAGGACGCCTCACAGGATCATATGATTGATCTGACGTGGTTTTGTTTTGGCAGCCATGCATTAAAAACAAAACATTTCACTACAAGAAGTAAAACCCCCGTGTTCTCTACTGTGTGGACAGACTGTTTCAAACCCCAGTGGTCTCTACTGCGTGGACAGACTGTTTCAAACCCCAGTGGTCTCTACTGCGTGGACAGACTGTTTCAAACCCCAGTGGTCTCTACTGTGTGGACAGACTGTTTCAAACCCCAGTGGTGTCTACTGCGTGGACAGACTGTTTCAAACCTCAGTGGTGTCTACTGCGTGGACAGACTGTTTCAAACCCCAGTGGTCTCTACTGCATGGACAGACTGTTTCAAACCCCAGTGTTCTCTACTGCGTGGACAGACTCTTTCAAACCCCAGTGGTCTCTACTGTGTGGACAGACTGTTTCAAACCCCAGTGGTCTCTACTGCGTGGACATACTGTTTCAAACCCCAGTGGTCTCTACTGCGTGGACAGACTGTTTCAAACCCCAGTGTTCTCTATTGCGTGGACAGACTGTTTCAAACCCTAGTGGTCTCTACTGTGTGGACAGACTGTCCACATCCTGGCACCTCCAGTCAAAGTCAGGGGACTCTGAACCCACCGCGCTTTTTATTGGACTGGAGGAAGAACGACCGAAGCAGAAGGAAGGAAAATGTGAATGTTTTTTATTATTTTTTTTCTGTGTGAGCCAGAACCTTCATAAGAAGGCCATTAGTTGAATTGGTGCTATTACTTTTCTGAGGTTTATTAATGAGGGTCAATACAGACCCAGCTATTCTGCAATGTCCCAAGCCAAAACAGAACTATTTTTACCTTCTCTCTTAGGTAAGGAGGACCTCAGACTAAAGTAATTGGGCAATTTTGGCGAGGAAATGAGATGCCAGCCATCGATTCATTTGACCTGCCCTGTGGTTGAATGGATCTTGCAGCTCCGCAGTGAGCAGAGGCCAGACACACAGCAGGGCTCTCAGGCTGTGTGGAGGACAGTTTACTGATGCTAGCTGTGATGGAAACGGTCCAATGAATTGCCACGCCCAACAGATTTGTAGCCTTGAATAACCTAAAATTGCTCTGGTGGATGGGCAGCCAGCGACTGGTGACTGTTCACCTGTGCACCACCTGGGGGAAGAAGCTGTTGTGGAACCTGGTTGTCCGTGTCCGGATGCTACACCATCTGCTCCCAGATGACGGTTTGCATAGCAGCTGACAGACAGTGGGGTTAGACTTAGACTCTTTCTCAATTGAGAGTAATCCTCTGAGTTCTACTCTCCCTCTGTATTGCCTTCCTGCCCCAAGGTCAGACAGAAGAAGGAGAAGTAGGTCTGGTCAATGTTATTGTACTGTTTATAAGATATTATATAGGATAATAATATTTAGTATTTTCTTTGTATGTAGGTACAGTATTTCCGCTAACATCTAATTAGTTAGGAGGCTTCATAGCTAAATAGATGAAAGCGTATGAATTGCTCTAATTCGTTAAAAAACGGTAAAGTTAGTTCTCTCCATAATTTACGAGGCCATTTAAGATAACAGAGAACCACAGCGATTGCGACGTTCCCAAGCGATCCATCCAAACAGAGAGAAAGGAGATGGTGTGTCTCTGGGAGCGATGGTTCTGGTTATCGTAGGAACACACACGATGCTGCATGAGAGGGTTGACGTCAGCCCTGGGCTGCTGGAGAGGAGACGTGTGAGGGAGTCAACTTGGCTTCTCTCGGACACACAGGATATGTAGATCTGCTGGGAAAAAGAGTCTAAGTTCTATTAAATATCTTCTTAAGTTGTGGTCTTATAATGAAGCAGTGCAGCTGCAGTCAGGAGCAAGGCTCTTTATTCTGGATTGTTCATGGACACAGTGTACTGCCCCCAGTGGTGAAAATGAGGAATCCAGCTCCTGGTCCTACAAACACAGAGCAGCAGAGAGAGAGAGAGGTGGGGGGGGACTGGTATGAGTCTGCTTCCAAGGCTGTTGGTCTGATAGTGGAGGGTTTTTAGAAGCCGAGGCAGTTGGAGAAAGTATAGCTAAGTTTAACCATGCGTACATCAATATGCCTACCTACAAAACCTCTCCTGAAACATTTACGGTTTGAATCAATTACATTCTTTATTTATTTTTATTTTGCCATAACAGTGATAGTTCTCTGTCTACACCCCTCAGGGTATACCCTAACGCTAACCCAGCTCTCTATCTCCACCCTTCAGGGTGTACCCTAACTCTAACTCAGTTCTGTGTCTTTGCCACAGGACTTTTCAGCTCTCTGTAAGCAATTAGATTCATTGACTCTGTGACCCGATGTTGGTAATATTGATATTTCCTGTGCGAGGGAAACATGGGTTATAAACATGAAGAACATCTGGTCTGAAGATTATTATAATAATTACTATGATTCATGGCTGTGTCCATGAACTCTTCAACAATGTCACAATCGATGAAAAGGAAAGTCCGGTCTTTCATCCCTTTCTCACAGGGATGCTAGGCTTGACACATCAATGCATGCTGCTGTGTTCACACTGAGGGGAACACATGTCTGAGGCAGCACAAGGTGATCCGTGGCCCTGTCTTATGTGGCCTGCGCTCATGCATTACCGCTGTATGACGTGCAGTGAGTCATCTCCCGAGACCCACTGGATCATACTCCTCACGACAGTGGTGTGGTGGTAGCGGGCTTCAGCGTCCACAGAGATCGGCCCTCAGAGGATTCCTTGGGGCCTGCTCATGGAATCATAGAAAAACCTTGGACCAAAACTGTAATAAAGCGAGGAGGAGAAGAACGATTCCTTCCCCGCTGGCTGCTCAACAGACAGATGTGTTTCAGCGCAGAGAGGTCAGCCTGTCAGCCCGGCTGGATCCTCGTTTACAGGCCAGGCAACACATGTGCTTCAGCCCCCACCTCTCCGATGTGGATAAACACATATTAGACGAGCAGAACATTACGGATCCCCGGGAGATGGCAGAATGTTAGGACTACAGATGTCCTATGAGGAGCTAAGTGGACGGACTTATTCCCACTCCTGTCAGTGATCTGGCATTTCAGACAACTTAGTGTTCCCAGGTGGTTACGTCTGTAGACTGGCCAGTCCGCCCCATGGACAACACAGTATTCCGAGTCTGTAGACTGAAGACAAGTCAGCCGCATGGACAACACAGTATTCTGAGTCTGTAGACTGGCCAGTCAGCCCCATGGACAACACAGTATTCTGAGTCTGTAGACTGAAGACTAGTCTGCCCCATGGACAACACAGTATTCTGAGTCTGTAGACTGAAGACCAGTCCCCCCCTAGACAACACAGTATTCTGCTCTGGTCCATTACTCACTGACACACACATTCATCACTGCCTGCAATTAGTCGACACATGTAAACACTGCAGAGGCATGGCTCATTGAAAACTATTATTAATTCAAATCTCAGTTGTCATGGTACCTATCTGCTGTTTTCTTCTTTGCCTAAATCATAATTATCAAGAATAAAAAGTTGTTTGTGTAAACCATGGTCGTTCCTAAATCTTATTTACTAGGACATGTGCTCCAGTAAAATCTCACGTTCAAGTTTAACAAGCTCCTATATTTGGCAGTGGATTAATGTAGATTATACTTGGAAAATAAAGTATTTTTTCCTTATCCACAAAGCAAAGCAGTTTAACCCAAAACACAAGCTAAGGCGCACACCTTGTGGTCCGGGTCCGTCCACCGCGCCACACACATCGCTGTCCATGCACGGCCTGTGCTCCAGTGGAGTTGCATGTCTATCAACACCCCTGGTGTACACTCAAATGTATTTGGATTGTCCCACTGTCCCACTGCCCTACAGTCCGTTCAGACACCATCAGAAAACCATTTTCCATCCAATAGTCAATGCTCTCTAAATACTTACAACACAAACCATAGAATGGAAACGGAGGTCCAGCCACCATACTATGTTAGGAAGATGGAGTCGTGCTACTCTATCAAATAACTACACAACAACTTTATGAGTCTCTGTTTCATATGATCCTTGATCAATTGGCTCTATGTTTTGATTCCTTTTACCATTATTTTCTCCCTCACAGTTCCTACATTTCAAACAATCTCAGTACATTTAGAAGTGTGTTAAGTTCCTGTTGTTACAATCCGGTAATTTGTTTTAGTGGCAGCTCTGCTTCCTTTTACCAAAGCACAGAGGAAAGGCAGGGCTGTCTTCTCCAACGCGCTCTGCTTCTCAGCCACTCTCAAATCCTGGACCGGATCCACTGCAGGATTCACTGAAGGGACCTGTGGAGTGGGAATACGTCGGGTGCTAGGCCGCTGTAATTCTGTCATAAAGCTGTTGTCTCTGATTGTCAACTTGTAGTAATAACTAGCACTTCTTAATGAAATGCCCGCCTCATCACACACTTTGAAATTATAAAGTAAACTGGAATTTATCTTTTTACATGTCGCACTCGCTGGTCAGTATGGGATAGACTGGGTTGGTCTGGGTCAGGTTGGAATAGAGTGGGTTAGTCTGGGTCAGTTTGGAATAGACTGGGTTAGTCTGGGTCAGTTTGGAATAGACTGGGTTAGTCTGGGTCAGTTTGGAATAGACTGGGTTGGTCTGGGTCAGTTTGGAATAGACTGGGTTGGTCTGAGTCTGTTTGTTCATGTTCCCATCACTCGTCAGAACATGCATTGGTAGACAGTGTTTTCACAGTGCCGTGCAAAGTAAAAAAAAAAAAAGTACATCTGTCTATACATAAAGTGTTGCAGGCTGAGCTGAGACCTGTTCCTGCCCTGGTGTTTGATACGCTGTCAGAGAGCTATGAATACGCTATCCATGCTTACATAGCATGTTGCTTTAAATACGCTACCATACTTAGCATGACATGATGCTTTAAATACACTACCCATCCTTAGCATAGCATGTTGCTTTAAATACACAACCAGCCTTAGCATAGCATGTTGCTTTAAATATACTGCTATCTCTAGCATAGCATATTGCTTTAAGTACACTACCGATCCATAGCATAGAATCTGGCGGGCTAAATTAGACTTTCATGTGATAGTGTTTGATCTGGGTGGAACCACATGTATGTCGAAATCTGCTAAGAGAATCCGACTGCATTTACACTAGGCTACAAATATACAGTACATGTGATGGCAGATGTTATTAACGTGGTTCCGCCGTGGTCAACCCATCATTTGTTTCCATGAACCCCCAAACAGGGCGTCGCTTTAAATGTGGCTGCCAAGAGGAATTGTGAGATGGCATTAGCGCTTCCTTTTGTAAAGGATGGTCCAGTGTACCCTATGCCAAAGGAGATAAGAAAGGAAGCATTGATGCCCCTCAGAGAATTTGAACAGCTCATATCATGGCTACCACTAAAATAATTCCGGGTAATTTCCCTCAGTTATGAAGGTTCCAAAGCAACAAAAAAGAAAACACAATTCGAATGCACCCAATATCTCTGATCAATGTTTGTTCAAGCCGTGGCCCAGGCTGCTTGCTAGAATCCATCCTCAGATCCCCTCCATCTTAGACTCCCTGACTGACCTGACCCTGTCGGTTCTCTGTTACCTGCTCATTGTCATTGCCATCGTGTACATAGTCATAGAGGCTACTAGTTCAGACAATGGCAGATGAGGAGCTATTGTGAAAGGTCTGAGACACCTGCAGCGCCCTCTGCTGGTCTAGTGCCCCCAGAGGGAACAGTCACGTAACATGCCACGGTGAGTCACACACAAACACACACACACACACACACACACACACACACACACACACACACACACACACACACAGACAGAAGGAGGGATATTGAAGAGGGCCACACAGAGATGTTTTGACAGAAGGGAGCCGTTAGAGGAGATTAGGAGGACTACCTGGTGCAGGCTGCAGGTATGAGACTACTTATCCATGAAGGCCACACACACACACACACACACACACACACACACACACACACACACACACACACACACACACACACACACACACCACACACACACACACACACACACACGCACACACATCACACATACCACACACCACAAACTCACACACAATAACATAAAAGCAGAAGAGCACAGAAAGTTGAATACGGCAGAACACAACCTCCGTACCAAGGGGATTTGTCTCTCTACCACATAGACCCCAACCCTAGTGTCAGAGGTTACAATTCAAGCTGACCCTGCTCCATTAACAGTCCACAGTTCTTCTGTCAGGTGACAGGGTACTCTCTGTTTTACACTCACATGTGCTATTACAGTGGGCAGTGCTTTCTCATGGGGCTTTCCGCAGTCTCCAGGAGAGAGCTTTCTGGGTGGCTTGTCTCTGATCCACAGGGTGAGGGGATGTGGAGGAGCTCCAACACAAGCCTCCTCTCAGAAAGCAGATAGCCCAGCTACTATTACTGCTATACCAACTGTCTACCTGCAACCACCACTGTTATCCTGCCTGTCCCCGTGCTGCTGCTCTGCCTGTCTCAATGCTGCCGCTCTGCCTGCCAGTCTCACTGCTGCTGCTTTGCCTGTCTCACTGCTGCTGCCCTGGGAACTTGTACACATCCACAGTGCACCTGCAGTGTAATGGTGAATCTTTACTCTATTTGCTGTTGGCCATATAACTGCCTGGGACACTAAATGTCAAAGGAGAAAAATAGAGAAAAGGAAGAAGTCCATCAAAGCTGAAGTTACTATGGTGTCAGAGATGCTACCTCTAAGGCTGATGTTACCATGGTGTCAGAGGTGCTGCCTCTAAGGCTGATGTTACCATGGTGTCAGAGATGCTGCCTCTAGGGCTGATGTTACCATGGTGTTGGAGGTGCTGCCTCTAAGGCTGATGTTACCATGGT
This sequence comes from Aplochiton taeniatus, assembly GCA_017639675.1. NCBI lineage: Eukaryota > Metazoa > Chordata > Actinopteri > Galaxiiformes > Galaxiidae > Aplochiton > Aplochiton taeniatus. Next base: position 36,226,914 of record CM030173.1, read on the forward strand.
GTCAGAGGTGCTGCCTCTAGGGCTGATGTTACCATGGTGTCAGAGGTGCTGCCTCCAAGGCTGATGTTACCATGGTGTTGGAGGTGCTGCCTCTAAGGCTGATGTTACCATGGTATCAGAGATGCTTCCTCCAAGGCCAGGCTGACTGCTAGTCCAAACAGCTCTGATATAATGACTCTATAATGGCTCCCTGTGACCCCTTGTCCCACACTTATTTCAGAGTAAAATAGTTATCTAGCATGCACACACACACACACGCATGCACGCACGCACGCACGCACACACACACACACACACACACACACACACACACAGAGACACACAGGCACACACACAGAGGCGCTAGTTTCTACATCACCTCGCAGACCCTCCAAACACTAGCAGCTGTGTGAGTCTCTCTGGTGACCCAGTAATAGCTTTACAGTTGATTAGGGGCTCATTCCAGAGGTCAGACATAATTGTCCCAGTATTGACTTTCTAATAATCCTCACAATCTCTATATAGTTCACAATGCGATTCTCTCCCATGAGCTGGCTCGCTGACTGGCTGACTGGTTTACTGGCTGGTCCACTGGCTCTTACTCTGACTGGCTGGCTGGCTGGCTGGCTGGCTGGTGGGCTGGCTGGCAGGACCGCTTACTCTCTGTCTGTCTGTCTGTCTGTCTGTCTGTCTGTCTGTCTGTCTGTCTGTCTGTCTGTATGTACACATGTAACTGTATGTATGTGTAATAACCACTACAATATTTACATAGTTCTATAGTATGCATGTGCAATAACCACTCCAATGTTTTTAACCAAAATCAAGAGATTCATGAGTTAGATCCAAATGTTTTCCAACTTACACACACAAATATCTTCTAAAAGATATTTGATGGCCAGGTATCAATGGTTGCCGCTCTATGCTTTGAGCTTCCTTGGGCAACCTGTGAGTGTGCTCTTTGTGAGAAAAGGGTAATCCGAGCCTAAACGTTACACCCTGCATGTTAACACACACTTATGTCAGTTACACAACACACCGACCCACACTTCTGGCAGCTACACAACACGCTAACAGACACTGCTGTCAGCTACACAACACGCTAACAGACACTGCTGTCAGCTACACAACATGTTAACACACATTGTTGTCAGCTACACAACACACCAACACCATGGCTGTCAGCTACATAACACACCAACACACACTGCTGTCAGCTACACAACACACCAACACACACTGCTGTCAGCTACACAACACACCAACATCTGCTGTCAGCTACACAACACACCAACATACACTGCTGTCAGCTCCACAACATGTTACCACACACACAACACAACAATACACTGCTATGAGTTACACAACATGTTAACATTATGCCCTACACAACACACCAACACACGGCTGTCAGTTACACAACACGTTACCACACAGTGTCCCTGTCATTTCCTTCATGCCCACGCTAATAAGCCTGATTGGCTGGGAATAGGAGGAGACAGTGAGTGGAACTACCAGGGGTCTCATCAGTAGACAGGAAGACGGCTAATTTTACGTCCCTGGTTGTTGTTTTGGAGGAAGCATCTCCGCTGCGGCTACCTGATCTCGGGATGCTGGGAGAACATCTGGAGTCAATCCCAGCTACCAGTCGTGACAGGATAACTGTCAGCACGCCGCCCCAGCACCAATCCCCTGGCGGATCACAGCCTGCCCAGAAGGTGTGCTTTGCTTTCCCCCTCTGTGCGGTATGGCAGGAGCTTGTTTTGACAGATGACTGTGTGTAGCCCGCTGCCCCCCAGGGACCAGCAGGCCAGGCGGGGGCCAGGCGGGGGCCAGGCGGGGGCCAGGCGGGGGGGCCAGGCGTCTCCTCTTCACTCTCTGGAGATCGCTGCCCGCTGTGTGGGATTCCATCTCCATGAAGCAGCAGGCCTTGTGCGTCGGATGAGACAGAGCCCAGAGTGAGAACTGCATGACAGAGACTGCTACTGTACAGTAACTATTTCGGACTGATCTTTCAATTCATACGGCAACATGTAGAAGCACAAAGGTTAGGACCTTTAGCTCCATGGAGGTAACATTAATGATCTTATCATTGCTATCAACATTACTTGAGCAGACAGCTATTCCTGTGAGATGGATGCATGCTGTATCTATACTGTTTATATCTAGAACGGAGCCCCTCTATCACTCTGGTATAGCGTGGTGCATCTATACTGTTTGTATCTAGAACTGAGCACCTCTAACACTCTGGTACAGCACGGTGTATCTACACTGTTTATATCTAGACTTGAACCCCTGTATCACTCTGGTACAGCATGGTGCATCTATACTGTTCATATCTAGACCTGAACCCCTGTGTCACTCTGGTATAGTGTGGTGCATCTATACTGTTTATATCCAGACCTGAACCCCTGTGTCACTCTGGTACAGCATGGTGCATCTATACTGTTTATATCTAGACATGAACCCCTGTATCACTCTGGTATAGCGTGGTGCATCTATACTGTTTGTATTTAGAACTGAGCCCCTCTAACACTCTTGTACAGCACGGTGTATCTATACTATATCTAGAACTGAGCCCCTCTATCACTCTGGCACAGCACGGTGCATCTACACTGTTTGTATTTAGAACTGAGCCCCTCTAACACTCTGGTACAGGACGGTGTGTCTATACTGTTTATATATAAACTTGAACCCCTGTATCACTCTGGGACAGCATAGTGTATCCTATTCTGTTTATATCTAGACCTGAACCCCTCAATCCCTCTGGTACAGCATGGTGAAGGCTGGTTGAAGTGACTCTCTGTATTATGCCCTTAAAAATAACAAATATTACTCAATACATTCATAACATGTATATCATTATACATTTTATAAAAACATTTCCATACAGACATATGAGCTTAACCAAACACTGCAGACACTTTACAACTGAACATTATACATGGGCAGGAAATGTCAAGCAAGATTTCTGCAGGATTCCTGAGTTAGCATTAAAACTGACGCACCATTACAGTGTATTAATAGGCCATAAATGTAAGGGCAAGTTGGAGCGATTGAGCCGCCTTGGAAAGAAAACAGAGAAGTACCACACCTTAATCTTTAGGAGCAGGATATCAAATATGCAGTGTAGGCATGTGCTACAGTGTTGTAGTGTCCCTGTGTGTGTAGCAGTGTGTTTGGGCTCTCTGTGGCAGTGTTATCAACAAATATCTAGCGGGGTGCTAGACCTTCAGGGCTGGGAGTGGAGTGCTAGTCCTTCAGGGCTGGGAGTAGGGTGCTAGTTCTTTAGGGCTGGGAGTAGGGTGCTAGTTCTTCAGGGCTGGGAGTGGAGTGCTAGTCCTTCAGGGCTGGGAGTAGGGTGCTAGTTCTTCAGGGCTGGGAGTAAGGTGCTAGTTCTTCAGGGCTGGGAGTAGGGTGCTAGTTCTTTACGGCTGGGAGTAGGGTGCTAGTTCTTTAGGGCTGGGAGTAGGGTGCTAGTTCTTCAGG